>JANHMN010000002.1:91127831-91225301 GCA_030674055.1 Rhabdomys pumilio | reverse complement strand
GCCACCCCAGTCAGAACCCAGGAGCCTGGGCCACCCCAGTCAGAACCCAGGAGCCTGGGCCACCCCAGTCAGAACCCAGGAGCCTGAGCCACCAGTTCTCCACCTACTTATGATGGAGCAGGTGAGCAGAGAAAATTCCCTTATCTCCAACTCTCACTGAAACAAGCAAGAATGCCACACATTCTGGACCTCTATAGTAGTAAGAAGCAGAGATGAGCAATGGAGAAACCAAGACCCAGTTACAGCTTTGGGATCCCTGGATCCAGATGTGTGGCATGGGGACAGAACCTCCCTACCCTACAACAGAGGTGACCATCTGGGTGGCTCTACATGGAAATATATTTGGGGAAATAGTCCTTTGTTTGTTTTGTAGTGAAGTTAAATACTAGCTAGCCACTGATGACTTATGGCCAGGGGTTCATAGGTGTTAAGATAGAATAATATGGAAACAGCTATGGGCCTTAGCTTCTGACATAGTAAGGCAAACTAAGGTGATGAGTGTGTTGACCCAGTGCATCATTGCTATTTCCAGATGGTCTGCTTCACAGTTAGCTGGTGTCTTGGGGATGCTGTGGCCCATGTGCCATCAGCTTTGTACTGTTGCTCTGGGTCACATAATAGGCAAAGGTCTGCTTCTATTGACCCTTGAACATAGATCAAAAAATTAGCATTTTTCTGCCCAGTGGCTTCAGGGTATCATGGAATATCCTGAAATTATATAACATATTCTTGTGGATGTTTACCAACTTGTTCTGAATTATGTTAATATATTCAGCCACATTTCAAAATCAGATGTAAAATAAAAGCTTTTCTTGCAATTACATTGCTTCTTAAGTAAGCTATACCGAACATAAATCAATGGAAACCATTTTATGAGCAGTCCTAACAGTTGATCAGAAGACCTTGTAAATTGGAACATGCAAACTTCCGAACATGCACTTTCTATTCAGTGTGACTGGTCAGAACTCATAATCTCCTCTGAAGATTTGGGCTGTTTCGGGAGGTTTTTGCTGAGCCACACAGAGGACTTGAACTGTTTTTGAATATTTTGTCTGAGATGAAACAGAACATTTTAAAGCTAGTTATAATTGTTAATATGTAGTAACTTGCTCCCCTCATTTAGCACATCCACCAGGGCTGACTAGAAAAGCAATTATTTGCTTTGACTACTTAACACATTGTTAATGACCAAATGCATATATTAATAAGCAAATAAAATTAGAAAGCTTGCTTTTAATTCTATCATAAATAGCATCTTGAGTCAAGTACATATTAACTCAAAAGGAAGTAAAAGAACTTTCCAAATAATGATTTTTTTAATGAAAGTAACAATATCCTTTTTCTGTTTTTAAATTTATTTTTATTGGATATTATATTTACATCTCAGATTTTATCCCCTTACCCCCCTTACCCCCACCACCCAGGAACCTCCTATCCCATCCCCCCTCCTCATGCTTCCATGAGGATGTGCCCCCCGCCACCAGCCACTCCCACACCTCCCCACCCTCGAATTCCCCCCCATTGGGTGTTCATCCTTCATGGGACCAAGAATCTCCTCTCCCAGTATGCCCATCAAGGCCATCCTCCCCTTCATGTACAGATAGATTCATGGGTCCCTCCCTATGTGCTCCCAGGCTGGTGGTTTGGACCCTGGCGAGGTCTGGTTGGTTGCTATTGTTGCTCTCCTCATGGGGCCACAAACCCTTTCTTCTTCTTCAGTCTTTTCTCTAACTTCTCCATTGGGAAACCCTTGATCAGATCAGTGGTTAGCTGAGAGCATCAGCCTCTGAATATGTCAGCCTCTGGAAGACTTCTAAGGAGACAACTATATCAGGCTCTTGTCAGCATGCACTTCCTGCCATCCACATCAGTGTTTACCTTTCGTGACTGTACGTGGGATGGATACCCAGGTGGAATGGTCTCCAGATGGCCCCTCCTTCAGTTTCTGTTCCACACTTTGTTTCCATATTTGCTCCCTTGAGTATTTTTGTTATTCCTTCTAAGTAGAACCCAGGCATCCACACTTGGTCTTCCTTCTTCATGAGCTTCATGTGGTATGTGAGTTGAGTCTTGGCTATTCCAAGCTTTTGGGCTAACATCTGCTTCTCAGTGAGTAAATACCATATGTATTCTTTTGTGATTGGGTTACCCCACTCGGGATGATAATTTCTAGTTCCATCCACTTACATAAGAATTTCTCAAACTCATTATTTTTAATAGCTGAATAATACTCCATTGTGTAAATGTACCACATTTTTTTGTATCCATTCCTCTGCTGAAGGACATCTGGGTTCTTTCCAGCTTCTGGCTATTATAAATAAGGCTGCTATGAACATAATGGAGCATATGTCCTTGTTATATGTTGGAGCATCTTCTGGGTATATGCCCAGGAGTGGTATAGCAGGGTCCTCAGGTAATGGTATGTCCAATTTTCTGAAGAACCTCCAGACTGATTTCCAGAGTGGTTGTACCAGCTTGCATTCCCACCAACAATGGAAGAGTTTTCCTCTTTCTCCGCATTCTCGCCAGCGTCTACCATCACTTGAATTTTTTTATCTTAGCCATTCTGACTGGTGTGAGGTAGTATCTCAGGGTTGTTTTGATTTGCATTTCCCTGATGACTAAGGATGTTGAGCATTTCTTAAGGTGCTTCTCGGCCATTCTAGTTTCCTCAGTTGAGAATTCTTTGTTTAGCTCTGTACCCCATTTTTTTAATAGGGTTATTTGGTTGTCTGGAGTCTAATATCTTGAGTTCTTTGTATATATTGGATATTAGCCCTCTATCGGATCTAGGATTGGTAATGATCTTTTTCCAATCTGTTGGTTGCTGTTTTGTATTATTGACAGTGTCTTTTGCCTTACAGAAGCTTTGCAATTTTATGAGGTCCCATTTGTCAATTCTTGATCTTAGAGCATAAGCCATTGGTGTTCTGTTCAGGAACTTTCCCCCGTGCTTAGGTATTGGAGGGTCTTCCCCAGCTTCTCTTCTATTAGTTTCAGTGTATCTGGTTTTATGTGAAGGTCCTTTATCCACTTGGACTTGAGCTTTGTACAAGGAGATAAGAATGGATTGATTTGCATCCTTCTACATGCTGACCTCCAGTTGAACCAGCACCATTTGCTGAAAATGCTGTCCCTTTTCCACTGGATGGTTTTAGCTCCTTTGTCAAAGATCAAGTGATCATAGGTGAGTGGGTTCATTTCTGGATCTTCAATTCTATTCCATTGATCTTCCTGCCTGTCTCTGTACCAATACCATGCAGTTTTTATCACTATTGCTCTGTAGTACAGTTTGAGGTCAGGGACTATGATTCCCCCAGAAGTTCTTTTATTGTTGAGAATAGTTCTTGCTATCCTGGGTTTTTTGTTATGCCAAATGAATTTTCAAATTGCTCTTTCTATCTCTATGAAGAATTGATTTGGAATTTTGATGAGGATTCCATTGACTCTGTAGTTTGCTTTTGGCAAGATGACCATTTTTAATAAATTAATCCTGCCAATTCAGGAGCATGGGCAATTTTTCCATCTTCTGAGATCTTCTATTTCTCTCTTCAGAGACTTGAAGTTCTTGTTATACAGATCTTTCACTTGCTTGGTTAGATTCACTCCAAGATATTTTATATTATTTGTGACTATTGTGAAGGGTATCATTTCCCTAATTTATTTCTCAGCCTGTTTATCCTTTGAATAGAGGAAGGCTACTGATTTGTTTGAGTTTATTTTATATCCAGCCACTTTGCTGAAGTTGTTTATCAGGTTTAGGAGTTCTCTGGTGGAACTTTTAGGGTCACTTAAGTATACTATCATATCACCTGCAAATAGTGAAATTTTGACTTCTTCCTTTCCTATTTGTATCCCTTTGACTTCATTTTATTGTCTAACCGCTCTGGCTAGGACTTCCAGTACTACATTGAATAGGTAGGGTGAGAGTGGGTAGCCTTGTCTAGTTCCTGATCTTAGTGGGATTGCTTCAGGTTTCTCTCCATTTAGTTTGATGTTGGCTACTTTTTTTTTTTTCCTGTATATTGCTTTTACTATGTTTAGGTATGGGCCTTGAATTCCCGATCTTTCCAAGACTTTTAACATGAAGGGATGTTGAATTTTGTCAAATGCTTTCTCAGCATCTAGTGAGATGATCATGTGGGTTTTTTTTTTTTTTTTGAGTTTATTTATGTAGTGGATTACATTGGTGGATTTCCGAATATTGAACCATCCCTGCATTCCTGGGATAAAGCCTACTTGATCATGATGGATGATTGTTTTATTTGTTCTTAGATTCAGTTTTTGAGAATTTTATTGAGTATTTTTGCATCATTATTCATAAGAGAGATTGGTCTGTAGTTCTCTTTTTTTGTTGGGTCATTCTGAGGTTTAGGTATGAGCGTAATTGTAGCTTTATAGAACAGATTGGATATTGTTCCTTCTGTTTTTTTCTTTGGAATAGTTTGAAGAGAATTGGTATTAGGTCTTCCTGGAAGGTCTGATAGAATTCTGCACTAAAACCATCTGGTCCTGGACTTTTTTTGGTGTGGAGACTTTTAATGACTGCTTCTATTTCTTTAGGGGTCATGGGACTGTTTAGATGGTTTATCTGCTCCTGATTTAATTTTGATGCTTGGTATCTGTCTAGAAAATTATCCATTTCATTCACATTTTCCAATTTTGTTGAGTGTAGGTCTTTGTAGTAGGATCTGACAATTTTTTTAAATTTCCTCAGTTTCTGTTGTTATGTCTCCCTTTTCAGTTCTGATTTTATTAATTTGAATACTGTCTCTGTGTCCTTTGGTTAGTCTGGCTAAGGGTTAATCTATCTTGTTGATTTTTCTCATAGAACCAGCTCCTGGTTTTGTTGATATTTTGTATAGTTCTTTCTGTTTCTACTTGGTTGATTTCAGCCCTGAGTTTGATCATTTCCTGCCATCTACTCCTCTTGGGTGTATTTGCTTCTTTTTGTTCTAAAGCTTTCAGGTGTGCTGTCAAGTTGTTAGTGTATGCTCTTTCCGGTTTCTTTTTGTAGACACTTAGAACTATGAGTTTTCCTCTTAGTACTGCTTTCATGGAGTCCCACAAGTTTTGGTATGATGTGACCTCATTTTCATTAGATTCTAAAAAGTCTTTAATTTCTTTCTTTATTTTTTACTTGACCAAGTCATCATTGAGTAGAGGCACTGTTCAGTTTCCACATGTATGTGGGCTTTCCATTGTTTTTGTCATTATTAAAGACCAGACTTAGTCCATGGTGGTCTGATAGGGTACAAAGGATTATTTCAATCTTTTTGTATCTGTTGAGGCTTGTTTTGTGACCAATTATATGGTCTATTTTGGAGAAGGTACCATGAGGTGCTGAGAAAAAGGTATATTCTTTTGATTTAGGATGAAATGTTCTATAGATATCAGTTAAGTCCAATTGGTTCATAACTTTTGTTAGTTTAATTGTATCTCGGTTTAGGTTTTTTTTCTCCATGATCTGTCCATTGCTGAGAGTGGGGTGTTGAAATCCCCCACTATTATTGTGTGAGGTGCAATGTGTGCTTTGAGCTTTAGTAAAGTTTCTTTTATGTATGTGGGTGCCCTTGCATTTGGACCATAGATGTTCAGAGTTGAGAGTTCATCTTGGTAGATTTTTCCTTTGATGAAAATAAGTGTTCTTCCTTATCTTTTTTGATTACATTTGGTTGAAAATCAATTTTATTTGATATTAGAATTGCTACTCCAGCTTGATTCTTGGGACCATTTGCTTGGAAGATTGTTTTCCATCCTTTTACTCTGAGGTAGTATCTGCCTTTTTCATAGAGGTGTGTTTCCTGTAGGCAGCAAAATGCTGGGTCATGTTTGTGTATCCAGTCTGATAGTCTATGTCTTTTTATTGGAGAATTGAGTCCATTGATATTAAGAGATATTAAGGAAAAATGAATGTTGCTTCCTGTTATTTTTGTTATTGGAGGTGGAATTATGTTTGTGTCGCTATCTTCTTTTGGGGTTGTTGGAAGATTACTTTCTTGCTTTTTCTAGGTTGTAGTTTCCCTCCTTGTGTTGGAGTTTTCCATCAATTATCCTTTGAAGTGCTGGATTTGTGGTAAGATATTATGTAAACTTGGTTTTGTCATGGAATATCTTGGTTTCTCCATCAATATTGATTGAGAGTTTTGCTGGTATAGTAGTCTGGGCTGGCATTTGTGTTCTCTTAGGGTCTGTATGATATCAGTCCAGGATCTTCTGGCTTTTATAGTCTCTGCTGAGAAGTCTGGTGTAATTCTTAACAATATCCTTTTTCATTGTAACTATCCATCGTAGCATTCATTCATCCACAAACATCTGCTGATTGCAGAGTAAGTGCCTGTTACAGCACTAGTCACTATGGGTATACCAGTGGAAATGAGAGTCCAGGGCCTCTGCAGAGTAGAGAGGAAGGGGAGCCAGAGGCATAGGTGGGAGGAGGAGGCACTTGTGCCAGGGCTCCAGCTTGAGTTTGGACAAATATGTTTCATGTTACAGGCACCCATATGTTTTATTTTAATTTGCAATTAAACTCTGTGAGATTAGCCCCATTAAAAGTGGCAAATTAAGATCTTGTCCATGTTACTGAGACCATTGATTTTCTGTCCTTTAGCTCTCAAGCCCAGGGTGACTTTTGTAGGCCCTGCTGACATTGAGTCATCTACCTACTGAGAGTGTCCCCAGAAGCCTTGTTAGAATCCAGTAGTTCCATGTGGAGGACCAATCAGAATGTGATGCTTTAATTTTGGAACAAGAGATTCCAGTAAGCCTCTTGCTGTCACTAACACACAGGTCCATCCCCATGTATTTGGACTTCGGTAGCTCCATGAAACAGAGAACACAGGTTGATTCTTCCCTTGGAATAAAATGTCTTAGAAGAGCTCTTGTATGTTAGCTCTGCCTGAGCAGCTATGGCGTGCTTGAGATTTTTGTGAACATTAGCCTCAAGAGCTTCTGTTGTGTAGGAGGAGGCAAGCCCTCGTTCACATCACTGACTTCTGTAGCTGCCGGAACAGTGCACACTCACCTGACAGATCTGGAGGTTTAAAGTACAGTACGAGTCTACAGGGCTACGCGCCTCTCCTACCTAGAATACATTCTTGGCTTGTGCATCTTCAAAGCCTGTACTCTGGAGTCTTCTCTGGCCCCTGCTGCAACCTCTGGGATTCTCCTTCCCAATCTGCCTTCCCTCCCTCCCTCCCTCCTTCCCTTCCTCCCTCCCTTTCTCCCTCAGTCCCTCTCTTCCTTTTTCTGATACAGACCTGTGTGATTACACTGGGCCTGCCTGATAACCTAGAGTAATCTTTCCAGTCTGCAAAGTCCCCTTTGCCATGACTGATAAGCTATTCACAAGTACTGGGAGTTAGCCTTGGAGGGCTTTATTGAGCCTATCACAGATAACTTGTGGTGAGTGAAATTCAGCTCTATAACCAGCCAGTGTTACTGCTGCTGGCTTACCTTCTCGTAATAGCAATGCAAAACAGACCCAGTGGTTATTTCTATTTTTGTTGGTAGGGTATCTGACTCTGAACAAGGAAGTACCCTCTCCTAAGGCCTTGTATCCTAAATGTGGTGGAGTAACTTCTTTTCTAGACCTCTTGCACTTCCCACTGTTGTCTTGTTTTTAAAATACATGGACCCAAAACTGACCAGAGCTTACTGGAGATGGCGCATCTCCAGGCAGATGTAGCAGGTCTTTATGAAGTCACCAGATGAGTCTTATAGACAATACGGTTGAGTTGCACTTGCCAGACTAGGATGCTCAGGCCCAATGCATTCTGCTTTTCATGTATTATATAGGATACCTGTGTGCATGCCAGGAGCCGCTGAGAATCTCCTTTGTGGTTGTCAGTGACAGTGTTTAAGCAAGAGAACTGCCACTCCTTTAAGCATTTGCCCAGGTTTTTGGGGAGATGCTTTTATGTGTGTAGGTTTTGTTTTGCTTCTTAAATACTCCTAGTAACTAAAGCAGGATGCTCTCTCCTATAGAAAACGCCCACAGCACCATGTTGGCAAAGTGCCCTGAAAAACAGGCACGGCATTTTTTTGAACGGGATTTGTACATATGTAGCCAGAACTGAGTTTTTATTTGGACCATGTACATGTACAGAACTCTTTTATCTGCCACTACAACACTCAGGGGTCTCTAAAAATTAAGCTTTTTTTTTCTTAAATTTGAAATTGACTTGATTGGTAACAGGACTGTCCTGAATTGACTCAGGCTATTCCTGTTCCTTATCTAATGGGGTACTCGCACATTTGTTAGTAGAGAACTTCTGAGCTCTGAAATGACTTGTTCTGAATTTTCCTGCTTTGTTAGTATATATTCTTTCCCATCTATTTCCCTTTTAAAGTTTGTAAAAATACAACAAGTTTGTAAAATTTTAAACAAGATCCAGCCCATAAGGTTTTTCATAGGAATTTATGGATGTGCAGAACAGATGCTTGCAACTTAGAAAAAGAAAAAAAACCACTCATCAGTTGAAGCAAAAGCTTCTTGTTCCCACTTGTGTCATCCCCCTAGATTAATTTTTGCACCTCCCTTACATGGCATCACATGGTAGTTTCAAGGTTTAAATGGTTCCTGATGTTTTAAGGTTGAATATTTGGAACCATTTCTGTTGGAACTAAAGGACTTCAGTGTGAAGCTAGAATTGATTCCGGAGATGATCGGAACAAATTGGGGGAGAGGGTATGTGCACAGAGATGGAGTTTGTTAGGAATAAGCACAGAAGTGGCCACTTAGGTGGAAAGTCTTCATGGTGGAGAAGGGTCAGGCTTCAGAGGCTGCAGAGCCTGGAGAAGAGGGGGAGTCACTTGGTGGCCAGGTGTTGGGGAATGGGTGTCACCATGGAAATGTGAATTAGAGATACTGATAAGGAGCATTGTGGTTTTCCTTTAGTTAAAGGCCTGAACAGACCAAGAAAGACAAAACAACGATAACAACAAAAATCCAAGTTTCTTCTTGCTTGGTCATATTAAAGTGGGCACAGAGGGATGGGCTATAGTTCAGATAAAAGTTGTCACCACCCAGTAAACATCCAGACTCTTTTCCCGCTTGACAGCTTCTACTTCTATGAAGAACAAATAACTTTGTGAAAGGAGGGCATTGAGCAAAGCTGGGATGTGTCTGTGTGCTGGGCTCCAGGCAAGGAATGGAACCATTTTTCTTTCTGCTGCTTTCAGTTCAGGGGGGTTGATGCTCATTTTTCTCAGGCCAGGCAAACACAAACATGTGAATGCAATTCTGTTACAAGACAGACCCTGATAAGGAAAGCCTCCAAGGCGTGATTGCAAAACCAGAGCCAGGATTAAGGCTCTGTCCAGCAAAGGGCCTTATCTCCGCCCTCCAACACTGTCAGGTTCACCTTCCCCAAAGCTTAGTTCCAGGGTCCTGAAGGGCAGTGTTCCTGTGAGAGGGATGGAGGATTACTGACAGCTGGACATGGAGGGAGTGCAGTCACATGAACCTGTGTGTGCCTCCAGGGGTCTTAGCAAGTTACAAATTTCTAGAGTAGATTAAATTTAATTTGACATCTGCACTTAGTGCCTATTCTGTACCAGACTGCCTGCCAGTTACCTGTAAAGGAAATGGCTATAACATGATCCCCACTTCTCCTCTCCCTCTGTCTCTCCTTCAACCTCCCTCCTTCCTTCCATCCCTCTCTTGTTACTTCACTCTCTCGAAGGATTCAAGCTAGAATAGATCTGGGTATTATTATTACTATTATTATTATTTATTATTATTATTATTATTATTATTATTATTATTATTATTATTATATTCACTTTCTAAATTATCCAAGCCATGTGTAAATGGGTTGCTTTTACAAGGATTGGAAACCTTCATATAGAATCAACCATAAATCCCTTCTCAAGCCTTGACTTGGGGTCACTGTTGTTCAGATATTGTATGTGTCCAACAACCTTTTCCCAAGCACAAACACAATCACTCTGTGTGATTTTGTAAGAGTAAATCATGGTTCTGTGATTTACTCTTTGCCCTTCTGAGTGTCTTAAAAATCCTTGTGTTGATATATACAGACTCTGTCACCTCCGAGTCTATGGATTGCACAGTTGTTAACCTCGCCTCCAAGCCGTTCTACCTGAGATAATTGAGGGTAGGAGGAGACCTAAGCAGAGTTCTGACATCCCATTGGTGCTCCCGTGCCTTCAGTGGTTCTGGAGTCTAAGGGATGAACTTGGCATCCTCTAAGCCATTTGTACTGAGTTCACACTAGCGACTCTGCTTTCTAGAGGACCTCTCATGGGGACAGAGTGACCTTTCTTCCTGTGATCCCTTTTGTGTAACCAATACCCTTGGTCCCTGTGATACAGGTGGTAAGTTGCTGTGCCACAGAGGAAGTTTCCATTTCGTAGAGGCCCTGTGTTCATCATAAAATGAGACTTCTTGTTTTTAAAGAACTCAGTTACTTTACATTCAACTGTGTTAGCCTTGCATTTTTATTTTTAAATGCCTACTCCAGGAAATGCCAAGATTTAAAATTAATTTACCATACAGTTTCATATACAGAAACAGAAAGAGATTTATTTGCATGCAAGGGTATGATGCCTCAGTCAAAACATCACCAGGCTTGGGGATGGAGAATGTACCCAGGCTGTCTCCACTCAGTTTTATGCCAAGAAACAACAGAGGGCAATCAGCTCAGCCCCTTGGCTCCTTCACTCCTTCACATCCATTATAAGCCCCGTGGAAGCATCCAAGCAATCAGGGACAATACTTCCCTTCTGCTAAAGCTGATTAGAAAAGATCTGAACCAATTTACCTAATATTACTAAGTAGGGGGCATGGAGCCTAAGTTGAAGGGCTGTTAGGTGTATGATTATAATTCCACCTCTGCCTTTGTCTACCACATATGCATGTGGCTGCTGAAATGGTGTCAGCTCTCTGTTCCCTGTCTGACAGGGCATCTTAATCAAGCTTAGGCCTTGGGACCACTTTGTTAGATTGTCAAAGTCCCTGGAACACATCACAGGGTAATGTTTTTAAACAGAGAATTTCCATTGAAAGCAACAGTTATTGAAATACTGTTACAAAATTTGATTGGTTGATATGCATGCTTCTTGGTTGATCTTTTATCTGATGTTCTAACAGGTTAATAGCTACCCAGATATGATAGTGACAATGGACTCCGTGTTCTGTGGCATGGGCAAACACTAAAATGTGATGAGAGACAGGCGTGGTTTCTGATGCTCAGGTCCTCGCTACCTCCGTGAGCAGCTGCTTACTTTGTAACAGACGGTATACTATATCAGCATGGATTCAGTGGACGTCTAGCTCTCTTTCCTCTGAAACCTTACCCCACCCCTGCAGTGTCTATGGCCCCAAATTAAGAACCTATGTCTCCACACAGGATTACAGTCCTCTTGTTCTCTCTCAGAGCTGCCTTTTCATGGTGACATTATTGACATTGTGATTGGCCAAAGTACAAACTCAGTGGCAGAAACTTTACTTTAAAAAGAAAATTATTGATTCTTCGTGACTTTCACACTATGTACCCTAGTCCCACTCATCTCCCTGCCCCTCAGACCCACCCTTCACCCTTGCAACTTCCTGCCCATAGTAAAATAAACACACATGCGTCCTGAGTGCTGCATCTGGTGAGAGGCAGAGCTAGCTCTCCTGAATTCATGACCCTGTGGGGAGCTTTCCTGACTGCTGGGGATAGTGAGGTGCTGGGGGGGGTGGGCATCACTCTGCACCTGTGCCAGCCCACAGCAGATGAGGCAGGGTCAGCCTCCCATACTCACACTCTCAGTGCTGGCTCACCCATGCCCCCCCCCACACACACACACCAGGGCCAACTCCACTGAGCCTCCTAGGCAAGGTGCAGGGCCTCATCTTTCTCTCTTGAGTGCTACCTACCACAGGTGGTAGGGCCAGCTCTCCAGAGCACTGCAGCTAGTGAGAGGTGGGGCCAGGTATGCACAGCCCCTGAACATCCATGTAGCTCCTTGTGGCTGCACTGACCAGTGAGAGCCTCTTGTTCTGTAGTGGTAATTTGACCCACAGACATTGACACCAACCTCTGCCACTGTGTAACCATGGACCGAGATGTATCCCTCAGTGGTAGCTCCGTCTGGGACTTCACCATGGCCCTAGGTGACAGGGCTAGCCACTCACTGCAGGTTACTCTTCCAGTTTCCAATTCCATCTCTCTTTATGTTTAAGCTGCTTCATGTCTCTTTCTCTCCCATCTGACTACCACATACTTGCACACTGTGGTGCCTCCTGCTGCAGGCTGGTGGGCCCCTAGGTGACATCCTCCATCCATGCTGTATAGTGTGGTTACAAGAATGAGCTGGAGGGCAAGTCTGTGGGTGACATGGCAGTCCATAGGTCTCTGTCTTCCTCTTGAACTGTGCTGACTGGGTTTGATTTGAATTGCTTTTTATGAGTCCTTAGGCCTAAGACAGCTTTGGCTACCAAGCCAGGTTTCAAGCTAGAATGAACAAAGGACTGACATCTGCTCTGCCCCTGACTGACATAAGGACAACACCACCAACAGGGTGCCTCTTTGCCCATTGCCACAGGGAAGAAACTTTACTTTTAATTAAAGCTTTCTGAACTGTAGCCAAGAAAAGATGGACATTTGATTATTTGACGAAAAGAAATGACTGGAGTTAAGTAATAGGGACTGAGTTGCCTTTTGATTAGGGACACACAAAAAGTCTTCCATATTCTTTATCTCTGGCTTCATCACTGAGATAAAAACAAACAAACAAACAAAACCCTACACGTTGAGAGAAACTTCCCTTGTCTGTGTGCTCCATGGCACATTCAAGAAGGCTTAAAAGAAACCAAGCATACAACAGGAAGCAGGTCAGACTAAAGGCATATAGAGGCTCATGTCACACACAGCTTAGGGATTCTTTTCTAGGCAATGTAACACAGGTCCAAAACGGTGAATCTTGGGTTCATTTTTTTAACCTGAGTGGGTCATTCATGAGTAGGTTTTGTCTAGCTGATGAACCCTGAAAACCAGGTGGAATTTAGGATATTTGCATAGGTGCCCTAGGGAATGCCTTAGGGAGAGTGTCCTTGGTTTTCATCAAATCTTTTAAGGGCTCCTGAATCTCAATATTAATGTGTCAACTTCACTGAGCTTAGAAGGATGCCCAAGTCATTGTTAAATCAGCATTTCTGTATCTTTCAACAGGGGTGTTTCTGGAAGAGATAGGCACTTGAGTCTGGATTGAGGAAAGACCTGACCTCACCAGTATGGTCAGGTGACATTTGGTACAGAGGCCACTAAAAAACAGGATGGTGGGAGAAGGGCAAGTGTGACCCATTTTTTGAGCTGAGACTATCTCCTTGGATGTGACTGCTCCTGAGTCTCAGGCTGGCAATTCACACCACCAGACTTCCTAGACTACAGCTTATGGGCAGCTGGGCATGATTTCTTGGTCTCAATAAACATAAGCCAGTTCCCGTAATGAACCTGCTGTAATAATATGTCTATGTGTCTTCTGTTGGTTCTCTGGAGAACCCTGACCCATAACTGGCTCTGTGATTCAGAAGGGTGCAAGTTCCCAAGGTTCCTGGGGTCAGATGTAATCTAGTTCCTAAGTTCTGTTCCCTCTGGGGACTCTTGACTCACTGAAGCTCATGCCCTGGAAGCCTTTATGTGAGAGCAGGTGGCAAGCTGCTCAGGAGTGCCAGACCACCCCACAGCAGAATCGCACTGGGGCCCCTTCCTCCCTCACGCCATCCTTGAGGTTTTTTTGGAGCCAGTGGATAGAAACACCAGAAACCTGAAAAGGCCCCGGCATAGCAGCATGGAGTAAACAAAGCTAGTGCCTTGAAGAGTCAGCTTAGCTAACTAGAGTGCGCACATGTCCCTGTGCTATTTCTACTCTCGTTTTCTGGAATTAGAACATTCTACCTTTTCATTGGCCTGTTTTCTTCAACCAAATGAGGCACTAAAAGGCAACATGATCCTGAAGGTGTTCAATTATCGGGTAGTTGGTCAAGTCGTCAGAATGGGAAATGAGCAAAATAATGAGAGGCTTGAGACGGAAGTGTAAATACCAGAGCTACTGAGGGTCCGTTCCCCAGACTCAGCATTTAGAGGCTTCCCTGTACATTCCAGATTCCATGTTCACTGTGTCCTTCCATGCTCCACTGGGAAGGTACCAAAGGTTCTGTTTACTTTATATTGCTTGATTTGTATATTACTTGATTTTCATGTTTAACTCTTTATCTATTCTTTGTAAATTTCACATCACACATCCTAATCTCACCCATCTCCCATTCCCTGTACCTGCCGTTCCTACCTGCCCCTGAAAAGAAGAAGAATCTCATTGTGGAAGCTGTGGTGTGTCCTGATGTGCCCCGCAGCACACCTTTCTATCCACACTTCTTTACTTGCAAATGTTTATTGCAGTGAGTCATTGCTCTGGTTCAAGGCCTCTGGCTTCTACTACACTGTCAATACTGGAACCTCACTGGGACTCCTCTCAGATGTCCTGTTGCCCTGTGCCACAGAGGTCCTGCAGCTTTGGATCTGCAGGACCCACCCCTTCACACATTCCAGCAATTCATGGATGGGGTAGTTGTCCCCAGATGAGCCAACTTAAAAGCCTTGGATATGGGCTTAGGTAGTATGTGTGTTGATCAGCCCACTGGATCTCCCAGACCCACACTAGCAGGGAGACTCCCCATCACTGCCTCAGCTAGATCATTCAGTACTGCAGCTGGCAAGAAGCAGAGCCAGCTTACCTGTTCTCACACCCTCAGAGCTAACTCACCCTCCACCATGCCTGCAAGTTCAGCTCTCGAGCATTCATGACCTCATGGACATTTCTCTCACCCACCGCAGGTGACAAGGGATGAGGCTGGGGAGGGAATCTCTCTCTTGCCCACATCACCACATGGCCTGTGAGTGTCAGGGCTAGCTTTCTCACGCCCACACCCTCAGGACTGGCTCATCTACAACTCCTGCAACCTGGGCCAGCTCTAATATGTTTCCTACACAAGGTGCTGGGCTGCTCTCCAGAGTGCTGCAGCTGGTCAGGAGTGGGGCCAGCTCTCCTGCTCTCATGCCTTCTGATCCAGCTCTCCCCTGATGCCCAGGTGAGGGGTAGGACCAGTTCTGTACAGCCCTCAGTTATCAACATGGTCCCAGGTGTCATGGGGACATCTGCCTGACCTTTGATAGTAACAGACCCTCCCCTGCCCTCACCCTCCACCTACTGCTGCAGGGCATGGGCCCAGATGTGGCCTTTGGTGGCAGCACAGGCCAGGACCTCACCATGGTATGAGGTGGCATCACTGTCTTCTCATATCAGGCTGTTCTACCTCTCTTCATTGCCCCCACATCCGTCTGCTTTCCCCATGCTCTATCTTCTCACAACTTATTTGCTCATCTCTGTGGCACCCGAGGCTTCTGGGTCTCAGGAGTGCTATGCTCTGTCCATTCCAATGTGGCACCGGGCCAGGGTTGTCTCAGGCTTGTTCCCCACCCAGTCCATGTGGTGCCAGATGGGGGTCATCCCAGACATGCTCTGCCAACCCCGGGCTGTGAGTTACTGGACCTTCATTTATTATCTTACTGCGGTGAAATACTACTGTTAGAATATATAAATATTTTTGTGAAGAAATTTTATATTAAGCCAGGCCTGAGGCTGAGGCAAGAGGATTGCAGGGTTTTCCTAGGCTACTGGGTGAGTTCCAGGCTAGCCCAAGCAACTGAGTGAGGTTCTGTCTCAAAATAAAAAGTCAAAAGAGATACGGGACTCTGAGTAGTGCACCTACCTGGCTATATAGTCCAGGGCCAGTCCTGGTCAGTGGGAAGGTAGGAGAAGGGACTTTGTGTCAGTCAGAAGAAACTAGAAATTTTGTGTGGATAATTCACCCCTCTCAGTCTTTTCCTTTCTTTTCTCAGAAGCACGTATGAACACATTTGATAGCACAGTAAAGCTCCTTGGTATGTCAGCCAGTTACAGTTATTAACTGTATCCCTTCTATTGGCCAGTGGTACAGATGCAACACAGCAGCTAGGAGTGACTGGGTGCCGCCAGGATAATAAGCTGTAGCTTTTAGATGCAAACTTAAATGAATCTTGTCTAATAACGTATAATTTGAAAACTGGAGAACCTGATTAAACTTGATCTGTTAGCAGCATGGCATCAGGTCACCATGTGAGTGATGTTTATGCCTGCAAAGTTTGAGATCAGTGAATTTACATACCTCAAGTAATTAGGGGAAGATAATGAAACATTAATGATGGAAAGGATTACGGCTCCATAAATTTTCTGAGACTAGATGAAGGCAAATGTGTCAAATCAGTGGGGCACGTCACATCAAAGGGGTACGTCACACACATCAAAGGGGCACGTCACATCAAAGGGGCACGTCACATCAACGGGGTACATCACATCAAAGGGGCACGTCACATCAAAGGGGCACGTCACATCAAAGGGGTACGTCACTCCCATGAGTTCCACTTTGTGTCCTCTTCCTGTTGGGGACACAGTTCCTGTAGCAGAATGCCGTTCCAGAGGAGTTTCCTGTAGTCACAGGCGGTCCCTTCACTGCTGGCTGTCAAAGTCAAGTCATCAGATCTATTCATCTGATTTTCCAGTTGATAACAGCAAGTACGTGTTCTTCCATGGCTAACACCGTTAGCAGGAAGCAGGTAGTCTGATCTCAGGAAACTTACACTAGGCAGGAGCAGAGACACCAAGCATAGGGACTCATGACTAAAAGAACAGGTTTAGATAGATTTCACTTTTTTAGGAACAGAATCCCTGTAGGTATCTAAACTGCCCTTGCTGCTGGGCACTTCTTACAGGACCTGTGGTAACCTGGGCTAGAAGCTGCTCTCTGTGAGCCCACCTCTGCATCCCTGTGACTTCACCTCTGTACACCTCTCTACACCTCTCTGTACGTCTGTGAGTCAGTTACAAGGACATGACTGTGAGGTCACTTGTTGACATTCAAATCCTGACTTGGTTGCTTGTGTGACAGATAAGTGACTTATTTCCTCCTTAAGGAGTTGTCTGTAGAAAGCAGGGACTGCACAACTTGATGTTGCTCACAGGAGTCCAGGTGGTCATCTCTAGGAGGAGCTAGGCGCGGCTGGCGTTCAGTGCCTCTCAGCCTCTCCTTACTGATGTTTTATTCTTAGCAGGATTTCTTTTACATTTATTTCATGTCACATGTGAGTGTTTGCCTCCATGTGTGTATATGTACTGTATGTGTGTCTGGTGCCACAGAGACCAGAGAGGACAGCACGTCCCCTGGAACTGGAGTTACAGGTGCTTATGATCTACCACGTGGGTGCTAAGAGCCTACACCAGGTCCTCTACAAGAGCGACAAGTGCTCTCAGCCCCTGAGCCATCTCCCAGCCCCTAGTTGATTACATTTTATCCATTTATTTAAAGCCACTGCTTTAGCATGCAGCCATGGCCACAGTCAGCCATACACTATTCAGGCTAGCCTGTGCTCGTGCCACACCCCTCCTGCACCACACACCTGCCGGTCCACTCTCTGTCTGTAGATTTGCCTGTTCTGTGTGTAACTGACTACGCAGCAGGAGTGCCTGGCTTCCTTCTCTTAACACAACATTTCCTTGATTCGTCTATGTTGTTACCTTTGTTGAATAAATACTTGGTTTATGAATATGCCACATTTAATGACCTATTAAAACTACATTTTAAATTTTCTTGTGTGGTAAATCCTTGATAGATTTTGAGCCAAATGATAATATTAAGGAAAATGAAAGTTTATTTTTCCCCTTGATGTATGATACAACTAGAACAATTTGATACTTTTTAACCCCATTGCTAAATAATATTCTATATGACCCAAACATGCAATTCCTCCTCTCCTTTGTGTTCCATGTCTCTTACCAAAGAAAGACGTGAGAGCCAGGCTTGGCTTCTGCTTTGTTTTTGAAACAGGCTCATGTATCTCAGAGCAGCCTCAGACTCACCGTGTAGCTGGGGATGACCTTGAACTTCCGCTCATCTACCTCATGAGTACTGTCGTTACGTGTGTCCCATCATGCCCAATGTATGCAGTGCTGGGACCGAACCCTGGGTGCATGCTAGGTGAGCACTCTGCCAACTGAGTTACGTGCTAGCTTGGAGGGCTATTGATGTGAGAAAAAAATCCCAGGGAAGGAAGTAGAAACAGGGTCTACTAGTGCCCAGGTTGTCTCCAAAGATGCCCTGAATTGTGTCTACCTGCTGTAAGGCTTGACTCCTTGTTCCATTTCATGTTTAAACGGAGGCTATTTTGTCTGAAAATGAAGCCCAAGCATTTGGAAACTAGAAGTAAGCTTACTACACTGACAGTGGAGTTACCCATAGTTTTCACATGTTTCCTAAGAAGTCATTTAGTCATTTCAGAAAATGAAATTTTCCCTGATTGATTGATTCTTTTTCCAAAAGCCTAAGTAGCCACTGGAATTTGGTTAGGTCTAGTTACAGAAGTCCCTGGCATTACGAGTGGGATGGGAAGTGCCTCCCACAGGTACCTGTGTTTGAACATGGGTCTCCAGCTCAGCGTTGTAGGATTTTGTGGAGCATTTGGGACTCTGTCTTACTGTGCAGAGGTGGATTGCTAGACATCAGACTTAAAAGTGGTATCTGCTTCTGGCTCTGGTCCTCCTTCAGGTCTCCTCTATGTGTCCGTTGGAGAAGCCATTGCTACAAGCTTCCACCACCATGACCAGTCCACTCCAGCCTCCACACCTTTCCCACGATGACAGACTGTCTCCTCATCTCTAGACCCAAACCAGCCTCTCCTCTTCTTAGCTGTTCCTGTCAGTCACTGTCATAGCCATGACAAGAGCTAAGTGACACACATGGCATTGGGGTGCTGCCAAGATAGCCTCCATGTTAGGAAATGCGGTGTTTGTCCCTCTGTGCGGGCATGCAAACCATCAGCTCACCCTGCCCAGCACCACTCAGCAGATAGCTTTTGCGTTTATGGCCACAGCCCAGCTAAGTAACCTCAGCTCGGACTTCCTGATACTGCAAGAGTTACAGTTTCTGCAGGATGAGCCCTTGCGGATGCTGCCCTCCACTGGGCCGAGCCTGCATGGAGACAGGTAAATAGGGACTGGTATGGGAAAGACCTGCATTTTCCCCTGAATTTGATAACAGCCTGTCTGAGGTGGGTGCTCTTTTGAATCTAGACCACTGAGTGCAAAGTGATCTCTCCCCACAACGACGCCAGTGCAGAGCTTTGTGGTAAAATGCAAAGGGTAATCTGGGTCACCCTGCCAGTGCTTGGCCACATGGGCATTAGCAGGTTTAGGTTAATAGGAAGGCAGTGACTTGGGAGTTGCTGCTCCTTGTTTAATAGCCTGGACAGCAGTACTCAAAGTTGGCACATTTAAATTCTTCACTTATCAGTAAATTAAAAGCAGCCCCTAGAGTCCCTCATCTGGGGCTCTCTAAGCACTTGCCACATGGTGCAGGAGTTGGCAGCACGTGTGAGGAAAAGCAGTTTTGTCATTGTGCCCATGTACTGAGGGAGGGCCCTGCCACAACCCCAACATAAACAACAGCAACAACCCCGGCCTTCATTGCAGCAGTCCCCAGACGCCACTGAGGATACCCGTGAGCATCTCCTGCGGCAGCATTACCCTCCTAAATTCTGCTCATGTTGAGATACGCAGCATCATTGTCACTTGTGAGGAGCAGATTTAGCATCCAGTTTTTGTCACTGTTAATGGCATTCATAGTGGTTGTTTGTCCTTGACTTCCCAGCACATTTGTTCCTTTTACATCTGAAGAGTTTCCTTCTAGATGTAGTCTGGGAGGGAAGCTGAGACCACCTGCTAGGTTGGCAGCCAGATGGCCAAGACATGGCTCAGGCCTGTGACTCTGTCTCAGCCAGCCGGACCCACCTGAATGAAGTGTATTCAACTCCTGGATAATGGTGACAGATAAGAGGCAGGGGTCCATCCCTGATCGTGGAGGGACGTGGCAGCTACCTGTGCTTTCCAAGTTTACCGTGGCCAGGGTCAACATTCGGCATGCACCTCCAGTGGTGTCCCTGGCTCATGCCCGGGCTCTGTGCCCAGGCCTATTTCTCCCTTGTAATGTCCCGCTCCGTTCAGTTCTGCCCCTCACTTGGGGGCCACTATGTTGCGGACCACTCTGCCCCATGCTTGGGGCTAAGTGCTCTGGTCAAGAGAGAGTAGAGAATGGAGGGGCAAAGAGACACGAAGAATGGAGACAAAACAGGGTGTGTAGTCAAGTCTTGTTTACTGTCTCATATTGACTATAGCTATTGTCTCCTCTATTGTTGTCTCTCTCTTATTGTCTCCTATTGACTCGGATTGCAAGGAAAGCCTAGGTATTTATAAGCACAAGCAGGAGAACACAGGTGACAACATTTTACCGCGCACCATGCAGCTGGGGTCACTAAACAGCAAAACAAGCTATGTGGGATAAACAAGATATTTGTCAGAGTGTGCTTCAGCTGTTGTAGGCTGTTGAAAAACAAGTCTCTATCAGGGTATATGGCTGAGATGGCTGCAAAGTTGATCTAGCTACTTTCTGCTAAAAGTCAGCTCCCAACACTCCCTGGGAACAAATTTTGTATGGCTGGAAGGGCAGGGAGGACTACCTCAGTCCTCATAGCCTCAACTTGTCCCTCCTGCTTTAATAGTATGAAGATATTACAAGACACTTGATGCCCTTCCCTTTGGCCTCCAGAAGCAGGGCACCTCAATAAATTTGGATTTTCTAAGAACCCCTCCTGGGAGGAAGGAAGTTCTGATATCTGATATTGGACAGAAATATTATCTCCCAGGAAGGGATTTCACACAGTAATGATAACTTGTCTGACCACCTTGTAAAAAGACTGAAGCCAGACAGTGATGGGCAAGACCACACCTTGACCAGGACTGCTTAGCTATGCATATTTCTTATCTTGTATAAACCTAAACCTCACAGCAGGACCTTGCAGAGGGACTTGGGGTGGGGAGTAGGGTCACTGGATTGTGTGATTCTCTTCCCAGTATGGCCATATTGAAGAGATCTTCTTTCTCTGCTTTCAGTGTTACCTGTCTGATTAATTGGCCTATTGAGGATAAAACCCAGCGTGTCAGGATCTCCAGAGCCTAGAAACAAAACAAAGCTAACAACGGTGCCTCCGTGTGAGGCATACAAGTGTGAGGATGAAAGTGCAGCTTCAGTGTCACACAAACATGGAAAGACTGCACAAACATGGAAAGCAGTTTCCTTTATCCATGGGCAGTTGGAAGGATTAAGCAAAAAATGACTGGGAGACACATAGCATAGCATTTGGTAGGCAGTGAGCCTCTCAGAAACTGTAATGGCCACAGCAGTGGATTTTTTTTTTTTTTTTTTTTTGCTTCCTTTCCAGCCTAAAGGCTTCTGGAGTAGTTTTCTCGATTTGTCTCTGTTAGGTTTGGGATGGGCAGGTTGGAGCGGAGGAGTTTATCAGAAGAGTTTTAATGTCATGGACTGATAGGCAGGGCAACAGCATACTGAGGGCCCCCAGGAGAGTTGAAGCCTAGCACCAGATAGACAAACTGGCAAGTCAAAGAGAATTGGAGCCCATATGGCAGAAGAGGGAACCTTTTTATATGTATTGAGGGTTAGGGACATTGATCGAAAGAGCCTGCAGCCAGGCTCTCTGATTCTCAGGCAGGAGGCAGGGAAGCAGGTGGGGAACTGGATGTGGCTTCTCTGGTGTTAATGCACTTCCTGGGTGAGATGTCATGGCAACTGCAAGGCTGCTGGCTAGGACACAAGGACAAGTGTCCAGGAGAGACTGCCAGTCAATATTTGTTGGGGGAAATCTACTACAAACAGTGGCAAGATTTAAGTATTATACTCCTAATGGTTTCTGTGTTCTGACTACTTACTGTACCTGAGGATACACAGATATTCAAAGCACAGTGGTTTGTTGGGGTCAGACAGGCCTAAAGCTGAGTGTCATTTAAGAGTGGCTGCCATGGGTAGTTTCTGGGACTTTATTGAGCATCAGTTTCCTGCAAACCAGGGTGTCACTGTCCACATCCCTGGGTTGGCTTCCATGGGATTATGTATTATAGAATCTAGCATGTAGATGAGTGGTGGCAGTCATGGGTGATGTCATTGTTGTCCTTTATCTTCGTTTGACACTCTGCTGGACCATATAGTTATATCCCTTTTCCAGCAGGAAGTAGGTGTGAGATAACATCTCAAAAGCTTGCAGGAAGAAACTGTACCCAGGAAGCACTGGATTCGATTCACCTAAACAACTTCTTCTGCCCTGTGTTATGACTCTTTTGCTCTGTTTTCGAGCCCCAGCTATTGCTCAAATTTATTTGAAATTAGTTTTCAGCCAAATAGTCTAACACACCACCAACTCCTGTAAATAATTAGTGTTTTCTTCTGACATCATCCATCAGTGTGTGATGGGGACATCATCCGTCAATGTGTGATGGGTACTGATTACTCCTTTAAACAGTTCTCATTAGGACTGACTTACAGATTATCTTCAAGGAAGGAAACCTGTCACATATGCACACAGTTACTCATGACATTCGTGCCACAGAGTGCCATCAGGAAGCAGGGTGGAGGTGGGCAGATCCTCACGGAGCCCAGTTGTCCTTCCTTGGCAGTGTCCTCAGTGCAGGCGTGAGCTGTGTAAATGGGATGGTGGTGCTGTCTAAGTCTGAGATTCTGTCTGTAAGATCCCAGACATGCAAAGGAAAGAGCAGGACACTGAGCTCTGTGGACGTTTATTTCCCACCATAGTAAGATCTTCTGTACAACAGTTAGGTAGGCAAACTTTGGAAGCAGACTGCTGTCATAGTGTGCCCCTCCTCTCTCCTTGCATTTGAGCTTTGGAATCCTGTCCTGCTCTAAATACAGGACCCCTCTAACCTGCTGTGCTAGGAACCACTGTGGTTTATGGCTAAAGGTAAAAAATACCTTAGTTGTGGGCACGCACACCATTCTTCATGTAAATAGCAGGGTTCTTTTGGGTCTGCATTGTGGTTTGTAATGATACGTGCTTTTTAGAACATTGAACCAAAAATGCCAGCTGTGAGCCAAGGAAGATAATTGTTCAGCGTGCTGTTGGGATGTACTTAGTGGGGTACCCAGGTCGTTCAGCATGCTGTCGGGATGTACTTAGTGGGGTACTCAGGTTGATGTCCCTGAGTTGTCCGGAGAAATTGAAGATACACTGTACACTTGCCTGGGCACCTCTCATGTTTCCTCACAGATCCTGGGATGCTCATTTCCCTTGTATGCCCAGGAAGCCCATGCCTGTTCTCCATTACTGTAACCCTCTATGTGATTTATGTCTAGGACTCTATAAATGTGGTGTGGAGCTACTCTGTTGCATTGGGTAGGATATACGGACCGGTAGAGGGAATTTGGTAGACACATTAAGGTACAGATGCAGGTTAAAACTTTTTTCAAAGGAAAGCCTGTTTGTATGTGATTGGTTATATCTATGAATTTTAAAGCCGTATCTACAAAGGGCTGACAATATGCCATTGAACCTGGACTTTATATCACGATACCTCACGTGTGTCTTCTACAGTTGCTGATTGTGCCCATTGTTTGCCTATAAAATGATATAAGCATCATGTTGTTATATCATGTTATGATGCTGTTATATCAACCTTAACCTTCTCAGAGGTGTTTATATACATTTCAAAAGAGTCCTCAAGTCACAACAAGGCTACACATAGAGTTTCCATTGAAGGTCTGTCAGAGGGTCACCCTGAGAGATTGCTAGTGAGGCATGCGAATGCACCAGTGGGGTAGTGTTCCGGAGAATAACAGAATTCCAAGGTAGCGGTAAGCAACACAGCATTGCAATAGGATAAGAAAAAGAATTAACATAAGCTCAGACTATGATACAAGCCTTCTTGATGATGTCATGCTCTGCTCTCAGATTTCTGCTTGTAAATCTGGAGAACAGGAGAGCCTCCAGCTGGTACTGCCACATCACAGAAGTCGGGCTGTGATTATTCATGCATTCTGTATGGTCTCTTCTTTGCTCTCCAATTGTTCACCTGGTGGGGTAGCCTCAAGTGGCTGATTCTCTGAGTGTAATAAATCCAATGTGCTCAGAACTGACACAGACTGATTTAGTCCCCAATCTGACGGCAGCCTTGTGAACAGAAGGCAGTTAGTAAGGATGAAGTAGGAGCTGTCAGGACCCAGAAGAGTTTGTTTTGTTGGTAACAGACGATGGGAATGTTCTCTATTAAGCTCAACCACTCATTAAACCCTGAACACTGTCAGGTGCAGGCTTCTGTCAGTCAGCCAGCATCAAGGAGACTTTCAAAGCACCAAAGAATGCTGCTCACCACAACCTGGCTAGTCTGATGTTCTTGTGATAGACGCTCTTGAAGAGCATTTAGATAGTGTCTCGAGTTCCGCTACACCCTCCCACCCACCTGCTTTGTGTTTGATTTTGTAAGTGGAAGCTGATGTGCGAGAAAACTGTTTGGGGCTTGTGGAGGTGTAGACAGTAGGTAGCCTGCATTCAAGTTCTGGCACCTATGTTTTGTCTTTAGTAATCTAGGAAACTAGCTCCACTTTTATTTTATTTTATTTTATTTTATTTTATTTTATTTTATTTTATTGAGTTGCCTAAATGCAGGCATTTCTGGTATATTAGGTAGCAGGCCCTCCAGATCTTACTGTGAGGAATTGGGCAACATTCTTTGAGAATTTTAAACATTTCAGCACATTAGAAAAACTGAAAAGCATAGAGAATACCAGAAATACTTCAGAGATTAATGAATTCACATGTATCTACCAGCCAGCTCAGGAAGTAAAACATCAGTTCTGTTGAATCCTTCCGTGTGCCAGTTTCAGTTAAGGATTAAGGCCATGCGACAAAATCCAAATAACATTGGCGTATATAAGAGAACAGTGCATTTTCCGCTCAGGTAATGAGAAGCTTGGAGTTGGTTATCCTGGAAGACAGGCTGTTTAAGCTTTTGCTCTTTTATATGTGGGATGTGGTCTCCATGACTACAGAACAGTTGCAGAGGCTACCCCATCACATCTGCATTCTACCAGGAACAAGTGGAAACAGCCAAAAGGTGTTTGAAGTCCTCGTATCCAGCGACTTCCAAACCAAACTGTACTGGAAACTGCTGTAACTGTCAGCTCATTTCTGCTGCCAGCAGAGTGTAGGCTCTACCGTAAAGGTGAGGAGAAGGTTGCCAGTGCTGTGCTTGACACCCCTTCCAGGGCTCCTGCCTGAGGATCATCCAAGGGTGTGCTTGCCACCCACTCCCAAGGCTCGTGCCTGATGGTAAGAGGGTTTTTTAAATTATATTATTATTATATGTGTAGGGATTCCACAGAAATATATATGCCAGTTCTATGATATTTTTAAACTCACAAAAATGAATCAGTATCCTGAGTGTCCTTCCACAGCTTACTTCAGTGTTCCTCTAGTTCTTGTCTTGTGGTGGTGGTGGGGAATCCAGCAGAGGACCTCTGCAATACCCTCATCCACGCCGCCGCCGCCGCCGCCGCCGCCACCACACACAGTGCTGCTGCAGACTCTCGTTTGTTCTTATACCCATGAGCTTCAGCTTCTAGAATAATCATTAGGAATGGCCAGTGTGGCCGGGCAGTGGTGGCGCACGCCTTTAATCCCAGCACTTGGGAGGCAGAGGCAGGTGGATTTCTGAGTTTGAGGCCAGCCTGGTCTACAGAGTGAGTTCCAGGACAGCCAGGGCTACACAGAGAAACCCTGTCTCAAGAAACATAAATAAATAATAAATAAATAAATAAATAAATAAATAAATAAATAAATAAATTTTAAAAAAGGAATGGCCAGTTTGCCCCAATATTCAGCATGCTTGATTACTGTATTTTCTCTACGAAATGGCATAAGCTTGTAAGGGTGCACACTGGTCACTTTCCCACCAACACTGGAGTTGCTGCCACAAGTCTCTGGAGTGTGAGATGACACTCTGTTGCATGGTGATTTTAACTTCACTGACCTACATGTAAAATAAATTCTAGGGTAGACAGACTTTGGCCACAGGACTTGGAGAAATCAAGATTGTACTGACCAGAAAGCTTCCTCCTTCCTAGCTAGCTCTCGTAGTACCTGAAGGTACTATGCAGGGGGTGGAGGATTAAAAACCATGGAATTGTTGCTCAGCCATGAACTTCAGGAATGACTGCCATGCCAAGATAAGCCCATGAATGCAGTCGTGGCATGAATGTTACTAATGGGTAACCTGCTTTCTCAATGTATTTAGGTCCAGTACACAGGAGGAAATGCTTGCCTGTGTGCTGTAAATTTGGCCAGAAACCTGTGGTTGCAGAGCTCATAGGCCACAGGAGAGCCTATTACTATTATTTTGCTAAGTGGACATAATATCAAACAACTCTCTAACTTCATATCTCACTACCCATAGATTAGTGCAACTCTCAGATCTTATCAGAAACTTGTTTGTGCGGTGCATGGCAGTTAATGTAGAAACTCAACTGGTCCAAATGCAGGGAGAGAATAAGTATCTGCAGTGCTCAGCCACAAATGGGACATCAATACACACACACACACACACACACACACACACACACACACACACACACACGGATACACATGGATACACACCATGGTTCAGGGGCTGTTATAGAAGAGGAAGGTGAAAGATCATAGTATCCAGAAGTCAGGGTAGACAAGAGCAAAACAGTGTCTTGTGAACATGACAGGACCACCATATTCATGAACACAGCAGCTGTGGTTACTGACACAAGACCAAGCCAACTAACTTTCCAACTTGGAAGGAAGAGGACCCTGAGGGCTCCCCGCCCCTAACTGAGGAGCTGTTGAGAGTTGATGACTGCCATGGTGGGAGAGTCAGGGTGTGATGGTAAGTAGGTGAACCATACTTCCTTGGATGACCCCATGCCTGGGAATATATAAGCAGCACAAATTGAATCAATGGATTATTTTTTTTTTTAAAAGAAAATGATGTTTTTGGGAGGGAGTTAGGGATGGATCTTAGGGACTTGCAGAGAGGAGACTTGGTGAAATGACATTGGGAGGGACTTAGGGATGGATCTTAGGGACTTGCAGAGAGGAGACTTGGTGAAATGACATTGGGAGGGACTTAGGGATGGATCTTAGGGGACTTAGAGAGGAGAGTTGGTCAATATGATCAAAATACATTGTATGTATGAATGAATTTTTCAAAAAATTAGTAAAAATACTTTAAATTTTTAAAAATTCAGATTGAGAATGTAGCTTGGTAGAATACTTGCTAGTGTGTTCAGGGCCAACCCCCACCCCCAGCACCGAGACGGGAGACATGATTACAGTGTGCTTTTTTCATGTGAGACAGTTTTGCTAGGCTGTCCCAGCTGTCCTCCTGTCTCCACGGCCCAAGTGTTGGGATTAGAGGCATGTGCCACCACTCGGGCTTAATGTATCTTCTGAGCCTCTAAACTTTCTGTTCACTCCATTCTCTAAGAGGCATGCCCTTGTCCTTTCTATACAGAGTAATTCTGATACACTTATATTGGTTATTGCTGTTTTTCATCTAACTTTTCTTTCTTGTTAGAAGTTCTTTTGGTGAATAAGATGCCTAATTTGCTTTTTTCTATTATAGCTGGTGCATTTTTTTTTTTTTTTTTTTTTTTTTTGGCTCAAGAACTTGCTCTTTGTAAGGAGTGGTGTTCCACACCCATAATCAAAGCATGAGGAGGCTGAGCTAGAAGATACTAGCATTTTAGGCCAGCCTAGGACACATAGTTGTACTGTGTCTCTAAAACAACAGAAAGCATTTCTTAAAAGATTTATTTACTCATTTTATGTATGTGAGTATACTGTCACTCTCTTCAGACACACCAGAAGAGGGCATCAGACCCCATTACAGATGACTGTGAGCCACCATGTGGTTGCTAGGAATTGAACTCAGGACCTCTAGAAGAGCAGTCAGTGCTCTTAACCACTGAGCCATCATCTCTCCAGCCCCATGTTTCTTAATGCCAATGGACCCCAGGGCCTCATGCATGCCAGGCAAGCACTGTGCCACTGAACAACATCTGCAGTCACTCTTTGTCCTGGGGTTCTGACTTTCTGGGTTGGCTTATACAGTGATGGGCTGCCTCAAAATGTCTTCATACGTAAGTATCATTGCATTCTGCTGACAGTTGCCTTCCCTGTTAGGTCTTTTATGCATCTGGAAAGGACGTTCAGCCTATAGCAGGAGAGAGACAATCTTGTTTCTTTTTCTGGTGGGATTCCAAGCTTCCCCAGAACCATTTACCTGTGCCTCAACCCAGGATAAACCTGTGTCCAGTAGGTCCTCAGCAAGTTGCTAGAAGCCTAGACCCCCAGAGTTCTCAGCACTGCTTACAGAAGCTCACCATGCCAGGACTGCTGTATAAACAGTGCTGAATGTGGAGCCTCAGCTTTCCTTCTGAAAAAGCAAGACTGTCGCTGTGACCAATTCTAAGAATAGTCCTCAGCTCTTCGTCTCCATGAGCTTCCCTGGCAGGTCATCATGATCATTGCTGTAGAAGTTTAGGACAGAGAGGGGACCCCAGGCAGCCAGAGTGTAGTTTTCTGTGTATCTTGTACCTCTGCTGGTTTGTTCATATCTTTTTAACTTGATCAATCACAGCTATGAGAATGATTGCGCACTGAGCCCATGGGCCCTCTTAGCCTGACTCATCTCATTTGGGCTGGTATTAGGACCTCCATATAATGTCCTTTCCCCTTTGATGTCCCTGTAATACTGAAGAGTAGCTTTCTGGGCAGAGTTCTACTCTCAGGCATTAACTTTCTTGTCTCCCCATATTTCCCTGTCAGGGTTTTTAGGAAGGATGTGGTATACAACTGTACCACCAGTGGCTGTGCCAACTCTAGGAAAGGAGCAGTGGAAGTGCCCAGCAGGGAGGCAGAGGAGGGTGTTAAGTGGCCACCAGTAAATCTTCCAAGTGGGTGTATTTTTATGTGTTTTGCAATTGGTGACATAAATATTTTCACACCTATTTTAGCTGGCAGTCATAATTTTTATCATCTTGGAACATGTATTTCTGTGATGTCTTTAGTTAGGCATTTCCTGCTATCCCAGCCTTGCCTGAGAATCTGAAGTCCTAAGCTTCCATTCTGGGCTCCACACTCATGCATTTCTATGTGGTTTGTAGCTCATCAAGATGTTATGGTAGCTGCCTTCCCC
Organism: Rhabdomys pumilio; assembly: GCA_030674055.1. Taxonomy (NCBI): domain Eukaryota; kingdom Metazoa; phylum Chordata; class Mammalia; order Rodentia; family Muridae; genus Rhabdomys; species Rhabdomys pumilio. The sequence continues at coordinate 91,196,123 of JANHMN010000002.1, read as the reverse complement.
CTCAGGATATGGATGTACAAGTACATTATAGTGCTTGCAGACATGTCCCACAGTTTTTAAATTTTACTTAAAAGTATTATGGTCATTTTTCTTTTCTCTTCATGCCTTGTATATCCATTGTACGAAATGGTGAGTTTCACTGTGACATCACGGCACATGCTCACGTCATGTTCTTTGCTCATCTTCCCTGCATTCTCCCCACTTCCCTCCCGTCCTGCTAGTCTCCTTTGTCTACCCAAACAGTTCCCTCTTGCTTATATAACGTTTATGTGTATCTGCTAATGTGCACGAGTGTGTATGTGTGTGTGCGTGTGCATGTGTGCGTGTGCGTGTGCGTGTGTGTGTGTTCAGGTTTCTTCCAAATGTCCTAATTTTATTCATTATTCCTTAAGACTCCTTCATGTCTACGTAGCACATTTCTTTATCTGTTGGTGGACATCTCAGCTGATTCCTTAACTTGGGGATTGTGAATAGTGTTACAATAAACATAATATGCAAGTATCTCTGTGGTGTGCTGACTTGGAGACTCAGAATGCTTTAGCTGGTTCATGGGGTAGAGCTTTTTTTTTGGAAAAGCCTCCACACTGATGTGTACATTGTATGGACCAGTTTGCATTCCCATCACCATGTATAAGAGTCCTTTAATTTGTAGATTTGTAAGAGCATTCTTTCTTTGTAATATTTAAATCATGTTGTCTTTGGCCATAGAGAGGAGGGAAGTACAGACTCTGAGTAACTGGCACTCCACAGGCAGTGTGCCTTGTGGCAGCTAACTTGAACCTGGTCCCAAAACTCCAGCCATGTCTCTGCTCATTTGTATCTTCTGCCTACAGAAGCACACGCCCACCCGGGTATTTGGTGCGGATTTCCACTGGTAGTCACATAAAGAGATCAGAGTGCCCAACTAATTTCTTTCCTAATGAGGGGAAACAAATGATGACAGCCATTTTCACATGCTTGGAATCAAGTTTAGAGACCTGAATCACAATGCAGCAGTGTCCTGACCACTGCGAATGCTTCAGGCTGTCTCTCCACCCACAGTGACTCCCTCAGGGCTCCATGAACAAGTCTCTCTATCCACCTGTTTCACAAAAAGAGCATCTAAAAGGGGATTGAGGGTTTTCTTTTGATTTTTAAGTGTCTGGTATAAAACCATTGCAAGCATCTCTGGTGCCATTCATGAGGCAGAACCATTCTGTTTTATGATATACCCTTTCTACCATCTTGCCCACTGCATTATGGTACCAGCCAGCCAGTTGGCCTGGAGTGACTGTCATATTCTGTCATAACTGGGCCTCATTAGATTGTCATGCCAGGCCATCTTCCTGGGTTGGAAGTGGAAATGGTCTCAATGCAGCATTGGCTCCTGGAGATGCTGGATAAGTGACAGCAGCATGGACTGCAGCCTTTTCTCCCCATCAGCCAGAGCTGCTGCTGGATCAGTGTGCTGGAGTATATTGTCAGGTGCACACATTAGTGGAGCACCATCTGATCTTTTGATGTCCGTTCATTGCATGTTTAAGTCAGGCTACATTATCCATCTCCACAGACAGCTATGATTTCTTTGGAGAAAATATTCAGAATACTGTCTTTCTCTGTGATGTTGGCAGTCCATGATTGTCTGTAGTCACACTGTATGCAGTAATTTGCCAAAACGCTGTGCTCCTGCATGACAGTGATGCTGACTATAGCAGACCACCCATGAGTGTCCTGGTAGATTAAAGTAGGAGGCATCTGTGGTGCAGCCACCCATCAGGGCCCTTAGGGACACAGGGTCTGGCTCACTTTGATCATCAGCCCCTGTGGCAAACTGGTTTTTCTCTTCCCGCTTGTTGTCTCATGGTCCAAAGGTGACCAGGAAGGCAAACACACTAATTAGAAGACTTCTGCCAACATATCTACCACCAGATAGGCTTGTGTTGAGGTCCCACAATTCACATCTGGTCTGCACAAGCATCCCTGGACTTTCAGGGGGTTGTGCACAAATAGGCAAGAGAAGTGTACTTATTGGTTTGTGTGAGCCATTGTGACACGGAACTGCCTTGAACAAAGCTAGTTTCTTCTGACAGAAGAAGAGACAGTGGACACTGGTGTGCAGTTGACATAGAAGGAGGAGTGTAGACACTGGCATGCAGTTGACATGGAGGGAGTGTAGACATTGGTGTGCAGTGGCTCATGTAGTGGATAGAATGAGAGATGCCCTTATAGGCTCAGACATTTTGAACACTTCATTCCCAGGTGGTAGAGTTGTTTGAGGAGGTTTAGGTGGTGCAGCCTTGGAAGAAGTACCTCACTGTGGGGTGGGCTTTGCAATTAAAAGCATCCTGCCACTGCCAGTTCACAGTCTCCATTTTGTGTTTGTGGTTGAGGATGCGAGCTCTCCGCAACCTGGTCCAGTCCCTATGCCTGCTGCTTGCTGCCATGCTTTCTTGCCATGATGGACTCATTTCTCTGGAAGCATAAGCCAAAATAAAATCTTGGTTCTCTAAGTTGCTTTTGGTCTTAGTGTTTTAGCAATAGAAACATAACTGATGCAGAATAGAAGACAGGAGAGAACATTAACTCTACTGGCAGGGGAAGGGGGATGGGTAGCCCCAGCGGGGGGGTTCTTTCTTGAGGCAGTGGAGGGGGAAGAGCTTCAGCAGCGGGTAAGACTTTGTCTTACGGGATATTTAGGATTGCTCTATAATAAAAGTTGACTTATCAAAGTCTAAGTTACTATGCTATTGCTGATGACCTGCCTTCTGTGTTCCTCTGAGAAAAGAAACTACATTTCTAGCACTTAGCACCTCATCCTAAAGACAGCAAAGGATTAAGTAAATAGCCTTTGGACTATCTCAGCAGGAACTGCATGTCTCTAACTTTCAACCTGCTAGTTGGAAGGTACAGGAAGAAAAGAGACACTTAGAAAAGTAGTTATAACATTTATTACTAAGTTGTAAGAAGTTTCCTATGAAAGCTACCTAAGGAGAAAATCGGAAAGATCCTAAGGGGGGTGGGGGGGGGGTGGAATTCTTCTCTATCTTCTTCTCACCTCTTTGTCCTCAGTACTTATACGTCTTTCAGAAGACATGATCACAGGTTACAAAGTTCATCACAAGTTCACACACAAAATGAAATCATAAATTGAAATAGAAGTTTACAACAGAGAATGGTTACATGCGTAGCCATTAGGAGTAATTATCTGGCTAAACATCTATCACCTGTCTCAGCTCCACAGGTTCACTGAAGGTTTGAAACTATAAGTTATTAGTGAAGTTTTGTATAGATAAACACAGTCGGTATTTTATAGTGTGTTTTAGCACCTGTAATAAATCGTTAGTTCCCTTTTAACCTCTTAGAATGCATTGTGAGTAGGAGAAAGTCTGGTTACTATCTAAGAGCAATTAACTGGTGACTGGCAGAGTTCTCATCACAGTTTTGACAATCAGAAAAGGACCTAATAGCAGTCCCATTATAAAAGAGCTTAATAATCACTGGTATAATTTTAGGAATTCTTTTAGGATCATCTTTAAGACTTAAGAAGTCATCTGTTTGTCTGTATAGCTTCACTACAAGACAGTAAGTATATCTTCATGGATCTGCAGAGATCTGCTCCAGAGGGGTATGCTATTACTTAGTGATTGTTATATATGTTTAGTAATAACAGGAAAAGCATATTAATAGCAGGTATCTTTTCTAAAATGAATCCCTTGCAGCCTTGCTTCACAAGGCCAAACCTGTTGCAGATTATATAATAATTCAAAGCAGGCCATCTCAGGACGATCACCTGCTAGTTATTAGCTTGTTCCATTATGGCTCCTGACACTCCACCATTTGTAACAGCCAGGAAGCCATGTGGATGGGTCTCCTCAGTGACAACTAACTACTACACCAGCCTTCCCTGCTAGTCACTTTCTCAGTGCTGTAACAAACACCCAACAAAAGCAGCTTCAGAAGGGGAGGGTGTGTATTTGCCTCCAAGTGTGACACCGTAGTCCATTGCTGTGATGGACGTGTAAAGCCTCTGGGCACATTGTATCAGCAGTCTGCAAGCAGAGAGACATGAAGGCCAGAGCTCAGTTTGCTTTCTCTCTTTTCCTTTTTTTATTCCGAGAAGAACCCCAGACCATGGAATGCTGTTCCTCACATGAGGGTCTCACCTCCTCAGTTCAACCTCTCTGGAAACACAGGCTTGCCCAGAGGACATTTCTTCCCAAATGCAGTCAAATTGACAATGAAAGCCATGTAGATTACAGCTGAAGTGGAATTTGCTAAATGGCCTGACCTTGGAATGTTCAGAGCAACCAGGCTGCCATGGTGATGGTCTGTCCATTTGCTGAAGAAGAAACTGCTTGGGTAGTAGCTCTCTCAAGGCTGCAGACACACAAAAAAGTGTGGCAGCTGTCCGTTAAGTGGCTGAATGGCTTAGTTTTGGTTGTCAACTTGACTATATCTGGAATTACCTAAAACCCCAAATGGAGGGATACTCTGTGTGGGAGTTTTGCTTAATTTGAAGTAGGAAGACCCACTTCTAATCCAGACCTTTGAAGTGGGAAGATGCACCTTTGATCCAACTCTTTCGAGGTGGGAAGATCTACCTCTAACCTGGGCCACTCCTGAAGCCTGTATAAAGAACATGGAAGAAGAAAGCTCCTATTCTTTGCCTGCTTGTTCTTGCTTTCCAAGCAAGTCCATTTCTTCACTGGCATTAGAGCCTACTTTTTCAAGATTCTGGCATGTACTGATAACCAGCTAAAGAATCCAGCGTTGGCCGGGCGGTGGTGGCGCTCGCCTTTAATCCCAGCACTGGGGAGGCAGAGGCAGGCGGATTTCTGAGTTCAAGGCCAGCCTGGTCTCGAGTTCCAGGACAGTCAGGGCTACACAGAGAAATCCTGTCTCGAAAAACCAAAAAAAAAAAAAAAAATAGAAAAAAGAATCTAGCCTTGGGCTGAACAATTATCGTGTTCTTGGACCTTCCATTCATAACCAGCCATTGTTGAATTACCTGGACCACAGCCTATAAGCTATTCTAGTAAATTCCATGTATATTATATATTTATATACAGATAGATAGACAGATATATATATATATAGATATATATATAGATATATATATAAAATGAATGATTGAGAGAGATTCATTTTATACATTCTGTTACTCTAGAGAACACTGAATAATACAACAGCTTAGGTTATTTGAATAGAGAAAACATCACAGTGCTCCCAGCAAGGAGTCAAAGGAAGATTACATGCTTAACCATACCATTGCTAACTCTCAGCCCAATATCCTTCAGAGGGGTTGGATGGTGCCAGTCTGCCTTCTCCTGACCTTGCCAGGTGCTTCTCTGCCAGTATTCTGCCCTCTACAAGGTCCCCAAATGTATCCACTTTGCTGAGAATTCTGTCCTTTACCTTGCCCCATTCCAACAGTCTTGTCACACACCCAGGAAGATGGCTTTGGATGCATCAGCTGGCTCAAAATCCCTGATATATAGGAACGAGTTTCAGGTGAGTCCTGCTCCATGACAATCACATCTCAAACATACAGTCATCTGGATCTCTCGAGCACAAGGGCCAGGCTTGATCATAGTGATAGTTTGTATTCGTTAGGAATTTTTTTGCTTACAGATAAAGGGTATGTTGTTGAAAATAAAGCAGGGCTTTTCTTTCCCACACAAGTCTAAAGGATGTCAGCTTTGTACATTGACTTAATTGCTCAACACATCTTGATCAGTATCTGCCAATTTCTTACTTTCCTCCTGATTGCAGAATAATCACAGTGAACTGGTTGTCGTGTCTCCAGGGAAGAAGGGGAGCCATACCACTGATCATGACCCCTGATAAGAAAGCAGATATGTTCTTCAGAATTCCCACTAGCTGGTTTCTGCTTGTCACCCTTTGTCCATTGGTCAGTTTCAGCCAGAGAAAGGGCTACAGACTTGACAGCTTCCCTAGTACCTGAGTTGGCAAGTAAATTCAACAGCCACAATCATCCATTTGTTCTGTTACAAATTAAGTGTCTACTATAGGCCTATACTATAGACTCTATTGTAGGCACTCTCCCAACACACACACATACACACACACACACACACACACACACACACACACACACACACACACACGCTTATTTTTGTTTCTGTTATGAAAAGGTATGTACTATAGTTCTTATCTTGAGATTGGAAGCAGTTCTTGGAAGAATAAATGACCTGACTTTGACTGTTGCCTCTGGAAGGGCAGAATCATGACACACACCCAAAGTAGCCTCCCTTCAAACTTACTGAGCTTCCATAGTGAGGCAGTGCCTTCTGCAACCCTCTGTGGAATCCCGGTGTGCGTCTTTTTCTACTGGGTGTTATCTGCCCATTCGTGGATAGCAGATGTAATATGTCAGCATTAAATGTACTTTGGCAAAATGGTTTGTTAATGGTATTGCAACTGAAGAAAAAATGCAGCTATAATTTGGGGTGATTTTTGTGTTTGGTGCCTAACGAAGTGGCATTCGTTTTATGAGCCTGGTTATCATTTCTAACACAGGGTCTCATTTGTGGGCTACTTAATAGGCATTTACCCAGTGGTTGGTCCCCACTCTTAAGGCTGTAAGTAATTTACATAACCTTTTCCAGTTTCAGGAGGCAAAGCACTTTGCCAGGAGGCTTTGCCCTTTTATTTTTGCTGGAAAATCCCAGCATCCTTGTTTCAAAATAAGTGAAACAGTGATCATCCATATTCATGTCCACAGCTTATAGTTACACATTTGGGAACTAAAATATTCAGACATTTCATGCCCGCAACATGTCTTTTTAATAATATACAGAGGTTTTTAGTATATGTTATTATAAATATATATGTAATAGATACGCAATTGGAAGAAATTTTGGAAGGAGAATGAGAAAATCATTCCTAATTCTACACCACCCAGAGGAAACGAGACTAACACACTGGTATATTTCTTCCCTATTCTCTTTATATGTGTTCCTCACAGCTGAACTCACGCTGCACTTGCATTTGTGTGCTGCAGTAGGGAGCACACATGCCTCCTTGTTGCTGAAGGTGCCTTTGTGAATGGCTGCAAAAGCCTCTTCACGAGAGTGCTTTGCTTGACTGTCTCTCATGAGGGCACATGGATAATCTTGGGGAGTCATAGCATGTACCTGTTATATAGTTTATGTCTCCATTGCTATAATAAACATCATGATCAAAAATAATATGGGGAGGAAAGGGTTCATTTCATCTTCCATTTCTAAGTAACAATCCATCTTTACGGGAAGCCAAAGCTGGAACTCAAGGCAAGAATGGAAGCTGACACCGTTGAGGAACTCTGTGCACTGACTTGGGTCCAGGCTCCTATTCAGCTGCCTTTCTTGTGTCATTTACAGTGGCCTTGACCTTCCTCCATTAGTTAGAACTCAGGAAAATGTCCCACAAACATGCCTACAGGCCAATCTGATGAAGGCAACTCTTTGAAGTTCTTTTATTTTCTAAGAAAGAATAATCCAGACATAGGCATAAGCCAGCATTTCCTCTGCCTGCACTGGGCACCTTGTCAGCACCAAGGATGGTGGTGCACACCATCATTTCAGTACTTGGGAGGTAAGCTGGGAGGATTGTGAGCTTAAGGATAGCTTAAACTACACAGGAAGACCATCTATAAAAAGGGGAGCCATCAATGTGGCTCAGTGGGCTGAGGTGCTTGCTGTCAAGCCTGACAACCTAGAGCCCATGTTGTGGAAGGAGTGATTCCTACAGGTTTCTCTGACTACACAGACAGCTGTAGCACATATGTACACATACATACACACTCACACACAAAATAAATACAGCTTTAGGAAAAGGACCAAGTTAGCAGTGTATCGGTGGGGATGCAGCCATCATTACTCCTGTAGTGACTTTGCATGGTCAGACAGTGAGCTGCTGTGTATGTATTTTAAAGATGGGCTGGGCAATGGTGGCACACGCCTTTAATCCCAGCACTTGGGAGGCAGAAGCAGGCAGATTTCTGAGTTCAAGGCCATCCTGGTCTACAGAGTGAGTTCCAGGACAGCCAGGGCTACACAGAGAAACCCTGTCTCAAAAAAAAAAAAAAAAAAACTTGAAATACTTAAAGATGAACAAGTCCTCTCACCTTTTAGGTGGTAGAGAGGGATCTACATAGCGATCTTCTAGCTGACTTCTCCTGTGATGGCTTGTATAGCTCAGCCCAGGGAGTGTCAGGATTAGAAGGTGTGGCCCTGTTGGAGTAGGTGTATCACTGTGGGTATGGGTTCTAAGTCTCTCCTTCTTGCTGCCTGAAGTCAGTTTTCCACTGGCAGCCTTCAGATGAAGCCGTAGAACTCTCAGCTCCTCCTGCACCACGCCTGCCTGGGTGCTGCCATGTTCCTACCTTGATGATTATAGACTGAACCGCTGAACCTGTGAGCCAGCCCCAATTAAGTGTTCTTATAAGAGTTGCCTTGGTCATGGTGTCTGTTCATAGCAATGAAACCATAACGAAGACACCTCCCACTGTTCCTCATCTGGCTACCACTGTGGGGATCTCAGAGCCCCTTGCTGCCCTGGCTCCAGCTTCCTCTTTCTTGTAGTGCTCTGACCACTGCACCCAGACATGGTTCTAGACTCCTACAACCAGGCAAGGCTTGGCAGCTCAGACAGCTGTATGTTGCAGCCAAGCCAGGGTAGTATGTATCTGTGTTACCAACACTCAGGAAGCAGAAACAGGAGGATTGTATGATTGATGCCAGCCAGGGCTGCATATTGAGACCTTGTCTCCCTAACGAAAGGGGTTGGGAAGTAGTAGAACAAAAGCAATAAATAAGCATGGTAGCCTGAGGTTATTGGAAAGCTTGATCCCAAGGAAGCCCATCCTTCCCTAAAACCCTCTAAAGCAGTGGTTCTGGCTTTCCTAATGCTGTGACCCTTTAAGACAGTTCCTCATGCTGTGCTGACCCACAACCATAAAATTATATTCACTGCTACTCCATAACTGTCACTTGCTACTGTTACGAATCATAATGTAAATATCTGATATGCAGCCCCAGTGAAAGGGTTGTTTGACCCCCAAAGGTGTTGTGAGTCACAGGTTGAGATCTGTTACTCTAGAGCTAGTCCATGGCTCTTAGAATCCAGAGTAAGTCCCTAAGTAGTGGCCACAAGGCTCTCCCTGCAGTCCTTCCTGCACTCACCTCTGAGACTAGCAGAGCCCACAATTGCAGTATGTTCTCCGCATCTATGTCTACACACTGCTCTCACACACCACACTTGGGTCAGTCTTCCTTCCTCTCAGACCCCCTTTCCTGTACCTGAACTCCTGCTCCCCACCAGTCATCCATCACACAGGTTCCACTTCTTCTGGGAGTCTGTCCCATTTGAACACTGTGGTCCTGCCCAATCCTGCTGGCTCATGGAACTATTCCTCAGCGTTTCTTTCTCTACCACAGTAGCATGTCTAATTTATCATGTGTCTTACTTATTTACTGCACTGACACTTCATCTCTCCTCACTGTATGTAGTATGTTACACACACGTGTGTGCATGGACACACACACACACACATACACACACACACACACACACACACACACACACACACACAGAGGAATGTGTGCATATTCTCCCCTCTGTTTCCACAGAGTCCTGGGCACAGGTGGACGCTGGTAAGGATTTGTGAAGCCAGTGCAGAGAATTCCCAGGCTGAGTTCTTCCCTTTTTGTTTTTCTCTTTCCTCTATATTCTCTTTCTTTGGGCATTTGCCTCTGGGGGTTAGAATTTAACCAATTCTTGGAGCAGTCAGGAGTTTCTGGACAGTGAGAGCTAAATTCCACAAATGTCCCGCCTTCTCCTCATCTGTTGGTGAAGCTAGGATGTATACTTGACTTACTATGCGAGGCAGGGTTCTCTGGACGATCAGAACTGATAGAGTGTGTGCATGTTATAGTAGGGGACTCACTAGATGGACTTACTTGATAATCTAGCAGTGGCTGGCTGAGTGCTCGAAAGCCTGAGAAGCCAGAAGCTGTGTAGTCTACAAAGCTGGGAGACGCCACAGTCCCCATTTGCTGCTGAAGCCCTAAAGGCTACTGGAGACTCACTGGTCTTTCATCCATGTTGAAAGGCTAAAGCAGCTGGAGTCAGCTTTCACCAGAGGATGGCTGCAGAAGGAACAAACCAGCAGGGTGGGCACACTCACTCACCAGTAGGGTGGGCACAATCACTCACCAGCAGGGAGGGCACACTCGCCAGCAGGACGGGCACACTTATTCACCAACAGGGCAGGCGCACTCACTCACCAGCAGGGCAGACACACTCTCTACCAGGGTGGGTACACTCAGTGGCAGGAATGGACACTGGTAGGCCTGCTGTTTGCTTGGGCTTCATTCTCTCTGGATCACCCATCAGATGATACTGTTCATTTTGAGGGAGGAGCTTCTTCCTTCAGTTGATTCTTTATGAGGATTCCCTCACAGAGCCACCCAGAAATATACCCGCAGCTGTTTGTAGATCCTGATAACTTGACCATCACAATGAGCCCTCACACTTAGCGCTGGCTGGATGTCCACTCTTATGACAGTGTAAAGCTGTTAAACAAGTTCACATGCAGTAAAATCCGTACTTTGAGTTTGGAGTTTGAGCCCCTTTCCTGAGTGGTGATGCACCGGTCCATGCTCTTGGGGGCTGCTCAGGAGCTGCAGAGCTTCCACTCCGCCCCGTGGTCATGAGGACACACAGAGACAGCGTGTTGTGTTGTTAAGCAAGGATGTTCTGAAGGGCTAGGTGGAACAAGTATATTTTCAGCTTACAATATTTTCATATTGAATATTTTCATAGTGAGTGTGTCCTTATCATAAGTTAATTAGCATCTAAATTTGAGGGTATGAGTTTAGGGTTCCTCTGAAAACCCAGCTGTCCTACATAGAGGAACTGTTTAGGTCTGGCTCATATAGACCAAGTGCTGGCATCAAGCTCAGTCAGGGATGCAGAACATCTTGTTCCCTTGATGGGAAGGGTCTGATTCACTTCTCCTCCAGGGTGAAGTAATGGCCCATGATGGTATCCGTGCATGGCTCCCTTCCCCCCATTGGGGGCAGTTTGATCTAAATATAACTTCATTTCCTCACTGGGATACACTGAGAAGAACAGTTCCTTTTTAATCTCTTGCTAAAGCATTTAATCGGCATATAAGCCATTTCTAGTCAGAGCACAGCCCCTTACATGTTCATGAGCTCATGTGTGTGTGCATGTACATGCATGTGTGTGCATGTGATGTAGACTCACGTGGTGTTTTACTGAGACAGACTCATGTGGTATTTTGCTGAGGCAAGACCCATGGGAGGATATGTGATGTTTGGAGAGCGTATAAATAGGACTCAGTGACAGCGATGGTGTGCTGGAATAGCTAGCTCCACATGGTTTGTTGGTCTCAGATCTTGGCTGATGGTAGCTTTGTTGAGAGAGGCATGGCAGAGAACTTCTCCTGGTGTTCCAGCTGGTCCTGGTCGCTCCCACTGACTCCTGCTGATTCAGAGAAGGCCTGGTGGTTTCTGCTGGATCATGGTGCTGCTGCTGAGTCCTATTTGCTATCCTAGCACTACTGAACTGGACTGCTGGTATCCTGACAAAAGGAGATTGGAATTGCTCCCGAAGAACTGTTTCTAAACAGGTCCACATCCCCTTACCCTGTTGACTATCTTCTCTCCCCTGCCTTTGGACAGTGAAGGACAAAGGAAAGTTAAAGCATTTGAGAACCTGTATTAAAAGTAGGTTTGGAAGAATATAAACCTATAGGCTGTCTTGTGGTTGTAGAAATTACCCTCTGACCTCCAGGTATGTCTGTCTATCTGTCTGTCTTACAGCACATGCCTGGCACTTGTGAAACCTTGAAGCAGCAAAACTACATGGTTTCTGTAGATGACACAGGTACTGTCTTGTAATGACAACCCCAGGGCTGTGATTTGCATCTTTACTTTTCTAGTTTTCTGACTTTGTCATGTGCTGAAGACTACTGAGTTAGACATCGTCACGATTATGAAAAGCAGTGGCCCTGCCTGTGCACCTGTTCTTCGCTCACCCCAGTGAGCTTCCCAGTTTGTTCCCATAATCTAAATGGCATGCTTGCATTGCTGTTTCTGCATCTGCTCACTGTTCCTGTAAAATGTGCCGAATGATGAAGAACCAGCTCTGTCCTTCTCCATCCCTCTCTTCCCCAGAGTCACTAAATCCTGATTTGTGTTACATGAACAGTATGTGCTGATAACATCTTACCCATATGTACATTAGTTTAAGCATTACTCACAGTCAAATTGTGTATGTTATTGTTATTTTCTGTGCATGTTTTTCTTTTATAGGTTTTTTTTTAAAATTGTGTATTTTTTTTTTTTTTTTTAAATGAGCAAGTCTACCTTCAGACTCCTCTTCTGGAAAGATTGCTCTGTCAGTTTTCAGTCAGGACATTGACAGTCTCAGGTTTTCTGCCTTTGTCAACATCTTGAGACAGTTTCTCTCAGAGACCTCCATTTCCTGCCTTGGTACTCACCCTGCCTGCCAGCAGCCAGCATCTTGGGATCTTTGTCTCCATCCCAGGGTGTTTCTTCATGTTTGTCTTGTGTTAGATTCCATTTGTTTCTCTTTTTAGATGGAGTCATCTTCTGGTGCTTCTGGGAAAGTACTTTTATGTTGATTTGTGTCTTCCTTTCACTTGTAATACATCAGTGTATAACCTCGTCATGGTCCAAACTTGGTTCCTAGGGGTTTCCCTTCTTTCTGGATCTGTCTCTACCTTGTCGTTTTGAGTGTTCCTGAACTAGGAGGCACAGTTGAATACCTGGTACCTGGAGTTAACCATCAGGATAGGTTTCTCCAAAGTGGAGTAATGAAAGCCTCGTTCCCTTAGCCTCCAGACTCCCCCTGGCATTTTTTTGCTGGGCAGAGATGGTGGGCAGACTCAGCAGAGATGACAAAGAAGTCATGGGCTCCTTCTCTGTTCTCAGCTTTGGGACTTTGCCAGTAGACAGGCAAGACATAAGCATGCTCAGTGAAGATGCCCTAGAGATGGCTGATTCTGGCCACCCAGACCCTCCCCCATGAGCTAACATTTGTTCTCTGCTTCAGTTCCTTGTGCACTCAGCTTATCTGTCCCTCCTGTGCTGTAGAACTGCCAGCAAAGCCATGATTCTCTCCAGGACTGCAGCAAGTCCACTGAAACAGGTTGGTCTGGCTGCAGTGTGGCGATTACAGATGGAAGTCTATGAATGAGATTTGGCCTTGTGTTTCTAAGCAGCCCAGAAGAATATTTTACTTCACTTGGCCAAAGCCAAATCAGAGCTGACTTATATCAGGCCTTCTTTGATTTAGCAGAGGCAGGGGTATCTCAAGAATAGTATCAAGCTCATCTCCCTGCCTCATAATATAACAAGGGCACATTAAATCTGGCAGTTCAGCACATTTTCCTTTGGCTAAGGCGAAAGTTTCTAGTTAAAAATAACTGCATAATTATCTTTACTCAACATGCTACTCTACCTCGAATGTCAGTCTCCCGAAGCTGTCGTAGAGAATGCATAGTGGTTGTGGTTCTGGGCTAGTGATCAGAGTAGTCGTGACGAGGAGAAATGACACAAAGTCTGGCAACAGTAGCAGCAGTGCCAACTATCTTGCCAGGAAAGAAAGCAGTGCAGCTTTGGCAAGGCACACAGAGTTTGAGTGCTGTATGGTTGCCCTTCGCCATGGGAACACCTGTCTGGGTGATCACCCAGGAACCTTTCAGTAGGATCTACAATCCCATTATATGGGCATGTGTCACATGCTTGGTAAGCCCAGAAATCAGCTTTGTATGATGAAAAGCCTAGACAAGTCCCTTAGTCTATGTACCCATTTGATAGGTGGTACATGGACAGTGCTTACGGTAGAGTGGAAATATCCACTACCCCCAGCATAAAACTTGGGTGTGTACCCTGTGCTCTGAGCTATCATAGAGGAGAGGCCATCCTGTTGATCTCAGGATCCTCAAAGCCTTGAATGCAACAAATCATTTGTTTTTCCTCTATTATTTGAAAGCAGACACAAATTTCTCTATTTTATAGCTAGAGAAATTTAGACAGCACACAGATTCTAATAGGACATTCGTGGGAGGAAGGAGCCAGATAGTTGTTATTGCTGATTGCAAGTACTGGTCTGGGATCGGGACAGGGTATTGTCCTGAGAATTCTGACCTCAGAATGGTACCTGAGGAAGAAGTCAAATTCAGCAGAAGTGGTACAGAGAACAGCTGCTGAGCCTCTTGGAGAAAACCTTCATGGGAAAAGAGGGTGGATGTCTGGAGTCAGAGAGGCTAAACATCTTAGCACTGAGAATACTGTATCCTGTCTACTCTTCCCTCCACTGTGAACAGAAGAGGTGCTATATCAACCCCATTCTTCTTGCCATCAGTCTGCCTTAGTGGCTCCAGCAGGACCCAGGCAAGGAGATGGCTAATGTGTCTTCAGGTCTTTGGGGAAGCGTGACTTAGGCCAGGATGCCAGGTGCTGCTGTTGGTAGGCAATGACCTGATGGATCTCAGAGATGCTAGGGAAGAAAATGTCTAGGGTGCATTGGTGGCTAGACATGGGAAGTTAAAAAAAAAAAAAGGAGCGAGTGGTCTGGACACACTCATTGGTGGCTAGGTGGGTGAAGTGGCTTTCTCAGAAGGACTGAGTGTGGTGGATGAGACATGGGCAGAAGCCATGGAGGGGAGATGAAGCCTGTCACCTTCCCAATGCTGGCTGGATTTTCCAGATGTTCCTCTCAGGTTTAAGCCAGGGAAACTCCTCTGTTGAGTCCACATGCTGCTGTTCTGCCCCATGGGAGGTGTGCTCATAACCTGTAACACTTTGTTTACAAGGAGACTACTTGTTCTCAGCAGCAGAATTTAATTTCTAAGGTCCAGTAGGCTCAGTTCCTTCCAAGTCCTGTCTTCTCTCTTCTTGACTTGTGTCCCTGTGTCTTAAACTCCCTAGAAGCAGGTCTGGGTAGATTGGGGCCCATCACAACAGATTGATTTAATCTGGTCACGTCCCATAGACTATATTCAAATACATCACATCCTAAAGGTCTGGGGGGACAGGCCTCAGCTGACCAGTCAGTAACTAGGATGTCCTACCACTGTGACCTCACCATTGCAGCAAGCCAGGAGATGGGTTGCCTTTGTCAGCCTAAGGTTGGGCTGTCATCCTTTGTGAGGAGAACCTCTCCAAGATAGGGTGAAGCCACTTGTATACAGGGTACGCATGCACACACATGTACATATCTAATTAAGCATCGTCACTGTGCAGACAGATGCTACCAGAGCATTGTCCTTCCTGTCCAACACTACCGGGTGGCTAAAGTCCCACTCAGAAAGAAGCTCCTGAAAGCTGGGGCACAAAGAGACTCAGTATGTGGGACAGAACAAGGCAAAGGGTGACAGCGGTAATACCACCTGAGAACACTTCCCTGCGAAGACCGCCATGACACTCATGTGCCTGCCCTACATTTGGCCCAGCTGCAGAGAGCATTGAGTTTGCAGGTGACTGCTTGGAGTCTGCTTACCTGAAGGCTTTACGATGATTTTGTTCTTTTCACTGTAGCTTGTATTGAGTAGGAAAGCTCCCCCTGCCTCCCCCTAAATCGTGTTCAGAGTTTACCAAGGTTGTCCTGTTATTTAATTAAAATTGTTTCCAGCAGTAGTTGAGTATATCATGATCATTCTCCTGAGTCCCTGTGCCTCCAGGGAGCGGGGATTATAAAGGTCTTATTTTCTTTGACTAAGCGACGTCCTGTCTTGTCCGTTTGCTACAGAGAACATTGGTTTACTTGTTCTTGTTAGTGAAATGGTAAATGGATTCATAACCTGCAAGAAGCCTGTTTGCAATGTATTATTTAAACAACCTCCATAGGGAAGAGAATATTGTGACGGTCTCAGAAACAAATGGCTTTCATATATGTATGTGTACGTGTGCTCACATATACATGTGTGTAGGTGCATGTGTATATGGTTGTACATGTATGTGCTTCCATATAGAGCCCAGAGGACAAACTCAGGTATTGTTCTCAGAAGCCATGCATGGTTTTTTTCAGAGTCTTCTCAACTTGTCCCTGAGCTAGGCTGGGTGGTCAGGGAGTCCTGGGGGTCTTCCTGCCTCAACCTCCCAGTGCTGAGATTATAAGTACAAGCCAGAATGTTGGCCTTTCTTACATGGGCTCTGTGATCACGCTTGGGTCCTGGGACTCCAGGGCAAACATTTTGCTGGCCTATTTTGTATTCCTAGCCCCGAGAGCTTTTAAATGGCAGTTTTCTAGTGGGATTTTGTCCTGTCTGCAGGCTATCACAAGAGCTGGCTGCTTGCTTCTTGTTCTGTCCTTTTGTGAGGGAGTTATACTCAGTTGTCTGTAGTGACGTCTTTACTCTTTTACTCTCAGAGGGAAGACAACATCTTAGGATTGTGATGTTCTATGCTTGGTAGGTGTAAGCACTCCCTTTGTGTGGTGTATGCACTGTAAGTGAAGCACAGTAATGATTTTCCCCTCAGAAAATCAGCCCTTATCTGAAGAAGAAAAAGACTGGCCGCCATATGGATACCTGTGTTCTTGGAAATGGAATAGGCCCCTGGTTCTCAGTAAACCACAAATGTGGCACTTAACGCTCCTCAGGAAGCCCAGAGTTCATCGCCAGGGTCTTCCACGCAGGACTTTATCATTGTAACATCATACATACATGGGATACCTTCCATCTAACATGTGTGTAATCCATGTTAACATAAATCCAGTTTCCTATACTAAGGTCATACTGTGTGGGAGAAATAGATCTGTCCTGTGTTGGGGAAAGCAGTGGGAGGCCATCATCTTTCTCGGAGTAATGTCAGTGTACCAAGTACCCTGTGTGTGTTCACACTTAGAGCAGCCCAAGGTTAGCTCTAGAGTAGACAAGGGTCATACTTTCAAGGGTGTTAGGGCTCAAATTCAGGCAACACTTGACCATTACTCTGTTTTCTTCTGAGTTTCTTCAAACAGCATGAGGCTTCCCCACACTCGGGTGGCCTCCTCTCGTCCTTCCTTCCTGCACTGTTTAGCCTAGCAGCCCTGACCCAGCCTTACCTCCTGACTGAGAAACATAAAGTTAGCTCTTTGCCAGCCCCTCTCCATGACACCCTTAAACACGTTAGCAGATGCCTGCCCAGGGAACAAAGACAGCCTAATTCCCTTGTTCTTGCTTCTCTGTGCCTCTGTCCCACAGCCCAGCACTGGGGATCCTGAGGGCAGTACAGGTGCAGTTAATTGGGTTTTACTTTCTAACGTCTGTGTCACCTTCAGCTTCTGCATGGGCTCGAGCCCTACTGTTCCAAACCAGGAGCATAGTCACTGTGCTATGCTGTGTCAGCCATGTTCCAAACTCAGGTCATGGTGGCTCATGCAAAGCAGAGGAGGTTTTCTCTCAGTCTCGCCTGGCCCTCCGTACAGCGGGCCCACATCCATAGTGTGCTCTCTTGGCTACTGATGAGATTTGAGGTTTCAGAGTCACATGGCTGCTTCAGGATAGAGGAGCATTTGAGGAGCGGTAGGTAGGAGTGGGGAGATGGATGAGTAGTGAGACATGAACTGTTCAGAACACCAGGCAAGAGGCCGTGTGGACCTGAGGCAGTGCTGGGAGCTGGAGCGCTTTGCAGCCCTCGCTGTCCCCACGACCGAGCAAGCCTTCCTTCTCAGCCTCAGAACTTTGTTCTTTATGAGGACTTAACTGCCATTTTCACTAGCCTGACGAATGGACGATAGCTTAGCTTAGCTCCCCTTCCCTGAAAAGCTGGAAGATCTTTGGCACTGGAAATTGAACAACAGATATATTTACATGCCCATAACGGTTGCAAAATTCCAATTATGAAATAGCAAAGATAATTTGATGGTTGGGGGTCAGCACATCATGAAGAGATCTGGGGTGACTTTAACCTGAAGCTGAGGAATAACAGGAGCTACTAGGAGTATTGAGCCAGTCACTGAGAGCCTCATATGTCAGGAGGGATGGAAGAGGAGACTTTGTAAAGCCATCAGTTGGTTCCTTAAACAAGGAAACAAGCCGTTAGTATGACCTCATAGTTCAGCCTCCTAGGTGTGGGCTCCAGACAAATGACCATCTATAGAGAAAGTATATGTGAGGGTATTTACAGTAATACTGTTCCCAGTAGCTAAAAGGAAGAAACAGCCCAACCAGGACACCTGTCACATGGCAATGGATAAACTCAGTCTGCCCCTACAGCACCATGCTGTCAAACAGCAAGAGTACCAACGGAGGCTACAGCAGATGAAACTTGGAAGCATGGTTCACCGAGGGAAGTCAGCCATAACACACCATAGAGGGTTAGCACAGGCCAAGTATGCTTTTAGGCTCCTTAGGGGAGTCATGATTATAATTAGAAGGAGTAATAGTAACCGTAGAATGACGGACATCCCCTGCAGGACAGGAATACTAAGCCAGGTATTTGAAAGGTGAATACTCCTTCCTCTGCACCACCTTTCCTTCAGATGCCTGGATGCTGACTAGAGCCCAGGGCTGAGTGCAGCCCTACTGAGTGCACCACTGAACCACATCTTCAGCCCATAGGTGATGACCTTGGAAGTCATCTCGCCTACAACAGAATGCTATTTATGGAAATGCCATTGTCGAGAAAGAACAAATTTGTTCCGAGCATAGTCAGTCTTGTTACACGTTTTTTAATTGACGTTACTCATGGTGTTATGTTGTGTTGTTTTATGTTTCTGAAGCACCTTTCTGTCATTTCTGCCTCTCCCATTTCTGCTTCCCTGAGAATAAAGAGCTAGAACTGCGTGTTGTTGGCCTTGGCATTTACTTTGTCTGTTCCTGTTAAAATTATATTTATCCTTGTTTACCTAACAAGAGCTAATTTCAGCACATTTGTTAGTTTTTAGGTGTCTTGATTATTTTTCTTATTATAAAAGTAATTTATGCTCATGCGACATCCGGGGTATAGTGAGTATACAGAGAGACTGCAGTGTTCCTGTCTCTCTCCCACCCCATGGATAATTAGCCCACACAGCTTTGTCAGGTTTTTTTTTTTCTAGGTATTTTATCCATGATTTATTTTCAACAAAATTGTGTCATTTCTATTAGCTCCTGCCTTTTGCAGTTTGTCCTGGCCCTGCCGAAGGTCACGTTCCCCAAAACTGTCAGAGTGGAGCTTGAGTGTGTTGTTTTTTGGCTTTATGCAGACTTTCTCTGTTCTTACCACTGCTTAAGGACACACTACCATTCAAAGTTGAAGTCTAGCTGGCATCACAGTGAACAGGCTGTGCTGTGGGCTCTTGTGTGTGCTGCTTCAGGCTGGCATCTTTCTGGTCTCTTATTGAAAGTTTGAGCTGGTATTTCCTCATGACCTTTTGGGAAACGTTTTAAAGTCAAGCTATAATTTTTACTGTGTAGTTGGTGCCTGGCCTGACTGTTCTGTGTCCAGCCTCCACAGAAGAAGGAACATTGCTGGCCTCATTCCCACCTTTTAGGACTTGGACCGGAAGTTCCTGTTTCTGGTGTGTTTCCTATCCCTGTGCTGTACTCTCCCTGCCTGGCTCAGGGCAGCAACATTGTGCCAAGGCTCAGCCAAGCTCCCTGAGCATAAGAGAAATACCAAGGAGAGCTCAGGCACCATCAGACCTGCTTTCTCACTGGAGAGGGGAGGAAGCTGGGCATGTCCTGCATGTGGGATACTTTCCTATGAGATCTCATTCATCTCCACATTCCCATAATGGACTGATAGGACCTAACTAGAAACCCAAAGCTCAGAGGATCTTGTGCCCCTCAAAATGCAGCTCCAGTGCTCTGAGTCCAGGGACCTCGCCTGCTCCTTCCTGAAATGCTTGCCCAAAGGGTAGTGGTGTAAAGCTGTCAGCACTGGGGTCTGGTGATAGCCATGGCTGCATCCAGTCCCATCATCCCTGAACTCTAAGCGCCTGCCTCCACCACTGTCAGCCTCCCACTTGAAGGTGTTGTGTGTACAGTTCATTGGTGCCAACCCCACCCGCACTGCTGTGCACCCGAAACTCGATCCAACTTGTAAATCCAGACCCTTGGAAAACCGAAGCCCTCTTCCTAGGAAACGCCCTCTTCTCTCCCTGCCTGTGAACTGCAGTGGCTACTTTTGTAGTCTCTGTCTCTGTCTAACTGCTCTGTGCTTCATGTAAGTACAGTTAGGCAACATCTGCCTTTTCTGACCAGCTCACTTCATTCAGCATAGTGTCGTAGACGTTCAGCCACGTTAACACATACCAGGATGTCCTTCCTTTTCAAGACCAAATAATTTATTACACACACACACACACACACACACACACACGCACGCACGCACGCACACACGCACGCACACACTTATGCATATGTCATTGGATATTTGTGTTATATGTTTTAACTATTTTGAGTATAACAATTTATGCTATTGCAAATAAAAATGTGCAAATAGCTCTTAAGACCCTGATTTCATTTCTTTTGAGTGTATAACTATGAAGAGAATAATGACTGAATCATGTCATCATCTGTTTTTAACATGAGGAGCCACTCTTGCTATCAGCTATATAATCTTACATTTCCACAGACAGTGTCCACGATCCCCAGTCTCGCTGCCTAACCAATATCACTGGCCTTCTGTCTTTGACACTGTTATCCTCATGGGTATGAAGTGATATTTCATGTGCATTTGGGTTACATTTCTCCAATGGCTAGTTGAGGCATCTTTCCATGTACTTCTTGGAAATTTTATATCTCTTTTGTAGAAATGCCTCTTTGGGTCTTTTGCTCTCTTTAAAAAATATTTTAACTTTAGTTCTATATATATTCTAATATTTCTCCTATCAAATATTATAATTTAAAAATATTTTCTCCCATTCCATGGTTGCCCTTTTCCCCCTTTGTTGATAGTTTTTTGATATCCAAAAGGTTAAAATCTTCATGGCATCCAATTTGTCCATTTTTCTTTTGTTTTCTGTGCCAATATTTAAAAAGAAATATTATTTCCCACCAACCTCTTAGCCTTTTCTACCGTGTCTCCATTCCTTTGTGTCAGCCACCAGTCCCCAGAAATACTTTCTACCAAAGACCCATACAGGCTAAAACTGAGATTGGTGCCTCACCCATCCTGTCTAGAAGGCTTTTCTTATAATAACTGATGTAGAGACCCTCAACCAGACAAGTAGAGAGACTGAGAGTCTGCAGAGCACTCAGTCCTAAATGAGATGCCCTGACCAAGAGCCCTCCCCCTCAAGGCTCAGGCAGAAGATGAAGCAAAAGATCATAAGAACAAGAGGGGATGGATAACTGTCTCCCAGACACAATGCAGATGCACATAGAAATTCTCAGAGACTGTAGCAGCAGCAAGCACAGAGCCTGCCCAGGTTCAACCAGAGTCTCCTTACTGAGAGGAGGAAGTGAATGTGGGCTCCCATCCCTACCCAAGAAGATGTCTGTAACTGATACCTTTTGGCAAGGAGAAAATAAGTGTTTTCCAGTGGAGTCTCGCCAGGGACATCTGCCATACTCCAGGGAAGCCCTGTGCCCAGAAGGAACGGGTCAACATGAAATGGACTCCGTGGTGGATCCATAGACCTTTGTCTCGTTTTGCTTTGTTTTCTTCCTTATTGGTCCTTTGTTTATTTTGATTCCCATTTTCGTGTTTTTGTGAGTGGAGTTTTGTGTGTGTTTCTTGTTTTGTTGTTGTTTGTTTGTTTGTTTGTTTTTTCAGAGAGAGAAGAAAGTTGGGTAGATAGGGAGGTGGCTGAGGATCTGGGAGGAGCTGAGTGGGAAAAACAAAATATATGGAAAAAGTTTTAATAAAAATTGTTTTACCCACCTTAAAGAAAAGATAGATAAATAGAAAGATAAGTAAATGATAAAGACTTCTTTCCTTTTTTCTTCTCTCTCTCTCTCTCTTTCTCTCTCTCTCTCTCAGAGAAAGTTTTATTTTTTACTTAACAGTCATTTTTGTGTGAGTTTCCTTCACATGACAAGAGTGTATTATTCAAAAAACCCATGTCATATCAAAGCCCCTTTACTTAGTGGTACATTCAAGACCAGCTTGGGTTATAGAATAGGACACTGACTTAAAAACAAAACCTCTACTCTTAAAATAGTTAAAAAGCAGATGTGTGTTCTGTGGTAGTTATCCTACTTGAGGCCATCTCCTAACCCAGACCCCACAGCCTGACTGTTAACCAGTATGTTCATATCCACAAAACCAAAACCCTGTTAGTGATTGGAAAACATTCAAGTAGGTTTCATATGAATACTGTGATAACACCTCAAGAGAACTCCTTGAATCAAGTATTTATTCCTAGTAGGACAGAAGTGTGAGGTCTAACCTCTGCTGGACTGACACTCTGCTAGGGGAACCTCTTTGACCAGAGATTCTAAGGATATACTTTAAGCTCTGTTTAGTCTCTGTTTTCAACTGCAGTAGGTTCAAGAAGGCTGGCTCATTGGACCACAGAACGGTGATTTTGTGACTGTTCCCTTGAAAGGCTTGGTTTAAAGATTCACTCCTGCTGCTGAGCATTTCTCAGAGACAGGAAAGGTCCTGCCCAGCAACGACTGTTCAGTCACAGAGTTCCCACCAAGTACCAAAGGATTACCAGGATGGTCCTGTTCTCAGGGTTGCTGACTTGCTGAAAGGCCAGCAGAGATGGCCATCTGTGCTGGGGTTCTCAGTTTTGTTGGGGAGTGGGGCTGTGGGAAGGAGCTCAGAGTGTACCTGGGGCCAGGCTGTCCCCCATTCCCTAGTGTGACTAAGCTGCTCCCAGACCCCCACAATCACCTAAGACTCCAGGAAGAATCTAGAAACCATGGACTACTGTGTGCAGTACTCTAAAGCACATGAGTCCCTCAGCCACTGCAGAGACCAGGCTGAGGCAGTGAGGGGCAGGCCAAGACAGACACTAGCTATGCTGCCTGGAGAGATGGGAAGAG
This sequence comes from Rhabdomys pumilio, assembly GCA_030674055.1. NCBI lineage: Eukaryota > Metazoa > Chordata > Mammalia > Rodentia > Muridae > Rhabdomys > Rhabdomys pumilio. The sequence continues at coordinate 91,173,181 of JANHMN010000002.1, read as the reverse complement.
GGAGCAGACTCACCCTGAGCCCTGCAGCTCTTCCAGATTGGATGCATCCCACTGGGAACCAAGATAAAGATGGTCTAAGACGAGGGTGGGCTTGTCCATCTGGCCCCAGATGCCCAGCATCTCGTTATCAGTGAATCCCTTGAACTCTTTCTGGTTGCACTCCATTTGCTTCTCCAGCTCACTGCAGATTTCCTTAGAGGCCACATTTCAAGGCCCTGGCTCATCATGCCGCTTCGGAGTTTGGCTTTAATGAGATGTTCAATCCTTCCCCCCTCAGTCAGCTTGTCCACAAACAGCACTGGGTGGGTGTCAGGCCTCGCAGACTCCAGGTCTTGCCTGGCGTTCCACTCATCGATGCAGCTCTGCTTGGAGCTGATACAAAGGAGTGCCACTCCCCCGACCCCCAGGAACAGGGGGGACACATGGCCTGGACAGATAGAGGCTTGAATATGTGCATCCTGCCCACCAAGCTCACTCTGAACCCGCATCCCCAGCAAGGTGGATCTTGGTGTTGCTCCAAAGCTGAAGAAGCATTCTGGTGGTGCAGCTTTTGCTCTCCTTCCTGGAAAAGTCAACCCCTAGCAAGATATTCTCCATGGTGTCCTGGCCCCAGCTGGTGTACACTGCAACCATGTAGCAGACACAGTCCAGATGCTCTCTGGGGCGCCACCAGCTTGATTCTGTCTTCACAGAATCCCTCCGTCTCCCTTCTCCCTCCTCCCTCCCTTGTTCACCCCCCCACCTCCCTACCCTCACTCTGTGTCCCCTGGGCCCTAGCTGTTAACCAGCCTCCCCAGCTGGTCAAATGCCTCAAGAATTCTTCTTGAGGTCTTCCTCACTATGTAAAACTTGTACACATGGCTGCCACCAGCTGCTTCTCCGCCTCTTCTAGTTGTATTCTGTTTCATTTCTGAGGAACAGTAAGGACTGGAGAGACTGCTCAGAGCTTGTCACCGTAGGTAAGAGCAGTTATTGCTAGCTGTGTGTGGTGGCATGTGCCTTTAATCTCAGCAGAGAGGCAGGAGGAGCTCTGTGAGTTCAAGGTTAGCCTGGTCTACATAGCAAGTTTCAGGACTACTGGGACCATATAAAGAGTCTATCTCAAAGCCCCAAAACCAAACCAAAAACAAAAACAAACAAACACACAAACAAAAAAATAGAGCGCTTGTTACACTTGCAAAAGTCCGAGGTTCAGTTCCCAGTGTCCACATGGCAGCTCAGAACCATCAGTTACTCCAGTGCCCTCTTCTGGCCTCCATGGCTGTTTACAACCAACGTCGTCATAATTCTCTTCAAAGTAATGTGTTTTTATTATTTTTTTAGTCTTTCTTCCTCTTCCCTGGTTCACCCTGTCCTTTCTTATATGTATATTTTTTAGGTGAAATGCAGAACAAAGCATAGGAAATCCATCCCCGTGGCCAGGTTTCCATTTGTTCTGTTTGTTGCTGGTAGCATTTGGCTCCAGCTTTGTCCTTGGGCGTCTGCTGATGCAGAAGGCCTGCTTAGAAGGCTGTGTTGAGACTTCTGAGCTGTGTTGATGCCAAGGTGTTACTGATGTCCTGACACAGAAAGATTCCAGAACACACAGTGAGCACTTGTTAAACACAGTGGAAACGGCTTCATTCAAGTGGACTTCTGTGATCTATAATTTAATCCTTTATTTCTAACTCAACTAAGCATTGTATATGATGTATGAGAATGTCTCTATGCTTTCAGAAGTGGGTTGTTGGTTGTCATATGCATTCAGTGACTGGATCACTGTTGAAAAAGGAAAAAAATCATGTTTGGGTTGGTGAGGAGGATGGAAGGCAGCTAGTGCTTTTGCAAGACATGTCAATACAGACATGGTTACCTTGTTGTGACTCCTCATTGTGCCCAGTCTTCCTAGATCTTTACCTCATTCTCAAGTGTGGGGAGCCCAAGGCTCAGAAGGACTCATCTCATTGGCTCTTCCTCCAACATCAGAGGAAAGGATAGGAAAGGTGTACACAGTACTGGAAAAGCTTGACAAGATCTGACTGTGGCTGAGGAGATTCAGGGAAGGTGGGCCTCATTATTATTGATATATTGTTGGGAGACATTTGTGATGTCCTCAAAACAGCACTCTTATGTAGTTTGGAAGCACACACATCCCATAACTGCATGTCGTTCCCAGGTCTGTTCAGATGTTCAGAGTTCTGATTCGGCCTCTTTTTTTTTTTTTTTTTTTTTTTTTTTTTTTTTTTTTTTCATTTCTTAACCGCCCTGTATGGCTGTTAACTCACACCCAGTATTCCCTGTGTTTGCTGAGGTAAATACATTGAAGGCCATGATGAATGCACCTGAGCATCTAGAATGGGAAGTGTGCTCTCCCCAATACCTATTCAATGCTATCCTTAGTTAGAGCAATAAGCTGAATAAAGGCGATTCAAATGAAAAAGGAAGAAGTTAAAGTTTCTATTTGCAAATGATATGATTTTATACATGAAAACGTAAAATCCTTCATTCCATCTACAGCTGATAAAAGCATGTTCAGCAAAGAGCAGGATACAAAATTAACACCCCCAAGTTGGTAGCTTTTCTATACACAAATGACAGACTGAGAAAGAAATCAGGAAAACAATACCTTTCACTGTGTGTGTGTGTGTGTGTGTGTGTGTGTGTGTGTGTGTGTGTGTACATATAAACATATATATATCTTGGGATAATTCTAACCAAACAAATGAAAGATTTATATGATAAAGCTTTAAGATATTGAAGAAGATATCAGAAGATGCAAGGATCTCCCATGCTCATTCATGGATTGCTAGGGTTAAATATAGTGAAAATAACCATTCTATCAAAAGCAATTTATAGATTCAAAACAATCCCCATTGAAATTCCAACGTAATTCTTTACAGAATTTTCAAGGATAATTTTTTTACATCATATGGAAACACAAAAAGACCTAGGATAGCGAAAACAATCCTGAATAATGAAAGAACGGCTGGAGTATCACCACCTCTGATTTCAAGTTCTTCTGCAGAGCTGTAGTAATAAAAACACTGTGGTCAATGGAATTAAACTGAAGACCCAGACATAAGCCCACACAGCTTTGAACACCTAATTCTTAGCAAAGAAGCCAGAAATACACAATGGAAAAAAAGGAGCATCTTCAACAAATTGTTCTGGTCAAACTGGATATCTGCATGTAGAAGAATGCTTATAGATTCATACCTATCACCCTGCACAAAACTCAACTCTAAATGGACCAGAGACCTCAACATAAAACCAGATATCCTGAATACAATACAAGAGAAAGCAGGGAATAGTCTTGTTGGCATTATAATATTGTGCACTACGTAAAGGTTGTATTGTTCAAATGCTGGTTTCCGATCGGGCAGAGTTGAGTGTAGTCCGGTCTTTAGCATTGTATTCATATGGCTACATCATACTTTGTAAACAACCCCTCTCTCACCTCCTGATTGGTTTAATAAAAACCTGATGGCCTAGAGCAAAGGGGAGGAGAATCATTGGGGCTTCCAGCAGAGATAGGAACTATGGGAAAAAGTCAAGTGCCAGAGAGACACAGAGGCAGAAACAGGCAGGGACAAAAGGAGAGGAAACTAACAAGCCATGTGGCAGAACTTTGATTATTAGAATAAGCGTGTAAATAAGTTATGAGCTAGTTGGAAACAAACCTAAGCCATAAGGCCTAAGCATTCATCAATAAATCTGAGTTTCTGTGTCATTATTTGGGAGCTGGTGGCCCCAATACATAGTCTTAAACTCATTGACATAGGAGAAGACCTTCTGACCAGGAACACTGATAGAACAGGCTCTCAGACCAACAATAAATGGGACTCCATGAACTTAAAAGCTTCTCTCTGACAAAGGACACTGTTGTACCAGCAAAGCAGCAGGCTACAGAGTGAGAAAAAATCTTTACCAGTTATGTATCCAATGGAAGGTCAATAAGATAGATAGATAGATAGATAGATAGATAGATAGATAGATAGATAGATAGATAGATAGATACACACACACACACACACACACACACACACACACACACACACACAAATCTGGACATCAAGAAGACAATCCAAAATCTTTTAAATGGAGTACAGAACTAAGTAGAGAATTCTCAAAAGAGGAAAATCAAGTGGCTGAGAAACACCTAAGGAATTGTTCAGCATCCTTAATCATCATGCAAATCCAAACTACTTGAGATTTCATTTTCCAGCTGTCAGAATGACTTGATTAATAACATAAATGACAACTCAGGCCGGCAACGAATGGAGCAAGGGGAACACTCATCCACTGCTGCCGGGAGTGCAGATTTATACATCCACTATGGAAATCAGTGTGGTGGTTCCTCAGGAGGATGCTAATGGATCCTCAAATCCAGCTGTTACCACTCTTGACCATGTACCCATAGTACTCTACATCCTGCTGTGGAGACACTTGCTCACCCATGTTCGTTGCTGCTCTATTCACAGCAGCCATAAACTGGAAACAACCCAGTTGTCCATCAGCTGATAAATGGGTAATGACAACATGGTACACTTACACAATGGAATCGTATTAATCTGTTAAAAAAAATTAGATCATAAAATTTACAAGTAAATGGCTGGAGCTAGAAAAAAAATCATGCTAAGTGAGGTAACCCAGATCCAAAAAGAAATTATGGTTTGTATTCTCCTGTCAGCCTTCAGTAGGCATGTGGCTCTCTGCATAATCACAGGGTTATGTATACAATAAGGAACTGTGAGCAGGAAGGATCTCCCAAGGAAGGAAAAGCAAAATACAGAGAGAGAGATGGGGGAGGGGTACTGAACAGAAAGATGAAATGGAAAGAAGACCAAGGGAGGGAATACAGAGGGACAAGCTAAAGCTAAGGGCCATTAAAGGGTCACATAGAAACCTACTACAGTAGAAGCTTCTTAAAAATAGATATGTATATGAAAGAAATCTAAATAGATTCATCAAATAATAGGGGAGACAATGCCCCAACTAGACATTCTGCCACCAAATGAAATCTCTAATTATTGGAATGGGTTACAACTAATTGAGTTGTTGGTCAAAGGGGCCCCATGGAAACCCTCAAACAACCTAGGCTATTCTTAGTTAAGGTTTCTGTTGCTGTGAAAAGATACCATGACCATGACAATTCTTAATAAGGAAAACGTTTAGTTGGAGGTGGCTTACAGGTTCAGAGGTTTAGTCTATCATCATCATGGTGGGAAACATGGCAGAGTACAGGCAGACATGGTATTGGAAAGGCAGCTGAGAGTTCTGTAAATGTATCTGCAGGCATCAGGAAGAGAGAGTGACACTGGGCCTAGCTTGAGCTTTGAAACCTCAAAGTTCACCCACTGTGACACACTTAATGCGTGCCTTCAGGATTCACAGCATTCTCCCTCAGGGAGACATAAGGAGGGACAGCCAAGACTGGCAGTGCTCCAGAAGTCTTTATAAGGAGAGTGGTCTGCCTGTGCAGTGGTATGCTATGTTCAAGGTATGAGCTAGAAGGCTAGCCACATAAAGAATCAACAGAGCCTCAGGGGGATCATCAACACAGGTCCACATTGTCTGGGTTCAGCTGAAGAGGCCACATCAGTACCTCGTAGTTTCAAACCTGGATACAGGACTAGTTAATCCAGGCAATCCATGAAGCAGAGGCTGGCTTAAGTGAAATCCCAGCACCATTACCAGAGCTTCCTCCTGGTCCCTGTGCTAAACTGTACCTGGTGTTTCTTGGGCTGAGGCCAGTTAGCTGTGTATATAGTCTGAGACCTCAACTCTTCTGTGAGTCCTCCAACCTCCCCAGGCAAGTTCCACTAAAGATCAAGTGGTTGGGGTGCAACTGCCTTAGTGGCCTTCTCTGAACTCTGAAGCTTCTGTGATAAGCCCTGGGGTCTTCAGGCAAAAAGATCTCTCTCTCTCTCTCTCTCTCTCTCTCTCTCTCTCTCTCTCTCTCTCTCTGTCTCCCTCTTGTTCTCCCCCTCCCCCTCCCCCCCTTTCCTCCCCCATCCCATTCTGTTCCTCTTTGTCTCCTCTCTCTTCTCAGCTTTCTCCTCTCTTGCTCTCTCCCATTCCATATTCCTGTGTTCCCTGTTTTCTTCCTTCCTCCCTTTAGTCCCACCTCCAGCTGCTCCTCTCCCTTACCCTCTCCTGTGATTTCTGGAAGACCAGGGGAGGGAAGGAGAAATGATACGTAAACTTTCCCAACCCCTTGAATCTGTTCTCATACTCAGACTCCTTGCATCTTTAGAGACATGTTATCCATAGTACATGTTTGTATCTGGACACATTTAACACTTTTGTGTGAGAGTCTATTCTTTGTGCCTTGTTTTTAACCCAATGTGTGTTGAGCATCTATGGTGGTTTCGATAAGAATGGCCCCCATAGGCTCATCGGTCACTGGGGAATAGCACTATTACAAGGTGTGGCTATGTTGGAGGAAGTGTGTCTCTGGGGGGTGGGCTTTGGAGGTTTCAAAAGCTCAAGCCATGTCCAGTCTCCCTCACAGCATCTCCCTCCCTCCTTCTCTCCTTCTCCCTCCCTCCCCCACCCCCACCTCTCAGTCTCTGCTTGCCGACTGCGAATCTGCATGTAGAACTCTCAGCCACTCTCCAGCACCATGTGTGGCTACTTAACCACCATGCTGCCTGCCATGATGATAATAAATTGAACCTCTGAAACTGTAAGCCAACCCCAGTTAACTGCTTTCTTTTGTAGGAGTTGCTGTGGTCACGGTGCCTTTCACAGCAACCAAACACTGACTGAGACAGTATCCTCTCAGGGGAGCTGCATTAATTTCTTTTATATATTTCACTAGGGTCACACATGAAGAAAGCATTTCAGTGACACACTGAGATTCTGACTTTACACAGTAACAATGCAGCTAACAGTGAATGGTCTAAAAACAGAAACAGGAAGAGACACAGACATATCTGGTAAACATCATCAGGCCAGGAGAAAAGGGTGTCCACTTAGGCGGTATGAACCATAGTGCCAAGGATGAGGAGCTCACCTGGAGCCTCCTTAGCATCGAGGGAGGGAAGCCCCTTCAACAGTAATCTCTGTGCCACTGGCAGGTCTGCAGCTCTGTGTTTCCTGATTTTTGTCCTGCGTTCTCCTGGTTCCCATATCATGCTTGCTGCTTTATATCTGAATTCCTTTGTCTCTGCATCTCTGCCTTTCTTAGCTTAGTTGCTTCATGAGGGCTTTTCTTGGCATTCTCTAAGGTTTGTTTCTAATTGATATATAAGTGTGCAGTTTTGGTGACATGCAGATATTTTGATTCGTGTATAATCCCAACTCGGGGTAATGGGAAAAGCAGCAGCATCTCAAGGTCACCCATCACTTGTTGGGGACACTCAGACCTGCTCCTCCAGCTATGTGAAGTGTCAGCTTTCATCCCTTTGCTGTGGGTCCTGTCATGTTTATCCAGGAAAGTGGACTGCTCCTTTCCATCATCCTTGTGCCATCTCTGGCACTGGAGTTACACCTTCCTCCTGCTTTCCTTTTCTCAGTAGCTCCTCGTGATGCCAAAGCCAGGTGGGGTGCATGTTGGTAATTTACCTAACACATGGTCCAATTCCCAAGTTTAGAGGAACGGATTTATGCTTATTCCTGGCACTAAATTGATGCTTCACACATAGTCGATGCTCAATAAATATTTGTTGAATAAATTTGCACAGAGAGGCTGTGAAGAACAGATGTGGAATTGAATTGGTCATTTCAAAATCTACTTATTAAAGCTTTAATACATTATTACAGGAAGTGCAGAAGCCAGCAATCTGAAAAGGGAGAAGGGTGCTAGTTGCCCACACATTTTTTCCGACTCTCTATCCAAATAATCATTTCCATTCTGAGTCCTGTATGCCGGGTGGGGGGGAGGACGTGCTGAGCAATAAGATGCCGAGCCTGTGTGTGCCTCATTGAACTGCTGAAGAGACACCTCTTCCTGTGCTAGGGCACTTGACACATTGATCACTAGATCCAGGGATTTTTCTCCTCTAAAGGTACTGATGGATTCTGTGAGGCCACATAGATACTTGTGTGCCGTCCTTGTTCAAAACCAGGTCCATACAGACATAGAGCAGGGATGGCCAGGTACACCCTGAGGCAGCAGTGAACTTCTCAGGTTGCAGGAATGGGCAGAAGTGTTAAAATCTGAGGAATACACAGGTTTGTGCTTCATCAGTTAGGCATTTCTGTGACAGTATTCTCAATTGTTCTGTCTTAATTTCATGTGAATGAGTAGGTAAATGGCCTGCAGGCTCTCACATCACCCTTCACTTTGTAGGAACTCCCTGGAGGAAAGAACAGACCAGAGACCTACAGCAAGTACTGAAGGCCGTGGACCAGGACATCCCACTGGTGCTGGTCAGTGGCAACCATGACTTGGGCAATGCCCCCACAGCCGAGACTGTGGAGGAGTTCTGCCAGACATGGGGAGATGACTACTTCAGCTTCTGGGTCGGGGGCGTCCTGTTCCTGGTGCTCAACTCCCAGTTCTTGTACGATGCCTCCAGGTGCCCTGCACTGAAGCAGGCCCAGGACCACTGGCTAGACCAACAGCTGAGCATCGCAGAGCAGAAGCAGTGCCAGCATGCCATTGTCTTCCAGCACATTCCACTGTTCCTGCAGAGTATTGATGAAGATGACGACTACTTTAACCTCACCAAGACCGTGCGTAAGGAACTGGCCGACAAGCTCGCCAGAGCAGGTACTGCCTGGGGTATGTGTGTGTCAACCTTCTTCCGTTACCTGGCAAAGTAAAGAAGGGACAAGACTTGCATGGGACTGGTTCTGATCCCACTCACTAGTAGTGTGGCTGTGGACAAGCTGCCAGTTCCTTCCTGCCTCAGTATCTACAGATACCGCAGGATGGTTAAGACTGGTGACTCTAGGTAGCATTTAGGATGCCCTCTGACCTGCCTAGCCCCTGAAGTAGATGCCCACAGCTGAGGATGGTAGTCTTGAAGGTTGGGGGTCCTAGCAGAAGGGTCCAGAATGTGGTTACATGTACCTTGGGGGATGAAAAGAGCTAAAGACAGCTTCCTTCCTTTCTGTGGGAAGCATGAGCTGGCTCAAGGACAGAGAAGCCTTAACCAAACACCCTACCATAGTCCTCATGTATCATATAGGAAACCATGAGGTGAGGCTTCAGTAGATTGGTCCTGAAATCTTCATGTGTCCACCTGTACTGGGGTGCATTATGTTTCCTTTCTTCCTGAATTAGGACGGGGAGGTGTATGCATAGGATCTGTGTCAGGTGGACTTGCAACTGATCATTCGTGTGATCACAAGCAGACAGTCACAAAATGAAGACGCCCTGTTTTAAATGTCAGCCTTAGTTTATGATGGCCACTCCCTGGTACTAGCCCATGCCACCTCTCTCCTCCTTAGCTCCCCTTCTGGGATCCTCTCTAGGGAAACAGAGTGTTCTAGGTGACTCGCCTCAGTGATTACTGGTCTCCAGCCATGACATCTGCTGTGTGCCCTGCCCCTGATTGTCCCTCTTAGACTGTCCCACAGCTTATTTGTATCACACACTTGTAAGAAGTGAAGTCCTTCATTTAGTTGCTGCAGGAGGAAGCAAGGATTGAAACCGAAGTGGTCTCACTCAAGAGCCAAAATTTGTTAAACAAAACAAACAAGCAAACCAACAACCACCACCTCTGGTCTTCTCTTACTCATGATCCGCTGTGAAACCCAATAGGTCTGTACTTCTGAGACACTTTACAAAAAGCTCGTGTCATAAGAGACATTCTCCAGCTGTTCCATGAAGATGAGGTTGGGAAACTCCTATCGAAGGCCTTTGATATCTTACGCCATGCTTGATTGAGTTAGTGTGGAAAGCATTTCTGATGTCAAAGCTTAATGTCAGGATGACGTGCACTCTGCCATGGAGACTGTTTTATGTCAGAGAACATCCAGTACTTCCTCCACATGTGGATGCATGTAAGTGATGCAAACTCAGTCCCTAACTGCTCGATACAGTCCTCATTCTGTCAGCATTCTCGAGTGGCACGAGGGTCTGGGCTGCCCCTACCAGGACAGAGCACGTGCCATCTGTGAGAATGTCCAGATGATGAGAGGGCCCTCAGTGTTAACAGGGTCCCCGTAGAGAAAGTGTGGCAAACCCACCCGAGCACAGAGGGTGGGCCTGTTGGACACAACAGCTGTAGCAGGTTCTGGAACCAGGTTTCTTGTCAACACATCCACTGAGGACTGTGTGTGCTTCTGAGGTGAATCCCGTGGGCCCATCCTGTGAAGGTTGATATCTACAGCTGGTTGGTGCCTTTAAGTAGGACAAGTCCTGTCCATGCAGCCCCTGCTCCTAGGCAGAACTGAATGGGAAGCCAAATTACAATCCAAAAGCTGGCTTGTAAACATGAAGCAGAACGAGAGCTCACCTTGGTGTTATTTTCCATTCTTGATGGTATTAGAGCCTAGCGTCCTACGGGCTCAGGGTCCAGTAGGCTCCTCCTTGCCTGGCCGGACTGTGTTCTTTGGTGGCCTTTTTTCTGCCTCCTTCATATTGAAGCATCTCTAGCCAGACCCTCCATACACTCTCCTACCCCAGCACAAGGTCCAGCCCTTCAGCTTGCTCTTCCCAGAAATCCTTTTCTTCTGCTCTGGTTGTGAGACCGACTCGACTCAGTTTTTACCTTTTTGGTATAAAGCTTTTTTCCCCTCCAGTTCCTGGTCAGAGTTGTCAATTGGATTTGCAAGTGTTGACATGTTTGAGTCTCTCACTAGACTGTCAGCTCCCTGAAGGCAGAGACACTGTCTACCTGTTCTGCCTTTAGGTCTGGCTCAGAGCTCTACTCACAACAAGATCTCTGTGATATGGACTGAGTACATACAGGAAGCAAAGTTGTTAACTCATGCCAGCCCTCAACAGCCAGCCGACAAAGCTCTACAGTGTCCAGGACACACTTTGGGACAAGCACATATGGAGAAGACTCCAACTCAGGTTATCTGTCCCACATCCTGTGCCCTCTACATCGTAAGGCACATGGCCTTTGTCTTTCCTACCTCATCCATCTGCCTGTCTTCTAGGTCACTCAGCAATCTGTTTCTCCCCCAATCCTTCTTTTCCCCTAGCCTTAAGGATCCTCACCTAAATCTACTTCATATAAAAGAGAGAGAGAGAGAGAGAGAGAGAGAGAGAGAGAGAGAGATCAAAGCCCTTCCTACTGTGGGTTTCCATGGCATGCTAAGCCAGGCCTTCAGACAACAAACAAACATGGGCGACATCTGAAGTTGCAGGTCAGGTATGGAGAAAGCTGCCATGGTTGCTCGTGCTGCTTCGAGGTTGGGAGGCTTGGATGGCAGGCCCTGTGTGTATGTGCATTGGGGGCAGGGCAGGGCTGCCAGTGACCACACAGGAATGTGGACTGTGTGCTGAAGTCACAGCAGTAGAACTTGAACCCATTTAGGGAAGCAGACATTCAGTGATAACTTAGAGACCTTGATAAAGCTGGGGTGTTGGTGGCAGGTGGTATTTAATGTTGCCTCTAACTTCTGTCCCACAGCAATATTATTTCCTAAAACTATTTCAGTCTCGTTTTTATCCTTGTGCTGAAATGCCAGTGCTCAAGAATATGTCAGAGGCCCATCAGATGATCAGGGTAGCTTTTAATTATGATAATTGTGTTGTTATAAAATATCCTTTTAAAGAATACATCCCTCCCCAAGCCACTGTGGAGATAAAACCTTGCTTCCTTCCAGTAAGTTTAATGAATAATTCTGAATCATTGTGTGGGATGAATAAATGATTTAATACTGAGCACCAACAATCATCTCCCATTGTTGCGGTAATTTTTGTAAATGGGATGAGGTAAATGAGGAGGAAGGGCTGTCACCATACAATAGACCACCATTTGTGTAGGTATGCGCTCTGCGATCCAAAAACTGAAGAGCTTCCAACCTCAGGTTTCCCTAGAAACGAATGCTTCCTGTTTCTACTTTTGAAGTCAGTGTCGGGGGTGGGGAGCTTCTTTGTATGGAACAAAAACATTGTCAGTAACTTGTAGAAATAAACAGATATCAGGGCAGGATAGACGCACAAATGCGAAGCAGTGCTGCTTTTTCCCAGTCTTCTTTTGCTCTGCCTGGGGATAATCAATTTCATCACATCCAAGGGATGTAGAAATTGGTTTTCCCCTTAATTCACCTGATACCTAGTTGGAGCTGCAAAGACAGATTGTAGATAATGAAACCTGGGAGGAAGCTGGAGGTCGGCTCGTCCCTCAGGCCTCTCAGCAGGTTAATATGTGACCCAGTTAATGCGGATTGCAGTTTAAATTTTCAATCTTAAAAAAAAAATGAAAAAACAGAGCCTTTGACTGCCCATGTTTCCCTTGATGTCTCGATACCTTTTCTTTCCTGTCATTCTCCACACAGAGTGTAAGAATGGCATATTAGAGAGCCCTGGGCACATTTGGCAATTATAAAGAATTCCAGCAAGTTGATCTTTCTTGCAAAATTTAATGAGTAATTTCACAGAATTAGTTTCATCTCTAGTATTTGTGTGCTTTTTAACAAAGAAACAGAAAGAAAGGGTGAGCTCCCAGCCCTTGCTTTTGGCCTTGGTATTTCAAGTTTTTAAAGAAGGCAGAGGTGAATCGTCCAGGGCTGCATTGCAGACAGAAGAGAACTTTAGGCCTTCCATCTCACCACTACTAAAGCTGTCTATATCCTGATGCTACCAGGAAGTGGGTCCTGGTTGTATTCAGTAATGTAAGTCCAACCCTGAGCCTGGCACACAGTAGTGACCCCTTGATAAAGACTTGCTGGTTAACAGGGACAGAGCCTGGCCTGACTCACATCTCCCCAGCAGCGGCATTGCTGGGATGCCCACAATGCTTACAGTGGTCAGCTGAGTTCTGGATTGGAGACAGACTTCCTAGACCACTACTCTTAAATGGAGACGTGCTCATATATGGGGGGTCACACTACTAAATATGGGGTAGGAGACAGGAAGACAAAACATACAGTGATCAAAACTTAACTCAGAATCAAATCCATCACAACTCAAAGTGTTTTCCTTGGGGCGCACAGCATCCTTGCAGCCTTGGTCCTGAACACTAATGTGTGCACTTAGCACTCACGGACATAACTCACACCGTCATGTCATGCAGCACCTGCAGATGCTGCTGCCCGAAGTGTCTTTGCTCAAATTCGAGGGTATCATATATTGTGAATTGCAGGGTGTTCTTAAATGTATATATAAAGTGCTCTGCTCTTGTAGAAACATAATAGCTTAGTTGTAGAAAACAAAGATGATCGTTTTCAACTCTCATCCCTTAGTATATAAGAACAAAATTAGTGTATGTCTGAGTGGGGTTGTGTCAGGATGGGTTGTTTTAAAAACTATTGTTTGAGTTGCTGACTGAGTTTCCTTTAAAATACATTACTGGGTTTGGTTGTGATTAGGACAGATATTGCAGCTGTTTCTGAAATGGCCTATGTGTGCTTCTGCTATCACAGACTACTTATTTCTGTGAGTTGACAGTCTCAGTATTGTAGTTCTAGTCAAAATGTCCACTCTGTAAAATGTCTTGTATATTCAGCCAAGATCTAAAGTTTCTTTTTAAAATTTTACATATTTATTTTATGTGTACAGGTGTTTTGCCTGTGTCTGTGTCTATACCACATGTACCACATGTCTGTTTGATGTCCACAGAGACCAGAAGGCTGTCAGATCCCCCGGGACTGGGTTTGCAGGTGATAGTAAGCCATTGTGTGGGTGCTAGATACTAAACCCAGGTCCTCTGAAAAGAGCAGCCAGCGCTCTTAGCTGCGGAGGCATCTCTCCAGCCTAAGATTTGATTCTTCATGTAAAATAAGCAAGCACGTCCATCTAATTTAGTGTGAAGATTTGCTTTCATCTTTTTTTTTTTCCTGAGACAGGGTTTCTCTGTATAGCCCTGGCCGTCCTGGAACTCACTCTGTAGAGCAGGCTAGCCTTGAACTCAGAAATCTGCCTGCCTGCCTCTGCCTCCCAAGTGCTGGGATTAAAGGCATGCACCACCACTGCTCGGCTGCTTTCATTTTTAATAAATGATAAAACTATACATATACAAAGATTTACAATGAAATAACTATGATTTGTTGTCATCAATTTTTTATTTGCAGACCTCCTTTATATTTCAGGGTTTTATAAAAATTTCTCAAGGAGAACAGCGTCATGAGTAGAAACATTTAAGAAGCACTAACCTAGAGTAGACATTCATTAGACTTTTTCTTAAAAAACATTAGGCTGTAAATATTTGGGGCTTACCTGACCTGAGATCTCCGTAGAACTATTTAGCAACATTTCTGTAATATGTAATTGGCAAGAAAGAACATGTATACAACTGGTCATAGTCGTGTTCCAACTATTAAAAAAAAAAAAAAAAAAAAGATGGTAGGTCTGCCCCTGCCTTTAAGATGTGTTCCTTCCCAGAAGACACTAGCTTTCTGAGTCCTTGGGTGGACAGTGTGCTTGTGTGATTGCCGTGTGCTTCCTGGACCCTGCTGTGGTCATGTGGCTGGCTCATTGGGGGGTGGGGGCGCTGCCCTCAGAGAGCCTCCTCTGCTTCTCAGTTCATATCCCTGGGTGAACACAGCACTGTGCCTGGGCCTATGATGCAGCCTAGAGTAGAGAAGGCATGGGAAGGCCATGTGACACTTAAAATGTCCGATGGTTGATGTTTACTTTAACATGTACTAGAAAGACATACGCAATTCAGTAACTTACCACAGGTACTGAGTAAGTAATAGGATAGCTAGGATGCAGAAGCAATAAAGAGAAAACTTACAAAAGATGTTCAAGGGGGCTGACATGGGGGCTGGTGAGATAGGAGAGGCTGTGTAACAAGCAGGTAAGCACCAGGCCATGGGTTGGGATAGACCTTTAGCTCATCCTTTTGGTAGACCCTTCACCAGGTGGCATCTCTTTCTGCTTTCTGTTGTCCTTTGTGAAACAAAGATTGTCATCCCAACCTCAGGGTTGGTGCATTAGATAAAATGAGGCAAGTCCTAGAAGTGCCGGGCGCCATGCCTGAACACAGCAGGTACTCCATAAGGGACAGTTTGCTGGTCTGCGACCCTAAGCTGTGTTGAGATTTCTCAGCAGTCCATTCACTAGATGGTGTTTCTTAACCCAAGCACCTGGCTTCCTTTAAGGGATTACAGGAAACTCTCCAGATAGAGCCAGATGTGCTCTGAGGACTAACCTGCAGTCACTAGGGAATCATGCAAAGGCTAGACCAAAGCCTTTTTGGGCTCCTGGAATGTGTGGGAAACTAGACTACTTTGAGCCTCCTAGTTTTCTGAAAAGGGACCACTAGTTTAGAAGAGGGGAGAGCCACAAAACTAGACAGAAACTTCCTTTGGAATTTAACAAATAAATGCAACCCTTTTAAAGCACTCACTGCTCACTGCTCTAGCAAACAAACAATTCCATGGACAGACTTTCTAAAGAAACGTACCTCAAGACAGGGCTGCTCACCCTGCAGGGCCCTCTGTCTGCACTACATTTTTAAGAAGCTTATCCTGGTGGCTTTTTCTTTCAGCCAACTTTGTAAAAGAACAGACAAAGGTTCCCTTTTACAGAACCCATAGAACCCCCATCTTCTGGAGCCAGGTTAATGAATTTCACTCTCTTTAATTTGTCTCCTAGCATGCAGTCAGTTATGTGTTCATTTTTCCAGACTTGGTCAGTTTTATACTTTGATCCATTCATTGTCAAGCATTACATTTTAGTTATCTGATGCCTCCTATGTCTCCTTCTCCATAAAAGATAAAAGACCAACTGCTGACGCTACATCTGGTGTGAAGTGGTGGATTTCATTTCTCACTTTGGAGGTATCCTTAACAGTTGGGCTAATTAAAGTTAAAATCAAGTCCTGATGGTAAATATTTATAAATCAAGAATCTGGCGTGTGAATGTGTTCTACTGATTCCAAAAGTCAGCCTGCGTTCATTCAGCAACCAGCGCAGGCTCAGCAGCACTCAGGCCAGAGGAATAAACAGAAAGGTAGAGGGGTTCCTTCTCCAGAGAACCAGAGCAAGCATGTGTGCATGTGGAGGCCAGATGTGAGCTCTTAGTGTTGCCACTCACACACCATCTGCCTCATGACACAGTCTTCCTTGTCCTGGATGCCCAGTGCTCAGGTTAGGCTAGACAGCTGTCAAGCCCCAGGCGTTACCTGTCTCTGTCTCCCAGTTCTGGGATCACACAGGCAAACCAACACATCTGATTTGGTTTTTTTTTTTTAACGTAGGTTCTAGGCTTGAACTCAGTTCTCATTCTACCGAGCCATCTTTCCAGCCTTCTGGTCATTCTTTTAAAAACGTGTTACATTGTGGTGTTTCAGAAAGGAGCTTCTGAGCCAGGAGAGAAACAGTCTGGGATTTATGAAGTAAGAATATTCTGTCTGCTCTGTCAGGTCCTGCTTTTTAAATAGCAGTTGCCATCCTTCTGAGATCTTCAGTGAGACTCATTTGTAAAATCTTGATGCCCGAGTATCTTAGTCTGGTTTCGTTGCTGTAGCTGACACCACAAGCTGTCATTTGTACGGAATAAAGGTGCATAGTTATGAGATCTGGGATGTTCAAGATCAGGAGACCAAAGTCTTTCTTTACTGGGGAGGTTTTCCTGTAGTCCTAAGGCAGTATGGGATATCACTTGATGACACTACATCCTGCCCCAGGTCTCTCAAAGCCATAAACCCATTGGATCAGGCCCTTCCTTGTGTTCTCACTCTCTTGATACTTCACGAGGATGAAACACGCGTGACTTCATTATGGGGACATTTGACCCACAGCCCCTGTTTGAGCAGAACACCCTAACTTCTCTCCAGTTCAAATTCTCCTTTGTTTCCTGTAGCCATAGCTGCACAGCCAAGGTCTGGGTGCTCGTTGTACAGAATCAGCTGGATTTGCTGGAGTGATGCTGCTTGTCTTTTGTTTTACCTAAGTGTTTGCAGGGCCAAAGAGATGGCTCAGTGGTGTTGGTTTGCATCACCAAGCCTGATGACGTTTTAATCCTGGGGACCCACGTGATGGAAGGAGAGAACTGAATCCTCCAAACTGTCCTTTGGCCTCCACACATATACCATGGTATCTGCACACATGCTTATACACACACTAAATAAATAAATGTATAAAATTAAAGTGTTTGCATATCAGTGATGAAAGTAAGATAACAGCATAGTTGGTCAGATGCAGTCCTGGTCCTTGTGGTGGTTTGAATGAGAGTAGCCTGTTTGAAGGCTCAATCCCCACCTGGCTGGCGGGACTGTTAGGAAGGATTAAGAGATGTGTCCTTGTTAGAGGAGGTGTGCCACTAGGGTGGAGCTTTGAAGTTTCCAAAGCCCACACCTGTAAGCAGGATGTAAGCACTTAGCTAGTGCTTCTAGCACTGTGACTGCCTGCCTGTTGCCATGTTCTCTGCCATGATGGTCATAGATTCTAACCATCTAGAACCATGATTCCCAAATTAAACACTTTCTTTTATAAGTTGCCTTGGTCACAGTGTCTTATCACAGCAATTGAAAAGCAGCTAAGACTCCTTTGTGCCCGCTCATCTCTTCGGGTGCTGCATTCACATCCACAGCACAGGTGAGGGAGCCCACCAAAGCTCCTCAGTTGTTAGAAGAGGAGCCGCCGAGGCCTCGTGTCCATTTGTGGTTCCATACGCTCTGGAGAAGAAGGAACCAGGGCATTCGTCTGTCAAGAAGTCCAGGTGAGGCCCAACCTTGCAGCAGCAGCATTGCAGGTAGAAGGAGTCGTGCCAGAGCATTGGGCCTGATCTGTTAGGATGAGGCCTCAGCCTGAGTTTCCCATTTACCTGAGACTTCATGTCTCCTCAGTGCTAAGACCCCCTAAACGAGGAACTTTTCTCCTCAAAAATATGGGAGGGGGAGGGCGGGGGTAAGCAGGTTTCTTAGGAGCCGTGGCTAAGGATATGTATGTTACTGTCACTGCTGGCAAATCTACACAAGCCACCAAGCCACTCCTGAGGTAGTTAGTGTTCTTCTCCATTGCACTGGAATGCAAACACAGGTCCTAAAGACTGGGTTCACACTGGGGTTGCAAAGCTGTGCAGCAAGGTGCTGGCCTCTAAGCTTGGTGAAATGACCCAGTCTCTTGGCCGTGTCTACTTCTGGCTGGTGCTCATTAATGTGAATTATTAAACATCATTCTCAGTTCATCAGTCTCCCCCTCATTATTAGTGAGAAACAGCTGAGATGACTTAACAGTAGTAGATTGAGACTTAGGGGACACGTTTTCTTTCTGGTACCTTTAGCATACTGTGTGGACTCTGCTGGGAGTGGGGTCCCCTGTCCCTGTAATGGCCTCCTTGTATCTCCAGTGGATAAGTTCACAGGGTAGCCAGCCTCCTTGAGGATCAATCAGTTTTAATGTGTACATTTAAGACAGTGACTACAATATTACTAATTACCATTTAATAAATGCTATGTGGCAAGTGTCATTGAAACCGTATACATTCAAGGAAACCCTAAAGTGCAGGAGTTCAGGTGAGCTCCCCAGGGGCCATATAGCAAGGCTGGACTTGGGTCTATAGGACTTGGGTATATAGGAATAATATGCATTAATGAGCATCCTTAGTGGCCATGGCCATGGCCAGCAGGGGTGAGGAAGGAGGGACCACTATGTAGGGCACTGTGTAGGGCAGCCCCGTGTGCTCTTCCTCCAGGGCCTCTGTAGGGAAGGAACCCAGCCAGGGAAAGTTAGCATGTGAATGTTCTGAGAAATCTGTGCTAAAGGAGACTCTAGGATATCACACCGGCTCTGACTTGTAACTCCTCTGTGGAGTTTTTTGCCCCTAGATTGAGCCTTTCTCTTTCTCCTGTCCCCTTGAGCACAACATACAGTCTTTGTTGAAATGCTAAGATTCTGGATCCCAGTTCCCTTAGACTCAGGCCACCTCCTGGGGTTGAGGGGAGTGGAATATAGATCCTGGTGTGCACATTAGCTGAGGATTATGGACCCCAGGAAAATGTCACTCAAGATGGGAGTTATGGCTCCAGAAAATAGGAATAAAATAAAAGGAATTTAAAATGTGAGCTTGAGACATCTTGGGAGACAAGTATGTGTCTTTAATCTGCTGTTCTCTATCTGCTGCTGTGATAACTGGCAAGAGCAACTTAAGGGAAAAAGGACTTATTCTGGCTCCTGGTTCACTAAGGTGTGGGAGTCAAGGCAGCCGGCCACACCCAGCCCACAGGCAAGAAGCAGAGTGATGAGTGTTTGCTGCTTGGGTCCCTTTCTCCATTTCCAGTCTAGTCTCTCAGCAGGGAATGGTGCTGCCCACAGTGAGCAGGCCTTACCACCTCAACTAAGGCAATCAGGTCAGTCCCTGCAGGAGTCTGCAGAGGACCATCTCCCAGGTGATTGTGGGATGTGTCAGGAGAACAGTAACCATCACGTGGGTGGATTTCATGTTGGTAACATTTCTTGCCGCTTTCCTTCCTCTCCACCCCCTAGTGTCCCTATTAAAGACCACACTCACACCTTTAATTCATATGATCCTTAGACTCATGATTTTATCTTCTGCTTTAGGAGCACTAAAATTCAATTTATGTGTGTATCTGGAGGTGGTGCAGCCTGTTTGAGTTCATTCGTCTGTTCTTGCCAAGAGAAGACAGTTTCTGGCTCTTCAGTTAGGTTAAGGAACGGCCATATTTTTCTTCCCAAGAGTTCTTTCTTTGAACTTTTATTGGAAAGTTCTCTCTTTTTTTTTTTTATTTGTATACATTAGCTGTGCAGAGAATTAGCTTCATTGTGACCTTTTTGTACACACAGTGCACTGTGACCATCTTTGTCCCCTCTTGTCACCCTTTCTTAGCTTCTTCTCCCCATCTGTCTGTGCTTCAGGGTTCCTAATAGTCCCAGCTTGTTGCTTTCAGCTCCTCCCCCAGACTTCATGCATGAGAGAAAACATGACTTATTTCACTTAATACGGGAACTCTACTTCCATCCATTTCTTACAGGCGGCATGGTTCATTCTTTGACGCCAGCTAGTGTCGATAAGTGTGGATTATACTTCCATTGTCCAGTCATCCTTTGATGGATGCGTGGGTATCACTACCTAGTCACTGCGAATAATGACGTGATGACACGGGTGCTGGCTCCACCCTGTCCTGATGGGGTCCCTTCACACATAGCTGAGGACTGGTATCGCTAGATCATGTGCTACTTCTATCTGGAGTGTTTGTAGGGACCTCCACAATCTCCATAGTGGCCAGACTGCTTTGTGCTCCCACAGGCAACGTAGACATGTTCCTTTCCCCATTAAATCCTCTGCAGTCCTGGAGGTCACTGACAACCCCACCACCTTAGGGGTAAAACCAGGAGCTCCTGGACAAAGAATACTGTGTTGCAAGTGTAATATATCTCTTCCACAACAGTGAAGGAGCTTGCAGCATTCTGTATGTGGGTAGCAGTGAGGGGATCAGGGCTCACTGCATGCCGTCTGTGGGTGGCAACTGTGTGAATGATGTGTTACTTTAGTTTCTGTACTCACCTCTATCTTTTATATTAAAAACAATACTTTGAGGGAAGATGGCCTTGTTCAATCTGTCATGATAGATTTTATCTTTTGTCCTTCCTCCTAGAGTCCTGGTTTTGTTCAAGGCATCAACATTAAAAAATAAATCCTACACTGAAATATAGAGCAGAGGTTGGCAGACTGTGTCTGTAAAGAGGCAGACAGAGCTGGTTTGAACCCATTGCATGGGTCCTTACAGAAGCCTACAGGTGGCCAGGAAGAGACAGAAGAAGTATTCATCATTCATGGGCCATATGGGCAATGATAGTTTATCTGAGGGTAGTACTTACCCACTCTGCAGTTATCTTCCAGAAATTCCACGATCACCTTTCCCCACTTTGTGGTCTTCTACCACGAGGAAAAACCACCCTCTAAACTAGAGAGCTCTGCTTCCTCGGGGGTTTGCTCGCTCACACTCTGCCTCCAGTGTGCATTGTCCGTTTCTCACTTCCAGATGACCTCTACTGTCATGAATGTGGCTGGAGGTGACAGCCCCTGAGTCTGTGTCTTCTCTACTCCAGTTAGAAACCATGCTCGCACCTGGGCTTGGCTGAACATAGGCACCGGGGAAGGCAGTTCCGGTAACCTCACAGCCAAACCCTGAGTCATACACCCCAGCCCAGCCGGGAAACTTCTGGACTCACAGAATCTGCTCATGCACCAGAGTTTCCAAAGACAACTCTAACAAGTGAAGGTTCTCGGGCTCCGATAGGGTTCTGTGAATCAGAAAACTCTACACTGCCCAGTCCAGAGGATAAGAAGGTCCATATGCCACATGCAGAGCCCATTTGCGGTTGGTGATGACCAGGATCTAAGCAGACCTCCATCCATCGTGTCCACCCAGCGTAGCTTTTCTCTAGACCACCTGAGGATGCTGAGCTGTTGTGGATTTCCCAGGAAGACACCCCCCCCCACCCCGAGTCAGGAAAGGAACATTTTAAAAGAAATGAAAATGTCCTAGAACCCCAGCACTTCTCCCATGTCTCCTTTGTTCTGAATTCCCAACCCTCGGGAGGCCCTGTGGAGAGGGCTGCCACTGCCACCTCCACTGAGGTTCAGTTCAGGTATCTTGGACAGGACTCTGAGAACAAAAGCAAGGGGAAAGGGATCCATGCTAGCCATGGATCTAGAGGCAGCTAGCCATGTCTGCAGGGCAAGGGAGGAAAGCCTCTCAAGGAGTGAGCAGGATCTTGAGGGTCATCAATAGTTTATTAGGCATGGGGCTGGAGAGACAGCTCCATGGTTAAGAGCACTTGTAGCTCTTGGAGGAGATTCCCAGCACCTGGTGGTTCACAGCTGTCCCAAGGGATCCAAAGCCCTCTCCTGTCCTCCATGGGCACTTTGGGAGGGACGCAGCATAGGGTGATCACACCCATGTGATTCACAGGAGTGCACGCAGGCAAACACCCATACACGTACAATTTTTAATTAAAAGTATTCTTTGTAAGTTTATCAAGCATTTGATAAAGGAATCAGAGATGGATCACAGGGTGGGCAGAGGCCAGAGCTACAGAACAGCCCTATGGGATGAGAGCACTGGAGGTGCCCAGCCACTGCAGACCAAGAGACACTGGGTCTGACGTCACAGGACAGGAGCCAGATGAGGATCCTACAGTAAGGGTTATCCTGAACGCTTTTCTAGAATTGACATGGTTGGATATTCATCTGAGGAAGGTGGCTCTCTTCAGTCTACGGGATACATGTTCTCTTGTGCAAACGAGTTCACAGAAGCACTCTTGAGAATGAAGAGGAAGCCCATGAGTAGGTTCCAGTAGGAGAATGGGCTGGAAGGGACATTAGGGCAACTCCCCCATCCCTAAGTCAAGCCACTGTGTGGTGGACATTCCAGTGCATATCACGTTGATGTGTTCTTTAAGGAACCCCTGGTAGGAGTTTGCCATTCGCCGGGTTATAAAACAGAAAAGGACTTAGCAAGGTGCTCACGTTTGATAGCTGTCTTCTTCCCTAGCTCCAGCCAGAGGCACTCAGTCCTGGCACATGTACCTCTCACATTCTGCACAGCTCCCTCACACCCACCTTGTCTACCCCTCTAGTATTCTTGGATAGATTTCCAGTTTGATACATGAACAGACCATCAGTCAAAACAATCTTTTTAATGAGCCTCTTGTCCTGACAGCTGTGTTTAAAACGGGGCATGGAAAAAAAAAAAGTGTGGGAAATTGTCCATTCTGGATTGAAACCTTAATGCCTGCCCTACGCTCCGTCCCTCCCAAAGCTGCTATTTTCTTTTAAAAATAAAGAGGATATTATGAATAGCGAGAAAGATATAATTTGTACAAATGAAGAAAAAAATCTTCTGATCAGATAGATAGGAAGGAGATGAAAAATGTAATTACTGAGCAAGGCTTAACTACGTGACAGACATGCAGCTTCCTGCCATGCAACACGTCCCGACCTTCAGCCACGTGCCATTCGGTTCTCACTTGATTTCCTCCCTGACTCTGCGTGGTCTGTGCTGAGCCTGCCTTCCAAATGAGGAAAGCAAGGCTGGAGGTGTAGAAGCATGTGCCTTGTCACTCACCTTGCCACCACAGGGGTAAGCAGCCTTTCTGACACTGCTCCCCTGGCAATCAAATAAAAATGGAGAGAGAGAGAGAGAGAGAGAGAGAGAGAGAGAGAGAGAGAGTCTTGTACATTCTCCCTAGGATTTGAATGCTCAGCTCATCCAGAAGGTAACCAATCAATTTAAAGTTGCGTATCATCTGCTGTGGAGAAGAGGACTTAAGGGCAGCAAGACTGAAGGTTGCAGGACTGTAATAATGAAGTCCAGGCTAGAAAGTGGCGCTGGGTGCCAGCCACACTTTGTGGACAGCAGACTCATGGCAGCTGCCAAGCACCTCTGGGCCCTGGAGAATAATTATTTCCCAGTACCACTCTTTACCCTGGAGCTGACAGCTCGTAGGCTGCACAGGGTGGAGAAGACTGTCTTCTGCACAGTCAAGTGTGTGTGCTGTGGCCTGGCATGGGAAACACCATGCTGCAAACAGAAACATCGACCCCTCACACCCACCCCAGGGCTCACTAACCTGAACTCACTAACCTGAATATCTTTTGTCCACTCTTTTCTAGAAACTTCTACAGAAGAACCTGCTATGTCCTAGGCAAGCTATACATACATACACTGGTCTCCTTTCCTCTTCACTGCCTCTCTGTCACCGAGAAGCATGAACCTCAGCTAGTTGCCATTATAATTTAACTTTATTAATATTTAGATGAGGCAAGATAAGTATAATTTTCATAGCTAATTTTTAGGTGAAAAAAATGGTTGGAAATCTTTGGAAGAAAGAGAAGGAATCCCTGTAGGTTATACAGGATGAGTGGCCTTGGGTGGAGGCTGCTGGAAGAACTGAGTTATTTTTTCCTACTCAGAGGAGAACCAGCAAGTGAAGAGAGAAAGGTGAAGGAGTAGGGGAGGAGAAACCACCAAGAAGAGGCTGTGGGTTCCAGAGAAGCCAGTTAGTTATAGCCCCAACATCCAGGTAGTTGCCTGAAGGGACGGTATAAGCATTTGGGTACACAGGGCACCCATCATAGAAGCAGACTTCTACTCTCTGAGGGACACCCTGCCCTCACCCTCTGCTGTACCCTCAGCCATGCAGAAGTGGGGCAAATGGGGGGTGGGCACCTCCAGAAACCAACAGAATCTCATGCTAATGATGACCAGTGATGAAGCAAGAAGCTCTTCCCTGACACCCATCTCACACCAACACCTAAGGACCCTGGGATCCCTGAGAGTTGGCACCAACTGCCTAGGTCCCTGTGTCTGAGCAGTCCCAGGGAATCTGAAAGACCCTTAAGCCACCTTCCTTCCAGGATGACAGTTTTTATTAAAATACAAAAAGATCATTTCAACTCCCTAGTTTATATATACCAAGAGTACAGTTTTCAATATTTTAGAGGGTAGCTCTGACTTACAGCTATGTGTTTCTGCATAGAGCACCTGTAAAATGTGTTGTTGAGTGTAATACACCATGTCACACATGCCAGCATAGCTTGTCGTACTTTGTGAAGTCTGCAAGCATTTATACATGGTCCCATCATCCCTGATGTATACAAATAGCCTGGAAAGAACTTCTAAGGTGGGAAGGGGACTAGGAACTGGCTCCCTGCCGCCATGTTTTGCTGTTGATGTTGGTTTCACCTTGACAGTCTATATTTTGCCAATATTTGCTTTTGTTTTTAGTGGCCTTCTGTTGTTCTTTTCAACTTTCTATGCAGGCATACTCTCAGGCTTACATTATCGTTGTTAAAATGTGGTAGTGAATGGAACGCCTTTACCCTTTACCAGGGTTTAACCTGAATATGTACCCCAGTGCTTTACTGTTGTGATTGTTTTTGAGAGATATTGTATGTGTGTATGATACACACACACACACAGAGAGAGAGAGAGAGATAGAGAGAGAGAGAGAGAGAGAGAGAGAGAGAGAGAGAGAGAGACTGCAGATCTATTTGAGGGAAAGTTGCATGAATCATACATGTGATCCACTGCCTTCTGCTTTTTAACCACTTCTTAGCAGCCACTCCATTATCAACTCATGCAGATGTTTGTACATGTATGCACACATACGTGTGCATGCATGCATGTGTGCTCACACTTTACTCATCTGTCTTGAGGCATGATTTACTTTTGCAGGCAGTAAAACCAGTAGAGAGCAAGCTAAAGTGTGAGCAGGTTTTGATGTGTTTAACTTGGGCAGAGCTGGCAAGAAGCTGGATGGCCATCGAGCCTTCAGGCTTGTCACTTACCTGCTGTGTGTTGTATGTGTGTCCCAGCAGTGTAATCTCATGAGGTCTAGCCATTATAACTGTGTTAGGTGTGATCCCTAGCAGGAAATGGTGGGACAGGATGAGATGGCTCTTGAGGACAGGGAAGTGAAGCCTGGGACTACAGCCCAACCTATGTGCAATAGTACATTTTAAGACTATTAACAGGAAAAAAAAAAAAAAAAAAAGGAATGTTAAGGAATTTTAAATTACATGTCCTGAAGCTTTTTCACAGTACTTGGGCCAAAGTAGTCTGCTCAGGACTGTCTTTTCCTGGTATGGCAACCTTGAAACCTGGTAGTTCCCCCCTGCCTTTCTTCCTACCTCCTCTCCCCAGCTCTAGAAATCTCAGCAGGGGATCTATCTGCTCTGAGCACTTCATTTAGCATGCTGCTTGAATGGCTGTGCCTCCTTCAGGCCTTCAAGGAAAGGGAACCTCCTGAGAAAGAAGCAGCTTTGCATTCTGAGCGGCCCACCTCCCACCAGCAGAGACTGGACATCAGCCTGTCTGAGGGCTGTTGGATATCATGGTGTCCTCTGAAGTGAGTGGCGGGGCTCTGTCATGAGTCAGGCATGGTGATTGACTGGTAGTAGAGCAGCAGCAGGTGTCTGGATAACGGGGACCTACTATGTGTTGTTCTTCACACCCCTTCCTTGTGAGACTGCCACTGGAAAAATCTCTGTTTCACAGTCTTGGTTGGAAGTTAAGTTAAATTTATTCTGAAGAGTGATTTGAATCTTTGAATTGTGTCAAGTCTGAAATAAATAGCAATAAAAACACTAAGTCCCCATCAAAGCAGGATGCTTCCATTCTTAATCACATGCCTCTTTAAAGGTCATTGGACACCTTTACCCTTGTAAAGGGCGAGAAAAGGGAACGGCTTAAGGAGCAGAGTTAAAGCAACACCCACTGGCAGGAACCTGTGCTTAGAATTTGCCAAATCCCAGACATCTACAAACCAGCTACTAGTAAATCACTTGTGTTCTTACACACTCTTAGCAAACAATTGCTAAGTAAAACAGTGAGGACAGTGTAATCTCCAGTACCACGAAGAGGCTGGAGAGGACCCTGATGTCCAGGACCTGCCTGAGAACCACAGCAAAAGCAAAGACATATAGGAAGTGGGAAGGCACAACGTGGCCATGCCCCTGGCGCTGCAGACAGGCAATGTGGCTCTTTCCAAAAATCGATAAGCAGATTCAGTCAAAATTCTAGCAATTGTTTCTAAGATGGGGGTCTCACTGTGTAGCCCTAGTTGGCCTGGCACTTGTCATGTTGACCAGACTAGTTGCAAACTCACAGAGATCTGTATGCTGGGATTAGAGGCATACACCACCAAGCCCAGCCAGTTTTGTTTTGTTAAAATGTTGAGGCTGATTCTGTGTGCATTTCTGTATTTCTCTGACAACCAGTAGGTTCATTCATGGGGTTGGAGGGTCCTTAAAGTCAGTACAGGACATACCTAGACAGCAGATTCTCTGCACAAAGGACATTTATTAGTCCAGAGGGGCAAGCAGGTGGGGCGGGACAGTGGGGGAGGTATCCCTCTGGCTCAGGCAAAGTCAGACAGTAGCAGGAGCAGGTGGCTCTACAGGAGAGGTTTTTAAGGAGAAAGAGGGGAAGTCTGTGGTAGAGTGAACTGGTAAGACCTGACTGGACAGGTTAGCCAGTGTAGCCATATAATGAATTTTGATGGCACAACCTTGGTGTTTAGTTTCAGGAATGAGTCAGTGGCCAAAGAAGGGAACAGAACTTGGGGGTGAGCTTTATGCAATTTGGTTTAACAAGAGAGAGGGAAGGAAAAAGGGTAAACCCTGCTGGTGTCATGTTTACCATGCTCAGACCTGCTGGAGTCCTTCAGGGGTGATGTGATGTTTATTTTACCAGTACTGTGGGTCAGACTGGGGCCTCCGGCTTGCTGAGCAGATGCCTGAGCTGCCTGGAGATGGTTTTAAGATAGAAGGAGCAAGCAGTGGAGGAATGTCCTTGTATAGGACTCCCCGGTCACTGAAGACATCTTCTCCGTGGGCATGTATCCTGGCATCCTCTGGTAATGAACTGCACCCACGTTTTTGTAAGCTGTGTTTACTACCATATTAACCATTTCCATTCAGACGCACAGAGACTTACCAGATTTGCAGAATCTTGAGTTCTTGGCTGACCTTCAGCAAACTGACTATTTTTTAACAGTGTGTCTTCCAGTACAGCACAGTTGCCCTCCTCCTAGTCAGAATTCTTGCTCTCAGGCTCACACCCTTCCTCTCTCTGCCTTCACACCACACAGTGAACTGAGTGATCCCAGGATCACACAAGCTGACATCTCTCTGTGGGTCAGGGAAGTTAGGAGCAGTCCTCAAGCTCTGAGGACTGTCCATGGGATCCCACTCAGATGAACTCCAGATGGAGAGTGTTCAGGAGGGTCCAAACCAAGGAAAGCTGGGTGTAGCAATGCCTCTTCTGTATTTCTGGCAAGAAAGTGGCTGTGGAGTTTGCATTGTGCTTAAGTCATTCTGGCCTTTCCCCAGCCCAGATCCAGCTTGCCCTTACCCTGCTCGCTAGCAGAGCCGATCCATGTTGAGCCCATGTACGGCTGTATCCTGTGTGCGCTCCCCTATCCCAGAAGAGCTTCCATCCCAAGTTCAATTCCAGCAGGATTGGAGTGCTGGAAGTACATCCAGAAGCTCCCAGGAAGCCAGTGAGCCGTTGTCCAAGTTTGGTTCCTGTGGCTTCTGAAGCCCTCCTTGAGGATTTCTTTGTCTTCCCCAGTCTTTAGGTATTTGTTCAGGCCAGTTGTTGCTGGTTAAGATCCTGGCCCTGAGCCACACCCTGTCCATCCTCAAATGCTGGATGTTTCAAGGTCTCATGTGTAAACTGAGGTCACACCTGCACCCCTTCCCTCCTTAGGCAAGGGTGGGAGTGTATTCAAAGCAGTCGCATGGCCGTGAGTGTCTGACAAGTCATAAGCCTCCATCAATGTTGTCAATAGTAACTACCTTCATCCGGTAGTTACTATTGTTGTTGCTGCTGCTGCTTGATATTCACGCTGTTCTGTTGTATGGATAGAAGTTTAGTTCATTCCTACGTACTAGTAGGCTGCTGTGAATGCCACCAGCACAGACTCGTGGCTTCATTTCTCTTGGGCCTTTATTTATCGTGGGGTTTCTGGATTGTGGTAGCTAATGTCTGACATTGTTGAGGACTTGCCAAAGTGTTTGACATCAGCACTACTGACTTCTCGTGTCTTGACAGACTTGTGAACACTGTTGCTGACAGACTTGTGAATGCAGTTGCTGACAGACTTGTGAAGCCGTTGCTCTCTCTTGTTACCATTGCGTCCTATGCATGTGACATTCCTTAGTTTCAGTTCTGTGTTGTTGTTTTTGTTTTTGGTGGTTGCGGTGTTATTTTGGTTTTGTTTTTTGAGACAGTGTGACTCTGTGTAGCCCTGGCTGTCCTGGAACTCACTCTATATACCAGGCTGGACTCAAACTCAATCCACCTGCCTGTGCCTCCTGAGTACTGGGATTAAAGGCATGCGCCTCCTGGCTCCAGAGAGACTTGATGTGCAGGGTGGGAAGATGCCCAGGAGGGGACTCTGCCCTTTCAGAGGAGAAGGGGAGAGAATGGGGGATGGGAGGAGGGATTGTGGGAGGGGGGTAACTGGAGGTGGGGCAGCAATCAAGATGTAAAGTGAATATAAATAAATTAGTAAATAAATAAAGGTGTGCACCAGCTTAACAAACAATTAGGAGTTACCAAAGTGACTTACCAGGATTCGGCCATCAGTACCAATGTGACTTACCAGGACTCGGCCATCAGTACCAAAGTGATTTACCAGGACTCAGTCATCGGTGTTTCTGTTTGTTAGTTTTCATCTCAGCCATTGCTGAACTATTTCTCTTGATAATTCATAAGTAAAGGTTTTTGGAAATGGTAAAATATAATTATTTCCCCCACATTTCTGGACATGCTTTTTATTTTAACCTCCAGTGTCAGGTGAGCTAGGTGAGAATTTGAGGTTCCTGGCTCCTTGCTCTCAGGATTTTGAAGATGCCGGTCCCTTTATGTAATGGCCGATCTACTGTAATGACATCACAGCGATGGCTTTCCCCTTCCTCTCTCTGGCGCCACAGGTTTTCTGCGCATTTTGTTGCTGCTTTGTACTGTACATTCTTCCCTCCGTGTCCTCACCCTTCTAGAAAACTCTCTGTGATATTCTCGTTCTTTCCTGCATTGTCTCCTTCCTCTTTTTCCAGTTTCTGTTGCTTATCTCCCAGATTCCGCTTTACTCTTGGGGCTCCGTAGAGAGTAGGCTCACGCCTTTGTAGCTGGTGTGAATTCTGACCCATCCCCTTAGTTCTTTTCTTCAGTTTGCCGTTTATCCCTTTTGCTTTATTGAGGATTTTTAGTGTGACTTTTGGTGTGCATCTTAATAAAACCATTTGTTGCTTATCACTATTCAGTTTTTGCTTGTTTTCTTAGTCTTACTTAAGGACTCTGATATACAAAAGTCATTTGCTTTAAATACTTGTCAGACCCTTTCTGTCAATTAATCACATCTGGAGTGAACACCCCTGACTGAGGAGTCTGGGCTGCCTTACTTAGCATAAGATTCCTTCATGGGCTGTAAGATGTTTCTTTTTTCTGGTTTAGTGTGAGTCATCAGGACTTTCTGTTTTTGTTCTTGCTTCATGCCCCCTGTCTGCTGATTTTTGTGTACACACACACACCTGAGTTTCTAACGTCCATTTAGAGATCCAGTGTAAAATCTAGGCACAACTGGATGTGAGCCCTCATCTGCTGTTCTTTCTAGAATCTCAGATTGTGATACTCAGGCTCAGAGGTATGCTGGAGAACTAGATACACATGTTCTTGTGTATGTATGCACTAAGAATTATACCTAGGCCCCCACATGTTAGTGACTAGTGACTACACCCTCCACTACTGAGCTCACGCCCAGCCCTATGACTGTTACACTTGGAGGAACTTTGTGAACCCGTTGTTGATAAGATGCTGTGAAAAGCTCAGTTGACGCACTCTCTGTCAGGACTTATGTTACTAGCATCCACAGAATCAAACTTTGAAGCCCACAGGTGACCATGAAAATCCTTGGTCCCTTTAATGTCTTTCCCCTTTCTCTACAGGTATCAGAGCTGTGTTCTCGGGACACTACCACAGGAATGCCGGGGGAACCTACCAGAATCTGGACATGGTGGTTTCATCTGCCATCGGGTGCCAGCTAGGCAAAGACACCCATGGGCTCCGTGTGGTAGTCGTCACTGCAGAGAAAATTGTTCACCGTTACTACAGTTTAGATGAGCTGAGCAAGCGGGGAATCGAGGACGACCTGAAGGAGCTGCTGAAGGAGTGATTGGTTCCCCACAGAATCCACTCAAATCTCACACCCAGCACCTTCCATTTTGCCAGAATAGTCTCAGCCCTTTATAGAAATGTCTGAGCAGAAAGGTGGGTTTGTGAACAGATGTGCTTTTACATAAATCAGAATTCTGGGTCCTAGCCTTAATTATTTCAGAAGAGGACTCTTTCCTTTACAATCCAGACAAGACGTCTGCGGATGTCTTCTAATTGTGGGCTGACACTTTCCACGTGATGTTTGGGTAAATTCTTCTCATTGTGCAGCTTTTAACTCTGCCCTCGAATCCACTGTTTCTGACAACTTAGAATCAATAACCACCTACCGCCCTCAAACCCAGCTCAGTACCCAAGAGCAATCCTTAATAATTCCTCAGACAAACTGAATCTGCTTCAGTACCCAAGAGAAATCTTTAATAATTCCTCAAACAAACTGCATCTGCTTTTGTTAAATTGTGGTCATGACTCCCAGAATGCTAGGCAAACAAAGGTTCCCCCTCCTTCCTGGCAGACCAAATAGTTCCCCCAACCCCCATCCCAGGGCCACATAGGTTCGTCGTCGTGGTAACAGGTAGCTTCATAGCCATCATTGGCTGTGAGTTTCAGGACTCTCATTTCTGCCTATGCTATGAACACAGTGCAGGGGTCCATGCCAGAGTGTGTTTACCTTTCTGATGACAAACGTCACCTTCAGACATGCAGACTCTGTGTTCCAGAAAACCAGAACAGAGACTGCAGCATGAAGACCCTGCACAACCCACGTGTTTCCCTGTGTGTATTCTCCTGCTGTAGGCAGCCCACCCATTGTGAGAGCTGTGACCTGGGGGGAAAGCTGGACTTGACACAGACTTCTCCCAAGAACAACACAGTACTGTATGGTTGGGTATAATTAACATTGTACCATGTGATTTGCCACTTACGTACAGTATCCCTGGACAGAAAAGAGTGGGTTACTTAAAATCCTTTTCACCATGGAATTCGCTCTGCTGCCTCCCCTGGGAGCTCTGACCTCTGTGAATGTTCCTTTGTGTACCAGTTGTCCTGGTGCACAAGTAGCCAGGGCTGCTACATCCTGCCAGGGAAGTGTTACAGCATCCTGAAGCAGCACTGGAGAATCTGAAACCAACTTTAAAAACTCACTGGTTATAAATGAACCTCAAAGCCCACTAAATTAGAAAACTTTATTGTTAAAAAGTTTTAGTCAATGTAGCAAAACCATGAGAAATTAAATAAAAAGATAATTGGATATATAAATTCATGAGGAACAAAAGATACAAGAAGTTAATTATTTTACAGATTGGTGACACACCAGAGCTCATTGTTAGGAAGCACAAGAAAATTAAATTTTTCAAGCCACAGTGATCTTGCAGTGGTTGGCCGTGTTCCTGTTGGTTTTGTTTTTTACAGCAGAGCGTAAGAGGTCAGGAGAGGTCCTTGGTCTCAAAACGCATGGACTTGACTCCATGATGGGAGAAAGATTAGTCACAGTGGGCTGAAGGCGTGCCCTTTGTCCAAGGTACATATGAAAAACGCAGCCTCGGAATGGGGAGGAGGACATGGGATCAAGTAATGGAAGCAAAGTAAGTAAGTTTGTCCTCAGAACACGTTACCACGCTGACTCAGAAACCTGAGCATTGCCAGTTTTCAAAGCAACAGTGATATCCAAGTGAGGTTTGCTGCTATGGGGAGAAAAAATGTGCAATCCATGTAACTCAGATAGCAAGTCACTATTCTGTTCTCTCCTAGGCCTTGTCTTTTAAAAAAAAAATTTTTTTTTCATTAAAAGAAAAAACAATAAAGACTTCCCACATACCCATGCTGTTTCTTTCTCTTTTTTATTATTTTTTGTTTTTTGTTTTTCGAGACAGGGTTTCTCTGTGTAGCCCTGGCTGTCCTGGAACTCACTCTGTAGACCAGGCTGGCCTGGAACTCAGAAATCTGCCTGCCTCTGCCTCCCCAAGTGCTGAGATTAAAGGCGTGCGCCACCACTGTCAGGTGCCTGTGCTGTTTCTGAATGCTCTTCAGGTGTCTCCAGTGTCTTAGCTCTGGAAGGCTCAGATTGGATGCCCAGGCACCAGCCCATCAGTGGATGTGGAAGGACAGGGGTGCAGGCAGCCGTGTCCTCAGACAGTGCATGCCTGTCAGGTAAGGTGCTGTTCTTCGCTGTTGCTGTGGTTTTCATTGGGATATGACTTGGAAGTTTGGTCCTCCTCATGAAGCCATGCATGACAAAGCCCTACAGAAGGTTCTTCAGTCACTCTTGGTCTCTAGTTGCTCTCTAGCTTCCTGTCTTACAGTGTGATCTCTGGCCATTGCAATGTCATCTACCAAGAAGCCTTTAACTGAGCCATCACGCCTGTCCTTGAAGGCCAGGACAATGAAACAAACCTTTTTGCTTTATGAAGTACCTAGTCTCATGTATCTCCTTATAGTAACCGACTAGTTCACTCTTTGCTTATAGTTTCCACCCCTCAAGTTCAGAATTCTGGCTTTCTCCCCGTTCCCATTAGTCATTTTAACTGGAAAATCAGAGGAAAAGTTACTTAAAGTGGTTTTAACTGGGATTTTCAAGGCTGGTGGACAGGAGGGAGTTTGCAAAGGAGAATGGTCTGGGTGATGATTGTCTTACTGAATTCTTTATAAGTTTATCATGGATCCTAAAGTTGGGAGGCTACAGATTGTTGGAGGTAGCAAACCATAGCTAACAAACAGCACACTATGTGTCTTAAACAACTCTGGATTAAGCTACTGCCAGCTGTTGGTGAAGAACTACGAGTTTGTCTTCTTGTTTTGTTGTCTTTTCCTTTTCATTGATTCTTTGTTTCACATCATATCCCCAGGTCTGCTCATCTCCCATCCCCTCATATCTGCCCTTCACTCTTGCAACCTCCCCCAAAAATAAAACTCACAACAACAAAAGCATAAAAAACATCTCATGGGGGCTGTAGTGTGTCACAGTGTGTCCCACAGTATGTCCGTCTGTCCACACATCTTCACTTGTGAATGTTCACTGCAGTGAGTCACTGGTCTGGTTCTGTGACACCATCAGTGTTGGATGCTCACTGGGACTCTTCCCAGGTATCCTGTTGTTGTCCTGTGTCATGGAGATCCTGCAGCTTTGAAACAGCAGGACCAGCCCAGCTGTGGTGGTGCACACCTTTAATCCCAGCACTTGGGAGGCAGAGGCAGGTGGATTTCTGAATTTGAGGCCAGCCTGGTCTACAGAGTGAGTTCCAGGATAGCCAGGACTACACAGAGAAACCTTGTCTCGAAAAAAACAAAAAAAAAAAGAAAGAAAAGAAAAGAAAGAAATAGCAGGATTGGCCCTTTCACATGTCCCAACTGTTCAGAGATGATGTAGATTTGGAGTGGACCAATCTAAGCCTGGGGTGGTTGCTGAGCTGATCATTCTGCTGCTCTCCCTTACCCACACCACCAGGGCGAGCTCTCCGGCACTGCTCCAGCTAGGCCACCCATTGCATTGCCGCTGTTGGCAGGAGGCAGGGTGGCTTGCTTTCTCTCGTGCCCTTGGAGCTGGGTCACCAGCACCCACATCTTCAGATAGTTTCACTGTACTGCCCAGGCAAGTGCAGGGCCCACTCTCCTGAGTGCTACACCCAGTGAGGGGGGAGGACTAGCTAGCCCTCCTGCTCTTAAGACCCCAGGGCCAGCTCTCCTGACAGCCACAGTAGGTAAGGGGCAAGGGTGTATAAGACATCACCCCTGAACCCACACAAACCCATGGCAAACAAGTGGCAAGGTCAGCTCTCCCATACTCACACCCTTGGGGCCAGCCCACCCACATCTCTGCCACCAGGGCCAGCTCTACTGTGCTGCAGCAAAGCACAGGGCCAGCTCTCCCTGAGTGCTGCCACAGGTGAGAGATGGAAACTCCACCTCCAGTGAGTGTGGTGGTGGGGCCGGTTATGCACATCCATGTGGTGCCTCATGGCTACTCCAACAAGGAACATCCCCGTGTTCTCCAGTGGTAATATGAGCTGTGGATATCAACATGGACTTTGTAGCAACAGACCCAGACCAGCAGCTCTGGCTGGGACCTCACCATGGCCCCAGGTGGTAGGCTGGCCACTCACACCAGGCTCCTCCTCCAGGCTCCAGTTCCATCTCTCTTCATAATGCTCGAGCTGCCCGCTTCTCTCCCCTCTGACCATCACATACGCACACATACTGCCCTGCCCCTGGCTGATACAAAAACACCACCACAAACAAGGTGTCTTTTTGCCCACTAGAGTCCTTGAAGAGCATCAGACACATGTTGGCATGTACCTGAAGTCTTCATTATCTCCTAAGCAGCAGCTTCTACAGCTCTGCAGCCATGGAGTCACGCATAGCATTGACATGGACTAGCAGCAGGAAGTTCCGTTGATGCTTTCTGTAACAGATACCGAGAGGATGCCCTTCTCTCATACCCATAGCAGCTTGGCTACACAGGTAAAAGAGAGCATGCGGCTGGCGATTATATTTATACATATTCATAAAGTGCTGTCTTTTATCACAGAGTGCTGTGTATACACACAAGCGCATGCATGTGTGTGCATATATGTGCATTATTTTTAGCATTTTTCCAGCTGGAGTCTCTCTCCTTCGGTCAGTTTCCTTATTTGAGAACTTGGTGACTTCACAATACTTACTGAGCGAGTCTTCCCTTTATGCTTTCATAGGCGTGTAGACAAATTTGATCAAATAATGATGTGACCTTTCATTAGTCCATCTGGCATCTTTAACAGTAATCTCCCTTGTTTATGGTGCCTTAGAAAAAGCCCTTATTGAGATATCAGGCCCCACCCACTGCATCCCATGTCTGCCTCTTAAGCCACCTCTTCACACTGTTCTGCTGTGACAGGCACTGGGATCTTGTTATCATTTTTCTCAGTTCAGTGGTCACTCCTGAGAGTGGTTCTACTGTACCACACTGTGGGGCCGTGGGCTATGAAAGGACAGCATGGTTTCTGGCTGAAATGGTTACTGGCTAGAAATGGCCAGAGACCCAACAGGTTGGAGACTTAACAGGTTTCCCTGCAAAGGAAGACGTGCATTTCACCACACTCCCAGACTCCAGGCTCCTGATATGACGCAAAAGATCTCCATTGATCCACGCCTTTCAGGCATGTAGGACAATGCCCCTACCAGCCCTTCCACAGGTAGAGGGCATGACTACAGGCTGCAGAGCCTCAAGAGATCTCCATATTAATGAGATACCTAAAGGCCAGAGGGCATTGCCAATTAAGCATTCCTTCCCAGACCCTCCTCCTACTCACAAAAGGTATTTAACCTCAGGCCCGCCCTGAGTACACAGGGTACAGCTTCATCCATTTTCTGCCATGACAATAAACTTTTTTAAACCATGGACTTCCTCTAGTCCTTGGGGCCTGCCGTGGGGGCCGTGGAGAAGGTTTTCAATTGTTCCTTAGCCCTGTACTGCAGGTGGAGTAGCCCTTACCTAAAATAGCTGTTCCAGATCTCAGCTTTTATATTTCATTTGTTGTTTTTGCTGAGATGGGGGCCTCACATATCCCAGGTTAGCCTGGGACTCAGCTATCTAACCGGAGATAACTCTGAACTCCCAAAGCTAGGATTCTAGGCATGTGCCACCACACCAAGCTCTTGGGTTTTATTTTGTTTGTTTTTTTAAATATCTGCATATGCACATGGTTGCACATCCCTAATCCCAAATTCCAAATGTTGCCTTTTCCTGTGTTAGAACATTCTGGATTTCATATATCCAGAAGAGGGATGCTCACCCTGATTCTTTCCAAATTGTCATGTAAGCTAGATGTCATCAGAAGTCAGAAAATAACCAGTAGTGCCACTTTTACCATTGATCCCAGAGCATAGTGAATATCGGAGGGAGTGATGTGGGTGTCTCAGACCCCAGCTCTTCCAAGCCTGGTTTCCTGGATGAATATGGGGCCGTAACCAAAGCTGCAGAGCCAGAGAAGTGCTGACCCAGCCTGGCAGCCATAGGCAGCAAACTGCAGAAGAGTGAGATCTAAAGAGCAGGTGCCGCCCAGCGAGCCTTCTGAGATCAAGAGCTCTGCAGAAGGATCTGCAGCTGCTGGACCAACAGGAGAGGCAGCCTGTGAGTGAAAGATGAGAGACAGAATGTCATACAGCACTTGAGCAGGGAGGAGAGCAACAACTGGTGCCACTCGGAGATTCGTGGACTAAGTGTCCACAGACCAGCTCCCTCCAGAAACGCCTTAAAGCAACCCCTGAGATTTGGAGAATGGACAAATTAAAAGAACTTAAAAACCTAGACAATAGTGCTGCATCGGATATGAGAGTACAGATGTCCTCATTGGGTTACAGCCGTGCAGGTGTGTATGGGAGATGGAAAGATAGGTGAATAGTTGAGCATAATACATGTGTGTATGTATGTGAGTGTGTGTATGTATATGTATGTGTGTATGTGTATGTATGTGTGCATATTTTAGTCTTTAAAGGGATGGGTTTCTGCCACTTGTCATAATACAAATGGACCTAAAGTACATTATACCATGGGAAGCCAAGCACAGAAAATGTTGCCTGATATCACTATGTAAAATATAAATATTAACAATGTGAATTGTGCTGGAGAGATGGCTCAGCACTTAAAGTGTTTGCCACAAAAGCAGCAAGGATGAGGACTGGAGTCTGGATCCCCAGAACCCAATTAAAATTTCAACTGAGCCTGTCTGTAACCAGTGCTCATCCTCACAAGGCCCTTGGATGTCAGAGTACCTGCTGTAGAGAATATGTGCTCAAATGGAGGCGCTCATCTGAGGAACTGAAGTGAAAATTTTGTAACTGAAAAAATACAACACCTGAATTCTTTAAATTCAGTGGCTCAAGGGTGTTCTGGGACATGTTCATTGGTGGAACAGGGCCACTTGGAGAAGAAAGAATGGATTTAGGAGAGGACATGTGTCCTTTTGAAGACAGGGCCAGAGGACAGGAGTGACAGCACTGAGTGTAGGTGAAGAGGTAGCCAAATGGTGCAGCAGTTGGTTGACAGCCGCTGCAGGGTCATCTCCCACAGGCACTCTACTCTCTGCTCTGTGAGGAAGCAGGGATTCTATACACAGGTCACCTCTGCCATGAGCCTGAGGCCACCAGGTGTACAGAACTGGTGACATCTGACTTTCCTCTGATCCCCAACTCCACCCAGAGCATCTGACTGCTTCAGCATTGGTGGAGGGCAACAGAACTACCTTTGTCACCACATACTACGTCCTTGGTCCTCCAAGCTACCCTTTTAAGCCCTTGGAGACAGTAGGTGGTTCTGTCTCAGCTTACCTTTAAAAGACTCACTTGTGTTATTTAAAAAGATAATAATAAAAATAAAAGTTAAAAAACTAGCAAACTTAGGCTGGTGAAATGGTGTCCTAGTTAAAGGTACTTGCTGCGAGCCTAGCCTAATTTTCATGATCAGACCCCATGGCATGGAAGGAGAGGACTCACTTCTGTAAATGATCCTCCGCCCTACACAAACACACACGCGCACACACACACACACACTCAGAAACCACACACACACACACACACACACACACACACACACACACACACTCAGAAACCACAAGCCAGGCTGTCACCAGTTTACTGAAAAGCCCTGAAGATAAGATTGAACTCTGTTCTCTCCTGATGGTGGAGAAGAGTGTGAGCCCTTGAGATGGGGACAGCAGCGGTGGCCAAGCTCCCCCTGGCCTTTGTATGAGGATTAGTTGATTTTCTGTACAGACGCTTGAGTGACAGATCCTCTCACACCATGAACTAGCCCACAGATGTCCACCAAGAGCCATGGGTACACATGTCTGGCTTCAGGAAACAGCTCAAATATTGAAGTCTCCTTGTCCCAGCAGCGCTTCCCTTTCCATCCCTGGGGAACACCTCCATACTGAGAGCCCTCAGGAGCTTAGGGTGACTGCCATATGACTTGTCTCTGAGGACAAGATGAGCCTCTACTGAACGCACAGTATGACAGTGTCCAAAGTCATCTCACACTGTTTCCAGACTGCCCTTCTCCTACCCTTCAAAGCACATTCTCTTCTGTTTCTCTCCCTCTTTTTTTTCTTTTTATGAATGAGGCCATTTATTAACCCAGCATCCTTTGTTCTAATGCTTCTTGTTGGCAGCCACCACCTGTCCAGCAGTCCTGTCCAGATCTTGTTTCTCTCTCTTTTAACAAACAGCGTCATTCCCTACCATATGCTGTAAGTTGGAGCCCTGGACCTATCTCTTGAGTGTCTTGTCTCCATCACTTCAAGCTCCCCAGCCCTCGATGCAACAGTACACGACCAGGGCTCCTGACTCAGGCTCTCAATTCCATTCCTTCAGCCAATTAACCTCTGCAAATCTTGACTTCATCTGTAAAATGGGGACAGGGTAGCACCTGTGGGTGGTGTTGAAAAACACTGAGTGTCAAAGAGATAGCTCAGTACATCAATACGTGTCATCCAAACACCTACAGAGGCTAAACCACACTGCCTGTTCCTCTGCTGCAGGCTCCTGGGTGTCCCGCCTGCCTCTGTCTTGGCCATTTCATGACCTGGTTAGCTAGACGCTGTGTTTGTCCTGTCACCAGGTCTGGTTCAGGGAAGACACCAGTAGAGTTCTCTGATAACAGGAACATAAGAGCATGAAGGGAGAGTGTTATGGGGAGATTTGAAGGCCTGAACTTGGCTGAGAAATCAAGATGTTAAGGTTAGCCGGGAGAATGAGGCAGGGAGGGGTGTTCCAAAGGGAACAGCAGAGACAGGCCATAGCACAGAGAGGACACCAGGAGCAGGACTCTGCACTGCACATACGTGTAAAAGTTGAAGCTGACTAGAAGGCAAAGCTGGCGATGACTTCAGGTCTCCTGTCCATCCTGAGCCAGCCTCCCTTGGCCTTCCCTGATTTCAATCCATTCTGAGTTAGAATGGCTTGTAAACAATATTCACCTAAATGGCAGTCTCTTCCCACAAACCCAAAGCTTTTTTGTGGTATTAGGAATTGAGTCCATGCCTAGCTTGTTGGATAAGCCCTTCACTGTTGAACTATATTACCGGCTTTCTTCTGCCTTTATCTTACAACAAGTCTCCTAAGTTGCCCAGGGTAGATTTGAACTCATGCTGTAACCCAGACTGGCATTGAATTTGTAATCCTACCTCAGCCTTCCAGTAGCTGGGACTACAGGATCAGCTACAGTTCCAAACTTGCCACCCCCTAAGCCACCCAGACCCCTCTTCCAGGGCCACAGGCTGACTGCACAGTGCAGAGCTGACCCAGCTTGCATGTGGTGTCTCAGGCAGCAGACACCACCTGCAAAAGATCACCTCATCAACAGGTTGTTTCCCTAACTCTAAGGTACGCGGTTCTCCTCATATCTTGTTGTTTCTGAAACTAAGACATGCCTTGCCATCGGTGGCCTCTTTTTAATAGAAGACCTTTGGAAGTTGATAGAAAAGGAAAGACAGGAGAGAGGCATAACTAATGAGATAGATGTGGCTTCCATGAGCTGAGTTCCAACCCTGGCACTCTCTCAGTGTCCCTGTGTGTGGCCTTGAGATAGTGGTGACCTGCATCTGGGGCTTGAGTTCTTTTTCCATGAACCATCCCCATGAGATCATCAGGAGTTGTTCAGAGTGGAGCCCTCCGTTTAGTGTGCAGCCTGCACCTAACAGAAGACACTGGCTTTGATCACCACCCCGATTCATGTGGTTGGTGATTGATGCTCAAAGACCCTAGCAGTGCAGCCACAGGGATGACGGCTCTCCTGGCTCACCAGCCGAGGTTCCAGGCTCTTGAGAACATTTGTATGCCTGAATGCTTAGGTCATCATTGTTGGTGAAGTTACAAAAGGCTTGCCAGTGGGTGACGAAGAGGGAACGGGCAAGAGGCAAATGCAGCGGGTTGTATTTCAGCTATATAGCTTTTTATAATTCAGCCTCAAAAGAATCAGACTTCTTGAGACTGGGAAGATAGTTCAGTAGGTAGAGTACTTGGCTCACAAGCATGAGGACCTGAGTTACTTCAACCCACATAAAAGCTGGGTGTAGTGGGACATACGTAAGTACATAGTGGTAATGTGTGCTTTGTGTCCACATGGGACATAGTGGTCACATCCCAAGAGGGGAAGACATGTATTCCTAGGGCTCAAGGCCAGCCAGACTAACCTAATGGGTGAACTCCAGACCAACAGGGGACCCTGTCTCAGACAGAAGCAATAGATGGTAGTTTTTAGGATAACACCCTAGAGCAATGGTTGTCATACATGTGACAGTTCCTCATGCTGTGGTGACCCACAACCATAAAATTATTTTTGTTGCTACTTCATAATTGTAATTTTGCTATTGCTATGAAGTGTGATATAAATATTTTTGGAGCTAGGGGTGGCAACAAAGGTAGAATTTTGCTCTACATGGTGTACTGGACTGCGCACACAGACACAGGGGAAACATACAGGAGCAAACCTCTCTTATTAGGGGGTGATGGGCATGTTAGTTAAGTGTCCAAATCCTCTTCTACATGTGTCACCAGCATGAGCTCACTGAAGCCTGAAAATGACCGTCCCCACATCAGGACTTGCATTGTACCCGTATTCAAATGAGGAAGCTGAGACGGAGGGACAGAAAAGGATACTCGTCATGCATCTCGTAAACGACTAGAGATGAAGTTCAGAACCCGGCAGTGTAGCCCCAGCACCTGTAGCCATCACTGCGACAGTGCTAGCAACATACTGTAACCCTTGGGCATCGCGCATGGTGGCCAACCCAGCGTGAATAGTGGCCGGGTTAGCAAGTCGTCCGATGACCCAGCTTCTCCCTGAGAGCAAGTTTGTCTCCTAAAGTTATGTCTCTAGCATCCAGGATATGTCCATTTAATGATTCAATTCCGTTAAGTATTTGTTCCCCTCTCTAAGGAATTTTAAGCAACAAAGTCACAAGCTCCCTGAAAGACCTCCAGCAGAGGGGTTTCTGGGCCAAGCTGTCACCTGCAGAGACTCCACAGAGATGAAAGACAGTGCCTCTAGTTTATTTATTTCTCCCAGCATAGTTGGCCAGCCTAGGAGGAATACTGATGTCATCTGTAATTAGCAGAGGCCCCTGACTGCCTGGTCACAGTGTGGACTGGCTGCTCTGTGGGCAGAGAGAGTCCCTGAACTGGGCTCCCACTGAGATGCTCTAATTACCACTTAGGAAAACAAGCTTTTTTGATGTTTTGTAGACAGTTGTCAACATCTCCCCAACTGTTAACACATTCTCAGCCAGGGAGGGGCTTTCCAAAGGCTGCAGCACTAGGGCCTGGGGACCTAGAAATTAGAATTCGTTTTCATTTCCAATTGTCCTGTCCATGGAGCCCCTGGATACTACCCATTGCCATGGAATCAGAACACCCGGAAAAAGAGGTTCAATGTCTGATGGCTTACAGCAGACAGAGTGTGAGCCACTACCAATAATGTTCACAATAGACTTTTGAAGGGAGAGAATAAGACTTATCTTGAATCTCTTGTGGCAGGGTTTCTCTGAGCCTCTGAGAGAAGGAGAGAGATTTGTAACAGAGTTAATTACTGATAGACTGTCCAGAGTCTTCCTTGTCTCTCAGTAAGAGACAAGGCACACGGCAGGGTGCCACCAAGATTATTTAAAAGGATTAGGAGGCATACCTTGTTGGGGAAGTAGTGGCCTTGTTGGAGGGGGTGT
Source organism: Rhabdomys pumilio (assembly GCA_030674055.1). Lineage (NCBI taxonomy): Eukaryota > Metazoa > Chordata > Mammalia > Rodentia > Muridae > Rhabdomys > Rhabdomys pumilio. The sequence continues at coordinate 91,130,793 of JANHMN010000002.1, read as the reverse complement.
GGCCTTGTTAGAGGAAGTATGTCACTGGGGGTGGCCTTTCAAGTTTCAAATTCACAAGCCAATCCCAGTGTCACTCTCTTCCTGCTGCCTTCCAATCCAGATATAGAACTCTTAGCTACTACTTCAGCACCATGTCTGCCTGCATGCTGCCGTGCTCCCACAGGATGACAATTGGACTGAAATCAGCCAGCCAGCCAGCCCCAGTTACATGTTTTCCTTTGTAAGAGTTGCTGTGGTCATGGTGTCACTTCTCAGCAATGGAAACCTATCTAAAATCCCTTCTCTACCCTTCTGCTAGTCAACACGGTTCTACAGGACTACCTGGCCTCTGTCCCTACTTTCAGTTTTCCCTTTTTTGAGACAGACTGGCATTGACTGAATCTATAGAAGAGTAGATTCTATTTGACAGAATAAAAGCCACTCAAGTGGCAATCGACTGACATGGTCACATGCCCTTTTGGTTTGCAAACAATTGATAACAAGCTTGGCCAATGCAGGAAATGTTGTTGGCTCAGCTAGTAGAGCTCCCAGATGGTCTCTGGGAAGCTTCAGGCAAGTCTGAACCCAGCGCTCATGCTGATCTCTTACCTTATCTTTCTCTCTTCCCTGTGCTCTACTCTAGTTTCCTTCGCAGCATCTTTGCTGACTGGCACACTTCCCAGGCACACCCCAGCTGGAGGAGTGCTCATCCTCCTCCCACTCAGCCTAGGACAGTGTCTCTGTGGTTGGACCGGGTCATATTGCCACTATGGCTCTGCTGTTATGTGGTCAGAACAGTGGCACTGCTATGCATCCCACTTGTATATCTTTCCACCACCAGAAGCCTAGGGGAGAAGGAACCCATCCAAATAACCCAGACAACAGCAGGGAGTGGGGAGGGAGGCATCTGAGGGAAGATACGCAGGTGTAAGTCATCCTTTCTCCTGAGATTGTCAGTGTCCTTGAAAATTAAATCACTTTGGATGAAGGTGAGACTTGAGGTGAACAGAAAGGCAGGCTGTGAACCAGCATCCAATGTCTCCCACAAAAAAGAGCTGCTGGGAGATTGGCAGGTGACTTCAGTAAGCGTGTGTGTGTGTGTGTGTGTGTGTGTGTGTGAGAGAGAGAGAGGGGGGGGGAGGAGGACAGGGCATTATTTGTTGAATATTGGCACCCATGAGTGCCAGTGGTAGAAAGGTGACAACTGAGAAGAGACCCCAAGAACCAAGAGACCCCCAGCTCCTTCATGGGAGGTGTGGAGGTATAGGACAGTATCTCAGGAGGCAACTGTTGGCAGATGGGGTTGTGCAGTGTGTTGTGCAGTCGGGGTAAAGGAAAAGGCTGTAAATGTGGGAAGATTTGTGTAGCCAAAACAGGAATGTGCTGGAGGTCCAAGCTGGGAGTGGTGGCACATGCTGGTGACCCCAACACTTAGGAAGTCTGTGTGTGGGGATTACGATTTTGAGGTTAACCTGTGCTATAGTGAGGGTCAGCTGATATAGTCGAGGGCACTGGAGGCATGTGAGTTGGTGCCTGGACTTATGAGCTGCCCACACAGCCAGTGTTTCTTCCTTACTGATTTAGCAGTGAGTTCTGCAGAGATGCCTGTGTGTGGACATGAGAAATCCACAGTGTGCTGGACCAGGAGCCTCAGAATCACATGCCGAGCACTGCTGTGTGACACTATTCCCGGGGACAGGTGAGCAAGCACACACACTTATTCCAGATGGGGAACCAACCACAGACGGGAGCACAGATACCACCAGTGTCCAATTGGGAGAGTCAGTGGATTTTACTGGGGTTATTTACAGGGATTTAGGTGTGTGGTCACTTACAGGAAGAGAAATGAGTCAAAGGCAGCTGTGTGGCCAGTGTCCACCCAGCGTGGATGACAGAATGAAGGATGAAGAAAGGCGAGGCTGAATGGACGTGGGTCTGCAGCAGAGCTAAGGTGCAGGTAGGTGCTGTCCTGACTGCTCGCTGTGGACACTTTGCTACTTGCCACCACGTTTGAAATTTCATTTAAAAGTATTGAAAAGGAAAAGGGCACCAGGACTCAGAAATCTGTTCTCCCCAGCGTAGAAGCATGACTGACAGCGTTCAGTGGCATTTGCCAAGCGGCAGGCGCAGGCGCTGTGCTCTGAACTTTACATCCACAGCCTGTTTAATTTGCACAAGAACCTGGTGCTCTTGTTTCTCCTGCCCTGGATTTGAAGACATGAACCCCAGGGCTGATGGCGACAGCTCATCCGGCCACACCAGCAACAGCAAGGACTCATAAGCCAACTCGTGCCTCCCTAGACCATCATACTGTCCATGACAAACTGGGGGACTGGGTGTGACAACCCCCACGGAAGGCAGCTGCTCCCAACCTCCCCACACCCAGAGTATGGTGATATTTGCCACTATGTCTCCTCACATGGCTCCTGTGCATACCACCTGACATATAAATCTGGTGGACCCAGGGCCTTCCTGTGGTCCCACTGCAGGAACTCAAATCCCTTTGCTCTTGCCCAAGTTGCTCATGACAGACTTGCCTCTACCCAACTCCATCTGCTCCATTGCTCCAGCTTCACCCCACCACCACAGTACCCTCCCATCCTGTTCATCAAATCCCTCTAGTATAGTCCTGGAGGACAGGACTGTCACATGCTGCCCCTATCTGTCCTTTACAGGTGTTCAGGAGGACTTGTTGCATCGAGAACTGGCTCAGTCAGGAAAGTGCTTGCCACAGTGTGTGAAGATCCAAACCCATGTAAGGACATCGACTGTGCCTTGTAATCCTAGCACTGGGCTTGGTCCCTGAGGCTTGCTGGCCAGTCAGCATAGCTTAGTCAGAGGCTTCCAGAGGAAAGTGACAGAGCAGAGCCTGGAACCAAAAACATAAATGTTGACAATGTTGACAAACGTTAGAGGCTGTCCTCTGGCCTCTACACATGTACCCACATACCAGCACACACACACACACACACACACACACACA
>JANHMN010000002.1:91107759-91127821 GCA_030674055.1 Rhabdomys pumilio | reverse complement strand
GCCCAGAGCTGTAGTCTAAATCTAAGCAGGGCCAGAGGAAGGGAGAAGGAGATGCTGATTAGCGTATTGGACTAAGATAAAAGCTTCGTGTGAACACCTCATGCTCCCAGATGAAAAGACCAAAAGGTCACTGGCGGTTGAAGTCAGTGTAATTATAAAGCTGTCTGAAATGCCAGCCAGGGTCAGCACGATGACCTGTCCCTCCATGCCTGGCGGGATGCTAGGACAGGAGGTGGGATCTGCGGAAACTCTACCAACCTCCTGACATTCAGATTCTGTATGGAGGGAGGGGGAGGCGTTCTGTGCCATGCCTGGACTCGTTTGTCTCCAGCAGAACCTGTGAATTCCTTTCTGAGACAACCTAGGCCATTGACAGCTTGCCCCACCTCTGCAGTGACATGAGAAAGGTTATTTCCCGCCTCCTACTTTTAGCCCCACATTAAGCAGAGGGGGTTCTTCCTTTTCGGTCAGTAATGATCCCCTGCCTCCCAATAGGTGACTTCTGGGTGTCTTTCTTAAGCAAAGGAGATGGTGACTCATAGCTCAGCAGACTGCAATCATTAGTATTGGGGTAAATGCCCCACCGTCAGCCCCGCCCCTTGACACCCTATGCTTATTGAGGAGAAACGGATGATGCAGGGTTTAACCAGGAGCACAGGAACCAGAAACTAATACTTCCAATTCAAGGATTGTTAACTGGGCGTTACGTTCCACTGAAGCCTTGAGAGAAAATGTAAAAGTGAGAACTAAAAAGATATCTTAAGAAAATCCACTTTAATGCCAAGTATAGTAGAGCATGCCTCTGATCCCAACACTCTAGAGGTGGATCTCTGAGTTCAAGGGCAGCCTGGTCTACAAAACTAGTTCCAGGACAGCCAGGGCTACAGAGAGAAACTCTCTGTCTCAATGACCAAATAAAACAAAATAAAATAAAATAAAATCTACTGTAGAGGTGGCCAATAAGAAGCACACACCATCTCCCCTACCTTATATCCATACCACACATTAAAAATTTACCTCAGTGGGGCTAGAAAGATGGCTACTGATCAGTCTTCCAAATGATCAGGGTTCAATTCCTAATACCTACATAGTGGCTTGCAAATGTTTGTAATATCAGTCCCAGGGGATCCAATACCCTCTTCTGACCTGTGTGCATATGATACACAGACACAGTTTCAGGCAAACACCCATACACATGAAATAAAAATAATTAAAATCTTGAAAAAAATCTGTCTGAGCACTGCCTACCTCTGAGTCTGCCTCAGGGCTATATTCTAGGCAACCACTACTCTTAGTTAGGGTTTTATTGCTGTGGAGAGACCATAACCACAGCAACTCTTGCAAAGGAAAACGTTTAATTGGGACTGACTTACAGTTTCAGAGGTTCAGCTCATTATCATCATGGCAGGAAGCATGGCAGCATCCAAGTAGACATGGTACTGGAGAAGGAGCTGAGAGTTCTGCATCTTGATCCAAAGGCAGCCAGGAGAAGACTGTCATCGCCCTAGGCAGAGCTTAAGCATAGGACCTCAAAGCCGCCCCCAAGTGACACATCTACTCCAACAAGGTCATGCCTCCTAATAGTGCCCTTCCCATGGACCAAGTGTATTCAAACCACCACTACTATCAATTGTGGGTTTCACGCAAGATCTGCAGTTTGTCATATAATAAAATTATATTCGAATTTCAGCCTTTCACACTGCCCATTTTAGGAGCATGGTCCTTCCCTGTGGCCAGCTGTATCCACAGAGAATGGAACATTCCAATCATTGCAGACAGAGTGGATGACATTATTACCCTAGAAATGTATTTCCCACATGTCAGTAATTCATCTGTCATCATTTATGTGTCTGTGCTACATTGGCCACTTTCGTTTTTAATTGTCTTATGTAGCCCAGGGTAGCTTCACACTTGCTATGTAGCTGAGGATAACCTTGAACACCCCTCCCCCATCCTCTTATCTTTACCTCCCCAGTGCTGGGATTACAGGTGTGCACCAACAGGCCCAGGGCTTCCTGTACACTAGGCAAGCACTCTACCCTCTGGCCTATATCCCAGCCTACAACCACCACCCTTAAAAGATATTTGCTTAATAAAGATATTTGTGTTACTTCAGTCTCCTTTATCTGTCATAATAGATACAATCCAAGGCCCTCCCCAGATGCCCTAAACTGTACATAAAGGCAAATGCCTTGTCTGTATGCTTTCTATTCTTACAAAGCTATGATAGAGCTTAGCCCATAATTAGCACAGTGAGATTTGTAATAACTAATGATAAAAATAATTAGAATAATATAGGACGGTTCTTTAAAATTTATGAATTTGTTCTGTAACTTTCTCTTTAACATGCCATGCTGCATCTGGCCACAGAAAGTAAAAGCATGGCTGAGGAGAAGAAAACCAGCATTGCTTCTCTACTTAGTGAGATGGGAATGCAGTCATAGAAGGACACTGTTGCTCCTGTTTGTTCTGAAGCTAAAGACTGGCAAGTGTCCTTTCCCAAAAGCTGATGTGTGTGCTGTGTAGGAGTTACTATGGGTCTGATCTCACTTCCGCCCCCATAAAACCCCATGGCTCCAGCCAACTAGAGGACTTTGTGGCCTGCCATGCTCCCCCTCAGGCAACTTTCCTTCCTTGATCTGTCAGCAAAGCTACAAGCATCTATGGCTGGGGTTTCTTGTAGCCACTAGATAGATGGAGCTCAGATGCCTGGCTGAAGCAAAAGCTCACTGAGTTGAACCCACTGAAATGTTTGGACTTCCTGTTTGCAGCTAACCTTGGTTATCCTGACTGTTCTGCCAAATGCTGAGGTTTGCACATGCCAACATCCAACCGAGGTTTGTCATTGATGGAATCAAAAAGATTGGAAAAGAATTTGGAATGAGGTAACCTTCCCACTGTGTGGTTCTGTGTGATGCCTTACAGGTGTGCCTCTTCACCTGGGATGACAGGATGTGACATATCGACATGAGAAATGACTTTACTTCCTGATAACCTGCTGTGGAAATCCTGTGCTAAGGGACATTTTGTCCAAGAGGAAACCGTTTGTTGTTTGTTCTTTGTTTGTCTGTCTGTTTCTTTGAGACAGGGTCTTACCATGCATCCCTGGCTGGCCTGAACTATTCTAGGATGGAATTTGTCTGCTTCTGCCTTTTCGGTGCTGGGATTAAAGACATGCACCACCATGTACTGCAGAGGGAAATGTTTGCATCTTTTATGTAGTCCTACCTGGAAATTCTCCAGGTGGCCAGGTTCCCACCAGAAGGGATATGTCAAAACTTTTGCTATTTGTTGCCACTTAAGGATCACAGTCCTGTGTGGCACTGTAGCTGTTAAGAACACAGGCTGATCTCACAGAGAACCAGAGTTTGATTCCCAGTGCATAAAAGTGTCTATAACTTGAATTCCAGGAGCTCTGGTGTCATCTTCTAGCCTCTATAGACACCTGCGCTCATGTGCACAGACCCGCCTCTGCCAACCCCAACACAGACACATAAATAAAAAGAAATAAATGTACTGATTCACATTCAAGTGCTCCTACCTTGGCATTACTGACTTGAGATTCAGACTAATGAATGAACAGGAACTCGGTCCATTGGAGATGCGGCCCTTGTAAAGAAAAGCACCTGTGACTCTTTCGGCTCTCAGCATAGACTACTGTCTGACAGAAGAACGTGGACATAGTGCCTATCATCACATGGGTACGTCCTGTGTCATCGAGTCTAAGGGCTTATTGTTTATCAGTTTTAGAAACTGCTGGGTCCCTTTAAGATGATACAACTAGTGCTCATAGCTTGCTCCCTGAGAACCAAGGCTCTCAGTATTCAGAGGCTGAACAGCCCACGTCCTGCCACACAAAATACGGTTGTGACAGCATGTTGAATCCTGTCTAAAGAACAGCCGACACCTTCCATGTGTAGGCAGTGGATGAAGAAGTCTGAGCCATAAGGAAAGACCACAGCAGGGAGGGAGAGGGGTCCTGCCTTCCAGTGGCCCCTTCTGAAGGGACCAGGAGTGAAGCCATTTTAGTCACAACCATCACAAGTATAGTCTGAAGGAAATGAGACTTGATAAGAGTGAGAAATAGTCCGTGCTCTGCTGTCACAGTCACTCACAATAGCAAGACTTTAAAGACCCAGCCATCTGCAGTAATGGATCCTGTCTAACCCATTTAAACACAAGCGTCCCTTAGCCTGTTTCAGTGCAAAGCCTTTTCCACATAGGCAGCCCCAACCACTCAGCAGTCACCCAGTCCACCTCCTCTTATTTTGGGTGCTTGGACATTTTCTCATCTCCCACTGTGGTGGTTTGAATAGGAATGTCCCCCTGCTCCTTAGACTCATGTATTTGAATGCTTAGCCAAAGAGAGTGGCACTATTAGGAGGTGTGGCCTTGTTAGAGGAAATGTTACACTGGGGGTGGGCTTTGAGGTCTAAGAAGCTCAAGTCTGACCAACACGTCACAATCTTCTGCTGCCTGTAGATAAAGACATAGAGCTCTCAGTTCCTTCTCTAGCACCAAGTCTACCTGAATGCTGCCATGGTTTTCACCACGATGATAATGGACTAAACCTCGGAAACTGTAAGCCAACACCAATTAATTGTTTCCCTAAGAGTTGCCATGGTCATGGTGTCTCTTCACAGCAATAAAACCCAAACCAAGACACCCACACAGTACAGCTGAGCCATGTGGTAACTGTTCCAACAGAAGAGGCATTGAGCTAGAACACAACCGGCCTGCCTCGAACACTTCCCTCCACAATATTTCAGTCACTTTCCCACCCACCAGATGAGTAGAGCCAGCACTGAAGGGATAAAGGGAGCTCTGTAGAGCTATGAACAGAAGGAGTCTAGAACCTTTCCTGACTCTTGTGGACCTGCGATGTGAGCCACTAGTGTGTTGTGGTGTGAATGTAAAATGTCCCCGGTAGTTGTGTGTTTGAACTCTTCACACCCCACCCCCAGCTTGTTTTGGGAGGCTACTGAGCCTTTAAGAAGGGGTGCCTCCCTTTAAGAAATGAGTCCTGACAGGAAGTGGGTGAGCCTTGAGCTTTTATTTCCTGGCCCCATTTCCTGTTAGCTCTCTCTGTCTCTCTGCTGACTATCTCTCTCCTGACTGTATATTCAATGCTACCAACTACCCCAAGCTCCTGCCTCCATGCTGTCTTTGTGAGTGTGAAGCAAAGCAAACCCTTCCTTCCTTGTTTCTTTGAATCTCGTGTTTAATCACAATAGCAAGAATAGTCACTAATGCAGCGTAATGGGATTTTATTCATGTGTTGAAAGCCTTACCCTCAGTGTGGCCATACTTGGAGCTTTAGACAATGCTCGAGTTTATATCTCACCATTTCTGTTGCCTAAAAGAAAAGAAAAAACAACTCTGCCTCTAGTTGGAAAAGCCTGCATGGAAATCTCTGGCTTGCTCTGGCCCTGTGCCTACTGCAGACCAACTGGCTGTAGGACATCAAGCCTTGTGGGGCCACTGTCCCAGCAATGGGACCCATAGGGCTCTGTGAAGTATCTCACTTTGGCTGGCAATCACAGAGGATCTTTCAGCAGATATCTACTGAGCACTGGTTGGTATTGGCACTACAGGACTGGGTTGCTGTCCTGCAGCTGCTGTGATAAGTTATGTACACTGTCAACTTAAGATAACTGTGAGTGTGAGGTCACACTGCAGGCTCCAAGGACAATCTCTTCCATGCCTCCATGCCTCCCTCTAGCTTCTGCTGGCTTTCAGGACTCCGGGTGATCCTTGTCTTTTTTTTTTTTTTGGTTTTTTGAGACAGGGTTTCTCCGTGTAGCCCTGGCTGTCCTGGAACTTACTCTATAGACCAGGCTGGCCTCGAACTCAGAAATCCACCTGCCTCTGCCTCCCAAGTGCTGGGATTAAAGGCCTGTGCCACCACCGCCCAGCGATCCTTGTCTTATAAAAGCATCACCTCTCACGTCTGCCTCCCCCTGCATGTTCACAACAGGCTCTCCCCAGAATCTATGTATCTCAGGGCTCCCCCAGCTTTCTCATAGGCTACCAGTCATTGGGTTTAGAACCCACATGGGAAACACAAGATAATTCCTTCCAAACATTCTGAATTCCCCTCCCCCACCATGCATACTTAGTGATTACAGAGCTTTGTCACGACTGGGGGAGAGATAATGTTACTGTACACAAGTGGGTAAAGACTGGGGTTGTGGGTAAGCACCCCACAATGCACGGGACAGACCTCCACGACATGGAATGATCCAGCTCAAAGGGTCAAGATGGCTGAGAGCCCAGGCCTAGGATGTGGAGCCCTGTCTTACAGGAACACTTAGTGGATATGATTTGCCTCACCCCCCACCCCCATTTCACTGCATTTCATATCATCTACAAAGACTTTATTTCCCTGTAAGGCCACATTCACAGGTACTTGAATATGGGCCTTAGACATATTAAGAAACACTAGGGCCAGCGAGATGGCTCAGTGTGGGTAAAGACGGCCTGACACCAAGCCTGAGCACATGAGTTTGATTCCTGGGACCCACATAACAGAAAGGAGAGAGCTGTCTCCTGAAAATTGCCCTGTGACCTCCATATGTATGCCAGGCATGCACATGCCCTCCCCCAAATATACATGCACACAAACTAAAATAAACTGTTTTAGTGAAAGCCCTGAGCACCCACATATTCTAGCCTCGGCCCCCCTCCCCAGGCTAGCCCTAGCTCACTGTTCTCTCATATGAAAGGCACTGGAACAAACCAAGGTTGTTTTTTATTTTTCTGGTTTTTATTATTTCTTCAAGGTAACATTCGTTGATCTTTCTAAAAAACATTCTGCAACACACAAGTATGTTGCCAATTACAAGTTTAATGCAGAAAGAACTGAGGGAAAGAAAAGACTTCCTCTTCGTTAGAAAGTTCTTTTCTGTACACCACTTCAGCGCTATCTCTTGAAATTCTTATTTCAATTCTTTCTGAGTCCCCAAAGAGGACATGGATGGCCAGGCCTTTCTGACCCACACCATCTATAAGAGCAAGCAAGCTCCAAGACCCTGGCTCCTTCACCAAAGCTGACTGGTCCACAACTAGACACATGGCCTAAACTGGACCAATCAGATTCTCCTTTGGGCCATCCTGTCTCTAACTCCGCTGGTCTTCTCAAGGAGGAGACAGCATTTGTCTGGGACCAAGGACACCACTGCACAGTGCTCTGAAGACAAAATGAAGAGAAGAGCAAAACAGAAGGGAAGCCAGTGTAAGATGCTGGAAGTGAGACTCTGGGATCTACTTCCTGTGTCCTGAGAGGATCACATGGTGGACATATTGCTTAGAGTCGATCACATGATACCCCTGCATCCTATGTCGAATTTCCTCTATCTTAAAGGTTACAATGAAAGAGTCAGTTAGTTGTGTCTTGAGAACCCAGCTGATTTTCTTCCTTCCTCATCAGTCGTGAGCCTCCTCCGTAGCCCTGTGGACAGCCACCATCCTCCTGGGAGTCTCATCTCCTCATCTATAAAACATGAACAGTAATAACTACTGCACAGAGTTAGGATGCAAGTTAAATAAGGTACAATTCTGGAAGTATAAAAAAAAACATTATTATGTATCACCCATCTTCTGGTAGAAAATAAATTACTTAATAGCAAAGACTCTGTGTGTGTGTGTGTGTGTGTGTGTGTGTGTGTGTGTGTGTGTGTATTTTAATTCCCACTGCTTAAAGCTCAGGCCTTGGCACACACTAGGTGTCAGAGGAATGAGTGGCGGATGAGTTCCTGCCACGGATGTAGTAGTACTTCAGGGTCCTAGAGATAGTTAGATATTAAGTATTTGTGTGTGTGCATGCACGCATGCGTGGTGTGTGTGTGTGTAAGAGAGAGAGAGAATGCAGACACACATATGCTACAACATGCTTGTGGAGGTCATAGAACAACCTCAGATGTGGTTCCTTGCCTTCAACCTTACTGGAGGCAGAGTGTCCTTTTGTTGTTAGCTGACTTATACCAGACTAGTGCACCCATGAACTCCCATGCTCTTCCTGTCTTCCCTCCCATCTTACTTTAGGAACACCAAAGTTTCAGATATGCATTGCTATGCCTGGCTTTTACATGGATTCTGGTGATTCTTACTCAGGTTCTTGGAATTTCATGCTGTCTCAGTTAGGGTTTTACTTGTAAGAACAGACACCATGACCAAGGCAACTCTTATAAGGACATTTAATTGGGGCTAGCCTACAGGTTCAGAGGTTCAGTCCATTATCATCAAGGTGGGAGCATGGCAGTGTCTGGGTAGGCATGGTACAGAAGATGCTGAGAGAGTTTTTTCTACATCTTCATCTGAAGGCTGCTAGGAGAAGACTGGCTCATGGGCAGCTAGGAGAAGGCTCTCAAAGCCTATCCCACAGAGACATGCTTCTTCCAACCAGCCACACCTCCTAATAGTGTCATACCCTGGGCCAAGCATATTCAAACCACCACACACAGCAAGCAATTTATTCACTGGGCTATCTCCTCAGTCCAGATATTGCTATCAACTCCTTCTTGCCTGTGAGGAAACCAGGGCTTAGAGGAGTTGTGTGTCCCTCAAAGCCACATAGCTTGTGGTAGCAGCAGGTTTGCAGTTTGCTGTTTCTGCCCTGTGAGCTTCCCCAGCAGCTATCACCTCAGACCGGCCACATGTAAGCTTCAGAGCCCCGTAGCTGCTCTAAATCCTAAAAGCACTGGCAGAGCTGAAGCTCTTGGCAGGGCAGATGGGCTGCCAAGGAGCAGCAGGCTGAGCCTCCTGCCTGCCCTACATCTGCTCCCAGGAAGTCCCTAGAGCTGGAGCTGATGTGGAATCCAGGGACAGGACAGGAACTCAACATGCCACCTGCTTGGCACGCAAGCCCTCCTTTGCAGCAAGGGCTGGTGACAGGAGCCTGGGCTGTGCAGATGCCTCTTGCTCACCCAGTTTAATCAGGTGGAGGTGCCAGGCCCCATCATGATCACCTACAGATGCCACATGGGGCAGACGCCACCTGCCACCTGCATACGCTTCAGCCTCTGCTCTCCCACTCCGCCTGAGGTTCTAGGGCATCGCTTTGCTTGCTGCTGCTTTTATTTTAATTAAAGCAGATGATTCATCCATGTGGCCGAATGCTCAAACAGCAGCAGAAGATATAGACAGATATAGATGCAGATATAGATGCCTCAAAGCTCCCTTTGCATCACAGTCCTCCGAGGCCACCTCCCTGAGAGCCATCACCACTTCAGTCTCTTAGCCTTCCAGAAAAACTTTATGCATATCCAAGTCTAAGAATCTATTTTAAAAACACAGGCACACACATTTTTCTCTAGTTAATGAGACATGTTGGGACCCTCTCAGTCTCACTTGGTGGAGAGCAGTTGTGTGATTCCTGCGCTTCCCCAGGACTGCGTGATGCCATTTTGTGGATGATGGCTCCACCCACTTGTCCTATACTCTATGCCTCTGTGAGCACCTCACCTCACCTGGATTTGCTTTGGGTGCAGGGAGCTGCCTCGAAAGCCAGCTCCTGGTGGCAGAATTGCTGGGTCAAATGTTACGTTTACTTTTAATTTCAATAAATGTCAGCAGCTTACCACTGGAAATTGTGGAGACTGCCAGGGCAGGTTCCCTCCCGCTCAGTTTCCAGGTGTGGGGGATCCAAGGTCTTTGAGAGTCTGAACATTCCTTTAGCCCCTGCAGTCTGCCCTCCTCCAGGCACAACCCCACCCATGGTTATAAGTCAGAATTATGAGGCTGGCTGTGAAAAGCGTTTTCAGAAAACAAAACCATGTGGATAATATGAATAATGTATGCTCGTGTAAGTGACTGAAACAAGTGCCCAAAATGGAGAAGCTTTGACGACATTAGATTTGTGATAAATGTGGGATGCCCAGGAAAAACCATTTTTCTGTTTGTTTGTCTGTCTGGGATAGTTGCTCATGTGTTGGTGCGTGTGTATGTGTGTGTATGCCAGTGTGTATGCACATGTATGCAGGAATATGTGGAGACCAGTGCTTCCTAAGGAGCCATCCACCCACCTTTTTTAATTTAGTGTTATGTGTGTGCCCACATATATGCACACACATATGCACACACATATGCACACGAGTCCATGTACACACACCCATATAGTTTAGAAGGGACTGTCAGTATCTTCTGCTGTTCTCCATCTTATTCCCTTGAAACAAGGTCTCTCATTAAACCTGGAACTTGTGGTTTCAAGCTAGATTTGTTGGTGGCCAGTGAGTGCTAATGATGCTCCTGTCTCTGTACACCTTCTCACCATTCCCAGAGCTAGGTTCCAGGCACTAAGGGCCATGCCCAGCTTTTACAGGGGTGCTGGGGATTTGAACTTGGGTCCTTATGCTTGCATTGCAATCACTTCTACCCACTGAGCCATCTTCCCAGTCCCCACCTTGTTTGTTGAGGCAGAGTCTCTCTTTGGCCTGGTTCTCACCAACTAAGCCAAGTTGGCTGTGCAAGAAGCCCCAGTGCCCTGCTGCCTGACTCCATCTTCTCAGCAGTAGGATTATAAGCATGTGCCATCATGCCTGGCTTTTTTAAAAACATGAGTCTGGGATCCAGCTCAGATCCTTATACTTGCAAGCACTCTGCTAACTGAGCAATCTCTCCAGCCCCATACTCTGTGTTTTTAGCAGGCTCACTAAGTCTTATGTTTTGAATCAGAATGTCCCCACAAGCTCATGTTTAAGGTGATTGTTTCCCAGTAACAGTGATATCCGAGGCATCTTTAAGAAGTGGCACCTAATTGGCAGAAGTGGGCTGGGCCTTTGGAGATTATACGCTGGTGCCAGTTCCTACCACTCAGAAAGCCAGGCCCATCCACCATGATGACCTCCTCCTCTGCTGTGATGGGCCAGCACACCCACTCCTAGCCTGGAACCATGATCCCATAGGCTCTTCCTTCTCTTGTCAGGTCTCCACAACAAAACAAAAGTAAGACATTGGGAGGAACCAGGAAGCCAATAGACTCCATGAACTCCTAGGCTTCCATGTGATGGAGGGGCAAGAGATAACCCATGGGATCAAGCAGTAGTCCCTGAGAGCAGAGGCTTGATACGAATTGTCTTTTTTATTTTTCATGAACAGAGATGTTGATGTTCAGAAAACAAATAGATGCTGTAGGAAGTTCAAAGCCTCCCTTCCATATCTCATGTCCCACTCCCTCCTCTCATTCCTTCCTCCCTTCTTCCTTCTCCCTCCTTCCTCCTTTCTTCTTCTCTTCTTCCCCCTCCCTCCCTTGTTCCCTCCCTCTCTTCCTCTCTTTCTTCCATTCTCTGCCTCTTCTTTCTAATTTGGTTCAGATAGGGAAGGACCAGAGACTCAGGCCTCATCCCAATACTTGACTATGCCTCCATCTTTTGCTCTGAGGAATGTCGCTGAGGCAGCTGTCTGGACGTGACTCTGCTTCAGGCTCTGTAAAATAGTGATGTAATGCACATTCAAAAGATTCATTTTCTAGTCTAATTTTGGGCCTCTCTGCATGTCTTGTGGTTGCAGCCCTATGCCCTTTCTCCATTAAAAAAAAAAAAAAGGACTTAAAATACTTTATGATCTCATTGACATATTACTCGTATAAAATTGGTACAACAAAATTGTTATTGTACATCCATTCTCCTGGAGCTGAAAGTTCATGTTTTTTTTTCCCCATCCTTGTAGACCTTGGCCTGGTGCTCACTAGGTATAATGGAGAAGCTGGCCTCAAGTGAACAGAGCCTGCCACACTGCAGTCATTACCATTCTTTATTTTTATAACAATGAGCTCATGCCGAATGTCTCCCTGTGAATGTCCCTCACCCTTGATGTCACAGCTGCTTCTACCAACAAGCTCACTCTTAATAAGTGAACTTCCTAAGTCCCATGGTGTGGATCTGACAGAGTCTGCTCACTCCTATTCCTGCCCCGACCAGTGCAGAGCTGTGGTTCTCTACCTTCTCTACCTGGTTTCATTATCTGAGAAAGGCTCTATCGTCACAGCCTCCATTATGGGGTTATCAGGAAAGAGCGAGGACAGACAGCTAGAGAAACACCTGCATGGTGGTGACAGTTGGTGGGGGTGCTCACTTCCCATTCCAAATTAGACTCATGGGCCTCCTGATGCTTTGTCCCCTTGCTCAACCCAACTCTCATCCTGCCTTGCAGTGCCCACCGGGAACATCTCCCACATAGACTGTTGTACCCATATCTTTGTCTTGTTAGATACATCCAGCCATTCATGAGCAGTTAGATTGCTTTTTATAGCACACGAATAACCCACATTCAAGCGGTCTGCTTTTTAATTGATACATAGACATGCATATTTATGGGGCCCACTGTTATTTGGATACATGAATACTCTGTGTGTGATGTTTATATCAGGTGAATGAACTTTTCCCTTCCTTAAGCACTTTAGCTTAGTTCAAAATGCTGCACTGGTATGTGGGACTAAGTCCTCATCTCTCTGCCCTTAGTGCTTCGTCTCCGTTTTCTCTGTCTTTCCCTCACCCCTGCCCCTCCCAGCCTCTGAAGACCTGTTTATTCTCTCTTCCTCCATGACATTAACTGCTTTATTCTTGTGGATTGATGCTTTTGTTTTTAAAGCAAATTCTCAGGACTAGAGTGGCTAGGTCAAGGGCTATGTGTTTGCTTTTGTTATCAGTCAATGCTACTGTCAGAGTTTGTATAAGAGCCCATCTATTCCTAGCCTGCGGACACTGGGGCTCCCTTCCCTGCCGGCTTCCATTTCTTTCTTAGTGTATGGTATATGTATGTGCTCATGTGGTTATATACACATATTTGCATGTGTGCAAGACCAGAGGGCAGTGTCACATGTCTTCCTGGATGGCTCTTCATTTTATTTTTTGAGACAGAGTTTGTCACTGAGCCTGAAGCTTACTGATTAACTAGACTTGCTGAGCAGTGTGCCAAGGATCTGCCTGTCTCCATCAGCTCCTCTGCCCTCAGCAGTGGTGCTGGGGATTCGAACTTGGGTCTTCATCCTTGTATAACAGGCACTTTACCTAGCGAGACATTCTCTTTGTCTCTGTCTCTCTCTCGATTGAACCTTACTGTGTAGTCCAAACTTGCCTGGAAATTGTGGTCTTAGCCTCTCAAATGCTGGGGCTGGGGCATACCACTCACTAGTCATGGCCTTCTTTTTCTGGGGGTACATTTTCTGCCCCCTCCTGAGACTACCTCTACTCAGTACCAACACCGTAGAAAAGCTGTTGCATGTTGGCACCCAGTGCAGCCCACACACCCTTTCTCCTTGAGTGGCCACAGGAGGCCTGAGTTTGTGCTCGTTTGGAGGAGGATAGCTTTCAGGCTCCAAAACCTTCAGTTCTGTGTGATTTCTTTTGGTCTTCATTGTGAAGTAATTCTCTGCTAGCAAAGAGTTGAAGGGATTCTGTTGAAAACCTACTTTAGCATGAGCTGTTTACTGTCTGTGCGTCATCAGAAAGATGTGTGCAATGTGATGTAAATGCACACCAGACACTAGTTATCAGTGTGACTTATAACCTAAGAATGTACAGTTTATGCTATGAGCCATTTGAATAAGATGCCCGCTGATTTCTGCTTATTTAATTGCCTAGTGTATGTTTTGCTTGGACAGGGTCTCTCCACTTGCCCGTGTTTATCAGCTAGGAGGTTAACAGGCACACAGTGTTAGCATCTCACATACAGATCAGCTTTCCCAACACTATCTCTCAGACCAGAGACTATAATAGTTTTCTGGGTCAGACTCCAATACAGGACAATGAATTCTTCTTCTTTCAGGGGCCTAAGTCTCTAATCTTCCTTCATCTAGAATGTTCCTCGGCCTCACTCTGCCTTTTGTGACCTTGACATTTGTGAAGGCTCCAAGCCAGTTACTGAGCAACATGTCCCTCGTTGTGTGTCGGCCTGCTGTCATGGGAGATATTTAAATCTCCAGTCCAAATAGGACTGGTCAATGAAGACACAACTCAGTCATTATGAATATATTCTGTAAGCCTGGATTGGGCAGATACCCCAACACTACTCTGTTTCCCAGCTATGAGACCCTTATAACTTGAGGATTTTCCAGACCCTGCGTCTGTCCTTCTACCTCCTGCTTCCCAGTCGTCCTCTCCTTCGTCATCTTCCTCCTCCATTGTCTTCCTCCAGTCCTCCCCTCGCTCTCTTCCACCAACCTTTATTTCTCCACCTCCCCTTCTTCTGCCTAATCACTGGCTCCAGCCTTTATTTTACGAATTAAGATGGGCAGAAGGTTCACTGGAATTCACCTGTATAATGACTCACACCTCCTCTGCTCCTTTCACAGGAAAGGGGAATTGATATCAAAATACAAGGCTATCCACAACAGTCTGCCATTCCCTCATCACTAGATTCCCATCTCACATCTCCAGTGGGAAGATCAGAGACTAATCCAGTCTCTCTTTGCCAGGCAAAGGAAGCTCGCTCTGTCTCCTGCTGCCCCTCATTTTGATCACTTAATTAAGGTGGCTCCTGCCCAGTGTCCCCTCTGTCAATATTGGCCTCTCTAATATTGCTCTCTAATGAGTACTACGTAGCAAGATACTTTAGAGCCATGTAAATACCTTGCTTTTCTATAGGCACCCTTTAATTTTAGATACATTGAGGGCCGTCCACTAAACAATGTGTTTTGGGGGTGGCTGCAAAGGTCAAACTGAGAAGATTACAAGCAAGCATGTGTCAGGGCCTCTTTGACCTACTGACTTTATTTCAAAAAAGATATCCGAAGGAAACGTGCAGGACAAAGCTTCCAACTCAAAGAATTACATTGCAATACCACACCTAAGATTAGCGGAGTTGAGCCACACGTTAAATTGCTATCAGGACACAGGAGACAGTTTCCATCATACGGTGCTATGTGGAGGGTAAAACGTGTGTGAGCAGATGCAAGGCGGGGTCCTGGGTCAGAGAGGGCACTGTAAAGTTCTCCCGTCCCCTTACCCGGGACTCATCAAGTAATCCATGAAGGCCTTGGATCTCTGAGTCTTCTCCCTGGGTCTCCAAGAGGGGAGCATTACAGGCACAAGCCCCAGCATCCAATGAGCTGACGAGATTCCAAAGAAGGCTGTAGTTTCATTCCTGATGAGCACTGGCATTAATTAACAGCAGACCATGGTCAGGTAAGATGGAAGTGAGTAAGAGGTGTGTGAGCATGCTCTGCACAGCCTTAGCAGCTTTCAAAGAGAGAGAGCCATTCCAAGATAAAATCACCTCTAAAACGTTAAGGCGGGTAATGGGAATTTAATCTCAATTGCTCTGGTGGTTTTGTGGGTCTTGAGAGTGTCCAGACACATCATATGCATTAAGTTTGTACAGTTTGTTGTAAGTCGGTCATGAATGTATTTTAAGCTGCCTGTTAATGGGGAGGACGGCTCGGTGAGAAAGTGATTTCTACACAGGCACGAGGGCCTGAGTGCAGATACCAAGCATGATGTAAAATCGGGGCACTGTAGCACACAGTTGGAACCCAGTGCTGAGAACAGAAAGATCTGAGACTTACTGGTCACCAGTGCCCCTGAAACAGCAAGGCCCAGGTGGAGCAACTATGGAGAAAGATACCTGATGCCAATCTTATGCCCCATCCCTCAACACACACACACACACACACACACACACACACACACACACACATACTGTGATAGTATGTATAAGAGAATTGCCTGGCTTCCTCTTTCCCTCTCTCCCTTCTTCCCTCTTTCTCTCCCTCCCTCTAGGGGGGTGCTCAGACATGTTGGGTCCAGTCTCCAGTGGTCCAGGAGCGAGCCCCTGCTGACTCACTGAGTTCTGGGAATCTATTTGACTATAAATGTAAAGTTTTGAGGAAGAGAGTTGCCTGAGAAAAGCCTATAGGGAGAGACAGAGGCAGAGACAGAAGGGACAAAGACGGCCACGGTGAGAGCCAAGGAAGGGAGAGCAACAGGCAAGTGCCTAGGAAGGCTTTTTGTTCTTTTTTAAGGGAAGACTTCAGGTTTTCCGGACAGCTCTTTCTTCAGAGGGAGGCCTGGGTGTGTGGAGGAATGCAGTTTCCTTTCTTTGTCTGCTCACAGGCTCTGACCCAATTAGGAGGCAGCTCCGGAGACACGGGCTGTTCCAGGGCAGCTGCTGATTCCAGGTAATAATTCAATCCGTCCCCAGCTCAAGGGGCAGGGTCCTGTTTGTACATGGCAAACATATGGTCCTCTCCCAGGAATCCTCCTTGTCACAAAGTCACCTTGTACAGAGGACTTCTGGGGAAGCCTTAGGAAGGAGGTCATCTACTGGGGCCTGCCTGGGTGATGGGTGAGACTTGGGTATCATAAGCCACATTTGAAGCAGAAGAAGGAGGAGTCCCTCTCAGCCACAGGTGGGCTCAGCATGGGTGTGGCCCCAAGGGACAGCTTTCCAAGTTGTGTTGGGGGCCAGGGACAAGATCATCTCAGTGTCTCTCCAGGATAAGGAAACAGGCTAATTGCTTAAAAGCGGGGAGGAGGGGGATCCAGACACAGTTAGGGTTGGTGGCCTAGAAAGAGGTATAGCCTCAGCGCTGGCCCCAGCAAGACAGACTCAAAGGGTGTTCACTGGCTGAGTAAGCAGAACTAGCTGTGAGGTCCCAGAGTGAGGGGTAAGCAGAGCAACACATTCTCCTACACATCTGTAACTGCAGCCCTGGGGAGGATGAGGCCAGAGAGCTGAGAATTTGAAGCTAGCCTGGGCTACATAATGCCAATCTCCTGTTGCTCTGATTGGACTCACCTGCAGTCCACCTCCAGTCTATAGGAAAGCAGTGGACACCCCAAGTACAGCTGCTTCTCTCCCTAGTGAAGATGGGCTCCTTAATGTCATGTCAAACCCAGAGACAACCCTTGTCTGCAAATGAATTACTCTGTGGTCTTGGACAGGCCTTGTATGCTTGGCTATCTAAGGCATTAAATGCTGCTGGCCCAGCCTTCAAGGTTGTTAGAGATCGGCATGTCGAATACACAGAGAAGCCTGCCATGGAGGGTCAGCCACTCAGGGCTGCCTCAGTGCTGGTCTTAGTGGTATGCTCCCTCATGCAGTGCACCCAGAAAGGAAGGGTCCAGGAGGCAGATCAGTTGGTAAAGTACTTGCCTTGACCTGAGATTAGTCCTCAGATTGTACATGAAAATGGCGGACTTGGTGACACACGAGTGGATTTCCAGCTCTGGGGAGGCAGACAGACTGTCCTTTAGACTCACTGGCCAGCCAGCCTGCCCTATGTAGTGGGCTCTACAGCTGTGAAAGACCCCAAGTCAAAAAGAGGGCGGTACCCAAGGAACTGTATTCACAGCTGTATTCTGTCCTCCACAAGCATGTGCGCACATGTGCACCAACACAGACAGACAGACAGACAGACAGACAGACAGACGCACACAAAGTATGTTTGACTTGTGAGGAATATTCCATCATGACACTAGACCGCTGGGGGTCCCCTGAAGTCCCCTTACAGGGAAGACTGAGGAGAGACTATGCACTGCCTTGTGACCTTTCCCACACAGCATAAGTCATCCTGGAAGGATACTCATTCTGTAACCAAACCCAGACCTGCTGCTTCCCAGATTAGTGTCCTTGGGAGAGTCTGAGTTTGTTTGTGGAGCAGTAGTGACCCCTTCGACCTCCCAGGATGTTGTGAGAATTCTGAGTGTCTAGGGAGGGGCCAGAGTAGCGGCTCAGCAGGTAAAGGCATTTGCTTCAGGAGTTTGACCACCTGGCTTCCATCCCTGGGCCCCACACAAAGGTGGAAAGGGAGAACCCATTCTACAAAGATGCTCTCTCTAGCTTGCACACATGTGCACATGTGAAATACCCACCCACGCACCGCAGACACACGCACAATAGTCTCATCTTCATACCTACACTCACAACAATAGATTTTACAAGGTTTTTTTTAAGTGCATAGAAGGCCTGGTGAGATTAATTAGGAAGTAAAAGAACCTGCCATAAACCCAGGTGGTCTGAGTTCAGTCTCCAGGATTCACAAGGATGCAGACACACACAAAAGAAACGTATTAAGAATATTTTAATAAGCCCGGCAGTGGCGCACGCCTTTAATCTCAGCACTTGGGAGGCAGAGGCAAGCGGATTTCTGAGTTTGAGGCCAGCCTGGTCTACAGAGTGAGTTCCAGGACAGCCAGGGCTACACAGAGAAACCCTGTCTCAAAAAGCCAAAAACCAAAACCAAAACAAACAACAAAAAAGAATATTTTAGTAAAATAAAAAAATAATACCTAGGAAATGACAGTGTGTTGTGTTGACCTTGCGGTGGGTTCCATATTCAGGGTCCCTCCTCCTTTGCATCTAGTGATATCTAAGGAGAAACTGTTCCCCAGAAAAGATCCTGGTCCATATTAAATGTGGTACTTGCAGGTTTTTGCTTATGGTAAGCCTTTGGGTTTTGGACTTTTTTAAATTTTATTTGTTTTGGCTTTTGTTTGTTTTTGTGGCTTTTTTTTCTTTGTGTTGTTTGTTTGCTATGCACATGTTTTGGACATGTGACTGTCTTGTTTCTGTTATGATATTTCACTCAAGTTGCAATATGGCATGGTGTCAAACTCATGGGAAAATGTCAGAAAGAAGCCACGCTTTCTGTTTTCAATGAGTTTAATTACTCAGCCCATGAGGATGCTGTAGCCGGGCCTTTAGAAGACTACTACTGAAGTGGAAACTTCTAGATTCTTTGGAAAATCAGTTACATTACAAATGATGTTTTGCTGGGGCACACAGGGGAAAGGATGTCTTGCTAAATCAAACATATGAAAGAATGTTTTCCTGAAAAAGTCACAGGTGAAAGGATGTCTGGCTACAGCACATGGAAAGGCCTGTGATGAAGGAGTATGAACACGACCCCACAGACAGTGGGAGGTGAGCACTGAGCACTGGTTTGGTCCACCTCACATTCTTCACTAAGGACACACATGCGCTGGCCTGCCTTACATAGTGTTGAGCTCAACTTGTGGTTACGCTGCCACTGAGAGAAACCTGCCAAAGAACTGCTGGTGAGGTTCCTGGAGCAGCTTGCCTCTTCTGAGACCTCACCTCAGGCCAGTTGGCAAGCCTGGCAGTTTCTTCAGGATTGAACTACAGCTGCGGGTTCATACCTGGTGTCGGCCTGCCTAGAGGACTGGTCTGCAGCTGCTGAGTGGTACTTGGTGTTTACTAGGGGACTGAACTGTTGAGAAAGAAGGTTGAGCTCATTCCCAAAGAACCATTGCTGAACAGGTCACTTCCCCCACACCCTACTAACTTTTCCCTTCCACTGCCTCGGCCGGGTGGTGGGCTAGAGGAGAGGTTGAACCCTTATTAAAAGCAGGTTGCAAAAACAAATTATGCCTACACAGTACGCTGGCGTTGCCTTTAGTGCCAGCTGGGAGCGCAGGGCTCGCTCTCACTTCCCAGTCTCTGCAGGTGGTTAGGCTTGCTGTGTGCCTTTCCAGTTCCATTCTATTTGGTTCACATGGATGCATGTGTCTGTGTGTGGGGGCCACATGTATGTGGAGACAGGTAGAGGCCAGCCAAGGACGTCGGATTCCTGAGTCTGAAATACAGGTCATTATAGGTCACCTAATGTAGTTGCTGGGGACTGAACTCTGGTCCCTTAAAGAGCAGTACAAGCTCTGAACTGCTGACCTGTAGGGAGCCGACTTTAAGCAGAAAGCGGCTAGAAAGCAGTTATCGTCTTTGCAGCCATCTGGAACCATTTACCCTGATAGAGACTTGGTTTTTCAGCAGCCTACAACAGCTGAGCACACTCTAACAAATATCTTGTTTATCCCACATAGCTTGTTTTGCTGTTTAGTGACCCCAGCTGCATAGTGCACGTGGTAAAATGTTTTCACCTGTGTTCTCCTGTGTGTGCTTATAAATACCCAGGATTTCCTTGGTGTATGTGTATGTGTATATGTATGTGTGTGTGGTGTAGTAGTAGTAGGTGTAGTGGTGTGAGTATGGTGGAGACAGTAAAGAAGACTTTACTACAGATCCTCTGACTTGTCTCTATTCTTTGCAGCTCTTCCCCTTCTTCCCCCCACTCTCTCTCTTGCGGAACAGAGCGGGCCGCTATAGTTTG
>JANHMN010000002.1:91091196-91107749 GCA_030674055.1 Rhabdomys pumilio | reverse complement strand
ACTCTGTCTGGTCTCCATTCTTTGTGTCCGTCCTCACTCTCTCTTGCTGAACCCCGACCCGTGGACCGGAGCAGCGTGGAGCAGCTCGGGCCGAAACAATGTGACAAGTTAAAATCATGGGTGCCAGGGAGATAGCTCAGTGGTTAAGAGCACTGGCTCTGCAAGTTTGAATTCCCTTCGTGCATATAAAATCCAGGAATGGCTGTTGTGTCTGTGACCCCAGCATAGAAGGGGGCAACAGGTGGCTCCTGAGAGCTTACTGTCTGACCAGCAGAGCCTGAACAGTGAGCTTCAGGCTCAGTGACTGACATCTCAGTAAAGTGATGAATAAGAGGCAGACATCTGAATTCCTCCCCTGTGCTCTGCACACAGTTACACACATGTGCACATCACACACACACACACACACACACACACACACACACACACACACGAAGTTAACGTCATTTATTTCCTATCATGCCTCTCATCATCTTCACTTTGTATAAAGGAACCAGAAAAGCCACAAGCCTAGTTGCACCTGTAATGGTGGCATTTGAGAGGCTGAGCTGAGGCCACACAGTGAGATCCATGGCTGAGTTTCAATAAATTGCTGACAGAGAGCAGCAGTCAACAAACTTTGGTGCTGGATCCAGTCTGCTGCTGCTAACCCAGAGATGAGCTGGGACACAGTCACAGCCGCCTCAGAGCTAAGTGGTTATAATACAGTCAATGGCTTCGCAGAGTTCAGTAGTGACCCCTGGGCTTTCAGAGGAGCTTCGCCAGCTCCTCACAACAGCAATTTCTTCCCGGGATGCCTTCAGCCTTTCTAGTCCAGACTGGAGACACTTTATTAGGGTGGCAGGACATTCCAACAAGAAATAATCACTGCTTGTTTAGTGAAGGGTGTGTGTGTGTGTTCTGCATGTGTGTGTCTATATGTTTCTCTGTGTGTCTGTATGTCTATGTGTGTTCTGCATGTGTCTGTGTATATGTGTTTGTGTTGTATGTATGTTTCTGTATGTCTATGTATGTGTATCTGTGTGTTTGTGTGCTTGTGTGCATGTATGGACACACAAGCAGTACCCACAGTCCTACTGCTGGAAATTTTCAGTCTTACTTATATACATAAAGCATGTCTGTGTCAAGACATGAATAAAAACCAGTCTTGAGCATGGACTTTAATTTTTCTAATCTGTCCAAGCCTGGGCTTTTACAGAAATCCAATGACTAAGACTGAGTGAGGTAGGGCAGGGAGCGAGTGGAGATATAGGGAGAGCAGATCGGCAGGGGGCAACTCTAGAACATTCAAGAGACCCAAGACAGTGGAGGCTCCAGGGAGTCTATGGGATTGACTTTAGCTGAGACTCCTAGCAGTGGGGGAGATGGAGCCTGAAGTGGCCACCTCCAGTAGCCAGGCAGGACTCTCAGTGAAGGCAACCCACCCACAAAACCTTTGACCCAAAATGTCTCCTGCACTCCTACAAGAAGTGCAAGACAAAGATGGAGCAGAGACTGAGGGAAGGCCAACCACTGACTGGCCCAACTTAAGACGCATCCCATGGGCAAGAACCAATTCCTGACAATATTAATAATACTCTGTTACGCCTGCAAACAGGAGCCTAGCATGGCTCTCTTTTAAGAGGTTCCACACACACACACAGCAGCTAATGGAAACGGATGCAGAGACCCACAGTCAAACACTAGTGGAGTTGAGGGAGTCTTGTGGAAGAGCTGGGAGAAGAAGTGAGGGTCACAAAGAGGGCAGGGACTCCACAGGAAGATCAACAGAGTCAACTAACCTGAGCACTTGGTGGCTCCCAGAGACTGAACCACCAACCAAAGAGCAAACATGGGCTAGAAGTAGGCCCCCCATACTATGTAGCAGATGGCCAGCTTGGTCTCCATGCTGGTCTCCCAAACAACTGGAGCAGGGACTGTCCCCGACTCTATTGCCTGCCTTTCCTTAAGTGGGCCGCCTTGTCTGGATTCAGTGAGAGAGGATGTGGCTAGTTCTGCAGCAACCCGCCATGCCAAGGTGGGAGGTACTCAAGGAGGGCCTCCCCCTTCTCAGAGAAGAAGGGAAGGGACTGAGTAGAGGCTGTGTGGAGACCAGGAGAAGGAGAGGGCTGAGATCAGGATAGTGGATGGATGGATGGATGGATGGATGGATGGATGGATGGATGGATGGGTGGAAAAAAGATTAGGTTAAGATGTTAAGTGTTATTTTATTTTTATTATTGTGTATGAAGGTGATGGAGTTGGGGTGGCATATGGATGGCATAGCAGACTTTGTGGACTTGGCTCACCCCTCCCACAGTGGGTTTCTTCAGGTTTGTGCAGTAAGTACCTTTACCCACTAGACCATCTTGTTGGCCCACGAGTTGTGTTTGTTTGTTTTTGAAACAAGGTCTCTCTATGTAGCCCTGGCTGTCTTAGAACTTATAATGAAGACCAAACTGACCTTGAATTCATAGAGTCCACCTGCCTTTACCTCCTGAATGCTGGTATTAAAGGCAGGTACCACCAGGCTGGCCACTGGGTTGCTTTTGTTTTGTTTTGTTTTGTTTTGTTTTGGTTTGGTTTGGTTTGGTTTGGTTTGGTTTGGTTTGGTTTGGTTTTTTCGAGACAGGGTTTCTCTGTATAGCCTTGGCTGTCCTGGAACTCACTCTGTAGACCAGGCTGGCCTCGAACTCAGAAATCCACCTGCCTCTGCCTCCAAGTGCTGGGATTAAAGGCATGTGCCACCACCGCCCGGCACTGGGTTGCTTTTTTAAAGCAGAGTCTTTGGTGTCATTCTGTTCCCGGCTGCCTGTAAAATGGTGTTCATCCTCTTAAGAATGTGAAGGACCCTCCCCAGACAGTACCCTCACTCAGCCCCAGTTTCCAGCCTTCCCCATACCCTTCTGCACTACCCAACACCCCCTTTTCCACTGCCAAGCCTCTCCCAGTTCCCACCCCTACCCTGCACTCCTATCATCCATGGACCACAGCAGGTGACGCCCTCTGCCTCAGCAGTCCAAGAATGTCCTCCTTGGAGGGAGCAGGGACTCTCCATCTTTCTGCTGATGCCATTGCCTAGGACATCTGACGTCTCAAAGTGCTGGCTTGGTAGGCATTCCCTACCCTCTTCTGTCCATTCCTAGTTAATGTGACTTCTCCCTGCAGGGTCTCTCTTAGCAGACGTCAACGATAACCTGATTTTTGTCACATGTTCCACACCCTATTTATTTTGGTTGCTTTCTCTTAGCTGTATTTTTTAGTTTTCAACACAAATAACTTATTTTTTTTTGTTGCATTTAATAATAAATAATTATGCGAAGCACATGACATAAAGTTTATCTGGATTGTTGCAAGTGCCGTAGTCCAGTGGTCTAAACGCGTTCATAACACTGCGCCCACAGTGCCGCCTCCCTGCTGTCCTCCATCTAGTCACGCGACAGTAACTCCCAACCCCGATGGCCTCCTTAAGCCTTCTAATGCCCTGTCTCTGAGTCTGAGTCTTCTCATGTGAGTGGGAATCATCTGGGTTTTTGTTCAGTACCAGACTCATTTCCCCATAGCTCAGTGTTCCTGGGTTCATTTGTTTTGAAGGGGGAGGGGAGAAAGGGGTGTCAACATGCTCTGGGGGAGAGGTGTCAGCATGCCCTGGGGGAGGGATGTCAGCATGCCCTGGGGGAGGGGTGTCAGCATGCCCTGGGGGAGGGGTGTCAGCATATCCTAGTCAGTACCACTCAAAGGCTGAATGACATGCCCAGCTGTTGGCGGATGCATTGTCTATCTTTCCCATCTTTTTGATACTGGCTGTCTCACTGGAGGGAAAATGAGCTATGCTTTCTCTGGTTGGTTACATGACCATCTTTTGTGTGTTTTGTGTGAATATGTGTGTAATAGTTACTTTTTCATTCATTTATTCTCCTCTCATATATTACATCCTGACTGCAGTTTCACCCACCTCCTCTCCTCCCAATACCCCACCACCACTCGTCCACTCCTGCTCTGGTTCCCTGTGGGAAAGGAAAGGCCTTCTGGGATATCAACCAGCCATGGCATACCAAATTGCAGTAACACTAGTCTGGACAAGGCAATCCAGTAGGAGGAAAAAAGTTGTGCCAAAAGCAGGCTCAAAGACTCAAAGACAGCTCCCACTCCCACTGTTAGGAGTCCCACAAGAAGACCAAGCTACACAACCATAATATAGATTCAAAGGACCTAAGGTCAGACCTTTGCAGGCTCCCTGGTTGGTGGTTCAGTCTCGGTGAGCCCCTATGGACTCAGGATAGATGATTCTGTGGGTTTTCTCTGGGGTCCTGGTTCCCTCTGACTCCTACAGTCCCTCCTCTCCCTCTTCTGAAGGATTCCCTGAGCTCCTCTGAATGTTTGGCTGTGGGTCTCTGCATCCTGTTTCCAGCAGCTCTGAGAGAAGCCTCTCTGAAGAAAATTATGCTAGTTCTGCAAGTACAGCAGAATAGCATTGAAATAATTTTATTGACTTTTGTTGTCCAGTTGTGATTGGTTTTATCTTAGGTGTCTGTGCTATCCAGAGCAGTGAAGAGGTCAGCTCAAGTCGTCTCTCCGGATGGGAGAGGCTGATTAACATTCCTCAGACCACAGGGTAGGGAACCCACCTGCGGGTGGGGAAGGCCCAGAGGACATAGACACATTCTGCAGGACGGACCAATTCTTGCCACCTACAGACAAGGGAGGTCCTTGCCACCTTATTCCTTAAAGACCAGTCAGTTTAAAAAGTCACACTGTTCTGCCAATCACATTGTGCCTAATGGCTGCTGCCCTAAAAACTGTATAAAAACTGGCCAAACAGGCTGCCCAGGGTAGCCGCCTCTCCTTCTGGTGCAGAATGACCCCAATGCATGGGAACAATAAATTCCTCTTGTGTTTTGCATTGATTCTCAGCTCCATGTGGTTTATTCAGGGGGTCCTCAGTAAGCTAAGGCTCCCCAGAGTCTTACATTTGGTGCATGGGCCAGGAAGCCAACCTCCTGTGGGGATATACCAGTGAATCGGAGGTCTCGATCAGGTACCCATGGTTTATTTGTCTGTCTTGCTGATTGTCAAAGTTTGTAGCCTGTCTGAACTTTTGGTTTGCTTGCAAGCATCTGGGGGGCTCTGAGAGCCCACGTGTTTGGAGTGGTCAAGAGCGGCAGGTAGACATATCTCAACGTTTCGACCATAGGGGGTGGGAGCTGAAGGATGCTTCAGGTCCCCCCAGGGAGGTCAGGAGGACCCCATTCCTTTTGGAACCTCTTAGATTTGGTCCAGCATAAATCAGCCAAATCGTCTGAATCTGTTAGATTTGGCTCTGGTGTAAGGTAGTCGCCTGGTTACTGGATTCTTCTGCCCGTGACAGGGGTGGTTTGTCTCTCTGTGTGTTGCATCTTGACCTGCCCGTGGCAGGGGGCAAGAACTGTCTATGTAACCTGGTTTCTGCACCCGTGGCAGGGACAAACTGTATGTTGATTGTCTTTCTCTGTGTTCTTGAACTTGGACTGTCTGTGCCCATAGCAGGGGTGAACTGTCTGTGTGTTGATTGTCTGTCTCTGTTCTTGAGACTGATGTTATTTTTGGACTGAATCTACTCTGTTAAACATCCTAGCTAACCACTGGAGGGAAGTTAGAGAAAGAGGAAAAAACTTGTCAGTAGTAAAGAAGGGCAAGTTAGTTACTCTCTGTTTCTCTGAATGGCCAACCTTTGGAGTAGGGTAGCCATACCATAGAGACCTTCAACTTACAGGTGATCAAAGCAGTAGAGGAAAGAGTCTTTAGGCCAGGATCCCTCGGGCACCCAGACCAAGTGCCCTATATAGTTACCTGGATGAATCTAGTAGAGGATACCCCCGACATGGATAAAAGCCTTTCTTCCCCAAAACCCTTGTAAGTTCTGGCCGTCAGGAAAAAAGAAACATGGGAAGAGGGATCCGGACCTGAGAAGAAGTCGGTCCTCCAAGACCCTCCTGCCCTGTATCCCCCTACTCTTGCCCCCATGGCTCCACCAGCACCAGAACTGGGATCCTCAGCCCATATGGGACCAGGGCCACTGTACCCCTCTTTACTGGAGGGAGGAATGGGGCCAGACCCCTCCCCCAACTTCCTGGTTCCACCATGGGAACTGAAGTCTTAAGAGCCACCTCCCCTGATACTATGGTGGCTCTCCCACCTACTGAGGGCCTAACATCCCCTTTCAGAAAACCCCAAGGGGCTGATTAATCTCTTTGAGACTGTTTTAGTCTCCTCAGGACCAAAGAGAGAGAGAAAGAGGATAATGCAGGAAGCCAGAAAGAATGTCCCCTCAGACACGGGGGTACCATGGATTGACCAAGCTGTGTTCAACAGCGGGTTTCTTTTAACTAGATCTGACTGGGACTTTAGTGCAGCAGAAGGTACAGGGCACCTAAAAGCCTACCACCAGATTCCACTGGCAGGTCTCAAGGGGGCAGGGATCAGATGAGTTGCCCACAGTGGCTCATGGAGGCATTCTGTCAGTACACACTATTGCCTTTATAGACCACACTAGCAGATATCAGGGAAAAGCTTCAGAGGCTAGAGAGACTACAGGATAAGTCATTAAAGAATTTAGTGTAGGTTGCTGAGGAAGTCTACCATATCAGGGAGACAGAGAAAGAAAACGAGAAAGGAAGAAGATGAAAGGGAGATGAGAAAAAGAAAAGTGGCAAGAAAGAAATTTACAGAGAATTTTGGCTACAGTAGGAAAAGCAGAGAAGGGAGACTCCAACCAAAAAGAGACAGAAAAGAACCAGTGTGCACATATCAAGCAGAGGAGCCACTGGGCCCGAGAGTGCCCCAACAAATGGAAGCCGGGGACAGGAAATCCCAGGCCTTGGGAAAAGCATCTCCAAACAGCAAAGGTGTTAGCCCTGGGGGAAGACAGCGACTAGGGAGGATGGGGTTCAGACACCCTCCCAGAGCCCAGGGTAACCTTGAAAGTGGAGAGGAAACCCACTTAATTCTTAGTGGACACAGGCTCAACATTCGGTTCTCCTCCAAGCCAATGGCCCCGTTTCCAAGAAAAGATCTTGGTTCTAAAGAGCCACTGCACCAAAATGTATTCATGGACTACCCAAAAATTGGTGGACCTAGGGATGGGTTAGGTATCCCATTCATTTATGTTCATCCCAGACTGTCCCTACCCTCTGCTGAGGCAAGACTTAGGGCAAGATGGGGGCCCAGACACACTTCCTGCCCAACAGGCCACAACTAACTGGCCCAAAAGGAGAACCCATGGGTGGAGGAAAGACCTCTTTGACCAACCACTGATGGGAACTGAGGCAACCTGCTTTACAGATGGGAGCAGTTTTCTCCATGTTGGTCATGTTGTTGTGAAGGATGACACAAATGTCATCTGGGCTGAACCTCTATCCCCCGGGCACAGAAAGCAGCCTTGGAACTTGAAGCTGGCAAGAAAATTGACATCTACATGGACAGCAGGTATGCCTTTGTCACAGCCAATGTCCACGGGCTATACACCAAGAGAGAGGACTGCTCACATAAGAGAAAATCTTGAATGTCTTGGATGCCCTGATGAAGCCAGCAACTTTATTGTCCAGGACACCAGAAGGGAAAAGACTATTTTGAGGCAATAACCAGGCAGATCAAGTGGCTTGAGAAGTGGCTATGCAGGAGCCTTTTCCAGTTATGGGTCTGCAAGAGACACTCACTGGGGAATGGGAATAGACTAAGGGATGGCCTCACTTAAAACATATGGAATAAAAAGACTCAGATTTGCTAGCCACCCTACCAACTATTACCTAGAGAAGAAAGGGCAATGGCACACACAAGAAGGGAGAACTATACTCCCCAGAAAACAAGCAGAAGACTTACTAGGCCAAATGCACAGATGGACTCATTGAGAGACAAGGTGATCCAAGCAGTCAAGGGTTCTAATATTAGACCTCAGGGTTTTAGCCAGAGACATTGTAGAACAGTGTAAGGTATGCCAGCAAGTAAATACGTATGCAGCCAAGAGTAGAGGGGAGAACAGTCTAGAGTCTATTGAGAGGCTGGTTTTATAGAAGTTAAACCTGGAAAATATGGTTATAAATATTTATTAGTCTTTGTAGATACTTTTTCAGGATAGGTAGAGGCTTTTCCCATGAAACAGGAGACAGCTCTGGTCATGGCCAAGAAGATCCTAGAAGAGATTTTTTTCCCCAGGTTTGGGGTACCCAAGGTAATTGTGTCTGATAACGGACATGCCTCTCTCAGGTAAGCCAAGGGTTAGCGGACAGATTGGAAACTTCATTGCATATACCATCCCCAGAGTTCAGGTCAGGTAGAAAGGATCAAAAGGACCTTAAAAGAAACCTTACCTAAATTGCTCTCGGAAACTGGTGCCCCTTGTCCTGGCCCTGTTCCGAGCCTGGAACACCCCTCCTGTGTGGGACTCCCACTCCCTTGACCCCAGCTCTTGACCTCCACACCAAAAGTTTCAGGCTGATAGGATGTTATGGCTCGATTGCAAGTTTTCCAGACCAGTCACCAGGAATTGTGGCCTACACTTAGTGCCCTGTAAACACAGGTACCCCAGAGGTTCCACACGAGTGAGCAAAGTGGAAAAGGTTGTTCCTGGTGCTGCTGACCATCCCGACCTCCATTGAAGTGGATGAAGGAACTGCCTGGGTTCCTGTAACTCAGCCCAGCACCTGCACCTGATGCCAACTGGAGAGCAGCCAGACACCTGAGCAACTCCCTCAAGCTCAAGATCACCTGCTGTTCTGCAAGGCCAAAGAAACCATTAGATGGCTATGGTGTATCTTTCTTCCCACTGCCTCAGCACCCCCACAACCCTACCAAAGTGACTTGGCAAGTACTCTCAGCCACTGAGGATGTGGCTTGGTCCACTACAGTGGAACACCCGCCTTGTGCCTTGTGGCCAGACCTTGTCTTTGATCTCTGTAAGTTAGTGACAGGCCTTGACTACTGGGATATCCCCACCCTAGAGACACAGGGGCAGGGAATACTGGAATGTTGGGGACGAGGGATTTTTTAATCTAAGCCATGTCCCAGAAGCAGCCTTAAGAGGGTAGGGCTTAGGGTGTGGACCGGCAAAGCTGAGAAGTGTCCTGCAAGAAACCCCCATATATGTGTGTCCCTGAGATGGGAGAATCGGAAGCAGGCCCATCAATGTAGGGGGAGGGGCAGCTACTTTTTTTGTGCTACCTAGGGGTGTGAAAAATTGGGGAGCACATACTGGAGACCATTCAGGAGGTGGGAGGAAGACAGTTAAGGATTTAATGGCAAAGGTATGGGAGGGACTAGCCAAGAGAAGGAGAGAAAGAGAGCAAGCCCAAAGACGGTTTGAGTCTTAGTTTAACAACTAACTTCCTTTGGTTTGCTACCTTGATTTCTACATTGTTAGATAATTTTGTTCCTGCCTCTGACTTCTGGCCCTTACATTTTAAATCCGCTTAGTTGCTTTTATTAAAGATTGCATAGGTTCAGTACAGTTGATGGTCCTGAGACCAAGATATCAAGAGCTAGGTACAGAGGTGAATCAGGAATATGAGCGGCATAACTATCCACAATAGCTTCAAGATTGAAGCATGCACAAAGAAAAGAGGGGAATGAAGAGGTCAGCTCAGGAACTTTGGAACACTCGCCCCTCCAGAAGGGATAGACTAATTAACATTCCTCAGACAACAAGGGGGAACTGACCTGCCAGTAGGAACACATTCCACTGGATGGACCGCTGGCCACACACAGGCAAGGGAAATCCTTGCCACCTCATTCCCTAAGGACAGATCAGTTTAAAAGTCACACTGTTCTGCCAATCATATTGTGCCTAGTTGCTGATTCTCTATGCTAACCTTGGAAACTGTATAAAGGTCCACCAAACAAGCTGCCTGGGGTCGCCACCTCTCCTTCAGGTGCAGGACAACCCCAACACGTTGGAACAATAAATTCGTCTTTCTTTTTTTGCGTCAATTCTCAGCTCTGTGTGGTTCATTCAGGGGGTCCCTGGTAAGCTAAGGCTCACCAGGGTCTTACGGCAGTGTCAGGGCTGGGCTTCCTCTTGTGGCATGGGTTTCAAGCTGGACCAACTGTTGGTTGGCTTCTCTCTGAGCCACCTTTTCCCCAGCACATCTTGCATACAGTACTGGGATGGTGTCCTAATCCCTCCACTGGAAGCCTGACCTGGTTTACAGGAGATGCCAGTTCGGGCACTGTGTCCCCCATCACTAGAAGTCCTAGTATGTAGGTCTGTAGCAGGACACTTATTCTGCTACATTGTATTCACAGTGGAGCTCAGTGATTAGGCAGCAGAAGAGGAGGTGGAACTGGGAGAGAAAGAGAGGAAGAGGAGGGGAGAAAAAGAGGAAGGGAAGGAGAAGGAGGCTATCAGCCATGGAGAACCACAGATGGGTCGAAAGCTGTCCTGGGTAGCAACTTCTATCAAAAGGTTAGATATTGGGTAACAACTCTAATTGTGTGGGCATCTTGTTGACTGAACTTTTCTAAATACATAAATCCTTTTGATAATCATTAATCTTTAAGAGTCTCATTTCTGGGGGGCTGGAGAGATGGCTCAGCAGTTAAGAGCACTGACTCCTCTTCCAGAGATCCTGAGTTCAATTCCCAGCAACCACATGGTAGGTCACAATCATCTGTAATGGGATCCAATGCCCTCTTCTGGTGTGTCTGAAGATAGCTACAAGGTACTCATAAAAAATAAATAAATCCTTAAAAAAAAAAAAGAGTCTCATTTCTGTTGGGTACTGCAAGGATGGCAGATATTGTCTGGGGTTCAGCTAATCTTTGTGAATGCGGTATGGTGGATTGGCAGAGCCACTGGCATCTCGTGAGTGCCAGGGCCTGCACATCTAGCTAGTTGGAGCCCCGGTCAGAGCTGAGCAGCAGCGAGAACAAGCCGGACTGGGTGCCATTTTCTAAATAGATGACCCTACAAGGGTCATCCTCAAATTCCTGCACTAGGTTTCTACCTTGCCCCCTGAGATGTTCCCCCAGTTCCAGTTATCTCTCCCAGTATTCTTTCCTTCAACTTTACCCACCTGATCCCTCCTATTCCCATCCCTCCCTGCCCCCTGTCTACCCACAGTAACTATTCAATTTCCCCATCTCTGGGAGATTCATGGGCCTTCTTTGTTACTTGGGTTCTCTGGGTCTGTGCACTGTAGCATGGCTATCCTTTACTTCACAGCTCATATCTACTTTTAAGTGAGTGTGCACCGGGCTTGTCTGTCTGGGTCTCACTCAGAATAATTTTTCCCTAGTTTCATTCATTTTCCTGAAAATTTTATAATTTTTTAATTGGATATTTTATTTACATTTCAAATGTTATCCCCTTTCCTGGTTTCCCCTCCAGAAACCCCCATCCCATCCCCCTCCCCTGCTTCTATTCTTTTTCTGCTCCCCTACCCACCCACTCCCACCTCCCTGCCCTGGCATTTCCCTACACTGGGGCACTGAGCCTTCACAAGACCAAGGGCCTCTCCTCCTACTGATGTCCAACAAGGCCATCCTCTGCTACATATGCGGTTGGAGCCATGGGTCCCTCTTTGGTTGGTGGTTTAGTCCCTGGGAGCTCTGGGGGGTCTTGTTGGCTGATATTGTTGCTCTTCCTATGGGTTGCAAACCCCTCTAACAGCTGAGTAATACTCCATTGTGTAAATATGTCACATTTTCTTTATCCATTCCTTGGTTGAGGGACGCCTAGGATGTTTCCAGTTTCTGGCTAATACAAATAAAGCTGCTAAGAACATAGTTGAGCAAGTGTCTTGTGGGAAAGTAGAGCATCTTTTGGATATAGGCTCAGGAGTGGTATGTCTGGGTCTTGAGGTCGAACCACTCCCAGTTTTCTGAGAAAATGCCAAATTGATTTCCAAAGTGGTTGTACAAGTTTGTACTCCCATCAGTATTGGAGGGGTGTTCTCCTTGCTCTACAGCCCCACCAGAATATTATCTTTTGATCTTAGCCATTCTGATTGGTGTAAGATATAATCTCAGAGTTGTTTTGATTTGCAATTCCCTGATGACTAAGGATATTGAATATTTCCTTAAGTGCTTCTTGGCTATTTGTGATTCCTCTGTTGAGAATTGTCTGTTTAGCATTGTACCCCATTTTTAAATTGGGTTATTTGGGTTGTTGGTGTCTAACTTCTTTTTTAAAAATTATTTGTTTATGTATTATGTATTTTATTGTGTACAAGTGTTCTGTTTGCATATATGCCTACATGCCAGAAGAGGGCATCAGATCCCATTACAGATGGTTGTGAGCCACCATGTGGTTGCTGGGAATTGAACTCTGGAAGAGGAGCCAGTGCTCTTAACCTCTGAGCCATCTCTCCAGCTGGTGTCTAACTTCTTGAGTTCTTTATAAATTTTGGATATTAGCCTTCTGTCAGATGTACGATTAGTGAAGATTTTTTTCCCCAATCTGTAGGCTGCCAATTTGTCCTATTGACATAGTCATTTGCCTTACCAAAGCTTTTCAGTTTCCTGAGGTCCCATTTGTCAATTGTTGATCTTAGAGTATGAGCCACTATGTTCTGTTCAGGAAATTGTCACCTGTACCAATGCATTCAAGGGTATTTCCTACCTTCTCTTCTATTAGACTCAGTGTATCCAGTTTTATGTTGAGGTCCTTGATCCACTTGGACTTGAGGTTTTGCAGGGTGATAAATATGAATCTATTTGCATTCTTCTACATGTAGATATCCAATAAAACCAGCATCATTTGTTGAAGGTACTTTCCTTTTTACATTGTATGGTTTTGGTTTCTTTATCAAAAATCAAGTGTCCATAGATGTGTGGGTTTATTTCTGGGTCTTCAATTCAATTCCACTGATCATCCTGTCTGTTTCTGTACTATGCAGTTTGTTTGTTTTTTTTATCACTATTGCTCTGTAGTACAGCCTGAGGTCAGGGATGGTGATTCCTCCTGAAGTTCTTTTATTGTTCAGGGTTGTTTAGACTATCTTGGGTTTTTTATTTTTCTGTGTGAAGTTGAGAATTGCTTTTTCAAAGTCTATAAAAATGTGTTAGAATTTTGATGAAGACTGCATTGAATCTGTAGATAGAGTGCTTTAGGTAACATGGCCATCTTCACTATGTTAATCCTACTTGTCCTTGAGCATGGGAGATCTTTCCATCTTCTGGGGGTTTTCTTTAGTTTCTTTCTTCAGGGACTTGAAGTTCTTGTCATACAGATCTTTCACTTGCTTGGTTACACCAAGCTATATTATTTGTGGCTACTGTAAAGGGTGTTGTTTTCCTAATTTCTTCTCAGTCCATTTATCATTTGTATAAGGAAGGGCCACTGATTTCTTTGAGTTAATTTTAATTTTGTACCCAGCCACTTGGCTGAAGGTGTTTGTGAGCTGCAGTAGTTCTCTGGTAGACTTGTTGGGGTTGCTTAGGTTGCTATTATATCATCTGCAAATAGCAATACTTCTTCCTTTCCAATTTGTATCCCCTCAGTCTCCTTTAGTTGTTGAGTTGAGAGTTATTCATTTTCCCTGAGTGTGTAGGCTTTCTGGTGTTTCTGTTTTTGAAGTTCAGCTTTAATCCCTTGGTGGTCTGATAAGTTACAAGGCATTATTTCAATTTTCCTGTATCTGTTGAGGCTTGATTTGTGACCAATTATATGGCCAGTTTTGGAGAAGGATCCATGAGGTGCTGAGAAGAAGGTATATTCTTTCATGTTTGAGTGAAATAGTCTATAGTTGTTTGTTAGGTCCATTGGATTCATAGTGTCTGTTAGTTTCATTATTTCTCTGTTTAGTTTTTGTCTAGATGGCCTGACAATTGAGAGTGAGATTGGGGTGTTGAAGCTTACCATTAATGTGTGGGGTTCAATGTACAATTTAAGCTTTAGAAATGTTTCTTTTACAAATGTGGGTACCCTTGTGTTGGGGTCATAGATGTTCAGAATTAAGATGTCATCTTGGTAGATTTCTCCTTTGATGAGTATGAAGTGTCCTTCCTGGTCTCTTTTGATTAATTTGGTGGGATTCCTTTGAGTTTCTCTCCATTTAATTTGATGTTGGTTATTGGCTTACTGTAAATTTCTTTTATTATGTTTAGATCTGTTCCTTATATCCCTAATCTCTCCAGGACTTTCTTTTCTGTTGTTCTTGGTGGTGGTGGTGGTGTGTGTTTCCCTTCTTTTGGTTTTGCTGGTGTGAGATTATTTACTTCCTGTGTTTTCATAGGTGTAGTTACTTCCTTAGGTTGGAGTTTTCCCTCTAGTACCTTTTACAGGAATAGATTTGTGGATAGCTATTGTTTAAATTTGACTTTGTCATAAAATATTGTTTTCTTCCTCTATGAAAATTTTGCTGGCTATAGTATTCTGGGCTGGTATCTGTGGTCTTTTAGGGTCTGCAAGACACCTATCTGTCTAGGCCCTTCCTGCTTTTAAGAGTCTCTGTTGAGAAGTTAGGTGTAATTCTGATAGGTCTGCCTTTATATGTTACTTGGCCTTTTCCCCTTGCAGCTTTTAATGTTTTCTGTTCTGTACATTTGGCATTTTGATTATTTTGTGTTGGGGAACTTGTGTTTCCGCCCCACCCTATTTGATGTTCTGTAAGCCTCTTGTACGTTTATAGGCTTGTTCTTTTTTAGGTTAGGAAAATTTTCTTCTATGATCTTGTTGAGAATTTTTCTAGGCCTTGGAGCTGGAACTCTTCACCTTCTTCTGTTTTCGTTATTCTCAGGTTTGGTCTTTTCATAGTGTCCCAGATTTCCTGGATATTTTGTTTGAGAAACTTTTTAGATTTAACATTTTCTTTGACAGATGTACCAGTTTCTTCTATCATATCTACACTTGGGAGCCCGAGGGTGTCTCTTCCTTCTCTGTGTTCTGCTGGCGATGCTTCCATTTGTTGGTCCTGTTCTCTTCCCTAGGTTTCCCATCTCCAGCATTGCCTCTGTTTTTTTCTTTGTTTTGTTTTTGTTTTTAATTGCTTCTATTTCTATCTTCGGGTCTTCATTTCCTTCACCTGTTTGTTTTTCTTGACTTTAAGGATTCATTCCTTTCCACCCAATTCCTCCAATTGCTTGTGTTTCCCAGATTTACTAAGGGAGTTATTCATTTCCTCTTTAAGAACCTCTACTCTCTTCATAGAATTGGTTTAAAGTCATTTTCTTGAACATTTCAGCTGTGTTGGAGTATTCCAGGGTTACTGTAGTATGAAAGCCAGGCTCTGGTGGTGCCATATGTCCAGGGCTGTTGTATTTTTGCATTAGCATGTAGGTATGTGGATTGGGGATGAGTATAGATCTAGGAGCCTATTTCTGAGTTTGTTTTTGTTGAATGGGTGCTTTTGTTCCTTGGTTCTTGGTCCTCTGGTCTTTATTGTTTGTATTTCTGTTGGCTGGTGTGAGTCCTCTAGTCTGGCAGGGAGTCTCAGTCAGAGTTGGTGGCTGGACTTCGGTAGTTACCATGGCCTTTGGTCCAGCAGGGGATCTCTGGTCTCCTGACTTGTGTAGCCTGCACTTGAGCAATGGGTATCTGCCCCTGTAGAAGCGGGGACTCTGCAGAGAGGGAGGGAGAGGGCAGTGGAGGTTGTCAGCAGCTTGAGTCCTTTGACTCTGAATGAAGGGAGTTGGGAGGGTTTAGAGACCAAGTAGAACTTGTGTGGTCTGTATCTGCCCTAGGTGGGGGAGGGGGGAAGGGGGAGGGGGAGGGGCATAGCAGGGAGCACAGAAAGGAATGTCTGCAGTGTTGAGTCTTTGGAATCAGAACTAAGGCATAGGAGAGTGCAGGCAGGCCTTGGCCTGCATCTGAACAGTAGGGGTCCACCTTCTCTAGGCAGGTCTACAGAAGAGGGGTGGGAGTGGGGTGTGTGTCAGTGAGTTGGGTCTTTGGGCCCTGAACAGAGGGGCTGGGAGGGTTCCAAGAGCAGGTAGAGCTCCTCCCTGTTCTGGTGGGCCTAGCCTGTATCTGAGTGGAGGGTACCCAGGTACAGGGTGATCGCTACTTTTAACTATCAACATGCCATAGACTCAACTGGGAGGAGACTCTCAGCGAGTGTGTTTGGATCAGTGTAATGGCTATTCTTTAGCTATTTCTGGAATCAGCTACAATCCAGAAATGGAGGGCGTACCTATGAGAGAATATTTTTACTTGGTTAGGAGTAGATGAATGCACTTCCAGTCCAGATCTTTAAGGCAAGACAACATGCACCTTTAATCTAGATTTTGAGGTGGGAAGACATAACTCTAATCTAGGCCAACCTTCTGCTGGAAGCCTATATAAGGACCTAGAAGAGGGAAGCTTTTGCGCTTCGCCTCTTGCCCTTGCCTGCTAGCACATCCGACTGGCACTGGGACCTACTTCTTTTGGATTTCAGAATACACTGAAGACTAGCTGAGTCATCCAGCCTTGTAGACCGAGCAATTACTGGATTTTTAGACACCTACTCACAGATGGTCATTGTTGGATTAATTGGATTGTAGCCTATGAGCCATTCCAATAAATTTCCCATATGTTCATGTCATCTTTACCTAATCTATGTCCATATCATCTATCTACCCAGAGATAGGGAGAGAAACACACACATACACACACACATACA
>JANHMN010000002.1:91030985-91087653 GCA_030674055.1 Rhabdomys pumilio | reverse complement strand
TGTGTGTGTGTGTGTGTGTGTGTGTGTGTGTGTGTGTGTGTGTGTGTTTGTCTGGCTGACCTCCCAGGGTATCCCTGGCCACTCCTGGATTGACAAATTCAAAAGTCTATGCAAGCAGGACTTGCTTTGCTGCCTGCTGTTAGATCCCTTCGCTGACATCCTGAAGCCATGAGCAGCGGTAAGTACAGCCGTGCAGGAAACACAGAAGGACTCAGAGGGAGCTCACATCTCTTCCTTACTTAACTGTGTCTGGACTGTGTGGAAAGGAACCTGATATGAGGATGGAATGAGTGTTTTTTTCTGTGTAAGATTATTATTCTATATTCTACTTTACCAAGATCACTTGAGTACTACAAATGACTCCCAACGTTTAATTCCCACAAAGCTGTGTTGGCTGAACCACATCTTGATGTGGGCGTGTCGCCTCAAGTGATAAGTGAACCTTCTAAACTTCAGAAGCTTTCTTGTGATGTGTGTATAGTTCGTTGAGATCCCAGCTGTCGTAAAGAATCTAGACAAAGGAACCACAGAGAAGAGCGTCTAATGTACAAAATGCCATTTTAATCCCTCACTGAAAAGGCTTCTCTCAACCAGATTGTAACAAAATCCACAGCTTATTCCAAAAGAAAAATTTAATACAAGAGATTTTAGAAAATTAAACATATTTGTTTAAAAATTGTATTGTGTAAACCTTAACATAAGAGGGGAGTTGGGATAGCACGTGCTCAGATCTCTGGGGTGTTTGTACCCTCAGGCTCCAGACGTAGCACTGTAGCAGCCACAGAGACCTTTCCAGGGTGGATGGAGATAACTGCCCAGGGCTTCACTCCTCTGGGGGTCCCAGCTCTCAGGTCTTCTTCCCACGTGCTCAGCGCCCCTACAGCTCCTGTGCAAACAACTGTCATGTGTCCTATGTCCCAATTCTTGTTGGGTCTTCCCAATCTGTCCTACTGGTAAAAAAGAAAAACAAAAACAAGAAACAAACCTCCCTGTGGTCAAGTGGTCGCCTCTTGGTAGGGGACAGAGCTGAGCAGCTGCAGGATCAGGTGGTGGACAGATGTCTTCAGGGCGGGAGAACATGGCCTGGTGAGAAGTGAGCCCAAGGCCTCCACACAGCAGCAGCTCCAGCCCTGCTGCCATGCTCTCTGCCCTCCCCATCCACTGCCTAGACTTCACTTCAGATGCATAATGGAGACCACGCATCACAGCAACAGGGCCTGAACTTTTTGGCACAGAAATATTAGACAAAATGTACAGTGCTACATTTGTGCAAAGTTAGCAAAACCAACCTAACAGCAAACACTTAACTCTGCCTTTAGTGGAAGGATGCACAATAGTTGGAAGAATGTTTGTTACAATAGACCTTGTTCATAAGGAGGCACCTGCCTTCTGGTCCCAGCTCCCAGGCCAGGACATGGCTCTGGGGTGGGGAGCAATGTCTCTGGTGGGAATGTTGAGCAATCAAGACTGTTATTGCCATGGGCATAAGGCCGTTCCTTCTTGCATGCTTCCTTCCCAGACAATAGAGCAGGCAGGGCAGGGCACCATGGTGAGACTGCCAGCTCCTGAGTCGTCCTGCTGGCAGAAGATCTGAGTCTCTCAGGAGTCTCTCAGCTGAGCATGTCTGGTGGGTGGATGCAGGTGCAGGTGTGGGCTGCCAATGTGAGGGAGTCTGGTGGTGGACCTGGGAGAACAGGGCCCAGCCTCTCCTCAGGGGCCAGTTGTGTCTACAGGTTACAGACAGATGGAGCTGGTACAGAGGACACAGTAACCAAGGCCTAGAACACTATGACTTGCCCTCAGGACATGTGAACTCACAGGAACAAAGTTTTAGCAGCCATAAGAATGCCAAGGCCACAGTCAGGGTGTGGCTTAGGAAGCAGTCTCCTGAAGAACTGAGGTTGTATCATAGTGAGTGGGCACGGCTCTGCATTCCCCTCTGGACGCTGGCTCTCAGATCTGGGAAGCATGGTGGGAACAGCCTTCCATCACCTGACCCCACCCTGCACTGCTCTGCCTGAGTCCCAACATGCTCTTGTGAGGTATAAGATGGGCAACCCGGAACCAAGAGTTTGCTGGGGTTCTGTGGATGCAGGGTGTGGGCAGGGATAGAGAGTGGCTCTCACCAGAGGGACAGCTTTTGTCTAGCACTTGCAAGGCCCTAGTCAATCCCCAAGATGAGGAAAAGGACTGGGTAAGAGGCAGATGTCAAGCAACCAAAGGGCCTACGAAGTCCCTGGAACCAAGCCTTCATGTTTACATTATGACAGATTTGGGCAAGTTCCCCATAATTAATCCTAGAAATCAAGGCCTCAGGTCTGCCTGCGCTGCCTGCCTGCCTGCCTTCCTTCCTTCCTTCCTTCCTTCCTTCCTTCCTTCCTTCCCTCCTTCCTTCCTCCCTCTCTCTGCCGGCACTGAATGTGAAAGATGGTTGTGTGTGCTTTGTTTGCAGTGAGAGTGCCCAGACTCTTAATGACACATGTTTAGGTCAGGTGCCCCAAAGACCTGGCGCTTAGGACTCAGCTGTGGGAGCTGTGGGAGCTGTGGCAGGATCCTGTCTAACAGAACATGATAGAATATAAAGCATCCCCCCGCTGAGTCCCCCAGCTCAGGAGGTGGACTGGGGGGCTGCCAACGCCTCATAGGACCTTTTAGCATGCTTCAGTTTGCCCAACTGCAAACTGCATGCCGAACCCACCCTCTGGGTGTGGTGTTTGTGTGGAGCCTGAAGCATTTTAGGCAGACAAGAGAGGAACCATGTTGGCTTTCTAGGACTGAGAAGCCTCTTGGATCTTCCCTTCCCAACAAGCTAAAGAGGGTTCTCCTACTCCCCCCAGCTCCTGCCCCTGGTCATGCTCTGCCTCACCTGTGCACAGCCTACCTGTCTATCCCAAGATGCTCTCCAGAATTGGAGCTGTTCAGGCCTCTCCCTGCACTCTGAAGTCCCCTCTGGTTTCTAGGAGACTCCCCCGAAGCTTTCCAAGGTGCCAGGAAAACTTTGCTTCCCAAAACCACTTGTTAAGGTCTAACTTTGAGCTTCAGCCCTTCAAGTTCATGGTCAGGCTGCCTCCTACCACCACCTAAGTAGTCACTCCTTGGTAGACGCTACCATGAACTCCTTCCTTGGCAGGCAGAGAAGTGCACACTGGTATGTGATCCCTTCGGCAAGCTCCTGCATACTGTATGAAGACAGCAAGGAAGTTCTTACTTAGGGAGACAGACCATCTCTAACAGTGGGTTCTTGAGAATCAGGGGGACCCAGGCTTGATGTCAGAGGAAGTCAGAGCTGCAAAGCAGCTGGATCTTATTCCCCTCCATGCCTGCAAGCCTTGGACTCTAGGATGGGACCCTGAGATGAGAGCAATAGAACGACATCTTGTGGAGACACAGCATTTGGCTCTTACTGAGATGTTAGGGGACAGTTGGTGCTAAATACGTTCAGGGACCAATCATTCTCTTTTCAGTTATGGCATTGGGTCTGAGAGCCTACATGGACAGCCTTTCACAGCAATGCCCAGAGCCAAATCTCTAGTGACATGAGGTCACAGATGCCAATGTTTGGGCCAGAGTTTTTAGACTGCTGCTGAGGGCTGTGCTGAGGGTGGACTACTCAGGTTCGACTAGTTATCCTTGCTAGGGCAGCCTCAGGTTTCCTATATGGATGGTGCTTCCTGGAGCCAGCATGAGGAGGGAAGGAGAAGTTCCTCAAGGACCAAAGTCACTGCCAATGCCTTTGCTAGGCCACTAGATGGAGAAATCAGATCCATACTGCCGCATGGCAGTGCTACTGGGTGTCTAACCACCATAGGGGGAGAAGACAGGGGAGGAGACCCCATCCAACGGCGGCAGCAGGAAGTTGCATCAGGAAATTTAAGAGTGTAACAGTCATTCTAGTTCCCATGTGGGAAAGCGTCACGGGTGGCATCTGAAGGATCCTTCTGCCATGTGTCGGGCATCTCAATCAGGGGTCTGGGTCCAGCCTGGTACCCACTGTCCTGTTGGCAGAACTGGAGGAGGTGACAACCATCCCTGGCCACCCTGAGGGTAGTGACAGTGTCCCCATCTGTGTCTGTCCA
This sequence comes from Rhabdomys pumilio, assembly GCA_030674055.1. NCBI lineage: Eukaryota > Metazoa > Chordata > Mammalia > Rodentia > Muridae > Rhabdomys > Rhabdomys pumilio. Next base: position 91,083,577 of record JANHMN010000002.1, on the reverse strand, counting down.
GTGAGCAATGCCTTGCTCTAAGGACAGAGACCCAGCAGTTAAAACTGACCAGTTTAATTGGGTGGCATGTGGCAGCAGGAAGGGTGTTCTCTGTGGGGACATGGTCATCCTGCCAAGGTGTCCAGGGCCAGCTGCCATGGCAAGGTTGAGCACGAAGTGGCCGGGGCTGAGAGTCCACCGAGGTCAGAGGTCACCGCTTTGAGGCTCCACGTTGCGCACCACCTCCCTGGGGTGGCCTCGAGACAGCTTAGGGAAGCGGGAAACTACTTTGGGTCTACTGCTCTTGTTTAGCGGTTCTCCGGGTGGGGTGATGTCCCTGCAAGACAGGAAGAGATCTGGATGAAGTCAGAGCTTAAATGCAAACCACATCGACAAAGTCCTGCCTCCTGCTCACTCTCCAGAGAGACTGGCAGGCCTCACAGGTGCTGCCTGCAGGGCAGAACCTGGCAGCAGGTCTCCATCACCCAGCTGGGAAGAGGGCAATCCCAAAGCCCATGTGCTATTCAGTTGCTGGTGAGGGAAGAGACCTTGTTACTGCCCTAAGCTGTCTCACTCAGATCTGGGAAGCCGTCAGGTGGGAGGTTAGAACAGACTCACAAGACTATAGGAGGATGCCGAGCTGATACACTTGGGGTCTTTTCTGGGCTCACAAAAGCGGTTCTCAGCCTAGGTGTGCTCCAGAGTCACCAGACTTCAAACAGTATTCAAGTCAAGCTGCAAGACTCATTTAGAGCTTGCTGAAAAGTTCAGGGCAGGAACCAGGAAGCAGATGAATCGAGGAGCCAATCAATACAAGAACAAATCCACTGATCACTGAGGGTAAGGTAGGTTTTTGGTAGGCTGGCAAACTGTCTGAACCTTTCGATGCGATTTTGGACTGTCTCTAGAGGAGACGTGCAAGTCATGCAGGAGCACTGAGTGCTCCAGAGGATCTCCCTAGCAGCTGTATGATGCTCTCTTCACTCCAGGCAAGGCCTCACCCAGTAACAAAGCTCACTGTGGCCGGAAGCCAAGAGCTTGGCAGCCTTCACCTGGAAGCCAGAGCTCAGCGGAGAAACCTTTCAGAGCAGGGCAAGGCCGCCGCACTCTGTGCCTGCACCGCTCACCTCAGAGCTCATTCTCAGTTAAATGTAGTGAGGACTCGAGCCTCCTTCTCAGGATTCCTCCCAGAATGAGGCTGTTAGAACAAGAATGTTCAGACAGAAGAAGGTGGCCCATAAAAAAGACCTCTGCACTTTCCTTGGAAGGCAAGGGAGATGTGGCCAAAGAGACTGCTTCCTCTGTCTTCACTAGCTCAGCATTTCAGCCTCAAGCCTTCTTAAATGTGAAATCTTATTTCATTACTTCCTGGAATGGGTAACACAAAAAGTGGAGCAAATTTAAATGGAAAAGCAGAGGTAAGTGGCATGTGAGTGTCCCCCTAGCCTTGGCCTCCAGGGAACAACCTCCTTTTGTTCTGGTACCTTTCTTGAGTTACCTACTGTATAGTGTGTGTGTGTGTGTGTGTGTGTGTGTGTGTGTGTGTGTGTGTGTGTGTGTGTGTTGTGACTTACTGCTTTGCTTGTTAATTCTACAAATGGAAAATATGCACCATGCTGCCTTCTGCTTCTCGTGCCAGTGATCCATCCTTGGCTTCTCTGTCTGCTTCACAGAGATGGGGATGGCATCTAGGTAAATCTGGAGGTAAGGTTCATCGCGGATGGGCTTCCCCTGCCCTCCTGTATTCTGACCCTTGCCAAATACGATTCTTCTGAGTTGAAACCAAGTGGGCTCCCTAAGTTGTCTCTTCCAGAAGGGGCTCTGGCAGAGTCTGTACATAGCCCAAGAGGGAACAGCCTGTGGGAGACCCATCAGAAGTACCAGATGTCCAGAGGAGGGACACCAATTACAACTGACTTCCTAGACACCAATGTTGTCCCCAAGGGCATGGTTTTGGAAGGTAGGGGACTCCCAGGAGTCATGGAAAGGTATCAAGCAGAGAAGGTATCAAGAAGTGAACTTAAGGACAGGGGAGCCAACCAGTGGGCACTGTGACACAGACCACTGTAAACTTCCAACACGACTCTGTTCTCATGACTGCAGGAGTCCTGCCTCCAACAGGTGTCCTTTAGACATTAAGGTTGGTTGACAAATGTTACATCCAGTCAAAACTACGCAGGGGCAAAAGGCCTACCTCTCTCGTGTGGACAGTGAGGGCAGACTGCTATGAGATGTCCAAGAGGACTCTGAGGCCTTGCTTTCGAGGACTACACTGACCTCTGCCCTTTGTCTTGTGGAATCACTGGATATTACTCTCCCTCAGGCCACACAGGGAATACCAGAAATCACAGAGCAGACAATCGGGCTCTTACAAACTAGTTTTTTTGAGATAAGGTCTCACTCTGTAGCCTTGTCTAGTCTGAACTCACAATGTAGATCAGGCTAGCTCCCAACTCACAGATCCACCTGCCTGTGCATTTCCAGTACATGTGTCACCCCGTTAGGCACCAGCTGCTCTTTGAAGGCAGCTCTGCCTTCATTCTGCACCTGTTCATGCTAAGCCTCAAGAGGCAAACGGAGTGTTTGCGAACCAGGGACAGCTAACAGCCTACCCTCTTCTAGGCCAAGGGCACAGAGATCAGAGTCTGCTTTTACATCCTATTTCAGATCTCCAAGAAAGTATCTCAAAGTCTTCAGCCACTGTCCTAAACCTACAGCCACCTTAGATCTCAGGGACAGCTCACCTTTGAAGACGGATCAATTATCTCATGGTAATTAGACTTCCTTGGGGCACCTTTACAGAATCAGAAATCAGTAGTGATCATCCAGGCCACACATTGCCCAGGTCTGCTTAACAAGCAGGATTTCGCTGTGCCCAAGCTGCCTCTGTCTTGTAGAATCACTGGGTATTCACAGTAGTAATCCAGCAACTGCCATTGCTTACAGATGGCAATTGTGGTTAAAATCCTGCCCCACTTTTTACTCATTACTTTCTTCTTCCTCCTTTGAAGTGAGTGGCCAGGGCTCACATCTTTAAACTCCTAGAGCAGGGACTCTGGTTATAACCAGGACAGAAATGGATCAGTACCTCACCTGATCCACCGATGCATTCAGTGACGTAGCATGAGGACAGAACACTTGCCTCAAGTATACAATGCCCATTTCCAGCACTGTAAAAAACCAAAGGAACGAGACCACCACCAGCAGCAAAACCAACCAACCAACCAAACAAACAAACACCAAAGTTAGCAATATGCCCGCAGCCTGGCTCACATCCCACAGCTCCTAACAGAGCAAACAAAGCAAGGACCTTCCTGTGTGCCCTAAGACACTGGCAAATACATCAGTGCCCTTAACTGTAATTGTGTGGGGGTGGGGGCACTAATGGCTGCAGTTATTCTGCAAAGGCACAAACCTGGGAACCCAGGCACAGATTCTTTACTCTTCACTGTTCTGGGACAGGGGTTTTGTCACCATCTCCTATCTATAGGGCCTACAGGACAGGACAAACCCTGCAGCAGGGACGGGCCCCATGCAAAGGACTCATAGCAAGGCAGGTGGGATTGTTCTAGCCCCACAGTTTGGTTCTCTACTTTCTGGCATCGGGAACAGAGGAGGTTCAGGGGTTTTCAGGTCTCAGTGGGCCATTCTAAAGGAGTACTAGTAGCATTCCTACAGATGTCGTCTATAAGCAACAGTGTAGTGGTGCCAGGTCTCCAAAGCCTCTCTGCTCTACTGGCACATCTTCAGGGCACGCTGCCATCGGCTCATCTGGCAGGCTCAGAGGTCACTGCAGTGGCACCTAACACAGTGACCTCCATTTGTATCAAAAGGGACAAACCTCTGGGTACCTAAGTAGTCCAGCTGAGCTACAGCCATTGTCACATCAGCCTGCCTATCAGTCAGCAGGGGACACGTCACACATCCAGCAGAGATGTGGCCCCTCCTCTCATTCCCTGTTCAGACCCACTGACAGTGCTGAAGAGGTCTGAGGTCCAGAGGAGAGAGTGCCGAGTTCAGAGAGGGCACATGAGTGTCAAAGCATCTGGGCTCTTACATTAGAAATGCCCCACCTCCTGTGCCCCGTTGGCCCTCTCCTGCTCGACACTCAGGGTCATCTTAGCAGCAGCCGCTTCTCAAGCACAGTGCAAACCCTGCCAGGCCATGTTGTTTATGCCCCCTACCCACAGTTGGCTATACTTAGGATGAAGCCTTTGAGACCTTGAGTTACAAAGGCAAAAAATGGCCCGAGGGAAGACTTCCATTTGTGGCAACACCTAACTGCATTGATGTTGCCACTGGCTTCACAGGCCAAGGGTTCAGCCCTAAACATCAAGATGGGGATTCAGCTTAGGCTGAAGACAGTGGGCAGAGGTAACAGAGGATGAGGAGAGCCACTGCCTGGGCCTGGGGCTGCACTAGCCCATCTAATATGCCACATGTCCAGTATCTAGACAAGCTGGACTGCATTTACTGGGCAGGCAGAGGAGGCACTAGCATCAGAGAGCAGGCTCCTCCCAGCTGGCAGGAGGTCTGGGTCACCTGCTTCCCACATAGAAGCATCTATTCTCACCGGCAGGGAGGCAGGGAATCCTCTAGTTTGGAAGATTCCATGAACATTGTGCCTTCCCTGCTGGGCTGTGTCCCTCAGCTTCTAGGACTTGTCACTGGGGAGTGTGCTCCACACACCTCCTTCATGGGCTTCCCTTCACCTCCTGAAATCTTCCAGGTATAGCTACAAGTCCTCTCCTCTGAGCTACTCTGTCCTCAACGACACGGACAGCTCTTCAGTTTGTGCCTCGTCCAGGCCTCTGTCCTTGGATTCTGGATGCATTGCCTGCTTGATATGAATGTCCAAAGGCCTCTCAAAGCCCGTCTCCTGCCTCTCCGAGTCACGATTCACTAAATGGCAACCCTCGTGCCAGCAGTGTCGCCATACACTCTCCCAGCCACACCCAGACCTTGAAGACTCTGTTCTGAACACACTAGGGGCTGACAGCTGCACCCACCCCTCTCACCTCCCCAGAGTCATTTGCTTCACCCTGGATGATCAAACTCCTCCCCAGGGTCTCCCATCCATTCCCTACACATAAGCTTTCTTCACACTGGCGTTAATGCTCACTATGAAGGGTCTTTGCTCCTGTGGTTTACTCTGCCTGGATCCATCTCTGAGGGATATACACCGTGTCCTATTACCTTTGAGGGCTTCTCTAACCACAGTGACACTTACCAGGCCTGTTCCCACTTGTCTCTGAAGCAATCACCAGCTGGGATGCACAACCCATCACCCCCAGGCTCCATGTGTCCCTAGCCTTGGTGGGGACTTGCCTTGCCTTAGCACTGCCAGCATGCTTAGCATGTAGCAGGTATACGCCCTGCACTTGGTGGAGGGTAGCCGCTACTCTGGGCTGTGCTCCTGGCCAGCCTGGGCTACTACAATGACAGATTCTAGAGCAAGCTAAATGAGTCTGGTCTTCCTTTGAGTATTTGGACTAATTTGAACCCTTTGATTCTATAACTGTGTATGTGTGGAGTTTTCTCTTTTTTTAAAGCAAAGAAGGTAGCTACTTAAACATCTCTAATTTTCTCATCATGTTTTGTTCATTTTTTAGTCAAAACAGCAGTTTGAATCACAGCAGTCCTGTGGGTAATGAGAAATAAAGATTTTCCCTCTTGTTCGTGATAATTGTTTATAATTACCAATTGATCAATCTAGTATTCATATTCTGCTCACTGTATCCTTCATGGGATTGAAAGGAAACATGGAATGCATGATTACAGCACCTACTATGTGCCTTCCACACTCATGGCACCAATGCTGCAGTCCAGTACATTTGTGTTGGCATCTCCATGTTGCAGGTACACGTGAAGATTTCAAGAGCAGCTCGGGACACACTGAGGACTTGAGCCCACCATGACCGCATTGTGTCCCATCTTATGCACTGTGATTGAGGGGCTGACCTCAAAAACCAGAGTCCTGAGAGAGGCCCACATCAGCCCTTCACTGTCAGACAGTAACTATCCAAGCTTGTTGCTGGGGTTCACGCCTCTCTCAGACGTTACCCATTCCAGAGAAAGCCCCCTTTCTCACAGCAATGGTCCAGCAGCCATGTATGGTCTGGGAACTACCAGAGGCAATGAGGAGACCTAGCTGGGGACCTGAGGGCTCCCTCCATGCTGCCCACAGTCCACATGGGTGAGAATCATGAGTCATCATTCTGAGGCTGCCCCTAGATGAACATAGTACCCCTTTCCCATCTGACACACTTCCTGGCCTGACTGCCATCTCATTCTCTAATGGCAGGGAACGAGCCCCTCCAGGACCAGGACCTGAGGGTGGAGTCTTACATCACTACAGTGCAGGCCTGCAGCTGTCTGGCTATGTACTCAGTCAAGTCACCTCCCACAACAGGTTTTCATTTTCCCACCTGTGCTGAGGGGTGACTGAGGATTACCTATAATGGCTCATTTCCTCCAGAGTTAGCAGAGGGTGAGTGGAACCCACCTCATGGGTAGCTGAAGAAGTTGGAAGAACCAACGACTATCTCAAGACCATTCCTATGACATCACTTCCATATGTATGTTGGTGTGAAACTTGACCTCTTGGGTAAGAGTTAAGAGTCCAAGAAGAGCAAGCTACTAAAGGCAACCAGAATGTTCCATGACTCTCCCTTGTTGCCGTGTCAGGACAGACCGTCAGATCCCCTGGCTACCATCAACTTCTTTACCTCCTAGGCTTAGAGAGAGTTCTGCAGGAGGAATAACCTGGACAGTTGGCTGACTTAGCTCACCAGATGCAGCCAGAGCCTGTCCCTTATTGTGGGTGACTTTGCCACCTGGGCTGGAGGTATGTCTGAAGGTCCTTCTGTGGAGCTTTGAGACATGTCTTACTCTGATGGAGTCGGTGACTCTGCCAGGGATAGCAAACCAGGCTGTGTGGGCAGTCTATACATGCCAGGAGGCTCAGCAGGGGCAGAATGCAATACCAAAGTATCCCGAGGTCCTCAAACAACCTGTGAAGAAGGATCCTTGGCCCCAGTGCATGTCGTACTGGCCCCTTCCTCCCACATCACCCCTGCTCAACCTGTGAGTTCGTATAGGCTGACGGACCCTCCCCCTTTGCTCTAGATGTGATGCAAGGAGGATTATATGGGGCCCCACCAAGAGACCAGTCAACTCCAGGGCCTCCTAACCTGCCATCTGAAGTGGGAGCAGTGCTTGGACTTGGGGCCACCAAGACCAAGGACTGATGTTTTCTGCACAGTAGTATCAAGGCAGGAGTGAGTATCTCATTAGAAGCCTAATTAGATAACCACTCATGGTCACCCTAGACAGCACATTTCAAAGTTGGGAGGGAAGGCTGACCCAAAGACAGAAAAGCTCTCACCAGGATGGCACCATAGTGAAACGAGTCACCTCAGTGCTGTCACCACACTTCTGCTATTACAGGGGAGTTATTTCTTCTTTTTCTTTTCTTTTTTTTTTTTTCACTAACCCTAAATTGGATGGAGGGTATTGTGCCAAAAATAACCTAATCTGCTTCCCTTTCTCCAAGCTGGATTTTCTGAGGCTCCAATGTTTAAAAATAAAAGCCATGAAGTAGGGCACGCAATTGTAGTAATATCTATGCTGCCAACCTGTATCCTTTGGGAACTAAAGTGAAACTCTGAACACAGAAGCCAGGCTATAACTGCAGTCAGAGCGGTGCCCTGCAAAGGCACACACTTGGTGGCATTTCTTTTAATACTCTCAAGCCTCTGAGGTCTTTGTGACTCTGAGCCTCGTTTAACAGGTAAGGACACTGAGGCAGAGAGTGAACCAGGTCACAAGGCTCTGAAGGTCTAACATCTGGTCGCAGGTCTGTGTGACCATGTCTCGCTCTTTCTGAATTCACGTGGCTGCAGTGTGACATGGCCAGAGCTCTACCACTGCAATCTGTAGTGAACATGCTTGCTGTGCTCCTGACATCCCAGAATGCCCTACACTCTCCACCCTGTCTCTACGGAGCTCAGGAATTCTGTGTACACCCTCACTAGTGATGCCAGCAGCTGTCACGACTGCAGCTCTGTGGTTCCTGTGCAGTTCAGCCTTAGTGTGCCAACTGCCAACACTGTCTACAGAAGGGGAGATGGAGGCACAAAGCCTGTAGAGGGGCAAGTCCACAATCACCATGTTAGTGAGTAGGACACAGCCTCAGGCCAAACCCGGCCTAAAGCCCTCCATCTCCACAGATGCCACTACTGAACCCTTGAGAAGAAAAGGTGTCAAACGGCTGTACCAAGTGACAGCAGGATGGCTGCTTCACGTTGTATTTGTAGGTTCTCAACCTGCCTTCCCGGAGCAAGTGGGTAAAAACCATCTGCAGCCCCGTTGCAGCACATCCCCAAGTGTGAACAAGAGGAAGCCAGGCAGCTCTGCTCCTCTTCCCCAGGCAGCGGCCTACCACCGCTCCTGAGCTACACCGCTGGGCTGCTGGATCACAGGTCTTGATGTTCTAGAATCATTTAGCATACTCTGGGCAGATTGACATCTGGGCCAAGCTCCACAGTAATGCTAGACGCCAAGTTCCTCACTGCATCTTCCCCAGCCTCGATTTCCAGGCCTTTCTGAAACCTGCACTTCAAGTAAGCCCCAAAGAGCAGGCTGTGGTAGGACCTAAGACAGTGCCAGGCAGCTGCCCGTGGGCATCACTTGGAGGGACTGCAGCAGGCACAGCTTGTATCCAGGGCACTTCCCCAGGAAATAGAGAACAGCCACATGCCCCACCAGGCTTTATTCTGACTTGGGCAAGAGGACCCCTAATAGAAACCCTGAACATGGCAATGGTGAACTAGTGTGAGAACCATAAAAGCTTTCTGCAGCTCGTCCCCCGCTTGTGCTCCCAGCTCCCACACCCCAGGTACACACTGCCTTATCATTCTCTCACCTGGGGAAGTAACAGCAACACAAACACCAAAGGGGACAAGTGGGTCTCAGTGACCCTGCGGGAAGCCCAGCAAAGCTCAGGGCACCTGGCAGGGCGAAGAAGACATTGTTTTCAACACCTGCCTCATTCCTGACCATGGAGCCCACAGGTCTGCAGACAGCTTTACAAGATCCAACAGGCCTACCCAAACCATTTCAGCATGGCAACATGGCACCCTAGCCAAAGGGTCCTGCGTCTGTATACACTATCCACTACAGAGTGAGGGCTTGCCACAGCTGCTAGTAGGGAAAGGCCACGCCCAAAAGCAAGCTGGCCTAATCCCTTGCCACATTCCAGCTTCCCCCATGTTGACCCTGATGGCCGACTCAGGACACTCTTACATGGATGGGGTGGCAGGAATGCCACCCAGTTATGCCATGCCACTTGCTCTGTGGGACCTCTGCCAACTTGGCAGCCTAGGAGCTGACAGCTTGCTATTCTTGATGCTCAGAGACTGTGTGTTTCACAGCTTGTTCATACAAAGGGGAACTTTGGAAACACTTCCCTCCAGCCTTGACAGTTTCTTCCCAGCTTCCTCTCTGCCTGGCTGGTGCTACATTCTACCCTGTCCCAGGGCCTAACATTGGCCATTGCTGCTTTTTGTTCCTCCTTCTTTCTTTAGGCACCTCCACCACCTCAGTGACTCCCAATCAGCTGTTCTCACTAGTGTCCTGGGAACCTGCATCCAGAAGGATGCTCCAAATCCCTAAGTGAGAGGAGTCTTCATGATTTCAGTGAAGTCAGACCTGAAGATTGCCCCGACAGGAACTTGTTCTTAGAATATCCTCTGTTTTCCACTCACTATCACAGCAACTCACAGTGACCAGTGCAGTGAATGGGCAATACTAGGTTGGGCTGGCCTGACATAGCAACAGCCTAGAGAGAATTCCTCAGGCAGAGAACTCCAGCCAATACCAGCCGCACTGCTGCAGTACTATGTGCCATGCCTACCTCCTAGAAGGCATAAGCACACAGATTCACACTTCTAGAGCATGCTTTCTTACAGCTCCTGTGACACATCCTATGCAGATAAGCACACTAGTATTTACGGTATTTGCAAGCATATCTCTTTGTTTGCCACCTCACTCAGCATCTGCAAAGGCGGTATGAGCAAACGGGGAGGACTGAAAACCGAGAGGAGAAAAGGAGAGAAGTATGAGCCACGTATCACCAGGGCTCAGGAGGGCTGGTACAAGGCTAACAACCTCAGGCGTTGCCCAGTGCCTCCTGACTAGAGATCCAAGGACAGAGGCTGGCCCTGCCCTGGGTCAGACAGGAGCTACCTGGGCAGACAATGGAGACTGGAGTGGTGCAGAAGGACAGAGTCCAGCAAAGCAAGCCATGTGCCAAATGCCACCCCAAATATCAGCACAGTTACACTTAGTTTTAAACCCTCTCCACTTGGAGCCATGTAGCTTGTGCATCAGTGATGCCCTGAACAACTCTGAAGTAATGAGGACTGTGGAGCCCAGAGGGCTCTTGACAATCCACCACGCCGATTCAAGATACAAAGTTCTGAGTTGTACAAGTCAGTAACACCTTTTGAAGAAAAAAAGCCTCCATGTGGGCTCAAGTGGGCCCTGGCAGAGCACACGGCAGCCCACTGCGACCCTGGGCTAAACTTAATTGCTCTCTGGGAGAACATGGCTCTTCTCATCTCAGCAGAAACTATATTTAACAACGTTTGGAGTAAAAGTGACAGTGGGTGGAGAAACACGGCCCACACTTCTGCTGAACCTCCACATGGGGGTCTGTGCTGTGACCTACTTTATTCTGTCTCCCCCCATCTGTCCCTCTCAGGGGTATGGCAGCTTCCAAGGGATGAGTTACACTGCAAAGAAACATTTTAATGATAATATGTTAAGTGACAGCCTAGCAAATCACTGAAGTCATGTCATGTGCTGCCCATTTCCTCAGATAACTCTTGAAGTCAGGCTCGCTTCCTTAGGGGCACCGCCTTTTCCCTAGGGGTCTGAGCAAACCTCTGCAGCAGGTCCAGTTCCTTGGGACCCACCTTTCTCAAAAGCACCAGGAGAGCACAGACAATGTGGGGTTCCTCAGTGGTCAGTGAGAGCTGCTATCTTTCTGTTCCCTATCTGGAGATGGGGGACCTGCAACACTCCCATGTGCCACACTGGCACAGAAGCCAAAATTGAAAAGAAATGCCCACTTCCCATTGTCCTACTTTCGGCCTCAGCAGTGGGTGATGTAGGCTTTGTTGTCAAGGAAGGAAACAGGCCAAAAGTGGGCACACTCGACCTGCTGATTCTCCACTCTCAGATCTGTGGGGATATCAGGCCGCTCAAAAGCCATGCTATCCTCCCAAACACAATGACACTGACAAATGCAAAGTATGTGTGGCAGCAGGCTCCATCTAACACCAGACCCAAGACTGCAAAACCCTGAGAACTTAAAGATACATTCAGGAGGAAATTCGCCAGCCAGGTCATCTCAGAAGCTCTGATCAGCCTTGATCCCTGCTCCATCTCCAGGTGGTGCAGGCTATTGGAACAGGAAGCAAACCAAGTCTAGCTCACTGACTGCTCGCCCTGCAGTTCCTGCTGGACACAATGACATACAGCTGTCACAAGCCAGCAGCCCAGCATGGAGGAATGAATGCTGGTCTGCAATGGCTGGACTGCTGGAGCCAGCTGGGGACCCTGGTGTCCTTGGGGACCACCCTTCTCTCAGGTTCCTTATCATCAGTCCTTCTGGGCCTAGCCTGGAACTCCCTTATAAAGCTCAAACTGCCAGGGCTCAGAGGGAAAGGCTAATTCCCAACAGATATCCAGGCTGGAGCTGCCTGAGAGATGAACTAGTGTTCTTCATGATGTGACGTGGCCTTCCCCAAGTATGGCACTACTAATAACTAGACAGTGGGAAAAATGTGGTGTCCCAACTTATCTCTTTTAAATAGGGAAAAGGCATTCAATACGCAATGCATTAGACATGTCTTTTCACAAAACCTCAAGAGAACCAAAACCAGTGAGTGACCTTCACAGCTACAACAAAAGGATCTTTGCAGAGAGTAGCTCTCTGTCTGTCTGTCTGTCTGTCTGGCCAAAGCTCAACCTGGAAACTCTGGGCGTATCCCACAGACAGAGTAGAAATCCACCCATTTCTGGTTATAGCATCGCTGTATGTGTGAACAGCCCAGGTACCTTTCTGCACACCATTTTAAAGAACCTCAGTAGAAGGACACTCTTAATTTTGTCCCAGCAAATTATACAGACTCGGACAAGGGCTTCTCAAGTGAGATTCTCAAGCCCACCTGTGGGGACCTACAGGCCTTTCTCTGAGGCTTTTCATACCTGGGACCTCCACAAGGAGAGTATATTAGAAATAGTATCTTTACCTTCCCAGACCTGGAGACCATGAGAATCACAGGACTTCATGGCCTTGGACATCTTAACTCAAGGTCATAAATGCCCCACACAATGAAGATATTTGGAACAGAGGGACAAAGCCCTGCCTAGATACATCTTCCTAACAACAGCATCAGAGCTGTGGGTGCATGGAACCAGTAAGCAGAAGCGTCATGTGATGTGGGACCAGTGAAGAGGAAGCTGCCATCATCTCAGGGGCACAGATGCCAGGTCAGAAAGACAGCATTTTCTGTTACAATAACAGACAACTCTGAACTGTCATCTTTTTGTAAGAACATGACATGAAAACCCTTCTCCCTCTTCTTTATAAATTAATTTTTCTTTTTACTTTTGTAAGATAGAAAAGGGTTTGAACTTAATTTTAAGGTGACTTATAGTGAACATGGAAATCACGAAAGTCTGTGGTGATGAGAATCAGGAGCTCTTTGTTGGGTCTATATACCAAGCATACGTCAACAGCAAATGCTTCATCTCGGGAGCACTCAGCAACTGAACAAAGAAAGGCATCTTTCCTTTGGCCTGGATCTACCAGTGCTGCACCCAGTTCACTGGGTAAAGTCACATGCTCCCAAGTCTGATGACCTGAGCTGAACCCCTTGGACCCACATGGTGGAGGGAGAAAAACAACTCCTGAAAGTTGTCCTCGGCCTTCCACACATGAGCTGTGGTACACAATACACATGCACACATAAGTAAAAGCATGTAATTAAAAAAAGTTTTTAAACCCAATCCTGAACCGGAGGACCATCAAGGATGTTCATTCAGACACTAGGTTGGTAAGGTCCAGGGTGGAATTTGTGTTTCAGCACCACTGACAGTTCCCAGGCACCTCAGCTCCACAGCATTCAGGAACCTGCACAGAGTTTCTGGCTCCTGACTTCTAACAGTGTAAAGGGAGCAGAGCTTTGTAGGGGTATATTTCCCCGCTATATTAAACTCGGTATTTTGGGAAGAGCTAATGTGGGAGGAGTAAGGAGAAGGAAGGGGAGGAGCCAGGAGAAAGGAAGAAGAGAGGGAAAAATGGCAGCAGATGTATGGGTGTCTCCAGCAAACTAAGGTAGTTGTAATAGTTAGGTTAGATATTTGGTAACACCTCTAATTGTGTGGGCTTCTTGTTATTTAACTATTACCAAATATATAAAGTTATTGGATAATATTTAAACATTAGAGTCTCATTTCTACTGGGTACTGCATGGATGGCGGGATGGTCTGAGCTCAGCCCAGCCTTGTAGAGACAGCGTGGAAGATTGGTGGAGCCATCTCCCATGCTGGTGTCTTGTGGGTGCCAGGGCCAGTATTTCTGGCTGACTGTTTCTAGCTGTGGCGTGCCCGTGGCCTCTGGCTGCTCCAGCTGTGGAGCGCTTGGTTTGAGGCCACGGAGCATGGTGGCTTGAGCTAGGCAGAACCACCACCACTTAGATGGTTGGCCCGCACAGCCCCATGTATTAAATATTAACAGTAACAGAGCTTAGTGTCCAGAACAGGTACTCACACAAAGAAGGGCACCAGCTGTACCAGGGTCTCCTTCTTGGGGCTGGCAGCAAACTCAGGCACCATCTGGATGACCTTGTTCATGACACTGCGTAAGTAACTCTGGAGTTGCTTTCGTCGCTCTTCCACAAACTTGGCGTCCTAGGAACACAGGTAGAAGGTGTACACTCAGTATACTTGCTTCCTAAGCTCAGAGAGGATCTTGTCCAACATGCACCCATCAGGTGACACTGGCAGGGGGGCTGCAGTAGAGAGTGGTATGCTGGCTTGCTATGTGCAAGGCTCTGTTCCATTTCTGTCCATCAATGCCCAAGGAGGAGTGGGCATCAATCAAAGTTCCAGCCAAGGGGCACGCCTATGCACAAACTGTCTGCATGACTTCACATGTGCTATGGGAAAGATGCCTGGGACAGTATTTTTATTAAACATAAGAAAGGTGTCCCAATACCTGTATACAGCGTGCTTCCAAAACTGAGTGAGTGAGTGAATGAGTCACAGGTGTGGTTGTTATTTCTTGGATACCACAATAGTCCAAGTGCAGTATCAGAGACCAGAGAGAGAGCAGTAAAGACAAACCATCATTGCACTGGCTCTGATGGAGCTCACAAAGAACATAAATTCATCTAGTAACCACACAGGCACACAAGGTTGTTACCACACTGCTGTCCTCTGGAGTGCAGGCTTAATTTATCCTTACAAATTGTCACTGATTATAAAAGGTCCAACATGTGACTAAAGCTGTGTGGCACAGCCCTGAAGGTGGGCACGGTATCTAAGTCACAGTCACACCCTGGCTGTGCACTGGGGGGTTCAAAGGCTTCACACTCCTCACTCAGGCAAGCTCCCCAGACGGCAGCCTGCACCATTGCACCTCTGCTTGGAACTGTGTGATGACCAGATGCCTCCCCTCTATATTCCCTACCTACCTCTACTCCTGCCCAGGTGGGTCCTGGCTTATGACAAAGAAATGTGGGCAGTATGGATGCCAGCAGAGACCTTTCTAGGCAAGTAGTGGCTTGGTGTGGAGAGAAGGCTGAGGAGGCAGGGACTTGTAGCCTGTCTGGTGGATCATGCACAGCAACTGTAGCACGTGTTGCTTACAACAGAGCTCCACCATTGCACTGGACCACAGAGTGAGGATTCTTCTCTGCTCCCCCTGAGCCAGAAGAGCCCGTTTCATCAGGGGCTTAGGTATACTCTGCCCACTGGGCCTTGTATTAGATGGTATCTAGACAAGCCTCCTAGTGCTCTGTTCGCCAGCAGAGAACTCACTCCCAAACAGCCTGGGATAAGCATGAGTAAACAGGATACCCGGTGACAGAAGACTGGCTTATTTTCCTGAGTCTATCCCTCATAGAAAATAGGGCTCTGCAGTACTGAACACACTTAGTTACAGATATTACTGTGGTTTTTCTGAGACTTCAGTTTTACAGTACCATGTGTGTGCTCTGGGAAGGCTCCTCCAGGAACTGTGTGGGAGGAAGAATTGGGGAGAGTCTACTAGCAGGGCTTCCCTTGGGCTACCACAAAGGCAGCAAGGTCTTCTGGTCCATGAGTTGCCTCAGTGTGCAACCCTGGTGCTGTGGGCTGGAGGGCCATAGCCAACACTGCCCCAGGCCTAAATCTCCACAGCCTAAAGGGATCAAGACAGAAAAGATCTTCCAGCAGAAGCCAGAGCCACTTGACCTATGCTCACTGGTCTGGATGCTAACTCTGCTCCTTACTCTCCACATTAGGCGATTAGATGTTCATTCCTGAGAGGGGTGATGGGTCAGGTGAGGGTGAATGGATCTCAGGCCTGGGTTTTAATTTGCATGAAAAACCCCTAAGGCAAGCCTCGAAAAGCTCTGCAGCAAGATGAGACAGGAGCCCTGGAAGGGACTGTGGAGTGTTATGGGCTTGGATAGGATACTCAACACTATAGCCACAAGAATCAAAGATGGTCCTTTCTGTGCACAAGTAGCTTTGCTGAACCACAGTGCTAAGGAAGGTAAGTGCCCCAAAGGGAGGCAGAGGACACCCCCATCCATCAGATCCCACCTGAGCAATGCTTTCATCCAGGTCCTATAGTGACCTGGCAGATGGGGGTCTCACCTGGAGGACTCCCAATGCTTTCCTAGCACTCATTCATCTTGAGAGCCAGTACCTGGGAACCCACACTGTCTTGATTAAAAATAAATCCAACTGAGTGGCAACCATTGTCTAACTGCTTGCTCTCAAGTATGTGTGTGTGGGGGATGTGTACATGTATGTGGAGACTAGAAGACTAGAGAAAATCTTGGGTGCCATCCCTCCAGACATACTGTCTACCTTGCTTCTGTGACAGGGCTTTTACCTATGGCTTACTGAGTAGGCTGGCTAGCTGTCCAGGGAGTCTCAAAGATCCTCCTTGCTCTGCCGCCCTAGTGATGGGTTTACAAGCTTGTGCCATCATACCCAGCTTTTTTCTTTTTTAAATGAAGTGTGCTAAGATATTTTTCTTTATCTGATATTACTTTACAGAATGAACTAGCTAGCTCCCTTGCTCCTGACAAATAGTTTAAACCCAAGCTGTCCAGAGTGAGCTTCTCAAATCTTCCCTGTGCCCATGTTCCCCACAAGCTCTCTCATGACAAGACCACCAAGGCTGCTGACAGGTCTGGATGAAGAAAAGTAGCTCAAGGACCTAAACTAGGCAGCAGGTAAGCAGGGATTCAGGTCTTCAAGGAGCAATTTCAGACCCCTCAGCTCAAGAGACAATCCTCAACCTTCACTGGAAAACCCTTTTGGTGTTCTCTCACTGACAGGCCCCTGCATTCAGTTCACAGACCTTTCTGTGATTACAGAGGGATGTAGATCACCTCAGTACCAAGGTAGACTGTCTGGTCTTTGACTTAGACCCATTGGCTGCTACCAACAGTTCTTGCTCTGGTCTTCAGCCTGCATATATATGCACACACACACCGTCATGGGAGAGTGCATACCTGCAACTTGGGAAGGCCATGCAGTCCTCTCTGTAAACACTGATGCCTTTACTCTATTACAAAGTGTCTCAGGTAGCCCCAGTAACTCTCGACTAATGAAACACGGCTTCCTCATTTTGGCCCTTTCACCGTGCATTGCTGAGGAATTAAAGCCAGGGCCTCATGCATGCTAGCAAAGTGCTCTACCTCTGAGCTACATCCCTAGCCCATGCTAACATAGACAGAGCTGGACGTGATGGTGTATTCCTATAATTTCAGCATTTGGGAGGTGAAAGCAGAAGAATCAGGAGTTCAAGGCTAGCTTCAGCTATGCAGCAAGTTTGAGGAATGCCTGTCCTACATGAAACTCTTTATCAAAAACAGGACAATAAAATAAATAATGAACAATTATAGTCACTTGATATTCATTCTTAAATACTTAGCATATAATTATAGAAAATTAGGACATGCTTCCATGTAACCAAACATCATAATTACCTCCAACATAGAGAATGTTCATGTGCTGGTATTATGGACTAGTGTATCTGTCATGGTGAAGTCTGCATTTTCAAAGGAGCCTGCTGTTTCTGGGGGCTTTTCGTGTTTCTGATTTTGCTTTTGAGACTGGCTCACATTTTATAAGCCAGGTTGTCCTTAAACTTGTGATCCTTCTGCCTCAGCCTAGAATCCTAGTGCTCAGGTCATGGGTGGCTACTATCACAATGAGAATGGGGGTGTCAAGCCAGAACCTCAGAAGTCAGAAGCTCTCCCAAAGGTTGACAGGTAAGGTCAGCCCTTCTGTGAAGAAGTCAGTCTCCACCATTTTTACCACACATGCTGTCAGGGGTCCACAGACAGGGTTTGACCCATGGGCTGTTTTGTGTGGACTGAGCAGTGTTTGAAAAGATTAAAGCAGGAGAGTTCTTAAAAACCCAGATCCCTGGCTCCCCTTTCATACCCAGCAGCCCCGTTGTCTTATCTTCATAGTGCCTGCCGGCCATTCGCTTGCCTTCCTTCATTGGTGCCTCCCTGCCCAACCCCACTGCATATCTGACACAGGCTGAGCTCTGTCTGTCTAGGTCACCTTGCATCACAAGATCATGGTGCCTGAGTAAAACGAGAACCTTGAAAACCTGCTGGGTGAAATAACAAACAAGGCAAGACTGTTGGCCAGAGAGTTATGTGGAGGCCACGGTCCACAACCAGGTGAGAAGACACACAGACCCAAGAAGGACGGGGTGAAGAAGGCCAAGCTGGTGTGAAAACAAGTCCTTGGTTCTGAGGACTGCTAGACAGGAGGGCAGAAGGCAAAAGACCAGCATGTCAGTGAGCTGGTCTGTGAGAGCCTATGTGTCATCCAGGGTAGCTGAGGTGGTATCACAGGCACATAGAGCCAGCCCTTAAAAGCCTAAGAATGTGGTTAATTCTGATTGTGCTCCTACGGTGGCAGCCAACATGCAGATTAGAAATGATGGGGCTGGGTGTGAGCCCAGCACATAACCTGCCAGACACCTCTGCTGGCCTTTTAATGAGTTGGTGTTGCCCATGGCTCTGCTGCTGCTTGTAGTTGTCTGTGTCTGAATTCCACTACCAGTTATGGGTGGGACTGATCACTGAGTAAGCAGGGCACACAGGGATGTTTTAATGGGAGTATTTATTCCTTCCAAAAAGGCCCATTTTACTTCAAGCTTTAGAAAAGGATAGCATTAAATTAGGCATCTCTCTAAATGAGGGTAGATGTTAAGACAGGCAGTGCTCAGAATGCATGCTCGGGTTCCACCCAGCTCAGGGTAGTTTCTGACATGGCTCTTCTGCAGGAAAAGCTCCACCCTGCAGCAGTGCCTTCCCAGAGAACATCACTGTGCTTCCCAGTGTTCCCTCACACTCTCACCAGGCACCACCTGGAATCTCCCCAGAACAATAGGTCCAGTCAGGCTGCAGCAGCAGACAGGCCACGCCCTGCTGAGAGGCAGCAGCTTCAAAGTCAGCAGATCTAAAGCAGGTCATTGATCAGAGGATTTACAAACCTTAAAGAAGCCTGAGTTGACCTCCTGTGCCCACTCCGGTGCCCACACCACGGTGAACACTGGCAGTATCTCACCTAGCCATCTCTGCCTTCTGAGCACAAAGGAAGACCAAAACCACCCAGCATGTCAAACATTAGACCAGAGCCACAGGTAGGCAGATTGTGCCAGGCCAACATAAGGTGACAGGACTGGGCCTCATGAGAAGGGCTAGCTTTGAGGCCCTGAATCTTGGGGAGAAGGCCCATTTTTACAGTGGGACTATGTGTTGCCAATGTTATATACCACGCCTAGAGTTGACCTCTAGAGAATTTGGTATTGGGGTTTGAGACCAGCTTCGGAAGGCCACAACCCTCATTACAAATCTCTTGAACATACGTGCGAAGATATTTACTTAAAGACAGTGAGCTGAGCACTAGTCCAGCCAGGATTGGACAGAATCCTTTACACAGAGGAGCGTCCCTGTCTCACAGGAAGAGGCCGGAGACAAGCAAACCCACACTCTTCCAGCCAGCCTTTATGGAGTTAGAATTTGAACCAAGTCCTCAAATACTCCTAAAAGAGAGGTCAGGGATCTACTAGAGACCTCCAGCCTGTTGCACCACATCCTGGGATATGGCTTCTCACATCACACACACAGAGACTGGTGGCTAGACTGGGAGCACCCTGGTTGGGTTCTGATGGATGGTTGCTGGTAAATGTTGCCTGGGATAGAAAGAAAAAGGGGAGATTTGAGATAACACCATATACCCCCAAATCATCTCCATATAACCTTTGAGGGAAAAGTCAGAGGCCTGGTGTCTGGACTGATGCTCCACCTCAGACCCACTATTCTTCTCAGATTCAGAGATGTTAGATTGTAGCCCTGGGGCTGGGCAGCAGAGGGACAGAATAGTCAATAAAGAGTTTGGACATGCAAAGCACCACTCCCAAAGGATCATGTGCTAACCATGAAAACCAACCGTTACAGACAGAATGGAAAACACGTCTGTTCCAGGCTGGGCACCAGGAATCCAACTGCATGGGAGCTATACTCGCCCCGTGTCACACTCCTGTGGTGACGATAACAACTGCAGCATGGCCTTCACTGGGAGCTCACTCTGTGCCCAGCACTACTCAGCAGGTGACCCGTTACCTCAACATACCCTTACAGCAGCTTTATGAAGCTTTTTTCCCTTATTGCAGAGGAAGATACTGAGGCTCGGGGGATCAAGTGTTTCCTCCAAGTTACACAGCTGAGATTAATAGTGAATGCCATCTGTCTGACTTCAACAGCCACCTGCCTTGAGAACCAGTGTTCTGACACCAGAGTAGACCTGCAGCTCTGACAAGAACAGAAATAAGAAACCACCTGTCCCCGTGTTTCATGCAGAGTGAAACACATGCCCCAGTTCAAACACTATCACCTTGGCCGGAGGAAGGAGTCACAGAGGTTCTGGAAGCTTGTTTTGCTCAGGGCAAGTCGGAAACGGTGGTCTGTCTGGCAACAGGCAGAAGCCAGCGTGCAACATCTCTTACACCTTCCCACTCTCCTTCAGGAATGGTCACGGGCCGAACCCCGTAGGGCCACAGTTGAGCCACAGGAAAACATAATCAAAGAGGAAACCTGCCTTGGTTGCTGAGGACCAGGGTGGGTATCCTTAAACTTGCTTTCTCTTAAGTACTTGAGATTCCCCTCTGTTTTTGCTGAACTTAAGAGTCCAAGATACCTCTAGTAGATGAAAGCAGGCTCTTTGGTCCAGTTGAGAGGTTTTGCATCACACCATATGTACACCGTGATGGTCTGAATAAGAATGGCCCCCTAGGTTCGCATGTATAAATGCTTAGGGAGTGGCACTATTTGAAAGGATTAGTTGTGACCTAGTTAGAGAAAGCGTTGTCAGTGGGGGTGGGTTTTGAGGTTCTAAAAGCCCAAGCTAGGCCTCTTCCTGCTGCCCCTGGATCTGGATGAAGGACTCTCAGCTCCTTCCCCAGCACCATGTCTGTCTGTGTGCTGACACGTTTCCTGCAATGGTGATAATGGACTAAAACTCTGAAATTGTAATCCAGCTCCAATTAAAAGCTTTTCTTTAGAGGAGCTGCTGTGGTCACTGTGTCTCTTCACAGCATAAGACACAGACAGACACACACACACACACACACACACACACACACTCACACACACACACACACACACACTTATCTACTTATTTAATAGGAGTCACTTTCTTATCACAAAGTCAGGGCTCTGATCCAGGTCTTCACACGCTATGCAAACCCTCTTCCCCCAATCTCTACCCCCAGACCCAAGAGCCTCCAGTTCAACAGACAGACAGCCTTTTCACTCTAACTCCTGCTGGCCCAGCACTCACTCTCCCACCATGATGCTGCTGAAGCAACACCATAATCCCTTAACCAGCTTGCACTTCCTGTGTTCAGCCCATACTACCAGAAGAAGGCATACCTGCTCCTGGAATGGGCTGGGCACACATGTCAGGCCCAGGTGTTGGAGCATCCATAATCTGCCCATGGTGATCACCCCAATTATGGGCTCCTGTGTTGTAGAAATATTTAATCCCAATCCGGGGGTTTTTAGCCGGCCTTTAACCATTTAGTGACCCTGAGGTCTGCGGTAGGGACACTGTCAGGGTACTGCATGGCCACAGTAGAGCCCATCAGCCCTGCTTCAGAGTGATGATTTTAAGTCATGGAACAGCTATGCAGGAACAAACAGGTTCCTATTGAACCTATTCCCTGGAGCCATGACATAGCACTTACAAGGGCCTTTGTGTGGATTCATTAATTCCATGGTCTACTGGCGGGTCTCATGTCCACAGTAACTACAAATTCACAAACTTAAGGATATGCCAAGACAGTAGCTGAAGCTGCTCTGGGACCTGACAAATGCCTGTGACTTCCAGTGGTGACCGAGTCCCAGGAGCCACAGCTACTGCTAAGTCTCACTACACAAGTCCTTGAGTAAAGTTCACTATATCCAAAGAGTAACTGCTTTGATTTGAATGCAAAATGTCCCTCACAGGCTCCTGTATCTAGACCCTTGGCTCCCAACTGCTGTTTGTAGAAACTTTCGGAGGTAGGATCCAGCTGGAGGAAGTAGATCATTGGGTCAGGTCCTTGGGGTTTTATAGGTTACATACCCTGCCTATTTCATGTCTTGCCCTCTTCTCTGTGGTCTGCTATGATGGTCAAGCCTCCTTCACATGGAGAAAATATGGGCTGAGGCCCATTGACCCATGTGCCCTGATGAGGCCCAATGACCCATGTGCCATTGACCCACACGGCCTGATAAACCTTCCTCTTTCAGTCATTGATTGCATCAGTGACATAGGGTTTAGGCAGGATTGACTCAGGAACATGACTTGGCTGATCTCCGCTCTCACACCTGAGTCTGGCACGGCACAGGACCCCAGCATGAAGCTATCCCAAAAGCAGGGGTTTGTGGTGCTTCACTGATGAAAGACAAGTCAGGAAGGCAGGTCACGTTTGCCCGAGAAGGATCCTGACTGCCAAGACAGCCAATTCAGGCAGAACAAGAAACCATCAGACAGTAGGCAGAAGTCAGTGAGTACCCAAAAGACTGCCCTGGACTTTTAGATCCAGCCATTCCTGAAGTCAGACTCTGTTACACAGCCAGTAAGTTCTAGTTGTGTTGCTGTGGCTGCATAGTGAGATGCTGTCTTTAAATAAACAAACAAAACTTAGATGGAAAAAGAAATCATTCTTTCCAAGAAGCCAGCCCTGAACCTCAAGGATAACAAAATTCAAAAGCTGTTTCAGCAGGCTGCAGTCTGTGAAAGCAGCAGGGCAGACAGGCTCACGCCGGGGCAGGACCCACTGCATTAGGCACAGGCCAAAGTGCCCCAGAAAATATAAGTGCAAGAGGAAACCCTGCTTGTTTGCTCTGTCCCCTCAGCTGTCACTATAGTTTCCACAACCATCACTGTCAAGCCCTTACTGTGAGACACAAGGCAGATCTCAGGAGGAAATGTGGCCTCTGGGTCACCAGCTGACAAGCTCTGCCCTGGGGCTATGTCCACAGCACTGGTCTAGGTCTCACATGGAGACCAACATCACCAGTGTGAGTCTGATGTTCCTGAGAGTCCTCAGTGCCACCAGGTTCTCCCTGCCTTCTAAGTCCCCTTCCAGCCTTCAAGGGCTCTTGTTAGCTTGCTCTGGCACGTGTTCCTAGGTCTTCTGCATACTGACCCCATTCTCTACCTAGAAGTGACACCTCTAAACTGCAAACTTTTATTATTACTTTTATTATTATTATATCATCATCGTCGTCATCGTCATCGTCATCATCATCATCATCCTTTGCTGAAGTTTTGGTGCCTCTCTCCTGGTATACAGGTACCCACATTTACAGAAACAAATCACTAAACATAGAGTCATACCAAAGCTATTGGAAGAAAAAGGAGCCAAGAGAGCTATATTCAAGGGGTGAGCTCTATGAGCAGGGAGGACTCAAGGTGAACCTGACAGAGAGAGGCCCACTATGGGAAGAGTCAGGCAAAATACAAAAACTGTGTATGCAAAGGTCCTGAGGCAAGAAAGGGATTGAGGACTCAAGGTCTAAAGGGGAGACAGATGTTATCCTCAGAGCTGTGGTCACCAGGAAGAGATTAAATCAGAGTAGCACATGGGAAAGCCTATGCTTTGTGAGTAGAGCCTGTGCATAGTTAGCAACAAAGAGCTATCGTTCTTAGAGCAGTCCTGCTAATGTGAACAGGATTCTGTTTATTTCCTGCTAATAGGAAGAAAACTGCCTGGTTCATGGGGAAAGCCATGAGCCAGATCAAAGGCTCCTTTGTGACTCAAAACAGTTCCATTTTCAGCAGCTTTATGAGGATCAGGCACTTGGCTCAAAAAAGCTTCAAAACTCATTACAAAAAAAGAACTTCACCTTCCCTCAGAAGGCAGAAGCCCCAGAAAATGATGAGAATGTTCTGGGGACTGAGCCTAATGCTTCTGTGACCTGGGAGACAAAGAGCTCTCCAGAAAAGGCCTCTGCAGCTCAGGATGCAAAACCTTCACAGTCCTTCCTCAGGAGGACTGAAGGCTGGTGCGATGGCTACTCTAGGTTGTCAGCTCAACTAAAACTCAAATGGCTAGGCACACTGTGAGCAAAGTTTTCTTACATAAATCATGTGAAGTGGGAAGGCCCACTTCTAACCTGGATCTGGAGGCAGAAGACACACGTTAATAGGGGCCACATCTGCTGGCAGCCTGTATGAGGATACAGAGATGGACATGCTCTGTTCCTGCACGCCCTCACTCTCACTGGCAAGTCCATTTGTTCACAGACATTAGAACTGGCTTCTTCAGGATGCTAGTGTATACAGAAGCCCGGCTCAGATAACCATCCAGCCTTATGGACTAAACAACTACTGAGTTCTTAGACCGTCCACTGGTAGGCAGCCATTGTTGTACTAGCCTGAAGCCATTCTAATAAATTCCTTCTCTCTCTCTCTCTCTCTCTCTCTCTCTCTCTCTCTCTAAATAAACATTTATTTATTTCAGTTCCAGAGAGATGTAAAAGAAAGGTTTTCTTCAACTGTTTGTTGCAGGTTGGAAGAACACTGTAGCAATTGTGTATAACATGATGTGTTTGGAATGATGAATAGATGGATAAATTGTGTGTGTGGGTATAAATCACACACACTCGATAAGTTCTGTTTCCTTAAAGAATGATCACTAAAGAACATGATTTTGGGTCTGCAGAGATGGCTGTGGCTATGGCAGAAATGCCTCAGGAATATGAAGGCCTGAGTCAATCCCCAGGACCCGAGTTAAAAATCATGGCCGGTGGCTTGCCTTTATCATCCCAGGGCAGAGACAGGCTGATGCCTGGAGCAGCCACTGGCCAGTTAGCTGGAGAGGTGCTCTCTCAAATAACCCAGGTGTGTAGTGCCTGAGCAATGATACCCAAAGCTGATCTCTGGTGTCCATGGACTTGCACACACGCGTGCACACACAAAGAGCACAATTCAGGACCTTCTGATCCTCTATGCACAGAAGTGCAATCTGGCCTCTGAGACATAAACAACCCCAGAGGTACATGGGCTCCTGAGAAGTTATTGCAAGAGCTAGGGTGCCTCAGTTGGGTTGACTGACTGTAGGCAGAGAAGCAGAGATGGAAATAAGGGTTTACAAGAATGGAGGTCAGGTGGACACAGCATGCATGGGGAGAAAGCGAGGCTTGGTTTCTAGGAATAAAGGAGTCCAAGGTGCTACTTCCTTGGAGACAAGTCATGTCTCAGTAAACAACGTGAAGACAAAGGGGGGAACATGAAGATCTCAGACCCAGGAAGAAGGCCTCTCTAGCAGGAAAAGGACCACAGGCTCACAGGCTCACAAAACAAAGAATGGAACAATGTAACAGCTGGTATCATCCAGTCCTTGGGAATATGGAGATGACCCAGTGCTGGCAAAACAGAAATAAAACATGCTGCTGAGAGGCAGGATCGGCCTCCACCACTGGAAGTGAACATGTCAGGCTACCTGGAGTATTGGCAATGGGTGCCTCATCAGCCAGCAGCCTCACACCAGGCAAACTGAGTCCCAAGTAGACATGAGGTGGTGGCAGCACAAGGCATCTCTGCTATAGTGATCAAGCAGGCACAGTGGTGCATAACTATAATCCCAGCGATTAGAAGGCTGAGGTAGAGGGAATCACAGGTTCAAGGGCAACATTGGAAACAACACAGTGAGGCATTATCTCAGAGAAGAGGGGGAATATTGTCTAAATGACTTCATCTCAAAGTCCTGTAACACCACTGAAGAATGCAAGCTGGGAAAGGACACATAAAGAGTAGTGTCATCATTTATGCGGAGTCATTAAGAGATAACACTTTTATAATCCCACCATAAAAGCACAAAGGCGGGGACCAAGGGACCAACAGTCCCATGCTGCTCCCCTCTGGGACAGGGACTGCAATGAGAACTCAGCTGTATTTATGATGTTTAATTTCTAAACATTAACATTCATTCCATCTGGATGGAGATATGTGCTTATCCATTACAGCTTTCTCTGTACTCTAGGGACTATCAGAAAATTTCACTATTTTTTTAGGAGCTTAGAAGTAGACAGGACCAAATGTGCATGGTTGTTGATTCTAGGTGGTGGGAAGATGAGTGGTTTTCTTATTCTCTGAGTTCCTTCTTTTTCCCTTCTCTCAAGGAGCCATACTAGCTGAGTGAGATGGCTCATGCCTATAATCCCAGTGCTGACCAGGCATGGGCCACAAGATCACAAGTCCCGGGCCAGCCTAGGCTACTATCTCTGAGTGCAGACCCCAGACAGAAGAATAGACAGTAGATGGTTAAATGCAGCCAGCGTCTATGCTTCTAGGAACAGAAAAGATACTTAAACTGTGGTGTCTTTACAGAGCGGAATACTACATAGCAATGAAGTGGAGCCATCAGGTATCCCACGTAGCAACAGAGAAGAGTCTGAGAGCTGTGGTGTAGAGAGAAAAAGCAAGAGAGTTCAAGTTCAGAATTCCTCCATGTAAGGCTCTCAGGCCTCAGAGAGTCTGTCATTAGAAAGCAGGAGCAGGACTGTGGGTCACTGTGGAGAGAGTGACAGGAGGATGTTCCTGGTGCTGGGGCCAGTCTTGGCTTGCAGCCGGAAGCTGTACCCCAATTTAAAATACCAGAGCCTGGAATTCCCACACTCAGGATTGAGGATCAAGCACCCCTCCAGGCCAGTTTTGGTGACAGAGTGAGGCCAGGCCAGGCTCTATGGCATAGGAAGACCTGCCTCAACAAATACAACAAAAGCCACCTCACTCAGTGAGGTGAGGAGACAAAGGGCAAGGCCATGAGGCACCACCCAGGCCCAGCAGTGGCTGTGCTACTACTGTGATCACCTACAGGGAAGACACTGGTGCTCTGAGGGGAGGGTGGGGAAGGCAAGGCAGGAGGAGGTACAGAGGTAGAGCCAGACTTGCCAGTGTCCAGTCTGTGCCCCAGGACCCACCTCTTCTTAAAGGTTTCACAGCATTTCAGAATAGCAGCACCAACTGGGGACCAAGTACTCAAACACATGAGCCCTGGTGTGCAGAGGCAGTTCATAGTCAACCCACAGCAGGAGACAAATGAGTGTCCGGGCCTGTTTTAAAGCTAGCATGGGGGCAGGGCACTGAGCTATGCTGGGTGTAATATGTAACAGCCAGCCTACACTGACTGCAGCCCCACAAGACCCAGAGGAGTCAGACGCTGCCAAGCAGCCAACTCACACAGAAGCCTGGTGACTTGCCCAAGGTTACACAACCAGTGTTTCCCAGTAGAAGGAGCCCTTCACTCTTTGCCCCTAGATCTTGTGGCTTCTGAAAGACATGGCTACCGAGAAAGACAGCAATTGAGCTGAGGCCAGTGAAAATAACTAAAGTGCTGAGGATCAAAGGCCCTGGAAATACATGTTTCCCCCAGGATGCCAAAGACTATGATACCAGCCCTCAGTATGAATGGGAGCACTGGAGGGGAAGGTGGCAATTATTCTCAATTACTCAAGAAGACAGTAAGAGCCTAGAAGGGCTCTTCTCTGGTGCCATTTTAATCAGCTGTCCAAAAACACATGCAAAACCAGCAGATGGAACACAGGTTAAGTATATTCTGAAGGCCTTTCAAGCTGGAGGGGGAGATTAAATAATGATATACAAGCAATCTATTGGCCTAAAAACATTGTGGGCGAGATCAAATGCCCGGTAGAGAGTCAAGTGTCAATTAGAAAAGCAGCAGGCTTGGCATAAAAACAAGGTTCTCCAGCTCAGCCAGGCAGGGGCGAGGCAGGGAGACAGCCAGTTGTGGCCAGCTAACTGGAAAGGCTGTCCCCAAGTGCAACATCAGGTTTGGTTTAGTAAAACAGGGTCTCTTTATATAGCCCAGTTGGCCTGGAACTTGCTATGTAGCTAAGGCTGACCTCAAACTCAGGGTCTTGCAGACTCAGCCTCCAGGGTGCTAGGACTACTGGTGTGAGCATCATGCCTGCTGAAGATGTTGGCAGTCCTATTAACATTAGTTTTCCCATGTCCTGAGGACACTACGCAGGGCAGATGGTGCCACCTGGGAATCAACCATCTCTTTCCATTAATGCTATCTGTGCATCTATACCAGCACCTGTCAATCAATGAAAGACAAAATCAGAGAAAGGAAACTTATGGGAAAATGGCTGCCACGCAGCAATGTCTGCTGCTTGAGCTTGTCATGGGTTCATTCTCTGTGTTCACTCTGCCGACAAAAGGCAGCCTCTGTTGTCCATGGTTGTCCATGATGTCACAGGACAGAGAGAACTGTAAATCAGGCAGAGTATAATAAGAAACCCATGAGATCAGACAAGGCTTCCTGGAGGTGTTACAGGCTAAAATATGCAACAGACAGAGCAGCCATGTGTCCAACCTGTGTGTCAGACAGCAGACACGGGTGCAGGGGTACCCACACTTCTATTTCTTTATACATGACTACAAGATTTGTGTTAGATTTGATATTGAAAAGTCTCCCCGAGAACCCCATCCTCCACTTCAAGGCTGAGCTCATGTGTGTCACTGTCCTAAGATGGCTTTCCTGGCAAAATGATGCTATCTACTGTAAAGTCCCTTTGGTGAAATTTACTGATCCAAGAAAAGATCGAGCACCTCCCTGCCCTTGCTCAGTACAGGAAGCACCAGGCCTCAAGCAGGGCTACAGAGCTGGCTTTGTTTGGACATGACTCCTTTTACTCCTCGATTTCTCTCTGGAACACAGCCATTGCCAATCTGTGTGTGTGTGTGTGTGTGTGTGTGTGTGTGTGTGTGTGTGTGTGTTGGGGGGGGTGTTTTCCTGCCACATCTCTCCACTCCACAGGTGCTCTCTCCATCACCTTTGGGTTCTGGGCACCGTTGCACTCATCATAAACTCCCAGCACCTAGCACAACAGCCCATACTCTGAGACACAACCAGTACAAGGAAGTGTCCTTGGGAAAGTTACCAGCTGCACTTTCAGACTTCCTCTCAGGGTCCAGGGGCTGCATGGGGACAGATCCAGCTCAGCAAGCACCACTGCCTTCCTGTGTGTGCTTTAATGAACACTCAAAGAAATAATTTCTCCAACAAGTTGAAGGGCCTGACCTTGCCTCAGTATCAAGTGAATATTCAGAAGGGCCTAGGGTTCTCAGCTCCCACTATCTCACTGAACCGTAACAAAGCCTGGAGCCATAGATGTGGCCTAGTCTGCCTGGCCTCTAGCATAACCTACCCAGCAGAGAAAGGAGGGAGAGCAGCCTCCAGTTGACCAGCAAGTTTTCTGTTGTTAGAATTCAATTGGGGAATTCCTGCTGAGACCCAGGACCTCACAATCTACAGTCACTGTTACCATTGATTGTGGGGGAAGGATATAGACTCTCATGTGGTGCATAAAATAGACTATGTAGCCTATTCCCTGGATGGTGCCCATGACAGCCCAGGAGTGAGTCAGTTAACAGCCAAGGCTCACAGTGACTGGGTGTTCATGACTCAAAGATGTCACCCCAAAGATGTCATATATGGATTCTCCTTCATTATCCAGAAAGACAAGTGAGTCACCTTTGAAATACACCAGTCAGAGAGATCCCAACACAGTGACTTTTCTGGACAATTTGTATTCAAGCTTTCTAGAAACTTTGCTATCAGGACACCAAAGTATATTCTAAAGTACTAGGCCAACATAAATCCACAAAAGCTTGGCCTTTAATTGAGTTCATAAAAGGTCCTTATGGGTACTGACCGTTCTACACCCTGACTCAGTCCTCTCTTAGAAATTGAAGAAATTGCCCAATCCTGTCCTGGTCTTCAAAGTGGACTGAAGAGAAAGTGTGTGAGCTTCAACCTCATGTGAAGCCAAGGTCACTGTCCTTCAGCCATTGAGGAGTGACAAGGTGCATGTCAGGAATGAGGCTGTGGTTGGCAGCTGTCAGGTCCATGTGTCTATAGGAAACAGATCTGGATATCTGGTTGCTACCAGCGGGTCTATGGTGAGCCAAGCTATGCAGGTGGTGTCCTTCATCCTCAAGTTCATTTATGTACAAATAAGTAAGAGTCTCTTCTACAGACATGGGTGTGGGAGGGGAAAGTCCCCTCCATGCACTGGCAGGGGTGGGGCTTCTCCTGCATGGAGGGACCATGGATGACCCACTCTACATGGGGGACTTCTCCTGCATGGAGAGGCACACTGCAAAGAGGAAACCCACTTCCAGTCCCCACTACACACAGGATAGATACCTGTTCTTTCTAAATGACTGAACTGCAGAAGCCTCATTCTTCAGTGCAGAGCCTCGGTTAATGAGGTTGGCTCATGGGACTGGCACTCTCGGCACACTTAACTCAGTGAAGGCTTATAAAATGAGGAAGGGGTCGCTGAGGAAGCAGGGGGTGGAGAAGGGGCTGCTTTAGCCTCATAGAATGCTCTGAGTGATGCAAGATTATGGTAGGCTAGTTCCTAGAACTTATGCGGCAAATGGCTTTGGCAGAGGTGATTAACTTAAGAAACTTGAATTGGAATACCACTGCAGATTTTCTGCATGGGCCCACTGCTATCCAAGAAGAGGAGGTGTATGAACCAGGAAAGGCCTGAGGATGTGGTAGAATAGATGAAGGGTCAGAGTAACATGGTTTCTGTCTTTAGGAGGATTCTGGTTGGCAGCACACACTGGGAATGAGCCCTAGAGAGGGGTTCCTGTCAATACTATTCCCAGTTGCTTTCAGGTCCTCAAAGGGTCCTGAACTTCAATGTCTGACTGGCTGCTTAATATCCTGTCACCTGATTCTGATGGCTATGATGTGGAACTATCCTTGGAGTTAGTGCCCAAGAGAGTTAAACCGGGAAACAGGGATGGGCTGTAGGCACAGTGGTGTTCAAGCTCCCTCAGCAATTCAAAGTGCATACAAGGTAGGGGCAATGTTTCCACTCACTAACAGGAAGGTGGGGATGACTGCCGGGACAGGTGACTGAGCAGCTGCACACTGGGTCCAGACTTGGGTCTGCCTTCTTCAGTCTCACCTAGTCTATTGTACAGTGACTAAGCTGTAAAACATTTTCAATAGAGGCCATCCCACCTTCATGAAAGAAGTAGTCACAATAAAAGAAACTTCTGTGACAAAATCTGGTCTCTTTATGCATGTAAATAAGTATGATAACTTCAGTGACTGAAACTAGGGAAAAATATTGAATCAGAACAGCAGTCAGTAGGCATGACCAACCAAGATGTCAATTTATTCTGTGTTTGTATGTACGTGTGTGCACTTGCATGAGTGTGTGTGTGTTTGTGCATGTGTGTGCATCTGTATTTGGGGTGTGTGTGCACATGTTCTGCAAATGTGTGAATGTGCATATGTGTGCTTTGGTGTGTGTGTATGTAGGTTTGTGTGCACACATATGCATGTGAGTGTGGATGCCAGAGCAGAACCTTGAGCCCACCTTGATTTCTAGACAGGGTATCTCACTGACCAGGAACTAGCCAATAAGCTAGTCTGGTTAAGCAATGAGCTGTCTCCCTAGTGCTGGGATTATAGGTGTATGTCACATTTCTGTAAGTACTGGAGAGTCACGCTTGGTCCTCATGTTTGTATGACAAGCACTGTGAGGATTAAGCCAGCTCCCCAGGCCTCTAAACCCTTTTTGATTTTGAAAATTATACATTTGTGTGTGTGTGCATATGCACATGTGGAAGCCAGAAAACCTCCTTCCACCTTATCATGAGTTCCAGGAACTAAATGCAGTGTGACAGGCTTGTGTAGCAAACACGTTTATCCACTGAGCCCTCTTTTTTTTGTTTTGTTTTGGTTTTTTTGGAGACAGGGTTTCTCTGTGTAGCCCTGGCTGTCCTGGAACTCACTCTGTAGACCAGGCTGGCCTCAAACTCAGAAATCCGCCTGCCTCTGCCTCCCAAGTGCTGGGATTAAAGGCGTGCGCCACCACCGCCCAGCCCACTGAGCCCTCTTAATGACCTGTTTTTAAGAATATTATCTAAAGGCCACAGCTGAGCTTGCCTGCATTCAAATTCTCTGACACATTCACACAACACGGGCAATGTTAAGTGTTTCCTACTGGAAGGGAACAGCCCCCACTGAGTCAAGCACACTAGCTCTCTGGCACTTTATAGGAAGCTATTCTGGTAAAATGGGGGGAAGCCCACCCACAGAAAGAGTGCCCTTCCCTGAGGTGGGGGCTCATGAGAAGCTCCTTTCTCGGTTTTTCCTAACATTGCAGTTTTCCTGTGGTGACCACAGTCTTGAAGGGCAGACCAAGCAACAGCAATGATCTGGCCCCTAGATGCATACCTTGTTTCCAATGGCCTTTTTGGGCGGGAAACTGTAGGCCCTTACTTGCGGGAAAGCACTCTGCAGCTGGTGGTGCAGCCCCCGGAACTCAGTGTACCGCCGATACACGTTCCACTCGTCATCTTTTATCCGAATATAGACCTGCCAAAGAGGGAGAGAGGAAGACAGGTTGAGCCCAAGCTTTCAACATCACCCTTGCAAGGGTAGGTGCCACATCATTCTGTCCACAGGGGCCATGTCTGCTTCACACACCACAAGGCGCTGACAGGTGACACTGAGGGCACCAGTGGTCACAGAAGAGACTCAGTGAGGCACACGACACTCAAGCCCAGCCTAAGTGACAGCAGAGCTGCAACTCCCTGTCACATGTAAACTGCCCCATGGATACCAGTTCTGTAAGTCCCACAGGCCTGAGGTCACACTGACCAGTGCACAGCAGAGCTGACTCCCACTGTGAGCAGCATGTCCACATTCCTGCCTTTGCTAGTATCTGAAGTGCATTTTTGGTGCCCACTATTACTATACCTGGGGGCCACTGATAGCCAGGGGAGCAGAGAAAGTGTTAAGGCCCCATGGATCACCCATGACAGGCTCACCTCACCACCTTACACAGATGTGGATGAAGCTCTCAGTTCTGTGACTCCCACTCTAAAAGAAATGAGCCTCTGTGAAGTCAGCAAGTGGGAGGCCCAAGGTTGAACAGAAATAACACACTCCAGCTAATCACAGGACCTTCAGCACTCAGCACCTGTCATGTGCTGGGCATTATCCCAGGTACATGCCTCTCCTCTGTCCTCAGGCTAAGCTGTGAGGCAGAAGGTGGAAACAGACCATCTTCAAATGAAGACATAGACTCAGATAGGCAATGTCAGTTGCCTGGGAAAAGAATCTGAGCCCAGAGTTGTCTTTTCCCCAGTGTCCCATGTTTCCTTCCTCAGGACTCCCCTGCAAGGGATGAGGCTTACAGGGGCCTCTGGAACCCCTAACCATCAGTGAGGCAGCAGGAAAAGGTACCTCCCTTTGTCCTTTTCCTGAGTATTTAATGTGACCTCCAAGTTTGTCCTTGCTAACAAGTCCCTGATTTCCCCTCCTCCTTCACACTTCTCTCCTCAGAGCCAAGGATCTGATCTGATAGAATAAAATGCCATCAAACACCTCCAGACGACTACCAGCTAATCCCCAACAACCTGCTTGGCATCCAAACCTGGGAAACCTGAGGTGCAAATGATTCGCTCCTGAATTCTTTACCACAGAACTGAGTGCACATGCTGAAAACTGTTAGAGTCATTCATTTGTTCACTTGTTTAATTAATTAATTATGTAAGTAATTACTTTCAAGGGCTCCTCCACCCAAATTAAGTTTGACTGGTTCAACTTTCCTCAGCTTGAGCCATGAAGACAATAATTCCTTGGTGAAATGAAATGCCAGTCTCTTCTACACAACCAAGTTCCCTTCTAAACAATGGATAAAGTCACTCATCTTGACCCAGCAGAAGGAAATAAGATAGGTGGGTGCTGCTGGGACCAGCATCAGGACCACTGCCTGAAGGGAAAGTGCAGACTTGAGATCCTTTCACTGCTGAAGTCTGTCACCCCCAGAGAGGCTTACACAGCACAAGGAGGTAACAGTAAGTTGAGGGCTTGAGGTGTGGGCCTCAGTCCCTTGGTGAGTGGGACTCAAGGAGATAAGAGGATCTGGGACTCACCAAGTGAATAAACAACAAAGTCTAAGATGGGGACCTGGAAGAGCCTTGCTCATTTCTACTGAGGACAAACTGTTACTATGCAAAGCAGGATGTAGGCCCTTCAAAAGCTCAAGTAGAACTATGTATGACCCAGCTGAGGGCACACCAGAAGGATCCAAAGCCAGCACACTACCAACATATATGTGTACTCTGATTTACCAAGACACTATTTACCACAGCCAACTTCAAGAACCAGGCTAGATGCCCATTAACAGTTGAATGGATAATGAGATCACCACTATAAAAACTCAGTTTTGTTTAGCTGTAAGAAATAAAATCATGTCATTTGTAGAAATATGAATAGGACTGGGGATCATCATGTTAAATGAAATAAGCCAGACTAAGAAAAATGCTGTGTTTTCTCTCACATGGGCATCTAGCTTTAAACATAATCACAAGTGCCACACACATACATACACATACATACATGCACACAAAGACACCGACGCACAGGCACATGTACACATACACATGCATCAGACATGAAATTAGAAGAAGGGCTATCTACGAAGAGTAGGGACCCAACTGTACACTGGGAGGAAGGACAACATAAGGTAACACAAGTAAATGCTATCAAGGTATCTGCTGCATATACATGTAAAGGTCAGGGTGAAGCTTATCCTTCTGTGCAATGAAGACATGCTAATTCTAAAAACAAGAATACCTGCAGAACGCCATGGGCTCCCTCATGCTTCTCACTTGTCAGTACCGCTTGTCTGCAATGTTGCGCACTCTCCCTGTATGTCTCTTTTTTCTTGAACTTCATATAAGTGGAGACATGCTTATATAGTTCACCATGTCTGGCCCTTCTCAGGTAATGTATGTGAGGTGCATCCATGTTGCTATATGCCCTCTCACTGATACTTTGACATGGCTGCATAATATTCCACTGATAACATGCCATCAGTATTTGCCTGCTCTGGAGGGATGAACGTTCAAGGTATTTCCAGTTGGATGCTCTTGTACCTGTCTCCTTGGAGTACGCAGATCTAGATGTGGGAGGCAAAACTATGCTATTACGAAAAAAAATCATGGTCAGTATTGTCATGAGCTAGAGGAGAAGCAAGGCCTCCCACCTGAGCACAAAGGATGGTGCTGAAGTGTCCTGCATCTCCACCAGAGAGCAATGGTCACATGCAGCAGGTACAGTGGAAATCAATGGGAAGGCCGGGTCTGTATAAACTGTATTTGATCAAGCCTGCCTTTCCTGTTGAGGACCTAGATGTCCAACCCAGACTGTGGGCAGTGCTGGCGCTGTGCCCACTTACACATACAGTACGGCTGGACAGCCCTGAGAGGGAGGCCAGACACTGGGTCTGAACCCCAGTGCCACCTCTTGTAAGTTAGGTCACCTCTTACTTTTGGTAAACGAGGATGATGCTGATTTGGGGAGAGCTGAGAGACTTCAGGATTTAGAATGGTGTCCAGTACCTGCATCAACACATCTGTCAAGTGTCAGTTGTTCCTCTCAGTGAGCAACTGGTCACACACACAGTGGGTGAGGGCAGGATAGGCAGGGAAAGAGAAAGAAGATCTGCAAGCTTGTTTTGGCAGGCAGAAGTTCCAGGTCAAATGCCTGCCAAGCACAACACAAGCCTCATTAGCCCAAAGCATTCGGGACGTCAGGCCGGTTGGCAGACACACAGGGCACAGAGCTGCACACAGGAAATGCCTGGGTCATCCTAGCTACCCCCAGTATAC
The DNA here is from genome assembly GCA_030674055.1 of Rhabdomys pumilio. NCBI lineage: Eukaryota > Metazoa > Chordata > Mammalia > Rodentia > Muridae > Rhabdomys > Rhabdomys pumilio. The sequence goes on along the minus strand of JANHMN010000002.1, from coordinate 91,048,048 downwards.
TCGCTGTAATACTAAGGATGGTCTCTCACCCTGAAACTCAGTTCCTTCCTCTGAAGAAAGGGGTGGAGGCTAGCCTCACTGTGTGGTCCTGAGATGCCATGCCTAACAGGCACCGTGAGCACTGGCAGCTGCAGATATGGCAAGCCCTGTCACCTCCGTCATCCACTGCCTTTGTGTACATGAACTTCCCTATTACAGAATTAGGGGTAATTATAGGATGTGCAATCACGAAATTAAAGCAGGTAATTACCATGCCTAATTAATTGTCAAATGCTAGGCAGACAAGAGAATACAAACAGAAAGCATCGCTGTGGATGGGGCAGTTCCAGGTGCCCTCTGCTTGCAGAAAGCTCAATGGCAACACCAGAGGTCAGAATCTGATGCCCCTGGGTGGGTTTTCAAGCACTAAAATAAACCCAGGATGCACACTGGGCTCTGCCTCAGCCTGAGCTGGACACCCTCTGTGCTGGCTACAGGCCAACAAGGCATCTATACAGCCCTGTCACAAACACACCCAGAGTCCCAAACCCGAGAGCTATTTCAGGAAGGGGACCTCATGGGGGATAATTTAATAGCTGCTGTAAACCTTGACAAGGAGCAGACTGTAGAGTCTGGCCCCCACACAACAAGGATTCACAGATACAAACTGTAGGTTTGCAAGGAAAACACCCTGCTGCTCTGCTTGCTGGCAGTCACTAAACAGCAACCTTTTCACTCACCTTCTGCCCCATAAGAAGTCCTGACCCCAGAAGCAAGTGTTTAGTTCTGTATGACATCATTCTCTCCACTCCTTGGTACTGGAGATTTAACTTAGGGTCTCATACACGCTAAGCAAGTGGCAACCACTGTGCCATACCCCAGACATAACTTTCACTTCTTATTTTCAGAGATCTTACTCTGTAGTTCAGGCTGGCCTTGAACTTGTGATCTTCCTGCCTCAGCTCCTCCCCATCCTCACCCCCTTGGTAGTGATGACAGGTCTACACTACCAAGCCCAGAGCATGTAAAAAGGCCCAGAGAGACACAGGTCTTGTTTCTCTTAGAAAACCCAAGTCTGACTCTACTTCTGGAACTTGTGGACAATGACATATGGCTCAGTAATGCCTTTCAAAAGGTACCAGACATTTTGCATAAGAAGTTCTCTAAAGCTCAGTGATTTTCTTTGTCTTAAAATGAAGCCATGGAACAAGTAAGTCTTGTAAGCACCATTATACAACACAAAGGACAGAGGAGACCAAGCTCAGAGCTGATGGAAGGAGGGCTTGGAGCTACACCACATTCACACAGAGGAAAGCAGAGACAGCCTGACGCTGACATGAGGACTGTCACCATGCAAGAGTCAGATGACATCAGATGCTCTTCAAATGGCTTGAGGTTCCTAATTCATTTTGTTTCCTTAATAAGCAGTGAGTGAGATGATTTGTGTTTCGGTTCATAGCCCATGTTAATGTATCCTCGCTCAACTTTCCTTTTAATGAATGGCTTCATGTGTTATTAACTGTAATGTCCTCGGTGCTAGAACAAAATGCTCAAATTACCATAGGACCACACTGATGGCGTGATATTATCGTGGTCAAATGCTGCAGAAGATGAACAACTTAGCTGAAAACAAACAACTTCAGTTCACTGGGTTATGTAGGCAAGGGAGACGAGAAGAAGAGACAGAGACACATTAGTTATTTACTGAGGATTTACTGAGGACTGCCAGCACCATCCACGAGTCTGTGGCAGACATACAGAGGAGGCCTGGGAAGTGAAATGGACCGGCACCATGCAGTGCTCAGATCGACGTACTGCACCATCTGAGTGCCTCCTCAGAATGGCCTGGCCAATGGTTCCCAAGGCGTGGTCTTCCTGCTGCATTGTTGGCTCAAACTGAAGGTGACCAGATTTGAAAACACTGTGTTTCAGACATGTGCCCTATCTTCCAGACCCTATTCACATCAGGTCTCTTTCACTGGTCACAATTACCAGTGTTACCAGCTCAGAGACAGCCTAGTGGCTTTTTCTATCCCCTTGTAGGTTGGCACTGGGGATCCTGAAAGAATAAAGCCAGGCTTCATCCCTGGCCTCTGAAACTTAGTTGGCCTGCCCAAAAAGGTGCAAAGAGCCTTGATGAATTCAAATGGGGAAAGAGCTGGAGGAGAGAGACATGGTGCCTCCAGCTGGGTGAGGAATATGGATGCAGGAAATCAGCTGATGGGTGTTTGGCTAGAAACAGACTAGAAAAGTCTAGGGGTAGTGTTGAATGTCTGTGTTGAGGCAAGGTAACTTGAGCTCAAGGCTAATGGTTGATTACACAGGGAAAAAAACAAAAGACTGAAGAAGAGACTCAGTAAGTAAAATACTTGCTTCTTAAGTAAAAAAACCTTACCTCAAGTCCAGAACCCATGTAAAAAGGCAAGGCATTACTGTCAGCTACAAGTGCCATCTTACAGATGTATAAAATGATGGATGTGGGGAAGGGGAAGGCATCTGATATATACTCTCAATGCCTTTTAGAAAATATGCTTTATCATATATATGCAGATATAACAAGAAGCATGGCAAGTGTCACAGACATCAGGGAATGGGCACTATAGCAGGATACTTATCCTGCTACATTGTATTCACAGTGGAGCTTGGTGATTAGGCAGTAGAAGAGGAGGTGGAGCTGGGAGAAAAAGAGAGGAAGGGGAGGAGAAGGAGGCTAGCAGCCATGGAGAACCACGGATGGGTCAAAAGCTGTCCTGGGTAGCAACTTCTATTGAAAGGTTAGATGTTGGGTAACAACTCTAATTGTGTGGGCATCTTGCTGATTGAGCATTTCTAAATATAAGTCCTTTAGATAATCATTAAGCTTTAAAAGTCTCATTTCTACTGGGCACTGTGAGGATGGCAGATATTGTCTGGGGTTCAGCCAAGCTTTGTGGATGCAGCGTGGGGGATTAGCAGAGCCATCCTCCATGCTGGCATCTTGTGCATGCCAGGGTCTGTGCATCTAGCTAGCCAGAGCCCCAGTCAGAGCCGAGGAGCAGTGGCAACATGGTGGCTGCCCAGGAACAAGCCTGACTGGGCGCTGTTTTCTAAATATGTCCCCCTATAGGGCACCATGCAGAAAGAAACATCCTGTAAATATTACCATGGCAAGGCCAGAAGTATACCTTGTCACCCAGCATGCTGCTAGCACTACTGTGAACAAACAAGGGCAAGACCAATACACAATAATGTGTGAATTAAGAACTCTATAAAAAATTACCAGGTGAAGAAAAATTATAAAGGGTGGGGGAGAGACAAAGAGCAAGGCATCTGGCTCAGCAGTAAGGCTGGCTGCTCCAGCCGGGGGTGCTCTGTAAGAGGATCCTAAGCTGCAAAAGCCCATTCCTTGTGAATCCACGGCTTGATAGATGTACAGACAGACCCAAAGAATCAAAAAACAAAAAGCTAAGTAGAGTGGAGTATATCTATAGAATCTGCTTGAAGGTAGTGGAGACAGGAAACTGACATTCTTGCCAAGTTCTAAGTCAATGAGAAATGTTGTCTTTGGTGATTTGAATTAGAATGGCCCCCATAATCTCATATGTCTGAATGTTTGTCTCCTAGTGAGTGGAACTGTTTGGAATTATTTGGGAAGGACAAGGAGGTGTAGCCTTGTTGAAGTAGGTGTAGCTTTGTTGGAGGAGGTGTGGCTTTGTTGGAGGAGTTGTTTGAAAACCTCAAAGCCCATATAAGACCCAGTCTCTCTTTCTTTCTGCCTCTTGCCTCTGCTCAAAGTGTAAGCTCTCAGCTTCCAGCACCATGCTTGCCCTCATGATAATCATAAAATAAACCCTCTTAAACAGTAAGTAAGCCCCCAACAAACACCTTCCTTTATAAGTTCCATATTCATGGTGTCTTCTCACAGCGATGGAACAACAGTAAGAAGACACTGTCTTAAAATATACACATTTTATTTATCAATCAACTATTTTTTTAATGCAAAAATTTTTTAAAATAAAAGAGATGACAAGCTGGATATGGTGGCACCTGTAGGAGCTCAGAACTCCAGAGGTAGAAGTAGGAGGATGACAATTGGGAAGCCAGCTTTGGATGCAGAAATCCTGTCTCAACAAAGGAACAAGAGAGAAAATAGATGGGATGGGGCCTTAGCATGGTGTCAGTAGAGGATGGGGCAGGATCTAGCCTGGTGTCAGTAGAAGATGGGGGTGGGGATTAGCCTGGTGTCAGTAGAGGATGGGGTGGGGATTAGCCTCGTATCAGTAGAGGTGGAGCAGGATCTAGCCTGGTGTCAGTAGTACTGAGAAGACAAGAGGCATAGCTGGCATATAAAAGCTTGCAGAGCAAAGAGGAGAGCTAGGCCTGGTAACTCATGCCTGGAATCGTATCATTTGGGAACCCGAGGCAGAAGCCATGATTTCAAGGCCAGTCTATGCTGCATAGTGAGTTCTATGTTAGCTTTGGTTACAGAGTACGACCCTGTTTTTGTGTTGTTGAAATTAGAGACTGTTTACAATCCATGAGAGGTACGATCCCAACAACATATGTATGAGCACAGTCACAGTCCAGAAATTAAACCAGAAAACAACCAAACGTTAACCAAGATAACGGCTAAGTGAGCTGATAGCTTATTTTCTTTATGACTTTTTCATGTTTTCCAGACTTCCTTCTTCTGTCGACTTTGGTGACAGAGAAGAAAGCATTACTGTCAGGCATCTGCCCAGCCCCCTGAGGATGAGGATGGCATCTCTTCCTGCATCTTCACAGAGAACTACAGGATCAGCAAAGTATCGTGTTCAGAATGAAGAGACTGTCACGAAGCTTCAGGAAGAAAGAGCCACTGTCAGAGAGTGCAGATCCAGCCACATTCACAGGGTTACCACAGGGCTAGCACAGGGCTAGCACAGGGCTAGCACAAGGGCTCTCTGGGGACTAAGGCCGAAGAGCTTACCTGTGGCCAGGGAACTAGCTGAGAATCCATGCAAAGCCAAAGCCTGGGTCACCTGCCACATGGACATGCACAATGCCTCTGTGCTTCCCCCATAAGTACATGTGAAGGAAGATCTGATGTTCCCCCATTCTCAGGCCCAAACGGAACTATCGCAACTGACAGCAAACTCTTGTACCCCTGTTCCCCAAGTAAAGCCTGGATGCAGCTCCCAGTGCAAGAGACACACCCGGCAGCAGAGCGCCTCTCTCTTGGCTCTGGGGAGAAAGGGGGAAGGGTGACAGGAGCTCACACTCTCCGTCTACAGAGCAGGAAGATAGACTTCCCTGGCAGTGTCCGTCAGGCAGTCTCATCCACTGCAGCCTGCTCCACACTTGCTGAGTGAGCATCTGCTAGGTATCACACTTTACACTGGCCCTGGGGACACACAGCAGGTGGCCCAGGGGGTCAGAGGAGTGGTTATGAGTACAATCTGGGGCTGCGGCTACCTGGGGCAGCCCCAGCTGCACACTCTCACTAGAGCTGAGACTTTATTAGCCTCATGACCTTCTCCAGGTTATGAAGTCGTTTCATGCCATAAGATGGAGGTGGCTGCCTGCGAAGGCTGTTTAGAGCCAGCCACTCCAGCTGGCATGCAACACATAGTTTGCTGCTATCAGCAAAGCTGTCCATCTTTTCTAAAGCACCCCACACACCACTTACAAAGACAGACAGACAAAAACTCTGTCCCGTGGTGGAAGTGTTAGAGCAGAGAGCGGCAGGGTGTGGGCAGCCAGGGACATTGCATGCAGTGCTGTGCAATGGTGCATTATGGAAGGCTTCCTGGAGGAGATGATTCCTGAGTCAGGACTGAAAAGATGATGAAAGCTGGCTGAGGGGCCAGGCCAGGCCAGAACAGTAGGAAGCTGCCTACTAGGTTCTGCTTCTAAATCAAATTCTCTTAAAAAGAAATCTGGCATCTGGACAGCAGCATGCTTGATGATGAAAATAAAGAAATGGCTGCCATCTGGAACACAGTTTCAGGCCCTCCAGTCCACATGAACAGCTTCAGCCATAGGGACCACAGGAGAGCATGGAGCTGCATTACTCTGGGAAGTAGGCTGAGACAGGCAGTGTGGCACTCCAAGCCGACCCACTGGGCTGGGAGGCAATGTCTCTGTAAATGCAACATCAGCAACAGAAATGGCCCTGTCTTTACTCCTAGGCTGCTACTCTTAAAGAGGCTTTCTGCCAGCATGCTCACTCTGTCTCACCACAGTCTCCAGCCTTCAATCCTGTAGATCAGGTTCTGGGTTCTCTCCAGAAGAGACAGAAGCAAACTGTTCCAACTTGATGGTGCTGGGGTCCCTGGCCCTGTTTATTCCTCTCTGCCCCACACTAAATATCATAAAAAATACCTGTGGCTTTGGAGGGTGGAAAGGGAGATTCTTGAAGGCATTTTTGAGGCTTCTCAGAGAAGTCAGAGCGGACATGCAGCCAAACCTTCCCTGGGGCTATGTGGGGAAGCAGAAAGCTATCCATGGCAGCTGGGCCGTGCTCAGCCATCCTCACAAACCATGATGTGCTATGTGTTTGCAGCCTGGCTCTCTCTACTTTTGAGCCCATGATGGATACACATGGACTGAGACATTACTCAAAGGCCAATTCCCTAAGTTACAGAAGGGCCGACATGAACACAGACTCAGTCTGACCTCTGTTGCCTGAGATCTTTGGATCCTGTCCAGCTCTGAGTATGAGACTGAGAGGACCTGTCAATCAAGTCTAAGTGAGCAGAAAACACAAGTCTGGTCTGCACTTACACTGAAACTTCCCCATTGTGAAGAAAGAAGGGGCTGGGAAGATGGCTCAGTGAGAGAAGTGCCTGCTACCAATGCAAGCATGAAGACCTAGGATCCCAGCACTCATGTGTGCAACCCTGACACTGCAGTGCGGAGACAACAGGCAGATCCCAGCAGAGCACACCAGTCTAGCAAACTGGTGACTCCTGGGTTCAGTAAGAGACTTTACTTCAAAAGGTGGAAAGTAAAAGTAGATGACAGTCAGCATTGCCCTGACTCCCTATGAAGACTATACGTGTCGCACGCACGCACGCACACACGCACGCACGCACGCACGCACGCACGCACGCACGCATACCTGCCTGAGTCTATACAGACCTGGCTTCTTCCTCAGCAACCTCACTAAACACACTCTGGAGGCTCCAGTGAAATAAGACCAATCAGATTATTTGATCTGGGAACAGATATGCTCCAGAATGAACTCGGCCCTCCCAGGCTCAGAGATGAGAAAGGACGCACAGCCTCTTCAGATGCAGTGCAGGGCCCACAGTGACACTGCTACTGCTTTCGCCAATGCAGGCCAGAGAGATGCAGATGTGGGCTCCTCTTCACACAGCTGCAGCGCTGGGCTACCATCTGTACTCTTCCTCTTTGACAAGCACTCAATTTAAGGACTTCTGCAGTAATTGTTTCAGACCATAAAAAGCCAATGGCACAACAGAAGGCTCCACCACGATGGGTACACAGCCCTCTCTGATGAGTGTTTAAAGAGACATTAGTCATGGCCTTGTTCATCATCTCAATAGACAACATTTCAACTGCAAGTACATTGCAAACTGCAGGGAACCCTGGGTACATGTTCCTCCCTCAAATGATACCACAGCATTTCTTTCTTCAAAGTCCCAAATGCCCATGATGAGGCCGAGAAGAACATGTTCCTACCTCCCAGGCTTATAAAGCACAATGGAGGGTATTATGTCTTTCAGCTTTATCGTGGAAATGGGCAAATAAGGCGTGGGTAGCGTTTGCCCAAGGCCTACAGCCAGTATGTGTATTGATTTTCTTCCTGTTGCCCCTGACCTCAAAGGGCAGAGGAGTCCCAACTCTAGTGGGCCATCCTCCAGACCCTCTGAGCCTTCAAATGTCCAGCCTGCTGACTTGGCACTCCCATGAGTGGGGAGGAGTGAAGAGCAAAGGTAAATCCCAGCTATAGGATTCACTGCTGCCTCAGTTACGTTCTGGTCCCATCACCAGGCTGGAGGCCTGGAATAAACTACTAGCATCTACACAATGGGACACTACTTGTGTCCTTGTAGGGCAGCTCTGATGGCATGGTGGTGTCCTGAAGGACACATCTGCCAGACTCACATTAGGAATTCCACAAGGGAGTGAAGTCCAGTTAAAGAGTGGGATGGGAAGTTCATAGGGGAAGAAAAGGGGAAAGGCACTGTTTGATGTCCACCAGGGGCCACCAGAGGATGACCGCATAGCCGAGGGTCCTCAGGAATCAGAGTTGACTCTAGCAAGTACATTTCAGCATTTCTTTGAAGGTGAAACAAGGCACTTTCTCTGCAAGACCCTGGAAGGTAAGATGCCAAACAAAGAGCCCTGGTCCACCCAGATGTGCCTCTCCTGGTCGAGAGTTTAGAAATTGTCTCTTCTCCCTGGGCCAAAATCCCTCTAGAAAACCTCAATATGCCTATGGATCTTCTCCAGGAAAAAAAAAAAGATAAACAAAACACCTGCTTCACCCATGTCTCATTTAATCCTAACAGAATGATGCAGGAGAGACCAAGGCTCAGAGAGGCTTCAAGACTTGCTTGTGGTGGCTCTACTCAGGTCTGTGAATCTCGAAGCACAAAGCTTATATCTATTGTGTTTACGCTGTCTTCTTCCCAGCATCCATCTTGTTGAATGAGTTCCATTTCTCTCTATGAAACTCTCTCCTGGGCTAAAAGGATGAGAAATGAAACTCTCTCTCTCTCTCTCTCTCTCTCTCTCTCTCTCTCTCTCTCTCTCACACACACACATACACACACACACACACACTCACTCACACACACACACACACACACACACCCCAAAGGACAACCGCTATCCCCATTTTGCAGATGAATAAACTAAGGCCCAGAGAGCCAACTCTGAAAAAGAAAATGCCATGCATTTAACAGCTACCTTTAGCTTCAGAAATCTTCAAATGTCCTACCTCAATGCCTATGTTTCCAAGCAACCAAATCCCTTTCAAACCATGGCCTATATGTATATCTAACATTTAAAAGAGGAAAGCAGAGTTTCTCTGGCTAAAGCCAAGCACAGCAGATCCCTGTCTGCTCATGTATGCCAGGGTAGAGCCCAGATATAATAATAGAGTTCTGTGTTAGCACCAACCTCATTCACCCTAGCTTGCCTCAGCACCCCTCTCTGCAGCCCTGAAAGCCTAGGCCCAGGTCCTGCTCATGCCTAGGCTAAGTAGTTCCCTGAGACCCATAGGCTCTCCTTCCCCTGCTAGGCATTCTTCCTAAGGCATTCTCTGCCTATGTCTACATACAGGAGTTCTATGCTACAGGCCTTTCCATCCTCAGCTGGCCTCAAAACCCTACATACTCCCTAAACTCAGCCCACTTGGCTCCCATGGCTCTTCACAAACCTACTTCCCACCAGCCTGCAGAAGCTTTTGTGGCATCCCCACCCAACATCCCTTCTGTGTCACTCCCTATCTTCCATTTGGCTTCATGAGTTAGCACCATGAATATTTATTTACGGAGACTTCTGCCTTCTCTCTTCTAAAACGCCAATCTACAAGTTTGATTCTCCACAGCCTGGAACCCTGGCCATACCTGGTAAGTGACAGATGTTCACTGGATGTCTTTCAAAGTGAATGAACAAATGGGCACACTAACACCAACTGCATGTGTGGCTGTGCAAATGCCTCTGACCTCTACCAGACAACAAGCTCTTAGGAGAAAGGACTGGTGCTTGGTGCTCCTGGCAGCTCCACATCCCTGGAGGTAGTTGGTGGGAGATGGATGAATGGATGAGAGAGGGATTGAGGAAGACAAGGATGTGGGCAGGAAGCAGCAGTCCCTACTGGTACCTACCTGCTGAAGCCACGTCTGCCCATGCTGGTAGTGTCTGCCAGGGAAGGGATCTTGTGGGACCCTCCCCTAGCCCTCTGCACAGTTTATACAATACACTGGATGAGGTCACCTGCCACTCACACACTGAAAATTAGAAGTTTGAAAGTTATCGTTTGAGACAAAGAGAGGAAAGGGTGCTAACCAGCACCCAACCTTACAGAGGGAGATTCAGGCGTGCTGGCTGTTGTGCTGCAGGAAGAGAGAGTTCTTTCTGGGATGGTAAAGGAGCCTACAGAGCAGGCAGCCATTGCCACCTAGAGGTTAGTCACAGCCACAACTGATGCTGGTGTCCACTGGGCATGAGGCAAGAAGTGGCCTTGGCCTTGGCTAGGACAGGCCTGAGACTGAACGGCCCAGTCCACAAGGACAAGAGCAATGGGTGCTTTACAAAACTCCAGATGTAGGGTTGGTAAAATTACTCAGTGAGTAAAAGCACTTGCTGCATAAGTTGAGGACATGAGTTCAAATCCCCGGAGCCTGGAGGCAGACATGAATAGTCTTCCTAGACCCTACACTTTCCATGGGGAGATGAGGGACACATGCAGGATAATCCCAGAATCTTGTTAGTCTACACACCAAGTGGAAAGACACTAATGAGGCCCTGGATCAAATCAAGTGCAAGGCAAGAACCAACACCCAAGGGTGTCCTCAGACCCCACACAAGTGTATGAGAATGTATATGTACATGTACATATATATGTATATATGCAAACATACACACAACAAGAAAAAAGAAAAAAGAAAAAAAGAAAATTCCAGATGTAGACTAAAGTTTCACCAGCCACTGAGGAAGACTCAGCTCTGACCCCTGAGCTGGCTGCTGGTCCCAATAAGAAAGAGGGTCTCTATGAACTGGTGGCTTTGGTGTAGGAGAAAAACAGCTGAGCCAGTGAATGAGCAGGCCTCCCAGAGTGCAGAGGGATGCTGGTCCAGAGAGGAATGACACCAACTCTCTCGCTTCCTTTCCTAGCTACATCACAAGGCAATAGGGCCTGGGGACATGAGAACACAGGGCTCTGCTTAACCATACTGCATCAGATAGAGGCTTTCTGGGGTTCAGAATGTTTATAGAATTCTGTTGTGCCTTGGGGGTCTGTACCTGTATAGGGAACACATTCTGCCTCTGGGTCATGTGATCTGGGCTTTACTTTTCAGGATCTCCTGTGTCTAGGTCCTCCGGGGCCTCAGGAAGGATAAAACTCAAGCCACTTGCAAAAATGAAGGCCATTTCCAAGGTCAAGGCAGCACAAAAGGACCCAGAAACAATTTTTAAAAAATGATAGCAAACATCAGAATAAGATTGTTTTATTTAAACATTCAACGTTGAACGATAGGCCTGTGAGTGCCTATGGGAGCAGGGCCAGCCGTGCCCATCCTAACCACACTGACCACATCTTCACTGCCAGCCTGACACCAGCACAGCTATACTAAGGAGAGATACAGGAGCCAGTTCCCAGGTAAGGTACCCTCCTCCCACCTCAGTGCCACTGTAGGATGGGGAAGTGAAGCAGCTGGCACCTCGAAGCCTGGCTGGGCACTCCAGAGACTGCCTTTGACCTTCCCTTCTCTATGGTCTTTCACTTGCCTCCAAGCAGGGTGTGGGATGCTATGAGAAAGCTTCATTGCCTCTACGTGCCCATGTCCGTGGCCTTTCTAGATGGCTCAGCCCAGAGTTATCAGCAGCATCCTTCCACAGTCCTTTAGAGGACTCTCAGCACCTCCCGACTCAGTGCTGTTATATTTTGGATGGGGTAATTTTTTTATGGTGTAGATTCATATGCATTGTGGGTTATTTACAACATCCCTTCATGGGATTCCTTGGGATCACTAATACCCCCTGTAGCAACCAAAACTGTCTTCAGACATCTCCTTGGGCACAAAACCAACCCTTGCTGAGAATCACTGAAGGAAACAGTCTCAGAAAGGTTCAGCCACACGCCTAGGAAGTACCTCAATTATGTTGTATCTCACTTAAGTTTTTTTTTTTTTTAACTATTTCATGGGGTAGGTGCAATTATTTCATCTTACAGATGCCAAAAGGGAGGGTCTGCATGAACTTCCCAAAACCCAATACCTGGAAACCGGTCCTTCCTAGAAGCAAACCCAGAAAGATTATGTGGGTGGCTGTCCATAATGACACATTATGCCCTATTTAAGAAAGGGCAGGAGGCAGCCAGCAAAGCCAGATTGTCTGTGAGCATCCTGGATGTAGTGATACAATCACTGTATAGTGGCCTTTCAGACCTTAGAGGCTGTGGTTTAGGGCATCTTGAGTAGTGAATATCACTGAGCAGGATACAGCCACACTCAGGCAGCCCCTAGCTCATGAGAGGATCAATTGGACAAATGGCCAGCCACCACTGACTACAGCACCACTACATAGTGGCACACAGTTACAAAGACTCCTAACCCCAACTCATCTCTTAGCACCAAGAACACTGCCATCTAAGAAAAGGAAGCATGAGCTTGGCAGGCAGCCAGGAGCCTCAGTTCCTATCACAGTGCAGGTCTGGAATCCATGCTCATGAGACTAACATGTAGGGATGTGGCAGGGAATAATCAGGACCAGACTTTAGTGCTGGGACCCTGGGCAGTAGGAGAGTTAGATGAATAAGTCCAGCAGTCAATATGCCTGGAGCTCTCCTACTCAAGGACAGATGATGCCACGTTGGAGGGTGCAGATACACCTCCCTATCCCATTGAAAAAAGGGCAAATGTTCAATTTAAAATGGCAGCTGCCTTGCTATTTCTGACACCTGATGCCCGATGTGGCTACCCAGTTCCTCCTCAGCTGTCTGTTTACTGGACAAACAGATCACAGGTTTAGCCATTCACCTGCTCCTGTGAGCTGTGGGTCCTTCCCTGTGCTCTACTGCTGAGCCATATTAAGCAGTGACAAATGCCAGTGTCTCCATTGTGACCACAAGAAGGACACAGTAGTAGAAATGAGAGCAGTGACTTGGGGCTTGGAGCAAGAAATAAGCAGGGTGACTGCAGAGACCTCTGAAGGGAGGTGCACCTGCACAGGAATGTTGGTTTTGTAAGGAGCAAGCTAACAGTCTTGAGTAGCTTATGTAACAACATCTCTATCCCCCTATCCAATGGGTTAACGGCATCACCGCTGCTGCCTGGTGCTCACCGTGCCCAGGAGCTAGCTTTTCGTGATGGTGGTCTCAGTCACTCTCACTTCACTTGGGCAGCTTTCATCTTAGATGCCCTGAGAGTTAACATTGTCAGCTTGTCAGGCGCTAGAATTACCTAGAAAACATATCTCTGAGAAAGTTTGTGAGGGGTTTTATTGAGTAAATTAACTGAGGTGGGAGATATACATTAAATGCACAGGTGGCATCATGCCTCGGGCTGGAGTCTAAGACTGAGAAAACAAGAAGCAGGCTGAACACGAGTTTTCATCTCTGCATCCAGAATGTAGATGCCAGGTGAGCAGCTGCCTCATACTCATGCCACTGTACCTGCCCTGAAACTGGGAGCCAAACAACTGTCCCCTGAGTTGCTTCTGTGATGTATTTAGTCATAGCAATGAGAAGAGTAACTAATGTCATAACCATGAATCTTGAGTCGAGAGCCCTCCTCACTCCCCTCCTGACAAGCATGCCAGCAATGAGGGCCCTCTGACAGGGTCAGTGGAGAGGGGAGCAGCAGGCTTTCTCATGTGGGGTTGTTGTTTTAGCTTTTGTTCAGTAAAATGAAGTACCCTAAAGCTTACATCATGAAAGCAACCTCAGGAAGCACCTGGAAGACTGGAGCATGAATGCCTTACACACAAAGCTGCACTCAGCTCAGACAGGCAGTTTTCAAAATGCATCCAATTAGAGCCCTGGACCACTGGTCTCCTGTGCTAACAAGATGAAACTGATTTACTTTCTGAGCCAAGCAATCCAGCTGCCAGTGAATACCACTCCCTCCCAATTGTGCAATCTCTATTCTGTCCAGTGTTTTTTCTGGGCTTTTATTTCCATAGTTAAAAAACAGAGATTTGAGCAGAGGTGAGAACTGGTCTTTAAAGTTGTCATTCCCTGCTGGGAGCCAGGAAAGTGTGTAATTTATATTTTCTTAGTATTCCATGTAACAGGGATTTCAGGATCCCTGTTAATGTGTGTTTGTGCCAACTGACAGGAGAAAGCAAGGTGGAGATGCACCCAAAGACCACACTTTTTATGCCTCTGCAGGCTGGATTCAACCATCCCAATACTTTGGGAGTCAAAGTTGTGAGGGAATGGTGCTGGTTTCTAGTATTCATTTAAACATTAAACCTTGCTCCATTAAAAGACAGATCACAGGAATCCACAGACCCTGTGAAATAAAGCAGAGGGAATTATCTCTTTCACACTGAGAGCATAGTTCAATCAGGACTGGCTCTAAGAGTCTCTAGGTTACTTACTTGATTCTCATGTTATTTGTCTGAGGTCAACTGCCACTAAGTAGAGGAGTCAGTAAATGACTCAAAACCACACTTGACCTTGCACATATCCAGGCCAAAGACCCCACGACACAGGAACAAACAAGCAAGCCATGGGGACAGGGAAGAGGAGACACTCCATTCACTGGGACTTAAAAGCTGGCTTGGGTCAGGAATAGGGAGGGAGAGAGAATCCAGGTGGAATAAAGCTTGAGGTTCTAAGATATGACAAAGGCAGGGGTAGAGAACAGGGTGGTAAACTCAGGAACCACCTCCCATCCCGCTAGCCTGATGGCTCACATTAGTACATAGGGTCACTATGAACACTGTCGGTGATCAAATGTACTGACTGGTTTGTCACTGGACTCAGGGAGTCAGAGAACATACTGTGCTCAGTGTGTAAGTGCCTCATGCACATGCATGCACACCACAGATGGGCAAGCACTGCAAGCCCACCATAAGGGGACAAAGGTGCTGACTGCTCCTTAGTGAGAGGCAGGACACAAGCAATTGCCATACGTGGCTGATCCTGTCCTATGGACAGCAAAGCTATCATGTGGCTTGACCTAATGCTTGCCACATGATAGCTTTGCTGCTTGAGGCAGCCTGAAGGAAGCCCACAGCAGTGCAGCCTATTCAAGCACATGCTCAGTAGACACAGCCTCTGAGAAGTCAGGCTCCCCAGATCTTGAGGCCATCCATCTCACCTGGCTCTCGCTCACAGTGTCTATGACTGAGGCAGGGGGATGGCTGTGCTCCTTAGTATGCACTCAACACACACCTGGCAATCAACAACTTACTGGATGACAGAGCAAAGCACACATGGGCTCTGGGAACACAGTGTGGCCACATTTTGTTTCTTCTGGTGTTGACTGCAGAAACATTTTGACTTTGTGCTTTGTTGTTCTTCCATGGCCATAGCATTCCAGTTCCCATTTCTGGGTCCTGTGATTTAACTTTAGCAAAGTGCCACAACTTCCAAGGGAATCAGAGGACAGTCTCCAGGACCCTTCCACCCCACAGAAGCATTCAAGGAGTCACGTCCACAGTTGTCTATTGTAAACTGGAACAGTGCCACTAGCACTGCTGTGAGAAATGTTCTTGGTGATCTCTTTTGACTTTCTTCTCTGCTCAGTGAGCACATAATGGTGCCTCTTAAAGGCTGGATCAATCCTAAATTACCCATTCAATTAAAGGAGGTTAATATGTTCAATATGCCACCTGATAATAAGCAATAATTACTGACTGTGTTGTATGTTCAAGATGCCGAAAGGCATTTCCTTGTCTCAATGAATGGAAGGAGAAAGGACTGGGGTGCAGCTGGGGCAGAGTACACACTTTGTCTAGTGTGTACAAGGTCCTGACTTCCATCCTTAGTGCCATGAATCAATCAATCACTCAATGAGTGGACAAACAAACCAAGAAGCATAGAATCTCAAAGAGAAGCCACCATCCCAGCTGCATGCTTTGGAGTTCCAGCTGACAGGGTGTGTGAGGGAAGAGTGAGGAGTCTGCCCAGCTAGATGGCTAGCACTCCCTGCACATGCTCACAAAGCACTTCATTCCTCCAGTTCTGATACTTATCTACACAGTGGAAGAACCAGGCACTCTTCTGTAGTTCCCCAAGCTTGGAGGGTTTGTGTCCAGTTAGCACCCAGTGGATGATATATAAGCAAGGGTAGAAAGGGCAGGAAAGAAGCTAAGAGGCAGCTGAGGAGAAGCTCTACAGAGAAGGTCTGCACTGAGCCACCTTTCACCAGCTGAAACGGCTCACTTGGGTCACCAGTTAAAGCTCCTTCTTAATGAAGTAAGTACTTTCTCCCCCTTCCCCATCCCCTCTCCCCCTCTCATTTTTTTCATTCATTTCTTTGTTTGCTAGGCTCAAAATCCATCTCAAAGGCACTGACCATCAGATGATTCCTGAGAAGCCCGGGCCTGCCAGAGTGAGAGGGGTCTATAGAACGGAGCAGAGAGGCCAACAAGAAAAAGGAATGGGTGGGACCAAGAAAACAAAAGGAACAGATAGGACCAAGAAGAAGACAAAACAGAGGAGAGAGTGCAGAGCTCCACCAGGTTTGAGTCAGGTGAGCACACGATGGGGATGGAAGGATGCAAGGGTCTGTAGGGAACTGTGGGGACATGCATCAGCAGCCACTGTCCTGAAGCCACATATCCAAAGAGAAGGAAAGGAAGAAGCTAGCAGATCTGAGCCCCCAAGGCTCTCTTACAGCACCTGCCTCAGGCAGTCAGACTACTGGTTCAGTCTCAGGCCCTGTGGCTGCCACCACCAAGGAATGAGGAACGCACGGAGCAGGGCTGGACCTGACAGTGGGTGGACTGAGCTCAAGGGCAGAGCTGTGTACAGCCAAGGAAGCCAGCATGGCTGTGCCAGGTACGAGTGCTCCCAGATGGGTGAAGGCCTATCTATCTATCGTACAATGTGTATGTGCTGGCAAGTACGTTTCTGCCTAATATGGAAAGGGGTGCTTTTAGTCAGAGTTACAGATGGTGGCAGCTGAAGTGCTATCTCTGTGAGGCACCAGAATCACATGGGTAAAAAGAACATATCAGCTGACCAATGCAGTACCTGCATCCTGACTGCCAGCCTCCCTTGCCCCTTTCTCTCTTTGCCTAGTACTTCAGATATGTGGCTACAGATTGCCTTCCTTACAGAGACCAGGCATAGGCTGCTATGCACCTCGTGGTCCCAAGGTTCCTCTCCATACACTGACTGTTAGCATTCTGTCTAAGCTCTGCCCCACAGTTACCTGGCAACAACCTGGTATGTCTGACCCACTATAAAAGGG
>JANHMN010000002.1:91005304-91017142 GCA_030674055.1 Rhabdomys pumilio | reverse complement strand
ACACACACACACACACACACACACACACACACACACACACACACACAGTTTTCTGCTAGAAATGTAGAACTTGAAGCCACCTCCTCCCAGACACCCAGCTCAGCTCAGCTCAGCTCCTCACTGCTGTGGGACCTTGGCATGTACCTAATCAACTTTCTCATATGTGACAACACTTGCTCTCATCAAGAAGTGGTGAACAGGACTTGTATAGATCAAAGGCTTAGTAAACATCACTGGCCTTGTTCACATTCCCCCTGTCCTTTCTTCATAAATGCATTAGTGCAAAAGTAGGAATGGAAGGGTTGGATTTGGTGACAACTCAGTCACTGAAACTTTCCACCAGATGACTTCCTTTTGCTAAGTCACATGCCCATTTTCCCTTTGGCTTCTTCTTCTGAGGTGTTTAATACCTGTTTCTCTCCATACCTTTCCTGGGCTCCCTGCTCTATACCTGACCCTGTCAGCTGAGCCAGCAGCATTCAGATCCGAGAGCTGAGATTCCTTGTGCCACTCCTGGACTGTAAGCATCACAATGTCCTTGGGAACGCCAATCAGCATAGGACACATTTTCCACAGCCTTGTCTCTCTGCCCCTTGTCTCTCTGCCCCTAGAAAACAGTTTCCACATGGCTGCCAAGTCAGGCTGCCTCTCCTAGCTCTAGACGGTAGAGCAGTCTGACAGTCGCCACTGCTGGGAAGCCTGGCACACAGCTTGGGACTCACAGTCTCTTGGGAGGAGGCTGTCAACCCAAGGAAATAACCTCTCAAGGTTAGGCTTGAAATGCTTTTCTGTATCTGTGAGAGAGTGAGGCAGAGATGCAAAGCTTAGAGCAAGAGCTCCACCTCCTATGCCTCATTAAGAAACCAAGACTTTTGAAGCCCAGCTCCAAACAACAAAACTTAAAAGCTCCCAGCCCTCCTGGTATAATGCGGTGGCTCAGAGATTAATACAATGTGAAGGCCTCCTGAGGCTGGAACCACTCCAGGTCCAAAGACAGACCATGGGGAAGCTCTCCCAAGCCAGAAGGCATTTATTCACCACCACATGTCTATTTCTTCAAACCCAGAAATAAAATAATCATTACCCCTGTGCCACATGCCTGCAGGAAGCATTCATCACATAAACAAACCCTAGGAGCTGACATCTGAGCAGCCGCAGGCTCCTCCAGACAGCCCTACACACTGCCTCCTGCAACTTTAGGATCAGCATCGGGCTGAGCAGCAACGGCACCAGCAGGTTAGAAGCTGCGTCATGATGGCACCTGTTCCAGAAGCTTCAGGATCCAGCTCAATTTAGCCCATACAGCAACGAAAGAGACAGGCAGTTACTTGAATTCTAATGCGAATTTTATCTACCCTGAGGCCAGGGCAGCCCTGGCTCTTAATTCTTGACTGGAGAGGAAAGTCTGTGTTCATACCTCATATCCATGTGTATATGTGCATATGGAGGACAGAGGGTAACTCACAAGTCAGCTGATGTTTCATCTCCCCCTCCCACGCAGAGTCTCTCACAGGCACAGAACTCAGCAAGCAGGTGAGGCTGGTTGCCCAGCAAGCCCCAGGGACCTGTCTCCACCTCCCCAGCACTGGGATCACAATGCACATCACACATCAGCATTTTTAGATGGATTCTCACAGTGGAACTCAGGCCCTCAACACATCTATTCCCAACATTCTCACCAGAAACTGAGCTCCAGAAAAAGACTGTTATCATAAGCATAAGACTATTATGCCATGATGTGTCTACCCAGACAACCCTGTGGGTGCAGAGTAACTCAAACAGCAACTACACTAGTTTGTGGGTACCTCAGAGGAACATGCCAGCAACAGCTCTACTAACTGGGTCCTCTCCATGCATGCAGAAGGCTCTGCAGGCACTATTCTAGAAGTTTCTAACCATGCTGAGAAGACCTAGCATGATGATAAAGAGGACAACACTGTGAGTCTGCATTTTGGATGTTCACTGTTGTGTCCCCAGGACCCAGTACATGCTTAAAAGCCAGGTGTTTCGCTAACTTCTGTATTTTGACAGTCGTAAAATCTCCTGCTTTACCTAAATTCTCATGCTGTGGAGAGACTGCAGCCAGACTGCACACATACTGTGTGCACCTTCAGTATACAAGAGGATCGCGGGAAAGCCTGCTGATAGCAGCTGATTTGTGGGCCTCCCCTTTTGCTGGGCTCCATGGAAATTAAACCACTCTGCTAACACTAGACAGGAAAACACTCAGGACAAGAAAACCATTCCAGTCAGGGCAGGCCTGTTACAAGCACTCAACAAGTCTGAAGAATCAGTGGAAAGAGTGGGTACCAGAGAGGACAGCTGGCACACAGACAAACCTGAGCATCAGCCATCTAAGTGAGCCTCCTTGGAGGCTGCAGGCCCTGGCCAATATGTTTCTGAATCTAAAAGTAATGGAAAAGTTAGACCAGAAACCTAAACATAGTGGCTACGCCCACTGTAGTCGGGCTACTCGGCATAGGCTGAGAGGCTGTGGATGCCATCCGTAACTGCTCTCAGCTGGGTGGAAACAAGTCTTTAGTCTCTAGTCTTGATTCTACCAGCTATAGAGAGACCAGGAAGAGCTCCTCCTCCCATGGACTTGTGGCTTTAGGAGACACGTACCCTGAAAGTACCATGTCCACATTGAGTCAGCTAGTCACGGAACAGAGGGGCCTTTTCCACTAGGGCAGCTGAGGTGAGCGGATGTTGGCCTGCACCTGCATATCAAGATCTGCTGCAGTCTGGCTGTTCAGTGGGACAACTAAAAGTCCCCAGCAGCTCCACAGAAAATAGGAGCCTTGATAACACTGAGTTCATAGAACTTACCCTGCTGCCTGGATCTTCTCCACTAGGCTACCTGTAAGGATCATTTGAAATGGTTTACTGTTCCCGCTCCCGAATTCCAGCTCCAAAGGGAAACCTCCACCAGGGAACAAGCACAAGAACAATGAATTAAAGAATACCCACACTTCTTCTGTAGCTCCAGCTCCCAGTCTGCAGGCACAGGGCCTCTGATGATCCTACTTGGCTATGGGTGCTATCCTACAGCCACAGGACTATGAGCAGCATCTGTCCCTGGCCCCTCGCTCTCCCTGGCCAGCAGTAACAACTCTCTCCTCCCCAACCCAAACACCAATCTAATGAGGGAGACATCAGACAAGCTTAGGAAGGTTTTCTAAACACTGTTTCTGGGCAGGGGGAGGGTGACTTCTGAGCTGACTGAAAGGAGGCCCCAAGTCTCAGGACTAGAAATGATAGCAAACACAGAAGGAACTCCCCTGAAACATGGAGGACAGAAGCTATGTAGGTGTTACATCACATACTCCAAGAGCACAACGAAACAGAACTCCCCCTCTTCCCACTCTACCAGCAATACAAGTTTCTATTAACAACAAAATTCCTGCAACTGAAAAGGTCTGATGCGCACTGTAGCTTGAGACTCCTTTGCTGTCCTCACTGGGTCAGTCTAGGGAACCTTGACATGTTTACAGCAGTCATCCAAACATGACATTGAAAGGTACTTCTGCCTTAAAACAAGGGCATCACCAACTAAACAAACACTGGTCAAAACCTGTACAAGAGTAGTTATTAAAAAATTGCAGGTGATTTTTAACAGGAGCAATTATGTAATCACACAAGAAAACATCTTCCCACCACACAGCACTGCTCGCATGTGAGACCACGCTCACAGCAAGCAGGTTGTGTGCTGCAGTATTCATGTGCTGTTCCGGCTGCCAGAAGAAATAAAGGCCCAAAAGCTTTACCTAAGTCCCTCTCCTGTCAGGAGGTCTGCCGAGAAAGCCTAAAGTCACAGTGGGAGAGAGACACACCAAGAAGCCACCTAGCCTGCTAGTCTCCGTCCAGGGTACTTGAAGAATTAGACTTTCTCTGTGCCAAGGACTAAGGATAGGAGAGAGCAGGAAGGAGGGAAGGAGGGAAGGAGGGAAGGAGGGAAGGAGGGAAGGAGGGAAGGAGGCTGAGGTGCTGGGAGAGAAGGCAATGGAAGGTGAGACAGAGCAATCTGGGGGCTGCCACACTCCTCCTCTGACTATAGGACCCCATCCTAACATATGCCACAGTGATGAATCTGAGTCTGAAACTAATGTGTGCTGGACACAACCACAGGCTACATTCTGTCAAGACTAAGTTAGCTTTTAGGGAGGTCACCTTAGTAAGGCTTCTTTTCAGCTGGGAGTGACACGCCCCAGCAAATGGAAAATGACTCCTGGGCTATGTGCTTGAACATTTAGGGAAGCCTGAAGGCAGCAACTTTGACTGCCACCCTGCAGCCTCGATCCTTTTAGGTTTGGAGCAGGGCACCAATTATGTACCATAGTTGATACTGGAATGGGGAGGGTGTAGAACCTCTGTGGGCAGGAGGCACAGCTGGAGAGGGTAAGTGACTACGAGTGAGACTCAAAAAGTGACAGCCTAGTTCTCCTAGTCCTAGCCCTAGACTTCCTGTCTGCCACAGCTGTGTGACTAGCTACTGCCAGCTCCCTCCACCAAACACTATTTTGACTGCCATGTTCTTCCTTCTATGATGGACTAAACTAGGAACCCAGAAAAACCTTCCTCCCTTAAGTTGACTCTCTCAGGCATTTGGTCACAGCAATGAGAAAAGCTAATGAAGATAGCTCTGCTTCCCACTTCCTCCTTGTTCCTCCTTGTGCCCCTCCATGAAGTCCCTGCATTACAGCCTCTTTCTCCTCAGCAGACATGCTGCCTGCAAAGCCGTCATCACTTGTCCTCACCCTGTGATCTCTCTGTGACAAGTCCATGTCCCTACTGTCCACTCCTACCCCCACACCCCCAAAAGTGTCTGGCTATGCTTCCGACTCTCCTGAAGACATTCCAGTACTATCTATTGTTTAGCAGTTACACAGCTGTACCTTGTCCAGGCCCAAGCCCAACTTCCCAACCCACACCATACACTTCACAAATGATCCCTGAGTGTAACCACTCAACCAGAGCACAGAAGAACAAACTGTGCAGACAGTGGACCTGCAACAAGCTGCTGTGTCAGCTCCTATCTGCCAGGTCACTGGCCTGACATCTATGTGCACAGCTCTACAGTGTAAAGAAGGCTGTGTGGGGGTGCAGAGGCAGTCAGGGACAGCAGAGGACCCTGGAAGCCTGACACCTCCCACTCAATGCTACTGGGGATCTAATCTTATGTCATCTATTGCATTTGATTTCCCTAAGAAAAAAAGAGTTAAGTCTGATACCGACCCATGATGTGTGTCTACTTCTAACTGTAGCTGCTTACAGGGTGTGTCCTTAAGCTTTTGAAATATAAACTGGATCACTGGTTAAATCTTCCTAACCATGAATCTGTTGAAAACTGTACCACTTCATGGCCAAGGAAGTCCTCCCTTACTCATTTCTCATGGCCCTGGGGGCTCAGCAAGTCCACATTCCAGTCACTGCAGTGTCCCCTGAGAATGTGAGAACATTGTCACCAGTACTAGCTGCTATGACAGCAAGGACAGTGAGCGGTGGGGAAACAAGAGAGTGGAGAGAGGCTTTGGACAACTGTGGTCATGAGATTGCATAACCAAAACCAATCATGGCATCTGTCCATGAGGTAGGTGTGTGGGTAGGGAGTGCCACAGGAAGGACAATGACAGCAAAAGGTCAGATCTTGATTCTGACCCAGGGGAGGTTCCTCAACCCATGATTCACCACACTTCGTCTGACACACAGGCCTGAGGTCGGAGCATGCATGAGATGACAGTAAGCATCAAGGTAGCACACCATCAATTCTCACCTCCCACAAAGCCTCCTGGGATCCTCAGAATCCCCCACAGACACAGCCCTTCACCTGCAGTGACTCAAATGCAGGAATAAGGGCAGCTGTCCCAGCTGTTTTTCTAGGAGTTTCTAAAGAGCTAGATTCTACCTATAGTCAGAGTTGTGATTTGAATGCAAACTATATCCTGTAGGCTCACACAGAACACTTGCTCCAGAATGTTTGTTGTTTGAAAGGCTGTGAGATCTTTAGGAGAGAGTCTGGGTGGAGGAAGTGGGTCACTGAGTGTGGACCTTGAAGCTTTAAAGCACAGCAACACTCCTCTGCAACCTGTGTGAGGACACACTATGACCAGCCACCCCGTGCTGCGGCCACCATATCTTCCCTGCCTTGATAGACTATGTCCCTCTGCAACTGTAAGCCAAAATAAATACTTTCTTCCTAAGTTGCTTTTTTTTCAAGGGTATTTTAGTCACAGTACCAGGAAAGTAGCTAAGATAGTAAAGACTGGATCTCTAAAAATCTGGCAGGGTTGGCAGTTTGAGCTGAAAAGTCATGTTGCTAAAGCATGTGCTAGCCTATCTGTTCTCTCATTGAGAGACACGGATAAGAGCGTCTTACCGAACTAAGTTGCTATGAGCACTGAAGGAGCCAATTCCCACAGCATGCAGATCAGTGTGGGGCAGGGGACCTGTGGCTGGTACTGACGATTTATATTACTAAGTTAGCCTACCTGGCATCACCCTTGACTTGATGCTCTTTTCTGTACTGTGAATTTAGTATTATTCTTTAAGCTGACTCATTTCCTATTTACTTAAAATTTATTTTTAAAGAAATTGTACCTCATCGTGGTACATGGGAAGATAGAATTGTGTCGTAACTGAGAGGCAAATGTAAAAATAAACACAGTGAAAAAAAAGACACCTGTTGTTGGACGAAGTGTCAATCACGAGCCTCCTGTGCTATGTAATTTGGAGACAGGAAGGTACAAAGGTGATCTCCAGAGACTAGACAGGTGTCTCTCTAACCTGCAGCTCACAGGCCACATGAGTTCTAAAACAGTGATGATGGTGGGTCAACACTTTGTAGATGACAATCTCACACTGTGATGTCGGAGAGTTAGATGTCCACACTGGAAGCAGGACAGCAGTGGTTCTCAACCCAGGGGTCTTGCAGAAGCACCATGTGGGAGAGGCTTGCCCCAAAGCTCTGCTATCTGAACTCCAGGTGCTGTCTTCTAGACTTCTAGTGCATATGAGACCCTGCTGTCCCCTCCCTGGGAGGCACAGTTCTCAATGGGCATAGCCCCATGCAAGCTTCTGCCCTTAGAGCAACATCCTGGCCAATGAGACAACATGGCCACCACAGGCACGGCTAGTGGGCACCACATGACTAGTGTGACCAAGGAGCAGATGTGCTCAATTTATTTGACTTTAAATAAATTCAATCTAAACAGCTGTGTGTGTCTAGTGGCTGTGGTGGGGGATAGAACACTTCTACTGAGAAAGATGCACAGGGCTCCTCACAGGCATGGGGCCATGTGTATTATGCCCTTAGCTGCCTGAAAAGAGATCCTTTGAAAGCTGCCACAGGGTGTAATGGAAGATGGTCTGTTCCAGCCTTCCTCACTGGTGAAGCCCCATGAGGAGGTTTCTTTTTTAGCTTCCAATGAGGAATTAGCATCTTTTCTTGTTGTTAGGAATGGGATTGCTCAAAATAACCAATTGCATTTCCATTTTACAATGGCTGCCAGCCCTTGGGAAGCTCAAATCTCTGGGGAAGACCATGTTGGACCTCAGAATAAATAGTTTCCACTTTTTTTTCTTTTAAAACCTTTGAGTTTACATTTTATTCAACCCTGGTATATTTTTCTTTTCTTTTTATCATTCTTCTCTATATGTTTCTCTAGAAATTATCTTGAATCTAAATAATATGCATTTAAAAAATCTTATAAGCAATGGCCAGTGGTACCATTATTTAAATATGTCACTTCTATCTATTATCAGTGCCACGGAAAACACTACACAAATCTTCCTAAAATGTTTATAAACACCAACCAGAAACACCATGTTACATATGGAATTAAACACAAGCATTAAAATCCCCCCAAATGTGGCTGCAGACCATGTCCAGATTGTAGCAGCCTTGCAGAGCTGAACCCTGAAGCAGTCATGTGAACAGATATTAGACATTGTGAGGCACTGAGTGAAGATATCTGCACTCTTTGCTTATCAGGCATCTAGGGCCCTTTCTTTCGCAATTGGGTAACCTAACTGGACATGGTAGCACACACCTGTAAGCCACACACTTGCAAGTTCAAGGCCAGCCTAGGCTATATACCAAGATCCTTAAAACAACAACAAAAACATAGTCTGGCTTCATTTGGGGCATCATGTCTCATCTTCCCGCTCTCAGACATGTGGTTGAGTGAGATCAATGCCAACCCAGGTACCAGCAATGGGTCCAAGGAGCCAGACTGAGCCAGTCATGAAAATCAAAATCCTCATCTAACCCCTAGGTTCAGCCACAGACCAGAGATCCAAGATGGACTATGACATGACCCAGGTCTTGGTCATAGTCATGCAGACGGTTGAGTGCATGGTGCTGCAGAGAAACAGCCATCAAGCCACAGACACAGATCAATAGCAAAACCAGCACTAGGCAACAACAGGAAACTCCATGTACACCCTCCCGCCTGACCAAAGGCCACACACCGCCTCACCAGGGCAGCTCCTGAAGATATACAAATGGTGCCAACATGCAAAGCACCATGGCTTCACAACCATGATGCCTGCACAAAACCCAGGAACTTACCTGATACACGTGGAACGCATTGGCTGCTCTGCCTCGGAGAAACACAGAAGGGATCCAGACATTGATCAGCGCCCGATTTGATCTGACCAGAAAAGAGAGATGAGAGGGGCCATTTTTATTTACAAAGCAAGCAAACAAACAAACAAAAAACCAAGGCAGGCCAAGGGACTACTTTCTCCAATAAAAGGCATTTCAAACAAGACACTTATACAATAAACATGTTTAATACTTATCCCTAAGCTTCAGAAGACTATCTCTAACTTTGGTTTAAAGGGGATACACATATATAAATATATCATCCAAGAGTCAAGATAATTTCTAGAGAAAAATATAGAAAAGAATGATTAAAAGAAGAGAAAATATACCAGGGTTGAATAAAAAAGATTATACATATAGACATAGATATAGATATATCATATATGAATATGAAAGCTATATATATAAAGGATATGTATATATATTTAAACTTACATATGCAGTGTATTCTCTAGAATAAAATGTTTGATCTTCAGTTCTTACCAGCTAAGTGACCTTGACCTAGGATGCAGCTGAACGCAGTCACAGCTGATAAAGGAACAGTAAGAGGGAGGTCATATGCAGTAACACCCATTTCTGGAGCACGCCATGGAACACCTGCCTCTACACTACCTGGTTTCTGACCTTGATCTCCATTTCCACACAACAGTGCACAAAAGCAATACCTGTGGTTTTGAAACTGATCTTGGGTTTTGAAAGTTTTGAAAGGGGTTGGGGAAGAGACAATGGAAAATAACAAACTAGAAAAACTCAGATGCCAGATACAAATATGTTGGGTCCCATTTTGGGCCTGGTTTGGGCCTTGTGGACAAACATGAGCCTGGCTCAGGTTTCTGTGGCCTTGTGGAAGAGTTTAAAACTCCTAAAGAGTTTTGAGACCTGTCTCAGTTACTTCTGTATTGGGGTGACTCAGCAAGACCTGTTTGGCCCTGCCTCTGCCCCACCGTTGCAGATGTAGAGCTTTGCCATTGGCCCTGTTAGTCACCCCATACCCTCTGTCACCCTTCCCCACCTCCTATGTCATCTGACCCCACCAAAAATCCCCCTCCCTATGCTCTAAGTTTATATAAGCAAGAGGCTGATGCAATGAAGTTGAGTTCCTGCTTAGATAAGACTCCCGGCCCGGTGTGTTTCTTTTGGGCCGTCAGCACTCGCCATCAGCCAGAGAGATAGAGAGAGAGAGAGAGAGAGAGAGAGAGAGAGAGAGAGAGAGAGAGAGAGAGAGACCGAGACCCAGAGGCAGGACTGGGACCGGCAAGGAGCCGACACAAATACCCTCTTTAGGCTTCTCCAAAACACTGTATGTAATGCATTCATACTTTGATTCAGTGTTGAACCTGACACATTAGGAAGAGTGACCTCAATTGAGGAACTGTTTCTGTTTCTAGAGAATACACTGCATATGTAAGTTTAAATATATACACATGCTCTTACTAACTGAAGCAAGAAGACTGAACTGCTATAGACACCATCTCTGGATAGAAGGGGCTGGGTTGTACCAGGAAGGTAGCCAGTGAGGAATAGGAAGCAAGTGCTCCTCTGTGGTTTCTGCTTCAAGCTGCTGCCTTGAGTTCCCTGGATGACGGACAGTAACACATAAGCCAATAAGCCATTTCTCTCCAGGTTGCTTTTGGTCATGGTGTTTATCATGACAACAGAGGAGTCACTAGGTCAAGCAGTCTAAGACAAGCAAGATATAAGCTGAACTACACAGAGGCAGAGCACTTGCCCAGCATAAGCCAGTGCCTGGGTTCCATTTGTAGCACCATCAGAACAGGAAACTTCAAGTTCAGAATCATTTCCTGAGGACATTAACTGCACAGCTCCACGTGTTATGTGCACTAAGTCACTCAATGCCCACGAGAACTATTTAAGATGCATTTGAGGGCATCTCAGTTATGTGACAGCTCTGCCTTATGGGACGACTTAGGGTTCACAATGCTTAACCTGCCACAGCTCCATTAACCTGAAAGGAAGCAGGGGCTATGGCTAGCCAGGGAGAGACTTCCCTGAGCACCCTTGCTCAGAACTTGTCAACTTCCTGGGCTTGTAGCACAATCCAGTGGTTTGTGGAACCTTCATGTTCTCATGGTCTCCAGAGTGAAAAGCATTCTGTCTTCACACACACACACACACACACACACACACACACACACACACACACACAAAATAACCCTCAGGTGAGCAGCCCTGACATGTGTACACTCTGAGCCAAGGAGGTGATCTCTTTCCAGGGGACAAGACACCCTGAATGACCATGTGTTCAGGGTTCAAAGCACAATCAACAATCCTGAGCCATCAAATTGGTCTATGTATCCAGTGGCACTCTACAGGAAAAGGTCCCAAACCCAGACAGGAGCACAGAGTAGCAATGCCCTGGTTCTTTTCCTTTCCCACACTGCTAAGGCCAGAGATCCTGCAGGGCCAAGGCAGGTGACTCTACACTGGGTCACACATTCTAATTCCAGGTCATTTACTGCACTGTTGGGTACGACTGCCTATGTGACTCCTGCACATCAGCTCCAATGGCCCTCCAGTCCTCCTCCTGTCTATCACTCATGTGTTCACAAAACAAGTAATTTAGGTTCTAACTAGAACCTTCTATGTGGCCGACACAGTGCAAAGTACAAGAGACAGAGGAGCTGAGGAAAGATGTGGCTCTCTCCCTCATGGAGTAACTTACTCACCATGAAAGGGTGCAAATTACACAAATTACTCTAGACGGCCAAAGGATGATTTCAGTTTTAAAATTTTGTTGAGGCATGGTCTAAACTGGAGATTGTCCCATGTGTATTTGGGAAGATATCTGGTCTAGCTTGGAATCGTAGGATCCACAAAGGCCCATGTGTTAAAGGCTTGGTCCTCTTTCTGTTTGTGGCCCTAATAGGAGGTCACAGGACCTTTAACACATAAGGCAGAGTGAAAGAGAATTATGGGGTCACAGTCTTTCTCTGATTCTCTTTGCTTCCCAGCACCATGAGGTAGGCAGCTTGCTGTGAGCCATTACATCCTGTCTCTGCACAGGCCCAAGAACCATAGATCTGCCTTATTATTGATTGAGACCTACAAAACAAACAAGCCTTTTTACTCTATAAGCTGATTGCCTTAAATACTCTTATAGTAACAAGAACAGACTAACTCAAGAATGTATTCTATTTGGTGAAGTGCTCCATATGACATATAGCTACCTCTCTCTCTCTCTCTCTCTCTCTCTCTCTCTCTCTCTCTCTCTC
>JANHMN010000002.1:90946014-91004904 GCA_030674055.1 Rhabdomys pumilio | reverse complement strand
GGCACAGGCACAGGCACAGGCACAGGCACAGGCACAGGCACAGGCACGGGCAGGCTGGACAGCAGTAGGGACCATGGGGCTGTACCACAGTGAAGAGTGGAGTGTGCTCCCTGTGAAAAAAGACCCTTGGGCCTGCTCTGCTGACTGTGACCTTGCTGGAGTAAAAAGTTAAAACTCTATGAAACATCTTCCCAATTTTAAAAGGCAGGTCGAAACTAAAGTGATTGTAAGGCCCAAGAAAGAATAAAGCACATTAGCTGGCTGGATCTCAGCTCTACAACCAAATGGACCCTGTGTAGACCTTATAGGCCTTTCTGCCTTCCCTTGTAGACTTCAGGATGTGGGCCAGCAACAGGATTCACTCTCTCAAGGACCCTCAGGAGCATTTGCATGGACTTACATTTCAAAATCCGACAAACTCTGGTCTTCAGATGTTTGGCTCAAATCTCCAGGCACCTGTTGGGAAAAGGAAGGAGTGGGGAATGCATGGGTTATCACAGTTTGCACATTCACCAAAAGACTTCTGTCTCTCCTCCTCAGACACTTCCTCTCAGAATGTGGGGAAAGCAGCTACTGGAAAACAATAAGATTTTATGGGGGGCTGGCTGGGGATGATACTGTAGTCATAAAAACATGCTGCCACTCACGGTCTCAATTATCTTTACAGGAAAAGCACTGTTAATCCTATTGAGATAATCACCAGCATATAAAAGCATGTAATTTTGGAGCCATAAAGGATTAATTAGGACTGATGAGGTAAGATATCATCTCTGCAATGTAAAAATATCTATTGTCAGCATGAGGAGTATCACCAATATCACACCCAGTATGTGAGCAAAAAAGGCTACTGCCCCCTCAAAATGGCTGTCCTTTTGCCCAGAATGTACGTGTACTACAGACAGAAAGAACATGGAGGCTCCTGACTGACAAGAGCTATGTTAAAACATGACTGGTGACAGAAATCAGACAGTGTCATGATGACCCTTACCAACACTGCTTGGGGTCCCAGCCATACACTACAAGGCAAGTGTGAGGGCCAGGAGGCATTGACAGCACATGACCTCCAGTGATCACCTAGCCCCTAACGTTGGACTGAGATGGGGATTTAGTCATCAGGGCTGGCACAAGGGCTTAAAATAGCTATGTTCTGACTACCTGATGCCTATGCCAGTAGCTGCTAAAATGATGGTGATGTTATCCTACCATCCAGTGTGGGGCTTCTTACCATCTGGCAAGTTGACTAGGATTTTAAGAATATAGACAAAGAAAGGGGAAGCGCCTGGACCAGAGATGAGCATGAGGAAGCGAGGGGAAATTATCGACAATGTCCATCAATTTCCACAACTTGAGGCAAGGTGCTGTTTCCCTCTAACTAACAAGTGAAATGAAGACTTGGAGCTTCTGTCTAGGAAGCAGATACAAGCCAGGTCTGTCCAGCTCAGTCCTCTAATGGAAAAAACAAAAAACAAAACAAAAACCGAATCCAGCTAATAGGTGAAGTCCTGAGGCTTTCATGTAAGGAGGGCTGGAAGAGACTAGAAGGTGCTCCTCGAAGAGAGCATCCCAGCTGTGGAGACAGGAGCATGAGTGAGTAGAAGCCTGGGAGTTGACCTAAATGACTTTATACCAAACATCAGCCTGCTTTCTTCCTGGATCCAAGGTCCTGAGCAAATCAATTCTCTGAGATACACTGAGATGGACAGATTCAGAATTATCTAAAAGATTGGTGAGACACAACTTTGTGTGTATTTGTGAGGAATTTTCTGGAGGCAGTTAGCTGAGAGGTCTGTGTTCAGAAGACTTAGGAAACAGACAGACTTCTGCCTTGTCACTGGGCAGACTCCACTCTCACAGGGCAGCACCAAGTTCCTCACTTGTCCAAGGTCTTATTGGACTGGGCTCTTGTGTTACATTGCTGTTTTTGTGACTATCACTTTCTATAGGTGGCTGGAAAGAGCTGATATAACATATTCAAAAGGCAGGAGGCTGCAGGTACTGAGACCCCTAAAAAAATGCCATCCTTTAAGAGAAAATCTTTTGCCAAAATTGACCTAAAAGCAACAACCCCATGCCAACCAAAATGTTTGCCAGAGATCATCCCTCGGGCAGCAGGTGGTAGCTCAGTGGTAGAGCATTTGCCAGCATGGAGAAAGCCCTGGATTCCATCCCCAGTATTAACCAAAACCAAATCTCAGGTATTCTTGATTATAGAAATTAAAATGTATACAAACTATTCAAGTATTTTAATAATGTTAACTACAGAAAAAGGGCCATGTAAGGAAGCCTCTTAAAACAATTTTTAAAGAGTGAAAAAGCAAGAGAGTGAGAGTGAGAAAGAGCATGAGAGAGTGACAGAGTATGAAAGAGAGAGAGAGAGAGAGAGAGAGAACTATGCACCATCCTAGATAATACACAATAAGCAGTTGACAGGAGCTGTCAGTGACAACAGGTGGAGAGTAAGCTTGAGAGAAACTCAACTTTCTATAAGATGGAATAAGCTATCTTCAAAGATGCTTTCAAAGAAGGAGTTGATTTTCTCTACATTATGAAAAGGTCTTTAAAATAGGTCTGTAAGTCGGGCGGTGGTGGTGCACACCTTTAATTCGAGCACTTGGGAGGCAGAGGCAGGTGGATTTCTGAGTTCAAGGCCAGCCTGGTCTACAGAGTGAGTTCCAGGTCAGCCAGGGCTACACAGAGAAACCCTGTCTTGGAAAAACAAAAACAAAAACAAACAAACAAAAAAGATCTGTAAATGAGAAAAACCCTGGTTCCTGGTTCAGATGCCAGCCTAATTCAACTAGGGCACCAACATGGAAAGGTGAAACCTCTCCTAGTACCCGTGCCTGCTTTTACATCCAAAACCTGCAGATGTGAAACTCAAGGTACTGAGGGCAGACATGCCCTGTGAGAGCTGGGGTGGAGCTGGCCACTGCATTGAGGCAGGCTTTCATGTAGCCCAGGCTGGCCTTGAGCTCTCTATAAAGACAAGAGTGACCCTGAACTTTTGATTCTCCTGCCTCTGCCTTTCCAGTGCTGGAATTGTAGGCATGCATCACCCCTGATTTATGTAGTACTGGCAACGGAAGCAAGGCACCGCCACACTGGCAATGGAAGCTAGTTCAGCAAGCACTCTACCAAGTGATCTACATGTCCAGCCTCTTAGTTTGCATTTTGAAATAGAGTACTACCAGTTAAAACCTTAAATAAAAGTGTGGTAAATAAAACTTGTGATAAAAGTTTAATAGCATACATAAAAGCTTGGTCGTTTTCAAAAGCAATGAGGGAGTATGCATGGCCAGTGTGGTCCCTAAGTGTAACCGTGTCTGTGTGTCAATACTGTTAGAACAAAATAGAACTAGAAGATGATAGCAATTCAGATGAGGCTGAACTACCTATTTTAAGCTTTTCTGCAGTATTCTACATGATGATATGTTCATTGATATACATTCTATGGCAATCTGTGTATCTATCATATTATTAAGGTAAATATTCTTTCTCCAGCTTCTTCTGGGCCTCTTGAAGCTTACTAAGTTACAGAAAGTTAGATGGGAGAGATTTTCCTTCAGAGTCACTGGAACATGCGGAATGGGCCAGGACAGAGCCAGGGCTCTGAAGCCATGTGCCCTGCCTCTCCGGGCAGTGCAGACACAGACAGAACTCCAGTGATGGAGGGGCAGCTCTCAGCCACTGCTCCTCCTTGAATCTTCCCCAGCACCTGAGGCTAGGGCTTAACAAAAGAAGGACTCATAGGCTGTAAGGAAAACAAATACCAGTGCATCAGAGCTACCTTCTTAAAGGCAGCATCTCCCAGACAGCCTACCTCAAAAGAGCCTCTAAATGTGCTTGTCTCACAAAGCAGACACCAGGGGCAAACCAGAGGGAAGAAAAGGAGAAGACAGAGGCAGGCATCAAGCTACCATTACAGAGTAAAGTGCTTCCTCAAGGAGGAGGTGGCACCAGGTGTTTTCCTGACATTAAGTGTCCCTCGGGGACAGTGGTTTTCTGGGAACATTCTAGACAGTGAATGTAAGTGCTCAGAGATAGGTAAGTCCTGCCGGCTTAGAGGCTTTTCTTCTAATTCTGTGGCATTATCAGGATCAGGAAGCCAGGAGGCATTTATGAGACTTCCTGAATACTGGAGAAGCTGTTTGGAAGAAAAGGCTGTGACCTTGGGAGCCTTTGGGAAGCCAGGCTGGTGACCAGGCCAGGCTCAGCAGTGCTGGGGAGTCAAGGACAAGGTCTATGTAAAGTTTATCTGTTCAGAGTGATGCCAGATCTCCTCTGGGGCTCACGACAGGCTCCAAAGCTACTCTTTCTTTTTAGTGCCGAAGATACCATCGAGACACCACACACACTTCCCCACTAAGTTATAGCCGAGCCTCTTTATTTTGTATTTTGAGACAGGTCTTACTAAGTTACCAGAGACAGCCTTGAAATTACCTGGAGCCCAGGCAGGCCTTAAACTTGGAATCTTCTTGCCTTAGCCTCCAAATAGTTTGGATTGTAGGTCTGTGCCACCTGGCCTGGCCAGAATGCTAATTCCACAGCACATTCAGGCAACAAATAGGATGGAACAGAGATATTTTATTAGAAAAATCAGCTTCCTTTTGATACTAATCAAAAGCATATCTTAGACCTCCTGCAGCCTGAGAAATGCAAGGAGTCCCAGCTCTGGACTGTGACCTCCTCTTTGGCTTGCCCTCCATGTGAGCATAATGAAGTAACCAACACAGTCTACCCATCTGCTTCTCATGGAGCCCAGAAAGGGGCTGTTCCTTGTTGGTCTGTGATCTAAGCAGTGACAAGGCAGCCGAATGATGGGGCACATGATAGATAGACAAAACCTATCATAGGAGAGACAGACCAGATGGATTCTTGGGTCTTCCTGGAGCCAAAGTCCCCAGTGCTATGCACAACATGGTAGAGAGGGCAGATGAGATGAGAGAACCCACTCCCAAGCAACATCAGCAAGGTTTCCTAGGGCGTGGGAGCAGGGACAGGCCAAAGCCAGTAGCCATTGAGGTACCACACTCTACCCTCACTGTCTCTATGGAACTCTAGCCAGAGTCCTGTCACTCTGGCATGTCAGTTCTCAAACTTAAGAAGACATCAGAGAGTCGGCCCCAAATGGCCACTTTGTGCCCCCATATGCTTCTGAAACAAGGGGAGGAAGGGGAAAAGGGAAGGAGAAAGGGACCATTAGAAGCTTCCTCATCTTCTTCAGTATCTCCCCTGGGCAGAATCAGGACGTAGGTACAGATAGGAAGGGCAGACAAGAAACATGCCTAATGATGACACTATGCCAGAGGGTGTAAGCTCAGACATAGGGGGAATGACAGGAGGATCATAAGTTTAACGCAGTGGGTTTGCTCTAATGCTGCTTGTATTACAGTAATTTGGGTCCCCAAAATTGCATGAGAATCTGCACGTCTGCACACAAGACACTGAGGGACCCTGCCCCTAGTTGTTTTTAATTGCTAAATAAAGTTGCCAGCAGTCAATGGCTGGGCAGGGCAGACAGAGGTGGAACTTTTAGGATTCTCAGGCAAGAGACTAAAAAAAAGACAAAGGCGATCCATCGTAATGAGAGAAGGAGAGGGGAGGCACTGCACCTGAGAAGGTGAGGGGCAGACAGCATAGCCATCATGTAGGAGCTAGCGTAGCTCCAAGAGGGCTACCCAACTGGGTCCAGGGCAACAAAGATGGAATACAGATTTTAGTAAGTAATAACTCGGGAATATCAGAGGGAGACGGATTAGCCACATGGAGGTTAGGAAGTGGCTCGGCCATTGAGCTGTTTTAGATATATTAAAATATAAAGGCTGTGTGTGTGTGTAGTGTGTGTTTCATTCAGGAACCCAGAACACTGGGGCGGGTGGCCGGAATGTGCCACAGCCCCCTCACTGCCACCAGGATCAATCTGAGTACTCAATTGAGTACTGCTACACAGTTCAAGGTCAGGCCCAGGTAACTTAGTGAGACAGATCCTGACTCAAAATAAAAAGGCAAACTCATACCCACAGTCATAAGGGGCAAATAACAAGAAATCACCACATGTCATCAAAAGCTCCCTGTACTACAGAGCATGTTCACACACAGCCCACCCCAGAAACCTCCAGCCAGTAGCTGTGGGCCATGGTGTCATCTCTATCCACAGTAGAGTAGTCATGAGAACTCCCATGAACAAACAAGAAACAGGTGTCAGGAGCATAGCCCAGGCCCACCTGCTCAGGAGCCCCAGTGATTCCATGCATTCAACTCTTCACATGGGAAGAGAGCACCAGACACTAGTAAAAAATGGAATCCACCTCTAGGTGGAGACATGCCCTTGTCTCCTTTCTTGAAAGTTAATCCAGTTGAACAGGTCAAGGACCTGGTTCACTGTGAGATCACTTCTGTCCCTGGTGCAGTCCCTAGAAGCTGACAATGGGTTCAGTAGGGTTTGGCCAGTGTTCAAAATTCTCACTTGGAAAGGCCTCTTTCTTTGTTCCTCCTTAGGGTCTGTCTCTTTCTGCCTGACCTCCATGCCTGCTGTCACATGCCTGACCATGCCTTCTGTCACATGACTGACCTCCAAGCCAGCTTTTTTTTTTCCTTTCTCTTCTGTATTCTCCTCGTATGGGATCCATATGCTCATAGATAGCAATATAGAAACCAGAGTGTTAAAATGTGCAGGTTTTTCTCTTTAAGGGAAGGAATGAGTGTTCATGCCTGTTTCCATCCAGAGGACTGGGAATGGATATGTTAATAACCTTTGCTATCAGTGGAGCCAGGCTTCACCGGAATCCCCCAGACTCCTGAGCATCACTTCTCAGTCAACAGAACCCATTCTTGTGGAAGAGGTCACAGATACCTTGCAAAAGACATGCTTTTGGCAAAGAAGCATGTAGCCATGTAGCCATGCCCTAAGCCTTATTGTGATAATTGTGATGAGGAAACCTTTTTGGTACTGTATTGAAATATAGAATAGTAAACTGCCCAGGGTCAGACTCCAGGATGGATCAGCCTGGATGAATAAGTCATACTGAACCCAGTGGGTTTCCTTCTTGGCTCTCACACGGACCATTTCTCTGCTGGCAGTAGAGCCTGCAGGAACCCCCACACTACGGAGAGCTTCAAGATATACAGCTGGCCTGCTTTAGGGTTTTGGTTTTGTTGTTGTTGTTTCTTTTAAACTCAAATTGTCCTTGAGCTCCCATTTGACTCCACTGTTAAGTTCTTTTATTTTTTTTCATGAGACTAAGAACCTCAAGAAAGAATCCCAATTTCCCCAGTATTCTATGGTAGTTCTGCCATTTTATTGGAAGATTTCCAGTAAAATTTAAATTTTGCCTGTTTTTAATTTTAATTCTTTAGTCTGAGAAAATGAGTCCTTCAACTTGGAATCCTCCCGTCTAAGACTCCTAAGTGCTGGGATTACAGGCATTTGCCCATGCCCAGCTTGGTGACACATTTTTTATTCTAACCTTTATTTTATGTGCATTGGTGTTTTTGCCTGCATGTACATGTGAGAGTGCCAGACCTTGGAGAGTTCCAGACCGTTGTGAGCCGCCTTGTACGCGCTGGGAATTGAACACTAGTCCTCTGAAATAGCAGTCAGTTATCTATCTCTCCATCTCTCCAGCCCCGGTTATGCTTTTTTAAGCCATTACCTTCTAGGGTGGATTAACATACAGTAACACAAGCCCATAAAAACTGTCCAAGGCAGTCTAACAAGTCAGTAAGTGCCAGCAGCAGGATCTGAGCTCAGGCACCTGGCTCTAGAATAGGCACTTTATAGGCCAAAGGTTTGCTGCCTCCCACAACAGAATCCACTGTTCACACTGCCTCTCAGGAGCCTAGAGGTTGACATCGTTCATACTCAGAGCTTTGGCTGTGAAGTACCTCTGACAGAGCTCCACCTCCACCCTCTACCATCCATCTGTCCCAGAGTGCCATCACTCCACACTGGCTTTCTATGATGGGTCCCCCACACCCTCGGCGAGCTCAGAGAGCAGTCTGCATTTCCCTGTTTGACACATCAACCAGTTCACATGACACCCGCCAGCCTGGTCTAGCACCTGGCACACCACAGGTACCAACTAAATGAATGAATCATAATATAAGCTATATTTTCACTCTGAAATGTCAATCAATTTTTTTAAGCTGCTGTGCAGCAATTCAAAAATCGTCATATGTGGTTAGGATAAATTAGCTTAGGGATAAAAAAAAAAAAAAAGAACCAAAAAAAATAGTTCTATTTGTCTTTCAATTTCAAAAACTCTCAAGTTCACTGCTCAAAAGAAAAGGCAAGAAGAAAACATGACAGCCACAATGAACATTTGTCCAGACCATGACACGGCACAGCGCTTTGGATGTGCAGACATCCTCTTATACATCAGTTTTCAAATAATCTTCCCAGAAGCAATTAGCTCTCTCTCTCTCTCTTTTTTTTTTCAGCCAAAAATGAGAACCATTTTTCAACCCACTAACACTCTGCTTTCTCACTTCATTTTAACCTAAGAAAGCAAATGTGAAAGGGCACAGCTATTATCTCCTGGCTGGGGCAGCCAGGCAGCAGAGCCCCAGGCAGCAGAGGCGGCTGCAGACGGGACCATGAGGAGGACTCAGAGAGGTTGAACCACATGCCAGGTTCTGTGCTTGCCTGTTTGTTCACTTACCTGGTTTGTAAATATACAACTACAGGCATCAGAGGCTTGTGGTTTTAAAAAAAATACTCAAGACCAAAGATTCAAGAGATAACAACTAAGATCCTGTTTATTTTATCCTCTGTGCAGCCCAAAAAGCTTCGGTGGATTCATTTTTGATGGATCACTTTCCCTCATAAGATTATGAGGGTTTTAGGAGCAACATTCTCAGACTCCCAAGATGGCATTAGGCATGTATGAGATTGCTCACTGAACGTTTTCACTGCAAGGACAGGGAGTAGGCATCCAAATAGAGAGATGGATGAATGGATGGCTGGAGGAGGGAAAGGAAGGAAGGAAGAAAGGAGCAGATGTAAAGGATCCAGTTTACTTAGAGAGGGCACCAGCTTCTTCCTGTGCAATCAAGCTGCCCAGACATTTGCATGAAGCCAAATCTACAAGGACATACTGCAGCACCACTCACAGTAACACGGGCCTGGGAGGAAGACATGAATAGTTATATAAACAGTCAGAGTGAGACCACACAGCTTCCAGGAAACTGCAGCTTTCCTCCTCTGCTAATGAGGAAAGCCAAAGCCAAAGCCTGACACAGAACAGGGTGCAGGGAAGCAAACGTCTTTGTGAAGAAGGAGTGGGCTTCTGCACTGTGCACTTGGACTGAGCATTTTGAAAGCAAGGACACTCACTGGAAACAAAGACCAGGAAAAAAAAAGCTTTCTATTCTGTAAAACTTGGAACCTTCACAGTTTTGCTATGTGTAATGCAAGTCGTTAACTTTCTCAATGTAAATTTAATACTCATGCAATTTTATATGCATAAAAAATGGAGAAATGCTTGCCTCTGGGTGGAAAGCATGGAGAGACCAGGAAGAAGCAGGGAAAGGCATTCTAGGATAAGCTAGAGTTCAACATGAACCTCAGGAAGAAATGTGTGGTGATGTCTGCAACTTTTAAAAACTAAGACCAAAAACACAAATGAAGGTGAAGGGATGGATAATGGGAAACAGACACATGAGGGATGGATGGGTGGATGAATGAATAACAAATGACAGATGGACAAACAGTGGGTAGTAGATAGATGGACAACAGACAACAGAGACAGATGGACAAACGGTGGGTGAAAGGACAACAGAGATGGATGGACGAACGGTGGGTGAAAGGACAACAGAGACGGATGGACAAACAGTGGGTGAAAGGACAACAGACATGGATGGATGAACGGTGGGTGAAAGGACAACAGAGATGGATGGAGTGACAAAACAGGTACAGAAGACGCTAGTGATGAATAGTGAATTAGTGGTGAATACACCAGCATTCAGTGGGAGAAAAATCTTTTACATAACAATTTTTTTCAAACAAAGTGTTTGAAAAGTATTCACTTGAGCTAGAGGAATATCTGACTTGTGTTACTATTGTCTAATAGAGAACAAGCCTGAAAAAAAGAAAGAGAAAAAGTATTTTTGAGGTAGATAATCAATAAAGCTCTTGTGGTTTTGTTCTAAATTCTGCAACATTTGTGGTATGTATTAGTTCCCTGGGATAATCTGTTTGGATTTCTTTCCTCGTCTAAATAAGTTTGGCTTTGGTTTTGCTTTTATGAAGACCAGTCAAGACAGCTTGCTGCCTTGCACAAGCTACAACCTTGTGCGAGGTTGTGAAGCAGAGAGACAGAGGATACCTTGGAGGGTTGGGGTGGAGCATTAGGAGAACTGCCGACCCAGAGCAGGGCAGAGCTGGTCTCAGCAAGCAGCAGGCACTGTGCTTTCCAGTCGTTACTGCTCAGGAATAGGTAGTTGCCTGCTGCATTGAGGAGTTTGGACACCCAGCTGAGGACCCAGAGGGCGGCCTTGGGATCAGCCACTTGTTTTGGGAGTTAGCCATAATATCACAAACCTACACACTCCACTGTTATTGGCACTTATCCCAAAAATTTATATCAAGTTGCAAACTGGAATCAGATCCTCTGTCAGGAAGGGCAGCCTCACACAAGCCAGGTTCAACTTCTTGGAATGCCTCTTCAGGCAAATGAGGTACCTCAGCCAATGAAACTTCACCCTAAGAACCTTGTCCCACTCTCCAAGGTTTATATAGAAATAGCCTTTGATTCACCTCGAAGTGTACGTGCACACCTTGTTTCAGTGAATACAGTCTAAGAGAGCAGTAACACTGAAATCTGCAGAGAAGACCCTCCCTTGCCTGGCATTCACTGCTGGACCAGGATCCTGCAGACTTGCCTGTTCTGGATTGTGCTTCATCCTTCCCCAGCCAGTGCATGTCAATGCCCAAACTCGCTTCTTCTGTGCTCTATTATTCCCTGCCTGGTGTGCAGCAGTGCCTGAGCATCCCAAGAGAAGACGTAGACCATGGAACCACACACCTAATGCTCATGTAGACACCAAGACACACGGTGGTATCTGCCGTCAGAATGATGCTCCGTGATCACAAGTATCCTTCTATGCTTAGTGTAAGGCCTAGAAGAAGCACAAAGTTCACTGGGACAGATATTCTGCATGAAAACAAGAGTGCTGGCCTAGAAGATATTTAATTTAAGTCTGATGGTTTGTTTTGGAAAAAAATTATATATGTATATAATATATATATATACATATATATACATATGTATATATATGTATGTATGTGTAATATATATATATATATTATATATATATTATATATATATATATATATATATTATATTTATATATTATATATTTCCTTTTTCTGGAATAGTAGCTACAGAGGGTTGAATGTTGCCACTAAAGAATGCATCTACATCAGAAGACTCAAAACTTATCAATGTGACCTTATATGCAAAAACAATCTTTGCAGATGTAACAAAATAATGTCCCTTCCAGGAAGAAACTGACCTAATTTTTTATCTCTTTTGTCAACAAACAGCAAGTAAGGTCTGCTAAAGATGACTGCATAGTGATGTCTAACAGTCCCTTGATAATTTCACCTCCCCAGGTGTGACACAACCCTCTTTTGAACTCGGTGATTGTTATACAAGATGGTTTTTTTTTTTTTTTTTTTTTTGAGACAAGTTAAAGCAGCAAAAGGAGCTCTGCTAGACAGCCACCTGTCCCCACTCTGTCTAGCAGGCTGAACAGCAGCAGGCACAGTCATTTTACTATTCAGAGATTCCATAGTTCCTGAGGAGAGGAAGATGCAGGGAAAAGGGGCAAACTATGGTTGCCTGCTGCCTGACATCCATTCATTTCCAGGGAAATCATCCCACTGGCTGATTTAACCCATGGATGGACACCAAATAACTCAAGCTAACCAGTGCAGCCTACTCTGGTCATAGAGATTAATTGTGGGTGGTGCAGTGAGCTAAGCCAACCCTGCCATAGTGGTCCCAGGGCTGTTCATGATGCTGAGGCTGAGGTTCACTCTTTCTCTCAGTGACACACTGGGCTATTCCTGGAGTTGCTACCATCCACAGAAGGCGGTTGTGGCAGGGGACAGTGAGGACAGAATAATGTACAGATGGGCTATTTCATGACATGGACTCCACAGTTTGTACTTATCTAAAGCACAGTGCCTGGCTTGCTGAGGCCTATCTAGGCTTCCTCTTGGTCTTCCACTGGAGGCATTCTAAGTGATATGGACACCACAAATCCAGAGATCCCTCCCAGCTTATGTTCTATTTTATGTCAGTCTGTAAGTTTGCACAGCATGGCCAAGGCCTGAAAATGAAAACCCAAAGGAAGCAGCTCAATCCTCCTTCCAAGGGAAGCACTCTGTCAACACAACACAGCCTCCCCTGACTAACACATTAGACCCCATTTAGAGATGTGAAAACTGAGTCTGAGGAAAGTAAATCATGGATCTTGTATCCAGCCATGCTTTCTATCTTCTACCCAGGATAGAAGAGAGAAACTCACGACATCAGAGTCTGAGGGCCC
This sequence comes from Rhabdomys pumilio, assembly GCA_030674055.1. NCBI lineage: Eukaryota > Metazoa > Chordata > Mammalia > Rodentia > Muridae > Rhabdomys > Rhabdomys pumilio. Next base: position 90,992,349 of record JANHMN010000002.1, on the reverse strand, counting down.
AGAATCCTTCCTCATAACAGCTAACCTGTAGCTTTCAGGGCAGCCTGGGTATGTGCTCTTGATGTCAAGACCAGAGGCAGAACAGTTTCCATTTTCCATGCCTTCCTTCTCCACAGGCTTCTTTCTTTATTGAGTTCTGGGTTTTCTGAAAGCCACTACAAAACGTTCAAGTTCTTCTGTGACTGATGGATAACTTCTTACCCAAATTAGAAACAGTTTCAATTTAGGTATCAAAGAAATCAGGGATGGGTGATACTTGCTGCAATAGCTCCTTACACCTGACAGCAAGGTAAAAAAAAAAAAAAAATGACAATAGCAATGTGGTCAGCTGGAGACTGACACACAGAGCTGGGCTGGAATACTAAACGTCAGTCAAATTCAGTGAGCACGTTCTGGGCATCCAGAGTGAGGATGCTTGGTAAGAAGTGAAAACTAATAGTCACTTGTTCAATAAATATTTAAGAGCCCATTGCTGGGAGCTCAACCAAGTAGAGAAGAAACGAATGGAGAAGAGACAACCAGTTCTGTGCTGAGTGACGATAAAAGTCACGAGGAGAGTGCACCATGAGAGCACCGGCATGCACGCAGGACTGTGACCTCCCACATGGCTGATCTGAAGGTGTGCTCTGTAAACTTAAACTTCACATCACTCTCCCGGGTGGGTGGTATTAGTCTTATCTAAAGATGAGGACAGCTCTGGAAAACCAAGAGACCTTCTGGTTCCCTCACTTGTAGTCACAGGCACCTTAAGTCATCTGGGCCTTCCTGTCTGTCTCATAGGATTGCTAATACAATACAGCACTTAGAATGTGACATGGAGCACACATGTCCTTTACTGTAGGCAGGGTGTGAGCATCATCTCACTTTTAAGGGTTTCTTTATCTCCCAGGGAAGACAAAAGATGTATTGATAAGACTAGGGAATGTAAGAAGAAGCTATGTCAGAACAAAGCAGGACAAGGCAGCTCTAGCCACGGAGGTCTGTCTCCAAGGGTGGGCTTAGAGACCTTCAAGGATGTTCAGAAGCCCAGGAATCAAGGAGCCAGCACATATTCATGAATGGAGGCAGGAAAGTCTCAGAACAACCTAACAGCATAATTATCCCACAGATGTTAAAAATAGGCAAGCATATCTTATATGCATATACATTTAAGTCTATGCAATGTATATGCATGAAAGACATCCAGAAGGATGTGTACTGAAGTTTCCATAGCAAGGTCACTGGAAGAGAGGAACCTATATTCTACCCTTCAAATTATTGAAACTCTTTCAGAATATGTTTTTTATATTGTGCTATTTGGAAAAATTTGAAAGTGTTTTAAAAGACACAAGGGTTAAAAGGTAAAGCTTTGTGAACGGAAACAGCAGCAACAGGTGGTGAAGCCATGCAAGAGTGCCGAGTCAGCCAGTCCTGCCTTGGCAGCCACCAGCTTAATTCTGAACAAACCTAATATACAGCTTCCCACAGTCACTTTCTGTACAAAAGTGTCCATCACAGCTCCTGGTAATTTTCTTTCACATTTCAAAATTAATCAAGTCTCCAGAAAAAAAAATTATGGACTATAAGTACCATGGTCACACTCTTTGTGACTATAATTCTCCATCTTTAAGTATTCATAAATGGTTTTTAGTAAAGACTTAAGCTTTAAAAAAAAAGGCAACTAACCTGGGCTTTCTGACCAAACCTATTACTCCAGTTACTTAGGAGACTAAGTCATGGTGACTACAAGTTCAAGGCTAGCCTGGGCTATAAAGCAAGCTCAAGGAAAGCTAAGCAACGTTGTGAGACCCTGTCTCAGAATGAAAAGTAAACAGAGGGCTGCAAATACAGTTCAGTGAGAACGCTTCCCTTCCATCACTCTTGGTTCAATCTTGTCACACACACACACACACACACACACAGGCACGCTCATATTCCAATAAGAAAATAGCCTGCACCCTAGAGGGCATGAGCAAGCACTGGCTGCAAGCTTGGCTCTTTCAGGATGGGGTGACTTGCACTTGGCATCAGGGTTCATGCTGGTAACAACAGGGATATCCCTCAACAGTAGAAATAAAGAATGCCACTTAATCGGGAAAAAAAAAAAAGAATGAAATTAAGGCAAGCTGGGATCTTCCTAAGTTTGCCAAACTCCTCAAACAGGGAGATAGCTCTCCAGTGTTTGGCAGGCATATTTTATTTTATTTTATTTTATTTTATTTTATTTTATTTTATTCTTTAGTATCTGAGAGTGTTCCATTCAAGTTCTGGATGATAAAATCATCTTGGTATCCATGCCAAACAACAGCACAGTCAAAGCAGACTGAGGCACATCAGACAATACTTATTCTGGAGTTAACCCCCTCAAGGGCACAAGTTCTATCTCCTAGGTCTGTGTGCCCCACACCCCATGGAAAGCAACCACTTGAAACTGTGAGTGATGGAAGCATAAACTAGGGCAAGAGCTCCTCCCTTCAGTCTCTGCTGAGGCCATTACAGAGACAGAGCTGGTGCAGCTGTGATGCTGTGCACCTTGCCAGCAGACTGACTCTGACCACAGTGGAAATGCATTTCCACTGTACACACACATTTCTGTACACAGCATCTTAAGTGGCTAGGACCCACGCACCTGACACCACTCAGCAACAACCAGCTCCCAATGTTTGATAAGCACACACCAGAAATGAGAGTTTAACACAAGCTTCAGGAAAGAAAGGGCTGAGCCAGGATGATCCCTTGGTCAAAGGTGTGCTGGTATGCATTCCAAAGTCATGGCACCATAAGGGCAGCTGTCCATCAACAGAAAAACAAAGCTATACCTAAGAAGGGGCATTTATTCCTCAAATGGAGAAATTTGGAGAGGATCCTGCAAGCATTTTTCAAGATAATTTTGGGTCAAAAACTCATGTTTCTGTGTTAAGTTTCTATGTGGGATACACTTTTAAAAGCCTTTCTTACCAGCATTGTTCATAATAATCTGCACGGCAGCAGACGGCTAAAACACACATGCCCAAGCACAGAATTCAAAAGCCTCTTATAACCTGAATGTCTGTTCAGAGCTCTGTGGGGACAGCAGCAGACAGTTTGTCACTGTATCATTAGAGATTTGCCAACTGCCACCAAGCCAAAAAGTGCATTTCTTATCACACTCTGTCCTTAAGCAGTGTCGCCCTGACGGTCAGCCCCTCTGAAGACTTTAAAGGAGCAGAAACAGGCCCATTGTGAAGTGAGCCTTATTACAAACTGTGAGATATGTCCACCGTCTCATCTCTGAATTTAATCATCTTTCCCTCAAATCGGCTAGACATCTTAACAGTGGAGGGAATGTCCTGTGCAGGCTTGGGGCTGCTCACAGTAGAGACTATCAAAGTCTGTGATGTGTCAGGACAGGAAGCCACTTTTCAGAACAATGGAAGGCCCTGGTTAGTGGTGTTACCAGAGCAACCATAACTGTATGGTCACATCCATATGACACATGCTCCAGGCTCTGAGAAGATGCTCAGGAAGACATGGTGCTAGTCACTCAAAGGCTCTCAGTCCACAGGGAAAAGGAGATGCTGGTATGAAGGGATGAGTCAGAATAACATACATTGCCACTCAAAGGGTCACAAGCACATAGGTAAGGGCCCTGGCTAGTTACAGGGATGGGCAAAGGAGCATCCACAGAGGGCTTAACAGAAGCTCAGGAAAGGAAACCACACCCTCTTTACTGGCACACCCCATCAAAAAACACACATACACACAGGCACCATACAGACACATACAAATACTCTACATACACATACACACATACCACACACACAAAACACACATACAAACACTCCACATACACACACAAAACATACACACATAAAATACACATACAAACACTCCACCTACATACTCATAGACACACACCACATACACAGATATACACAGACACCACACACACAAATACACACCACATCACATACAAACACACATATGTACATACATACTACACACACCACATACAAACACACATATGCATATACACACACATGCATGTACACACACACCATGGGAATAAATCTCAAGAAGAGGATGGACGTATGGGTTTTCAGTTAAACAGAAATTTCTGTTATACCACAGCCCCTTGTGCAAGTTTACTGAGCAGGAGTCAGTGAGGAGGAAAACAAAAAGAAAGGGACAGGGAAGAAACAGGGGGTGCATACAAAGGGGAGAGACAGAGATGGCAGAGCCAAAGAGAGGTGAATATAGAGAGCAACACACTCAGGAAGGTAAAGAAGACAGAGACTGAGAAACGGCAACGTAGGAGAAAAGAGACAGACATGGAACAGAGAGGTAGGGGAGAGAGAAACGGAGAGAGAAGCACACAGACTTAGAAGCAATAAAGAGGAGGGAGGATGGGGGGAGGGGAGGAGAGCAGAAGGGAGGGAAAGCAGGAGGGAGGCAGAGGAGCTAGATGAACTGTTCACTGCCAGGCTGGTCAATGGGACCCCAGGGGCCCAGGAATCAGTGTTTGGATAACCCCAGGCAGACTGCAGAAACAGAGGCAGGAGGGCCTGGCAACGAACACCATCTTATCTGACTCCAATGACCTGGGGCCACACATGTGGTCTCATATTCTTGGGCCCCACAACTCAGTGACCAGGCCATGTTCCTGAGGCACAGCAGCCTTTGATGAGGCCATAGGAAACGTATCAGGAACCTGCAGCATAAGGAACTTTCAGAGCTTTTCCACTGCCTTTCTCAGAAAAGAGTTGTGAATTCCTTCCTAGAAACCCTGTCCCTGGAGAAGGAACTTCTGGGAACATTGTGTATGGCCAGGTCTGTGAGGAGCGCTGTGGAAGGTCCTGAGGCGAAGATACCCTACTATGCTGCCTTTTACCTAAGAGATATCTTTCCACCAGAGTCCTCCTCACACATAGGAATCACTGCTCTGCTTTTAGGAACATCATCCTTCTCCAAGTTGATGCTTCCAAAGAGCCCCTTCTAACTAACTCCAAGGCAAAACAGTCAGTGTGATCAAAACAATAACAGAAGCTCATAAGCTTTTAACATAAAAACTAAATGAGCAGCAGCAGTGCACACTGAGTGCACACTGCCAGAGGAAGGAAGGTCAGCAGAGTGCTCCGCACACAGTGAGACCTCGGCTCATCGGAGGCTGCTGGGCCAGAGCAGGAAGTGAAGAAGTGTGAACTGAAGGGCAGAGGTGAAGGTCACGATGCTTGAGTTCGTAAGTGTTACGGTTTGACTGAAAGCTTACAGGCCCATGTGTGGAAGCATTTGTCCCTGGCTATTTGGAGAAGCTGTGGAACTATGGAGTCTAGCAGGAGAGAGGAGGCCACTGGGTGGGAGAGGGATATTGGGGTTTACAGCTCAGCCTCTGTCCCCCCTGATTGCCCGTGCCATGTAACCTGCCACCTCAAGCTCATACTACCTCAGCCATAAGCCCCTCCTGTACTAGCATGGTGGACCATACCCCTTTAACTGTGAGGCACAAGAAAATCTTTCCTCCTCTCAGCTACTTCATCCAGGTCATTTTAGATTTGTAATTTTAATTCACATATATGAGTGTTTTGATGTATGTATGTACACTTTGGGCATGTTTTGTGCCTTCAAAGGTCAAAAGGCACTAGATGCCCTGAAACTGGAGCTGTGGGTGTTTGTACACCACTATGCGGATCTTCAGAACAAAATTTGAGTCCTTTGCAAGAGCAACAAGTGCTCCTAATCACTGAGCCATCTCCTTAGCCCATCCAGGTATTTTAACAAAGGAAGGAGAAATGTAACTCATACTGGAAAATAACGTTTATTTTTTTTTCCCCACAGTCCAAAAGGTTGGCATTTTTAACTGTTAAATAGAATCTAGTCTCTAAGATCAGACTGAGTCCTGCCCCTTCTCACTGTAAGTCTGTTTTGTCTTGTGTTGTATGAGGGTCACAACCAGTAGCACTGTTAAGATACAGTGGGGAGGAAATGACAACTCATGCTTAGGGCAGCATGTCACACTTTGGGCAGTGTAATAGGCAGTGTAGTAGACATTTGAATAAGCTTGGCCCAAGGGAAGTGGCACTATTAGGTGGTGTGGCCTTGTTGGAGGAAGTGTGTCATTGTGTAGGTAGAATTTGAGGGATCCTAGTGCCCCATCCAGTGTGGAAGAGACCCTCCTGGCTGCCTGAAGAAGCCAGTCTTCTGATGGCCTTCAGATCAAACTGTAGAACTCTTGGCTCCTCCTGCACCATGTCTGCCTGGACGCCGCCATGCTCCTACCTTGATAATGGACTGAACCTCTGAAACTGGAAGCCAGCCCCAATTAAATGTCCTTTATAAGAGTTGCTTTGGCCATGGTGTCTCTTCACAGCAATGGAAACCCTAATTAAGACAGGTAGTAAGTAACACACTCTCAGTGACTGCCAGCTCCTCAGATCAGCAGTTATAATCTGTACAGTCTCCATCCTTCACAACAAGAATGAGTGTGAAAGTTTCTCTCTGTAAAAGTATTCACAGTGACACTAGTCATCTACTCTGTCAGCATAAAGGACACACAAGGGCACTGCTAAGTTCAAACTGAAGGTATTCTAAGAAATGGGCCACCACTTTCTTCCTGTCTGCCCATGGTCTTCTCTTCAGCCATCCCTGAAGGCTGGAACACTCAGAGATAGATATAGAAACACGAGTGTCGTGAAGACCTGTCCTATTCAAGGGAGCTAGCAGTCAGCATCTGGACATCTAGACTCACCACTCATTGTCCTTTCTTATTCACAGCACTACAGAAGCATCAAGAAGAAGAGCCACTAACTGATAGAGACACAGAGTAACTGACCTAGGGGGTGACAAGAGATGCTAACCATCATGAAGAGAGAGTCAGCAGAGTTTGCTGGACAGCTGACAGGAAAACATCAAACTAGAATCACACCATCAAGTGAAACAAAACCAACCCCAGGCATCCAGACTCAATATCAGCTTAAGGAAAATGAAAACAGGAGGGGCGAGTCACAGCACCATCTAACGATGCCATCAGGGAATCCAGTATAAAATGCCAAGATGGAAACAATCCAATGTTGTCCATCAACTGCAACGGAGAGAGAGGAGGACCCAACAGACAAAATGTAAGAAAAAAGCCAGATTCTCAAAGGCAGGATGATGGACGGCAAAGGCTGAGGCAAGAAGAAAGGATTGGTGTTTTACTGCAGGTGGAGAGTCGGTCGGTCTCCAGAGAAACATGGTGGGGACAGCTGCACAGCACAGGAAAATACACAGCTGAGCTATCTGTTAAAATTGTTGGAACCAGGTAGGTACTTTTACCTTCATTTTAAAATTATGAGAAAAAAAAACTAAGAGACAATCAATAAATTACAATGTGTGAGCCTCATGTGGATCCCAGATTTTAGGAATCTATTTAAAAATGAAACAGTTGGACATTTGAATATGGATACTAGCTGCTGTAAATGGTTTGGTGGACATAAGAGGTGGGGATGGCATAGTATTTACAGTTTCTTGTTTTTAAAAGATTTTTCCCTTTCTCTTAAGTTTGTCTCTTGTATATTAGATCCCAATTGCAGTTTTCCCTCCATCCCTCCCCAAGTCTCTCCCCTTTACCTTCCCTGTCCCTCAGACCCACCTCCCCTCAGAAAAGAGCAGGCCTCCTCCCAGGGGCATAAACCAAATACTGCAAAACAAGCTAGAATAACATTTTCCTCTTTTAGACATATACAGTAGGATGGCCGGAGAGAAAGTACTACTTAGTATTTGACTCAAATAACACAGAAGGGGAAACAGGAAATGGCATGTTGAAATAGAACTGATGATGGCTGGTGACAGCTGAGCTTGGCAATGAAGACTTGAGCGCGCACACTACTTCCCTGCCAACCTTTGGAACTTGGTGCTTTGCATAGGAAGTGTTTAATGAAGAGGAAGCTACCATGGGCATGCATGAAAGGACCGGCATCCAAACTGACAGCATCACAGTTCAAAATGTTATTAAGCAGGGAACAAAGTGAATGTCTAAAGGACATGACTGACCACAGGTTGTTTTATCAGATACAGAATGACTGAGCCAAGGAAATGACCCAAGTAAACCATCAAGCAGTTCTTAACCAGGGGTGTAAGGGAAGATGGAATTAGTACCCTCTAGTTAAAAAGCAAAGGCAGGGATCCCAGAATTCATAGGTCAGCCCCACAACAACAATTACATGAGCAAAAATGTCAATAGCATGCAGGAAAAGCCCTGTGACTTAACCTACACAGATGCTTCTCAAATGAAACTACTGAATACAAAAACAACCAAAACTAAGCAATGAAAAGATCCACACCAGCAGATTACATGGGTACAAGTTAAGAACTCAAACCCAAGCCTGTTTCCTGACTGTGGAGTTCTGTCCATGCAGCAGAGCACAAACAAACAGAGGAAGGTTCTAAGTCAGTTAGGAGCACAGCACTGAGGTAGGAGCACAGAATGTGCCTCTATGGCTGCACACACAACTGCATGACTCTCTAATAACACAGTCTGTGTGGTGCAGCAAGGGTGTGTGCTCACCCAGTTCCTGTACCTTCCTAGGTCATGACACCAGCAGGAAGGAAATAACATTCCTGTGGATAGCAGAAGCCTGGTAGACACACACGGAGAGCAGGCAGAGTGAAGAGGCAGGGCTCAGACCTGCTTGCTGGTGGGGAGCACTCACCGGGCCTCGGAGGTCAATCAGCTCCTGCCTCATTTGGGACACCAGGGCTTCCTTGGCCACCAGGGCCCTGTGTAGACGCTCATTGAACTCAATCAGCTCTCCATGCATCTCGGCCACCTGGAAAGGCAAGCAGGACATCGTCAGCCTCAGGAGTGGCCCTGCCCATGCTGAGCCCCTGTTTCTGGCAGCCTCCCTCCTGTCAGAGACCATGGCACCGTGCACCCAGCAGCGGTATACAACCTTCCTTGAGTTGGGTGAGTCTGGCAGTTTATGGTCAGAAGATGACAGCGTTGGACCATTTCAAACCTTAACAACACTTGTTTTGTTTGGTAGTCTAAGGTATGCTTGTCGAAAAAGTTCCTGCTGGGGCTGGAGGTATATATAGCTCAGTGTACCGTGACTGCCTGTCATGCATGAGACCCTGGGTTCAATACTTAGCAGTGCAAACATAAATTAATCAATAATGATGATGATGATGCCCAGCTAGTGGTACAATGGGAACAAATGTGATTCCATTCACTGAGTCCCTGGACTCAAGTGGCAGCACACAGCTCAGCACCACCCCTCCAGTCACCATTGACTCCATCTGTATCACAATAAATCTTTCCCATGCTCTCAGTCAGCTTCATATGAAAGCTCTGAGGGGCATATGGATTGAATCCACCTTCCACAAACAGTACTCTGAACTCAGGAACCTCAAGAGCCTATTCCAGGCTGTGTAATTAGTTGCTGGAGGGGAGATGAGAGCCCTGGCTAGGTGCTCTGAAACTGCACCAGCCCCACGTGCAGCTGGTCAAGCTTGCGGTGAGCCACAGAAGCTTCCAAACTCAATTATTCAACATGATTGGCTGGTTTCCAAAGAAACAAAGATGGGGTGCTATAAGGTAGTTTGTAGTCAATGCAAGGCCATATAAGTATGACTTCTGCAATTCGGTGAACCATGAGAGAGTGTTCTAAAATGCTGTTTCTGAACCCTTCAGGAAGACCCCTGTGCAAGCAGCTTCACTTGGCCTGACCAATGATTGCTAACAGACTCCTCCCATACCTGGATTCACACAGCATTTACAACATGTTGGGATACACATAATGATGCCAGGCTATTTATCACAGGTATTTAACATGATACATAAAATATGCATACTGTCAGAGGAGGAACAGGAGGGGTGGGGGGCACTAAAGAGATGACGTGAATCTCACATCAAAGAGAAAAAGGGAGCACCTCTTTTTTTATTACAAAGACAAATGTGCAGAGGGAAACACTTCCATGATGGGGTTTTCAGTATTATATGTGTGTTGTCATTTACTCTTTGACACTTCCGTACATAGAACAGAGAACACATTCTGCTCACTTGATGCTTCCATCTGCTTTCTCTGTGGACCCAATGTGCATCCAATGTCCCCAACACGCCAACCTCACCATGAATATGAAGCACTAAGTGCAAATGGCATCAAGGATGCCTTCAAGCAACGTAGTGAGCAAAGCAGAGGTAGAGAAGTCAGCGAGTCTCTCAGCATCTCCTTGCTTACAGAAAGTTATTTTCCCCACTTGCCTAGTGCCTCACAAAAGCTTAAGTTACTCTCACGTGAAACACATAATATCACAATATGCCTGTAGACTGGCTACATGGAAGTCACGTGACCTCTTGGCTTGATGCCAAGATGTGCAGAAAGTCCAGAGCTGCTGCACCTCTGCTGACAGACTTGCTAATATGCTCCCAGGAATGTGAGTTTCAGATAGGAAGCTATCATTTCCTAGGGTGTTGTGGGAGTCAGAGCATTGCAGCAATTTTCCGTAAAAGCTTCCAACATCAATCCATACAGGGCTCCAGTGCATTCGCTGTGAGCTGACAAACCCTGGCTCCCTTTTTCAGCCACAGCAGTGGTCTGTATCAGACATAGCTTGGTCTTTACTGAGGAATGGCGGGGTGAGGAACCCATGGAACTGAAGAGAGAAAACTTGATTGGAATAATTTCACCATCGAGCTATGATGTGTGTTCTTACGAGGCTAATCTGTGAAGGCAAGCTTTCTGTCTCACTTGGAATTTTTATAGAGCAAATTCTTACACATAACCAGTCAGATAAACAGCTTACACTTACCTAAGCCATGAAAACTTACTAATTCTCAAACAACTATTTCCAAACCAAACACAAATAGAAGCAACTTCTGAGGACTTGGAGAACCTCAGAAAAAAAATGTAAGTCACAAACAGATCACAGAACTAAAAGCAGCCCTGAAGTCGCCATGTCCTGAAAGTGTGGTTAGCGGACAGCACCATATCTATCACAGCACACTGGAACTACAAGAGTGAATTTAGGAGAACAGACACCCTCCCACCTGCTCTGCTCAGGCTGATAGTTCCATCACATACCTGCTGTTTGATACCTCTAATGTGTCTACTAGGTCCAGGATAAAATCCATGTTCTCTTTCTCTCTCTCCACTTCTCACTCTTGGTCCCTTGCTAATAACACTAGGCCCTGGCAGTCCTCTCTACTTCATGGCCATGCATAGCCGTAGGAAGTCACCCCACAAAGAGAATGGCCTACACACCTGAGGCTAATCATCACAAAATGGAAACTCAGACTATCACCTACTTGGCCCACAGTGCTGGTGTGAGAAGACACCTGCTCACAGGCATGGCATCATTTTTGGAGCAAGGTAAATGCCCAATACAAGGTAAATGCCTTCTGTATAATAAGTCAAGAGACATGGACAAGGAGTTAGTGATGTCAAATGGAAAAGTGCTACAGAAGGAACCGGAACTGTAGTCTAGAGGCTCACTATCCCTCACAGTGAGACTGCCATGTTGTTAAGCATTTGCTAGCAAGGCAGGAAGTGCTGGAGCACGAAGGTGCAGGAGGGACACATAACTGTCTCCTGGCTGCTTGGTCAGATGAATCGTGACTGTAGTTTGAAAGAAAACGGGGAGCTTGGAAGATGCCACTTTCAGAGCTGCAGGAGGCTGAGTGTTCCCTTCAAGTTGGAGCATCAAGGACAATGATCTTCAAATACAACAGGGCTGAGGGAGCTTTTGAATCTGCGAGGATCCCAGAGGCACCACAATCACCTGACAAACCACAAAGGACTATGACGGTAAGAAAAGCCTCTGGCACTCCCTTTCATACCATGATGTTCTCTGTCTTGTCACGTTCAAGGAACTGCCTCACCCTCCTTCAAGTAGCAAAACAGACACTTCTTGGTTAAGACTGAGACAAGCACCAAATTTTAGTAGCAACTGAAGTTCTTCTAGTGACATCCAGAAGCAAGCCTCAGATGCCTCGGGATCCACAACGCCACTGCGCAGGTCCTCAGATGCCTCGGGATCCACAACGCCACTCCGCAGGTCCAACCAGACCCACCCTGTTCTTTCCCCTCGCTTGCTGCAACCCTGGGCAGCTGACTTTCTCCTCACTCGGGTTTAGTCTTGTTTGTAAAACAGGGAAAATAATAACCCAAGTTTCAGAAGGCTTGAAAGGTTAATGTTCCAGAAGGCTACAGTTGGGAGGTACTTCATAAACGCCAGCTGTTGATATCCGTCAGACAGAAACCCATCAATGTTACCTAGCAGTACCCTGGTTCTGTAGGACCAATGCCCTCGATCTCTCTCAGGTCTGCTTCTCTCCCCCCCCCACTTCCAGACTAAACCTGGACAAGCACCTTAGTACCCTCTGACTCCGAGAGTCCAGCCGGGTACTTTTAACAGAGCCTGAAGGAGGATCAGTATGTATTTGTGGAGTGAAGGAGTCTTTAAAATGAGCTAAATGCCAGAGGGGGGCTGTCAGCTGCCAAGGGGATGAGCCAGTTAAAGGACTGGGTCCAGCTGAGACATACCCAGAGAGCATCTGCTATTGATGGCAGCCCTGCCTTCTCCCCTTCCTCCTCCTGACCCACCTGCTCCTCAGGCTGGAAGAGGCTTCTGTGCTGGGAAGGAGGTGAGGCCCTGCAGAGCTAACAACCATCCCAAGATCCTTAGAAATCAATAGCAGCTCTTTGTGACCAAGCCTAGCATGGCTGGCAGAGCTTTTGAAAGAAGAGTCCAGATAAGGCTTTTAAAGTAATTCTTGACCCATTTTCACAGGGCTGGTTGACTGTGGTGTTTTATGCTTGTAATGAGTTCTAATTACCACCATTGTGTGGAGCTAGGTAAACCATGTGATGAATTAACAGAAGGGCTCTCCCTTCCCCTCCACTGTCCCTCCCAAAACAGTTCCAGTGAGAATACACTTTGTAAGGGCTTGAGGCCCTGTGGCTGGGTGACCTCTGTGGTCTATATTAGGACTGTGAGCAGTCCAGGAGGCACATTGTCTACTGGTATGCATGATGGCTGGCTACCCAGCACAGTACCCTATCCCTGTTTGCAAGCTTTGTGTGCATGGGTCTTAGTATCCACTACTGTAGCAATCCCTATGTTGTTACAGACCTCAGTTCTCTGCCCTGTAAAACAAGAGCAGCACTAGTGGCATCCAGTGTAATGTCTGAGGCCTCAAGGACTACCATATGACAATGTCTTTTATATGCACATAATAGCCTCTGTGGAGCTTGCCATTTTTGACATATAGTAAATGCTACAACCCAGCAGCTACTATTACTGAGGGGTAAGGAATGGTATGAGGGAGAGGATGGATGGATGGATGGATAGAAGGATGGATAGATGGATGGATAGATGGACAGACAAAGTTTGGAGGGAAATAAACCACAATTTGAGTAGAGCTTTTCTGGGGAAGGCTGCGGAGAGACGCACAGATGAAGGAGCAGGGATGCAGGCTTCTCATCTGGTCGGCTGCAGCCCTTCCCTAATTGGAATGTTTCCTCCCCCTCCTCTCCCTCCTCTCCCTTCTCCCCCCTTGCCTCTTCATCGCTTCTGTACAGCCCAAGGGAATTAACGGGAAACTCCTGAAGAATTCTGAAGTTTGGACGTGGATAAACGAATAGTGTCCCTCTGTGTGCCTGCTCAGCTGCTGAGCTCAGACCTGCTCAGCTCCAGTCTCCTCCAACCCAAGGGTGAGCTCAGCCCCACCACTGTCACTCTGAAGCACACTGTCAATGCCATTTCATCCTATTTGATGCTGTTTAAAGGCTTTAAGCACAGGAAGGACTTGAGCATCAGGACGGGCTTAGGAAGCACCATGTTCTCTCTTTGGGCATCTACAATCTACACTCTGACTTTCAATTCCACTTAACAGGTGTGGGGATAAGCTTACAGAGGCATAAGAAAGTGAGAACTAATGACTTAGGAGTACGTGCACAGCAGGACCCAGAACCTCTTCTCATCCACTCCCTTGCAGTGCAATGCTCAGTGTTCTATGCTGCTCCATTCTGGAACTATCTCCGCATTCACTTATTTAGCCATGAATCTGTGGGTTTTCAATCAACAAACATCTACTAAGCCGATGTATGCCAAGCCCAGTTCTGGATGTCAGTGGATCAGAACCTGACTCAGAGTGCTGGCATGCAGTGTGGCCAAGGGCACAGTAGAAGCTCTGAGGACTCTGGAAGCATTGAAGAGTGGCACTCAATTAGTATGGGGAAGGGTCCGGGACATCACAATAAGCTGAGGCTTGAGGCCAGGACAAGAGCTACACTACAGGGATAGGTCCAACCCCAGGCCTCTCCCCAACATGCCTCCTACCTGGTCTCAGCCTATGAGCATGGGCTCTAGCACTGCTGATCAGGTTTGAAGTCAGGTGAGGACTTCAGAGAAGCCAGTCCCACATGAGGGTTTACCTGGAACTACTGATTATTATTCTAGGAAATGAATTACCGGTCCAAAGTATTATGTAAGATTCCAAGACTTCACCAGAAAATACCTCACTCACCCTTGAGTGCTGCTTACGCATTCATTCTGCAGGACACTGGAGAGCTCAAGCTCTTGATAAAAAGATGCAGACTTGAAATTCATGTGACTCTCTGTCATATTTGACTGTCTTCCAGAATTTGGGAGAGGCTGGTGTGCATTTTTAATCATACTCCTTTGGAAGGAATACACACAGACCTCCTGAATATTTCAACCACAGCTCAATAAATTAGGTCTAAGTTTCAAAGGAGAGACAGTAAATGAAAAACACTAACTTTTATGAACATCAAGACTGCTTTTCTCCCCTGAGAGTCCCCTCCTCATACAAACAGCACTCATGTACATGTGAGCAGAGCCCACTAAGGGGAAGAAGGCTTGCACCTGCAGGGGAAGAGAGTATGTTTGTTTAAGTTGTAATCTGTGGGCACAAATACCTGTACACGGGAACAGAGGTGCACAGCACATGCACGTGTAGGCAGCAGCAAGGGACACTGCTTGGAGGGTTGACAGGGAGTGAGCTGGATGGCCCCACCTGACAGTTGCATGCTGTGTGACCACTGTGTGCCTTGATTCCTACATCTATCGATTGGCACCATGTACACGGTTACGTGATAGAGTTGCTATTAGCATTAAATAAACTTGTCTTGAACGAAGGCTCTGGAAACAGGAGCAAATTTTCCCTTTTACAGCTCGAGTGCAGTCAATAGCTACAATCCTCACCATTCAAGCACCATGGTCATCACACTGAAAAGGCAGGATGGGATGGTTTTCCAAATAGCCAACATGGAATTTAAGTGCAAATGCCTGGTTTCAAATCTGGGACCACATGTGTAGACTGCGTCCTGTGCCCAAGACCTGCTGTTATTTCTGTCTACATGAGGACATGACACTTCTGTTTCATCAGTGAAACAGAGATACTCCTGCCAATGGGGCCTGCAGAATGTGGCTAAAGTTCTGTCTGCTTAAGCACTGGGCAGGCTTTTTCCCCCAGCAGCATCGCATCCTTCCTTCACAGAAGGCCACCCTACCACTATATACTTTATCAGACACAAAACACAGCGGTACCCAGGCACTACCTTGCTAGGCTGATTCCCTCAGAGAAGCCCACCCAACCTGATCTCCTCTGTTCTGTGCCCTCAGCTCTCAATGCTGTAGAGGATGGATTCTATCTGCAGAGTCAAAGAACACTGTAAAAGAGTTCACACGCAGCAGCCTGGCCAGCTCAGTGCCCTTCCAGGCTCAGATGCAGCACTGCACGTCAGTCAACCCCAACACCTATCCTATGTACTAGCTGCTGGACTCTAAGGAGGCAATGCTGCACAACCAGATCTGGGAGGACATCATCACCATTGAAGATGGAAACTTAAAGCATGGCTGTGATCAAAAATGGCATCGGCCACCCAGCCACAGGACCGAGGAGCAGCTTTGAGGAGCCTGAGAGAACCATAGAGGTCCTATAGAGCCATCAGTATCCCTGGAACAAGTATCCATCATCAGTATCCCTGGGGGGAAAAGAAAAGAAAAGGCAGATCCTAAGGGAAGATGCCTTTACAAAGTGGACTCACAATACTGGAAAGAAAGATGGCAGAACAGAGCCACGTGCATGAGAGAACAGCAAGCCACAGATGTGGAGATGGAATGGGAGTGATACAGGAGCACAGTGCAGTAAGGACAGGGTATGACTTCAGGCCTGACTGCTGCAACATGGAGCATCCACTACTGCTCACCACACTGGGAGGAAAAGAGCACAGGGCCATGGCACTGCCCACAGGCTGCAAGGACAACAGTCATGCCCATGTCTCTTGGGTGGCCAGCATGAAGAGTGTTGAGGAGTGCTGTGGTCCAAGCTCTCTTGGATCCTGTCCCCAGACACCCTGTCTAGCTGCAAGATCACCCTGACTATGGGCAACAGTAAGAAGGCAAGACAAGTCTTAGTAATAGTTATTCATGATGCTTCAGAAACCAGAAACCTTGAACTATACTCATGGAAATAGGTATTTTCAATGTAAAGATGTTTAGACAAAAAAATATATTGAGTAACACTGCAGTTTCTAATACCACTCTGACAGACAAATTTGCAATGGAGGAGTGGGAAAGACAGAGGAACAAAATAATGCATAGGACAGAGGTGGAACCATGTTGATGTCTGTGGTCCTGTTGCCACTAGGGGCCATGTCTGAGTCCATGGTCTATGCCACTGCCTGAAGTCATGTGGCTGTCTGTGACCCATGCTGCTACTATGGGACAGTCTGGGCCTGTGGTTCTGCTGCAGCTAAAGGGCATGTCAATGAAGGCATGTTACCACCAAAGGCCATGTGGCTGTCTATGGGACATGTTGCCACAAAGGGACATGCTGGGGTTTGTGGTCCTGCTATAGCCAGAGGCCGAGTTGATGTCCATGGGCGAGGCTTCTGCAAGGGACCATGTTGGTATTTGTGGCCCATATTGCCCCGGAGGCTATGTTGATGTCCAAGGTCTGTGCTGTTGCCATGGGCTAAGATGGTGTCAGTGGTCCACGCTGCAGCAGAGGACTCTGTTGATGCCAATGTTCTGTATTTCCACCAGAGACCATTGTGAGGTCCGTGGTTCATGTTGCCACCATGGGCCATGTCTGGGTCTGTGATTCTACTGGAGCTGAGGTTCATGTTGGTCCATGGCCTGTGTTACCACCAAAAACCATGTGGCTGTCTGTGGTCTGTGCTGCTGCCTGAGACCGTGTTGATGCCACTAATGGGCATGGGAATTTGAAGGCTTCCAGTTTAGGCTGCTACTTTTAGGGGCCGGGGGTAGGATGTAGGGTTTGTCATAGAAGCCTTCCATGACCCTCTTTCTCATCTGCATGTCTGCAACCACTGATGTCACTGCAAAAGTAACTTCTTGTTCTTTACAGTCAGCAGGAACATGGAGCATGGGCTTCCACAGAGGTTCTGGCAACAGCACACAGTCCCTGCCTGCAGTAGGACCACACAACCAGACTAGGCCCCAAAGGCAGCCCAGACCACACACCACAGATATCACCATGACCTCAGGTGGCAGCACCAGTCACTCAGAAAGATAGGAAACAATTACCCAGCTGGAAAGCTACGGGATTTTCTCATATGAACTGAATTTGTCATTGTAAAAATTGTCCAACCTTCTCCTATCCCACAGACAGATACTGATTTTATTGATGGCTAAACTAATGGTATAGGAGGGATTCATGGCCCAGATACTCAGTTCATTAATACTTCTTTTTCCTCAGCCGAACGGGTGGAACTGGCTGTTTTGATTCATCTATAATAGTTAATTCATAGACTCTTAAATATCATTTCAGATTCCACTTATATTGAAGAATTATTTCAGGCAATAAATTCATACTCGTGCACACACTAACCTCCCAGGTTCTATCGAAGAAGGAATAAGCAAGCTGATGCAGTAACCTGAACTATTTTTACGTCTCCAGAAGAAAACTGGGGAGGGGTGTGCATCTGTGATTGCAGACGGATTCACTGAAACACGATGGATTCTTTTCTGGCTCCTATAGCCCAGGGCCATCAAGAACAATGGCAGAGGGCAGGAGACAGTGGGAATCACCAGAAAGATAACAAACCTCCAGATAAAGGGCAAAGAGAGATATTGAGCTGTCTTAGTTAAGTTTCCATTGCTGGATGAAACACCATGACCAAAACCAAGTTGGGGAGGAAAGAGTTTATTCAGATTATACTTCTAGATCATAGTCTATCATTAGAGGAAGTCAGGACAGGAACTCAATCAGAGCTGGAACCTGGAGGCAGGAGCTGATGCAGAGGCCATAGAGGGGTGCTGCTTACTGGCTTGCTTACCATGGGTTGTTCAGCCTGCTCTTATAGAACCCAGGACCACCAGCTCAGGAAATGGCATTGTCCACCATGAATTGGGCCCTTCCCCATCAATCACTTTGGAAATTGAGGAAATGCCTTACAGTTGGATATCATGGGGGCATTTTCTCAACTGAGGCTCCTCCCTCTCTGATGACTCTAACTTGTGTCAAGTTGACACACAAAACCAGCCAGTACACAAGCATATCATCAGAGGTCAAGTCTGCCCACCTGAGGTCATGTTAAGGCCCCACAAACTAAGGGAGAACTTATTTTACTAATGACTCTGTGTTTATGAATGACCTATGGAACTGTAATAGACTGATTCATTCATCTGGAGAAAGGATTGTGTTTAGTTTTTCCTTGGGAGTTAAATCACTTCCTAATTATATAGGACATCATAACATTTATATTCCTATTAAAGGTAAATATGGGTTTACATTCTACAAGAGATGGAGCTACTAATCATATAGGTCTCTTTTCAAGCCATTCTCTAGGTTTTTATGATCAGTATAGTAATGTAACAACCAGTGCTGGACATAGTTAGATCCATGCTCTTAGTGGCTGAGCACTACACACTATGCTTTCACTGCTCTAATATTATAATTTACTTGCTTATAGGAAACTCATGTATCAAATAACAACTAGATTCATCTACATCTCAAATCAAAACAGCTCTGGATCTCTGGCTATTAAAAAATAAAAAGGAGGGAGATGACAGAATAGGGTTCAAGAATAGAGTCTTAGGAGGAGATTCCTGAGTGCTTGTGAGGAAAACAAACAAACAAACAAACAAGACAAGTCTTGTGACCTCAGTTTGTTTGTTTGTTTCTTTGTGTTTTTCAAAAACAAGGAATTGTTCTTGGCTTATGCTTTTGTGCCTTTCCCAGGTATAACAGATAAGAGTGAGTTTGCTTCAGCTTATTCATTACAACTGGCCCCTCTTATATTCATATGCCTCCATGGAAAAAAACATGTTTTGCCACATGCAGCTATCTTTGTGAGTGACACTTTATTCGGGTGACTCTTCTTTACTGTCAGAGTATAAACTGTCTGATGCTCTGAATAAAGCTAACTATTGCACGAAACTTTAGTCCGCCTCATTCTGAAGCTCCATTCTCACAGGTTTCACATTTAGAGCACAACAAAAACATATCTGACCTAAAGGCATTTTCAAATGTTAAACATAGACAATCAACAGAACTCCAAGGCTGCTTTCACAGTCGATGATCTATATCCAGTAACAACATACACCTATTGGTTGAGCTACACCCAGGGAAAGATCTGCACACATTGATAATCTACACCCAGTGACAATCTACAACCAATGATGGTCTACGCCCAGTGATGGTCTACAACCAATGATGGTCTACGCCCAGTGATGGTCTACACCCAGTGATGGTCTACACCCAGTGGTGGTCTACACCCAGTGATGGTCTACACCCAGTGATGGTCTACGCCCAGTGATGGTCTACGCCCAGTGGTGGTCTACGCCCAGTGGTGGTCTACGCCCAGTGGTGGTCTACGCCCAGTGGTGGTCTACGCCCAGTGGTGGTCTACACCCAGTCACAGTGTACACACAGTGATGGTCTACACCCAGTCACAGTCTACACCCAGTGATGGCCTACGCCCAGTGGATAGTCTACACCCACCAGAAGCACTCTTTTTTCAAAAAACAAGAGGAGGAATACCAGCTGCGCCATAGGCTATCTTTAGCTCTTTCTACAAGAATGTCTCCCATGAAGCAGGGTCTGGTGCAGACCAGAGCTGTTGCTATGTTCAACACCATGTCTCTGGCATATTCAAGCAGTTCCTGGTACCATCGGTGCTCAGAACTCACTCACAGAATGAACGGAGAGCCAGGCACTGCAGGTAGCACAAAAAGATCACAATATGGAAAAATGGCAGGACACTGCTCCTTACCCTGTCTGTCTCCAGGATGTTCTGCCATACAAAACATAAAGTCCATTGTACAGTCTTTCTACTGGCCTACAGAATCATCTTTGGAGGATCTTTTGGGGGGACCAGAGACACATTTAGACCCTAAGACTTTTTAAAAAGGAAAGAAAAGCAAGTGTTTGAGAAAAGAAAAGGCACAAGCCTTGAAAGCAAATAGGTCTCATGGGAACTCACCCCCTCACTCCCAACTTCAAGACCCAGGTCAGCCAGCTAAAATTTCCTGGTCCTGAAGTTCCACTTTGCAAAAGAGGACAATGGTGTTCATGCCAGGAAGGGATGGGAGTCATAAAGAAGGAATTATAACTGTGCACATGGATTTCTAGGGACAGCAGCAATAACACAGCCTACAGAGGGGAGGGCAGGTGAGAAGAAACACAACAGGCCATAAAGAAGAGGCACACCAGAGAAACTGACAACCATGCAGGCACTTGGGCAGCCTGACCATGTGGCATAGACAGGATTAGCTCTCAAACCAATGAAACATTTCTCAGCAGAGGCAACCAGGAGCTTTCAAATATGTCACGAACCTTCTGAGCTCTCCTGAGATCAGAGAGATGTATCACCAACATTCTAGGGTCTCAGATGGGGCCCTGATGTACCTGAGGCACTTTCTACCTATTTTCTCTATAATGGAGACAAGGGGCCTGATGTTCCGTCTTGTCAAGATTCCAGCTTTGACCACAGAGGACCTGTCCCCAGCATCCCAATGAATGCCACCTGTTATTTTCAATGCCCTCTCCTCCACAGTTCTCCACATCCCCTCCTGGACATGAGTGACCTGCCTTCAACTCCTGCTGTAGAATGGCCTCTACCATCATCTTGCACCTTGCCCTGCTCTTCACCCTGTGAGCTCCCTGCCATCTACCAATTCTCATCTCAGTGTGAACCCTAGGCACCCAGCCCGTCACATTGCATACAAATGGCTCATGTCAAGTCCATGTTCATGACTCAAAGTGCCAGGGCCAATGTAAGACCAGCTCTGTCTCAACATAAATGGAAATCTCCAAGCCAAGCACAGTGGCATACACCTGTAATCCCAGCACTCCAGGAGCTAAGGAGGGAGGACAATAGGTTCAAGGCCAGCCTGGGTAAACAGCAAGAACCTACCTTACAAAAAAACAAAACATAGCAAAATTCCCAATGACAGCCCTCAGCCCTCCATAGGACAGCCCTATCACAGGATAGGCAGAGAACCTCATCACCACAGGCTCACCTATGCAGGCTGAGTCCTGCCACCATTCCTGGCTGAAGTCTCCTCCCATTCTTTCCTTGCTTCTGCACCTTCATGTTCCATTCCATCTGCTTTCTTCTCTGAGTGCCCTCTGCAGAGGGACCTCCCTGAAAACCCTGGCTGAGGAAGACTCTCCCAGCACTAGGTTGAGTTTACCCAGAGCACCTTCTCCCTGCTATTGGGGAAGCCTCTGCTAAACAACACAGTGACCCCCACCTCCTGATGTGCACACCTGCCCTCTTGAGTATGGAGTATGGGCAGGACCTTTTCCCATTGCTTCTAGCACAGGGTAAATGGCAAAAGCCCTGGGATGCCTCTGCTTAGAGACTGAGATGGATTGCCTTCTTCTTGCACTTGCTTGTTCCCTGTATTCTCCACACAACAGCACTCCACTTCTCCACTCTAACAGAGCCAGCTCTGTTGTCAGTTTTCCTGTGTCAAGGAACCAAAAAGTAGCTAGCAAAAACTTGAGGCCCACAGAAGACTAGCAATAGATTCCACACTCAGACCAATCCACACATATACTGACTTGACAATTCTGCCACAAGTCAACAATATAGCAAGATACTATCTGAAAGCACTAACTTTTAGACAGATGGCTTCAGCAGAAAGAAATAACCAATTCACATTCACTAACCTACTTGTTTCTACAAAGTCAGGGCCAGGTCTGTTACACACACACACACACCACCACCACCACCACCACCACCACCACACACACACACACACACACACACACACACTTGTGCTTCACAGAGGAACTAAGTATTTAATTTGTGAAATTAAAGTCAGCCATGGCTAGAAACCATTTATGAAACTATATCCCTAGGAGGCTCTTAAATGGGATGTCACACACTAGTAACAAAGCCAGCCAGTAAGAAGAGCTAATATACTTGATAGCAACAGCACTCTAGGTTTTGTCTTCTTTTTATTACTGAGGGTGGGACCCAGGGCCTCACACAAGCTGGACGAGTACTCTGCCACTGAGACATACCCTAGCTCCTGCCTACTACACTCTAAACACACCCAGCCATGTCTGATCTCAGATGCTAAGCAGAATTGGATCTGGCTAGTTCCTGGATGGGAGAACAGCTGACCAAGACTAGCTGTGCCAAGGACTCTCACCTCATCCTCTCATGGTTAAGCAGGACAGCCTAGCTCTTCCTCATTTCATAGGCAAAGAAACTGAGGCCCAAAAGGAAAAACCACACAGCCAGCCACACTACAGCCAGCCAGACTGAGAGCCAGGTCCATCTGCTCCCCAAACCTATCCAAGCCAGAGATAAGTCTGCATGAACACGTCAGCAAGGGTCAGGGAAGCTGTGAAGATGTCCCTCGCTTGAAGCATCTATTCTGGGGACAGAACTAGCACATGACTCAGTACTGACAGATTAATACACACATATGCTGCTTTGCAAATTTAGCCACAGAGCCACAATAAAACGTGTCTTTAAAGCATCTTGTGGAAACAGAATGCTTAGCATTCTAGTTTCAGATGTCAGAAAGAAAGTGGAGATCCAGGTAGGTGATGGGGATGGAGTGTGGCTGAGAGAGGCTCACCTCATCTAGGTCTTGGTGCTGAGCCCAGACTGAGCAGAGAGTGGGAAGGACATGAGATACACTCAGTTTCAACCATGGTCCTTACTAGAAGGGCAGGAGTTGTCACTTAGAGGAGAGTATTGAATCAGATGAGCTTCAGATGTACATCTTCTTGGCTACAAAGAGAGGGAAGAGCTTCTCAAAGTGATAGGTGAGGGCCTAGGAGGGATGGCTGCAGGCAAAGAAAGCTGCATGGGCCAAGCTCAGGTCCAGGGCTGATGCTACTCAATAAGCTGACATGGCAGACATGGGTTTACAACAAAGAAATCACTGGAAGGTCTGTCATATGCCTACTTCTCATCTACACACAAACACACACCACACCACACAAATAAACACATCCACCACACAGATAAGCACACAACATATACATACAACACACCACACATATATACCACACCACATACATAAACACATACCCACAAATACCCATACATGCAATACACCCACCCCCCATACACACGCCATACCAATAAACATCCCACGCTCCGCACACCACAAACACACGAATATACACACTACCCCCACACATATATCCCCCCACACACACAACACACATACAGTCTCTAACTTTACCATACAGCTCCTTGCAGTGGCCCCTACAACACTGACTCTTTCCCCTTACAACAAAACCCACTCTTGCCTTTGAGAGGCCTGGGAACTCAGACACGACAAGATAAAAATAGTAAATAAATGAAAATGTCAATAGGGAAAGCAGCCATGGACAGACAGACTCCTTCATCCAGTGATGACTTTATAAACATGTGACCAGCCCAATCGCACAAGCCCCTCACTCAGAACAAGGTCCTCTACCAAGGTTCAGTGCTCTGTGCCCGTTATCTAGAACTTACTTTGTGAGTAAAGTTTGATAAGAGTGTGAAGAGAGGAGAGGAGAGAAAGTTTTGCCCCTGTCTCTCCAATGCTTTGTCCCTCTCTGCCTCTAGCAGGGTGCTACCCTGTGTCATTCCATTGACAAGATCATCAGGGGTCTTTGGGGACCACATTTATCAGTGTCCTTATGTTGAGAGAGATTTAACATAGAAAATGGGGGTGGGGGAACCCTTAGAGGTGTTTTGTGAGACGGAGTTTCTTGTAAAGACTAGCCTCAAACTCACTATGTAACCAGGGTGGCCTTGAACTTCTGCTGTCCCCACCTTCTAAGTGCTGGGATTACGGGCACACATCACCATATCGTTTGTGCAGTGCTGAGATTAAACCCACGACTTTCAGCATGCTATGCAAGCACTCTGCCCACTGAGCCACACCCCAAATCCAGAGTTCTAAATGCATTTTGGCTGATATTAGAGCCCACAACAGGCAAATCTGCCTAACCCCTATGCCAAGTTCCCACAAGCTATCCAGGGAAAAGACCTCTCCTGTCTACTGCCATAAGGTTTGACAGAGCATTCCATGCCTAGTTCCTGGTCAACATCTACCATCTAAACCCACAGCATCCATCAGGATAGGCATATCAGAGTCCATGAGAATGAGTCATTGGCTGGATTCTCGAAGGAAAAAAAATAGCTCCTTTTCCTTGGGTAGCACTGCCAAGGGCTGTGAACTTTGCAGCTGCTAAACTAAGCTTCATAAAGGAGGAAGGGCACACTAGAATCAGAATACCAGAGAAGGAAGCATGGGGCCCAGTTCTGACAGTCTAGATCAAGCCTTACCTGAAGTTGCTCTTTAAGAGCATTCTAGAAAAACTCTTCTGGTTTAAGACTAAGGATCAAATTAGTTCCTTAGTTCAGTTCAGACATGTTTCGTACTCCAAGGATCCATGTTGGGAAGTGTGTGCCTTTAAGAGGTGGGACCTTGTTAAACATCAGGTCAATTGAAAGCATGGCTTTGAGAGGGAGTAAGGTATTTCTCACAAAATCCTGGTTCTCAAGACTACTGCTAATCCAAGAACGAGGATCCAGGCAGGATAATTATAAGTTCAGAGCCAGGCTGGGTTACATGAGACTCTGTCCCCAAAATAAATGAAGAAGGTTGCTATAAATGCCTAAGAATGCCTGACTCAATCTCTCCAATGTCCCAATGTGGCCACAAAATTACGAACTTACAGTACAATGTATAGCAACTATCATGCTGTGTGCCTGACAGACACACAGTGTACTGTGTCCCTCGATAAAGTTAAAAACTATTTTCAAAGAGCCCTATGAAGGCTAGGCAGTGGCGGCATACGCCTTTAATCCCAGCACTTGAGAGGCAGAGACAGGTGGATCTCTGAGTTTAAGGCCAGCCTGGTCTATGGAGCAAGTTCTAGGACAGCCAGGGCTATACAGAGAAACTCTAGCTCAAACAAACAAACAAACAAACAAAAAAACAAAAAACAAAAACCTCCATGCAGCAACTTTGGGGTGAGATGAGTATGACACAGAAGACAAACTTCACTTTGCATGTCAGCTCCACCATTACTAGGTGAACGACAGCTGACAGGTGATACAGTCGGCATGTCCTCTGTGAGCAAGGGGTTAACCACCTGCTGTTGAGGTGGTTAAAAAGGTAAAGTTGACTCTGGCTGCTGTCCTTAAGCAGCCTGCAGCCCCTCTACCAGCCCAGACATCCTCACAGCCTGGCAGGAAAGCACCCCTGGCCCTTCTCTAAGACTGGAGAACAAATAATGCCTGCTGTCTCTTAGGAACACGCAAAGAGGTGCAAATGTCATCACTCTAAATGCTAACTCTGGACAAAGATAACATGCCATTCCTATTACTGTTCTCTGAGGGGACAGAATTTTAAGGAATTGGTTTTATGACAACACAAAAGGCACCAGTGGAAGCCAGCAGGCCCAGCCAACCCGAACAACCTCACAGATACAGGGCAGGTGAGTCTTTGTGCCACCTCTACAAGAGCTTTTTCTTTTCTTCTTTAATTCCTGCCAAGAAGTGCTCTACAGTTAGATTTATTTCGGGCTCCGTGCTGTCAGGAGGCTGGGCAGAAACTCTATTTTCAATACCTCGACTTTGCCTGTGTCACAATAGGCTGCACACCAAAACTTCCTCCCTGAAAGTTGAAGCAATTTTGACTCCTGCTAGCTACTCTGAGAGCAAGCACTGCCTCTGGGTCTGTAGAGATGGCCTAATTTGATTTTATTCAGAATGTAAATATTATGGTTTTCTCCCTGTCTAAATGGCACTCACACTTTCTCTGTTAGATAATGGTGTCTTAAAGACATCCAGTAGTACCCCACTGTTGCACACACAGATCCTACAAACCGTCATTGTGAATGTTGGCCACAGGCCAACAGGAGAGGGCAGAAGCAGGCAGCCCAAGTTGCCTGGGTCCAAATCCTGACCCTACCAGTATCAAACAGGACAGGCTTGAGCAGGTTGTGATCTTGTAGGGCTTTATTTCCACTTGTGAGTTAGATATGTTTTGTATATTACAGGACCCAAAATCACCCCCCTTGCAGGTCTAAAGCCTTCAAAGATGTCACCCTAAATCTCCTAAGATGACAGCAAGATGACAGATAGCCTCTCTGGAGACAAGTCCCTAGCGTGTACCATTACAGGAAGTACTACCCAGTTCAGTGGCAATTCTGGAATTCTGTTTTCTTTGATAAACACAGAAATATATGAATATGTTTTCATTTTAATACCAGAGGTAGGGATGTGAAGCTACTTCAAATTGTCCACAGCAGCTGACTATGATTTGTCTCAGGCTCTAGCAGGGGCATGATTTTGCCAGATGCAGATAGTTTCTGTGTGTGATGTTTAGAATTCTGGAGACTTCTCAGAGGGTATATAAATGCTAGGGCCCTGAGAGGCGGGTTGCTGTTGCTAGTTGATTGGTTTTGTTAGTCATGGTTTGTTAAATAGTCATACATAAAGAAGCAACATGAAGAAATTAGCTCTCTTGACAACAGAAGATCAAACTTGCCCCAAGGAAAATGATGCCCCTAATCAGCAGGAAGTAGTCTAACAACAACTTTGCCTCCTGTCCTCTCTATCCTTTTTTCCCCTCCTATCTAGTGTGAGGAGTTTAAAAGGATGGAAAAAGGGAAGAGAAGGGTAAAAGATAAAAGATCACACAAAGTAGCCAAAGTTTGGCTATAGCTGAGTGTCAGCCTGCCTGTCCCCTGCTGTAATTTGTCATTTCCCACAGGAACAGCAATAAATCAACTACCACTGTCCCCTCATAGCACTATCCATGAAAGAGTTTTGGTTTTGTTTCCTGTTGCTCTGATGAATACCCTAACAAAGGTAACCTAAGCTCAGATTACAGTCCCTTGGTGTGTGGCAGTCAAAGTGTCAGGAACCTGAAGCAGCTAATTGTATATAGTGGGTTGGCCTGCTGCTGCTTATATTCTAATGTTAATATTGGGTCCCCAAGAGACAAGAGAGTCTGCACATAGATGCTAAGTGACCCTGCCCAAATTATTTCTGATTGGTAAATAAAAATGCCAACAGTCATAGGTGGGTCTTAGGCTTTCCAGGCTTGGAGTGAAAGGAGGATCATGAGGGAAAGAAGGCGGCAGGAAGAGGAACGAGAAGTCACCATGGGTTAGGAATAAAGAAAACGTGGCCCTGAGGGCTGGACAATTGGAGTTAAGAGCATCCCAGTTAAAACATAGTAAGTAATAATTTGGAGTTATCAATAGGAAAGTAGATTCTAATAGCATAGAGGGTAGGTACCTGTCCAGCTCTTGTGCAGCTTAAGGCTTATTGTAAATATAAAGATTGTATGTGTGTTTTATCTGGGAACTAAAGGGTCAAAGGTGGGGTAGAAACCCAGGGTAAGGATTAAATAATTTCTACAACAATTGTATTCTCTCCACAGGCAAGAGCAGAGATCAACTAACTAATGTACACATGCTAGGACCTAGCCCTGCCGCGCACCCTCACCCCTGCTTACACAGCAGATCTAACTCACAGTTAAGACAAGTCTTCCCACATCAGTTAGTGTCAACAAGACAATCCCTCACAGACATTCTCAGAAGCTTCGACGGTAAAAACTACTCATCGTAGTAGGCTTCCTTCCGAATGAATGGTAAGTGCAAACATCCCCTATGACATCAAATATGAGACCTCATGGCTATAAAACAATCAAACGGGTGGTAATGTGAAGCAAGGGGGGCAGTGACGCCTTGAGACACCTGCAGGTATAGTGAGTGAAAGAGTAAGTCAGGTGGGAGGCGGGATCTCACGGAGCTGCCGATATTCGGTCTCTGATAGGCATGGACCCACTGCAGCAAGAGCTGCCGGTGTTTCCAAGAGAATTTGTCAATGGTGAACTTAGTAGAAAATACCCTGACTGTTTGACGCTGGCAATAAACTCAATACTCAAAGTTCATAAGCCAAATAAAAGAGATGCATGGGCTATGGAACTCATTTTCCCTGCACCCTAAGTGCTAAGAGGATTGCAGAGTTAGAGTCATCCCTTCACCTATCTGCTTTATAAACTGGGACTGAGATGATCCCTGTGGGTAGGCAGCTCTATGCCTGTCACACAGGGACCTTCCCATGTGGTCCACCATGATCTTCTCCCCTGAAGTGGGCCCCATGTGTACAGGCAGAGCTTGTCAAAGTCATGCCCAGGCTTCCTGTCTCAAGGTCTCTTCATCAGCACATGACAGCTGCCATTGCCCTGGCTGTGACAGCTCTGTGTCTTTGCTCTAAAACGACTCATCTAACACCACTCCAGATAGTCAGCATCTGGCACTGCACTTGTCTTAAGACCCGCCCCCTAGAGCATGTGGCTTCAGAGAGGCAGCTTTTGAAGTGTCCTTAGAGCTAAGAGATGAACCAGCATTTCTCTTCCCTATGAGGCTATCCAAATATTAAACCACCCCAGTGTTTCGTAAATAAACCCACCAGCTACAGGGAGGAACAGCAAGCCACATGAAGGGGCATTTATGAAACAACAATGAAAATACACAAAAGCTGGATGTGTCTGGTTTGGCAGCTGTGCTTATCACTGTCCTGGGCAAAACACATTCTTTCCTAAATCACTTCAATCAGCCAGGCAACATTTGCAGAGACTCTGCCATTGAGTTCCTCTCCCACCCCCAGGATTCAGGCTCTGAAGGATATGGGCAACCTTAACTGCTGCTTGGGAAAAGAGCCATACCAAGCCACATATTCCAAGTCAGGACTACAGAAGCCAAGAGGGAGCCTAGGAGAGCAAAAGGAAGCACCGTGGTGGCCCTTTCCTTGTGGCCACCACCCAACCGCACTGGACCCATCAACACACTAGTGACAGAATGAGCAAGAGACAGTGAACTTGGGATTTCCATGCTGACCTCACCAGATACTCTGGATCACATAATCTGATCTTCCTGAACCTTCCATTTCTCTTCTTTTGATCAGGGAAAACTCTGTCACTATGCTCAGAATAGTGAAGAATGACCCAGTTTAGCAAAGCCTGGTCCCAGAATCTACAGGTGCAGAAGGGTCATCTCTCTCTTCCTTCCTCTTGCATAAGTCCGGCCAACTAGAAAGATTTTTACAAATACAAACTAGACATGTGAGCAGAGCTGACCACGAGGGTCTGAAAGGTGATCCAGAAGGAGGCAAAAGTGGGGGTGAGGTTTGAAGAGCTGAAGTGATGGGAAAAAAACAAAAGAAGAGCAAAGGAAAGCAAGGAGGGAGTGACAGAGGGACAGACAGGGCATGAGGATGAGTCACGACACCACAGACTCCAGAGGAATACAAGGTGGGAACATGGACAGCAGAGAGCAGGCTGGGAGCAAGACTGAGTGTCCATCCTGAGAAAGGCTAGGAACTGGAATGGAGGCAAACCTGGCAGGAGGACTTCAGGATGGAGCTGACAAGGACCAGCGGCACCTGCCAAAGGGCCTTAGCCCCCAAAACACCCAGCAAACCCCAGTTCCTTGGCACACTTTCTGATCATGGTCTCAAATACTATCAGGACAGAGAAGACTTTAGAAACATCACTTTAATAGGCAGAAAGACAAGACATTTTTAGCTACTACCCATAAAACTGCTTTAACATGACTTTTCTGACAGGCATGATTACTAAGTGAACAATCCCAGCTAGACCCAAATGTGAATTTGCTCAAAGTCTGTGGGAAATGATCAAGTTTCATGCAGACGTGTATCTGCTGGTCCATAAGCTGATGACATGCATAAACACAAGGACAGACATGAACACACAAACAGGCACACGTGAAAACTTGTACAACATATTCCCATGACCCAAGCTCCACCTTTCCTTATTTTTTTGATCTAAGATGAATATAATGGCAATAAATGATTAACAATAGCAAGAAAGCAACAAACGGCTGGAAGGCAATGGTGCACATGTCCAATCCGCACTCGGAGGCAGAGGCAGGTAGAGCTCCGAGTTCACGTCCAGCCTGGTCTACACAGAGAATTCTAGGATAGCCAGGGCTACACAGACAAACCTTCTCTTGAAAAATCTAAAAAAGAAAAGAAAAAAGGAGAGAGAAAGAGAGACAGAGAGATCGAGACAGGAACAGAGAGAGACAGAGACAGAAAGAGAAGAAAAGTAGCTAATATTTCATTGTACTTTCTAGTAATCACCCTCCATAAAGGTGTAAGGGAGGTCTGTTCTAGAACTTTCCTTCGGTACCTGAAACACAGGATAGAAGCAAACCTATCTTTATCCTGTAAATATGCAAATACAATACAGGTTAATTTATAAGGAAGCAGAGTTTCTGCAAAGATTATTTTAGAATCCTTATTGAAATTGCTGCTTCTAGAATTTTCCCATGGCTGACCACAGGAAATAGAAACCACAGACAAGGAAGAAGCCCCAGGAAGCACAGACGTAAACAGGCCAGCGTGAGTAAAGCAACAGCTGTGTCCTGTATCGGGCTTAGCTGCTAGGGATCTGGGGTGGCAAGGAGAGGCAAGACCACTTCCATATGAATGTGACGCTGCCCCACAATGGTCTGCCAGCTGGAGTATTCTGCCTGAGAGAGTGAACAAGTGCATACAGTTTCAGTGACTTCCTGGAGGGAAGGGTGCTGCTACCAGCCTGTTGCTTGCAACAGGTTCTAAGATTCCTGGACTGTGCTGGGCAAGCTCCAAGATTCTGAGGTAGGCTGCAAGGCTCTATCACCGGCCATGATGCTTTCTTCAGCTACCACTGAAACTCTCTAGGACTTGGCTTCCACATATTTTGGAAGATGGTGACCCCAGTATCCACCTGCAATTCTGGCTCACAGACTTGCTGCTCTTGTGCATTTCCAAGACTAGGTAACTGAAGATGAGTTACTGCCCTGGGCCACAAGGGGCCACCATTCCCTGAACACAGTATCAGGTGCTAAGTCAAGTCTACAGCAGACTACAGAACTTTCTGCAATAACCAGGGAAACTGGGGCCTCTGCCATGTTATCAAATGCTCTGCAACAGTCCTCCTGCCATTCATTTCACAGGTGAGAGCACTCAAGAGCATGTCCACCATGACACTGTGCCTGGCAGCACACCCCAGCTCCCAACACACGCAGCCTCAAACAAGGTGCTGCAAACAACTGAGGAAAAAGGCCTTTGGGAATGAGGAGCTGGACTCAGTATGGATGCAAGCACAAAGACCTAAGGTCTGTGCCCAGAAGCCACATAAAGCTGAGTGGGGTAGCATAAGCATCTGTAACCCCAGCACTGCTGTGGGGCGTTGGGCAGCAGAGACAGGAAAATCCTCAGAAGCATATGGACAGCTCCTACTGTTCACAGGTGAACTTCAGCTAGAAGGCAAGGACTGACACCAAATGTGGCCCTTTGATTTCCAGATGTGTGCTGTGGCATGTACACACCTGCATTTATACACATTAATATGTGCATGCACGCGTACACACACACACACACACACACACACACACACACACACACACACACTGATATTGCTCAGATAAATGTTCTAAGTCCAACAGCACTAGGTAAAGAGCAAAGGAACATTTCATATGTGTACAAACACTCTCCCCATCCTCAGTGACCTAACACATGCTTCTAGTGAACCGTGAACCAGCAGAGGCCAAAACACAAATAAGATAGATGCATTGAGCACGCAGTGTGTGTAGATGCTGATAATTACACATGTTTCTGTTTATTGCAGAGGACTTGGGGTGGGGGCCACAAATCATTCTCCACTCATGTGACACTGATAGAGGCAACTGCAAAAGCCATTAGTGGGACCAGGTCAAAGTGAGGGCCCAAATTATCTTGACCAAACATTGCCACTCAGTCCCAGGTTGCTTCAGGCATAAATTATACAAGGTGCTAGCACAAGAAAACCCAGAAGAGCAGAGCCCTCTCAGCCATGTAGAGCTGAACATTCATCCCTAAAGCAGCTTTGGGGAGGGAAGAGTTTATTGTAAGGAGTCACTGAGGCAGGAGACTGAGATGTCAGCTCATAGCACATCTATAGCCAAGAACAGAGAGAAAATACACCTACTCTGCCTGCTCATACTCGGACAGCTCTCCTCACTCCTCCACAGTTGAGGTGCCAGTCTGTGAGATGGTGCTGCTCAGACTCAGGGTAGGTCTTCCACCTCAAACAATCAAGACAGCCCTGTAAGACATACCCACAGGCCAATCTGATCTAGATAAATTCCCATTAAGACTCACTTCCCAGATGATTTGTGGTGTGTCAAGTTTATGGTTAAAAATCAACCAGCACAAAGACTTGGTCCAGGGAACCTGGATGGACTTCAGTGTGCACAGCCCCGGAGTTGTCTGCCTGGACCCCACCTAAGCTCCAGGAGCACAGCACTGCATCTCTGCCATGGTATGAATGTGGTTTGTCACCCAAGAAAATATGGCAGCATAAAGGCCATGTGAAAACCTTTAGGAAGTGAAGCCTGCTCGTGTTTGTGTCGCTGGGGGAGCTATCCTCAGGAGCCTCTAAGGTAGCTCTCATGGAGCCCAACCTTCATGAGAACTAGCTGTTAGGAGAGTAAGCTTGTCTCCTTGTTCATTTTTTTTTCTGCCAGAGTCACCTGCCGGGAGGTGATGTAGCCAGAAGGGATGCTCACCAGAAACTGCACCAAAACCATGTACTAAGTAGATTTTTTAAGTCTGACTTGGATATTTTTGCTATAATAGTAAAAGGAGGGTCAATACAGACTACAACCCAGGCCTCTTTGAAGGAGACACTGAGCTAGGAGGGAAGCCTGGAGCTGCCAATGCCAAAGTCAGAAGCCAGCAAGAGGAAGCCAGGAAGGGAAGCTGGGAGAATCAGGGTTAGTACCCAGACCATGCACCATTTTAGCACTGACCTACAGCTAAGCCAGCTCTCAAAACTGTATGTTATGTGAGCCAATCAACTCCACCTTTTTGCTTCAGTCATTGTAAAAAGTTTTTGGAATTTTAAGAAGTACAGCCAAAAGAGGGAGACACATGGATAAAAATAAAGAATCAGCAGAGTTGTGACAGAAATGTACTCAGACTTGGAGGATGCCCAGGGGATAGGACTGACCACAATTATTCTAGAAAGGTTTCAATGAATAGCAAATGGCTCAGTGGGTAAGGGCACTTGCTGCCAATGCCTTCCATCTCTGGAATGCGGAGAACCAATTTCTCCAAGTTGTCTTCTTGTCCCCTGACTTCCTCATTCACATCATAGCATGCACGAGTATGCACACATACATGCACACACATGCACACACATAGACACAAACACATGCACTCACAAGACACACACAGAGTCACAGACACACACACAGAGACACAAACACAATTATAAATATATGTAAAAGAAAAAATTTCAGAAAGAAAGAAAAATGAAAGGCATCAAGTCATAAGATACCAGAGGGCTGGGCAGGTACTGGAGCAAATCTAGCTAGCCCCACTGGTTGCCTCATTTGGTAAAGGAAGGCACTTTGAAGGTAGAGAGGTTCAGTCACAGAAGTGATTGCCACACAGGCACAAGGACCTGAGCTCCATCCCTAGTATTCACATAAGTGAGACACACTGACAGGCTTGTAACCCCAGCACCTGTGAGCCAGCTAACCCAGCCAAATAAGTGAGGCCCAGGTTCAGTGAAAGACGGTATATCAAAAAGTAAGGTACAGAGTGAGAACGATACTCAACATTGACCTCTGTCCATATGCACCAGAACACACATGCATGCCCACACACACAGAAGAAAGGAAAGGACAAGCAGATGGGAGAACAGATAGATGGATGGACAGACAGACAGATGGATGGATGATTGATTTGGGTGGTTTCTGTTTCTCTGAAAAGGGATTTCATTATGTCACCTATTGGCCAGGGAATCTAGATCCTCCTGCCTCAGCATCCTGAATACTAAAGTTACAGGTAGACTTGCCTTGCCTGGGTGTGGAACACACCACCCCAGCACTTACTTAGGAGTCATCGGAGACAAGTGAGAATAGATGCCCCAGAGAGATGCCTACACACCTTCTGTCTGGACCAGAAGGCTCCCAGCCTCACTCACTCCTGCCCGACTCTTCCCGGCTTGCCCACCCTAACTGCTTCTATACCCAGACAGACAGAATGAAAAAAAGAACAAAAATTAAATTAGAATATAATCCCACCGATTTTTTTTTAAAGGAAATCTAATTCTTTTGCACTCAGAAGCTGCCAAGATGTCAACCTCATATAAGATAACAAATAAGAAGAACCAGAAGGTTCCTTCCAAATATTTAATTAATGTGTTTTATCTGCTTCAGCACCTGGGAACAATGGGCCACAGGTTGGAAGATCAAGTCTAAACCTTCACACTGAATTCTTGCTGTTATATGAGCCTGTCACAACCTTGGTGTTACTTAAATGCAGGTTTTTCCTGGTATTATTAATTAGGCTTTTTCTTAACAGTCAGTATCAGAATTAACCATCAAATAAGAGCTACCAGAATGCATTTAGCTAATTTTTATGAAGCAAGCCTTTCCTGATTACCGTGTATTGGCTTTCCAATCATTCCTCTTCAGCAGAGTTTCTCTGTCAGATTAAAACAGTTGGTAATATGCAAATAGATGCCTTGTGACACCGTTACACATGCTTGTTCTTGGGCATTCCCTAAGGGCTTCAAGAACTTGGGCTGGAATGGTCCTCATCCTTTCTTCCACCAGGGCAGCCCTGCAGATTGGGATAAACTGCCTGCCAATGCCACATTTCACACAGAAGACTCAGTAAAGCTTGGAGGGTCTGTGTTTCCTGCATCTGGCCCAGGACAGCCGTTTTGCTCCTCTGCTGTACCATACTTACTGCTGTGGCAGATTACATAAAGGACTGAGGGAAGAAAGGATGAGGACCATTCCAGCTCAAGTTCCTGTGTCCTAGCAGAAGGACGGCTGATCCCACATTGCTGCAAGCGACCTGGGCCTCTTGGGGGCAGTCACACTTCTGAGTAAGCTAAGAATTCCAAACTCAGTCCTGCTCCTGTCCTGATTCCTTGCTTGTAACATGGCAGAGGCACAGATGCAGGGAAGAGTACAACTGTTGCTTTTCCTGTTCTCTCTTGTAAATACTGAATAGCTGCGACAGGCCTCTGCATGCACCTGTTATAGTGTCCAAGATTGTTTTCTAGATGGGATCTTTGAAGGGGAACCTTAGGAAGGATAAGTGCCTGGCATACAGCAGTTGCTTGAGAACATCCTATAAGGGACAAGTGAGGAATTCACCATTTGCACATTCAGATGGCTCCCGACTTACAATAGGGTTATATTTCACAAGCCCATCATATGTTGACAATCCTGAAGCTGAAAGTGTGTTAATGTATCCCTACCTGGGAGAACAGACCTCCTATAGCAACCACCCCACAGGGTCAGGCCAGACCAACCAGCTCCTGATGAAGTTAGCCATGCTGTCCACATAGCTATGCACTGGCTAACTGTCCACTTTCCCCCCAGCAGACAACTTCCTTAGGAGCAGAACCCAGTTCTTTACGCTCTTTTCCCTAGTACCTGGCCCAGAACAGTTGCCAAAAATTCCACTGCCAAGTACGCTGGCACACACCTATAATCCCAGTAATCAGGAGACTGGGCAGGAGGACTGTGAGTTCAAGGCCTACCTGGGCTACATATTGAGACCCTGGCACAAACAAAAGAAAACAAAAAATATCTATTGATCAATTTTCTTCAATGCTGACAATCTTCTAGAGCAAGGCTCTACACACTATGAGCAATCAACCAAATCTACCCCCACTGTCTTCTTGTAAAACCCTAGATCACTAGATCTGAAATAGTCTGTGTGGGTTACCATAACAAACTCCACAAGACAGTTCTTGGCTCTGAAGGCTGGGTGCCCGAGGTCAAGGTGCAGACAGAGTTGAATCCTCCTGAGACCCCTCTGCTTTCAACTACCTCTTCTCTGCATCCCTTGGTTTCTCCCACTTATGAGGTCACCAGCTGTGGTGAATTTAAGACCTCCCCCCTCCCATGATGAGAAAAAGTAAATCATCTTAAAATACAGTCATATTGACATCTGACTTCAGCATATGAATTATCATAGGGACAAAAATCAGTCTATTTCAAAACACAGCCTCACTCTTTGCTCCAGTCTAGGGCAACAGAATTGAGTGCTTGTATCAGAGAGCATCCGATACTGAGAGCCTTTAGAGTAGACTCTCCACTCTGCACCTTGAGCACCCCAGGCTAATAACACTAGACTCCTCACTGTTTCTGTGGCTCTGCCCCAGGAGGCTTCAGAAAGCCTACGATGACAACATTAATTCTCTGCACCATAACCGGTGATTTAACAGCCAGCCAGCTTCCCAAAAGCAGAAAAGCAGAGATTAATAAGTACAGGTCCTCATATCCATGATTAAGACACATGCCGGAAATGAGGAACGACATTGTCAGACACCAGCCACATGACTTGCTAACACTGTGTTGTGTATAAATAACTGAGAGGCCACACAGAGTACTTAGAAGGTCTGGAGTTTGGTGTTACACAGACTGACACCCAGTCTGGGTAAAGACACCGTTGTTTTTCATTCATCTTCTTGCATTTCAATGAGAATCAAAGAATTTCAGTCTCACGGGTTTACAGAGAAGAATATGCTACAGAGCCAGTTTGAGTTTCCTATGCCCATTGCTGCCTTGGTTTGCATGTATTCCTGTGTGAAGGTACTGCAACCCCTAGCACCCCTAGTGGAAGTGGTGCATAGTAGGAACCTGGAGGTGGGAGCTAATACAGAGGCTATGGAGGAGTGCGGTTAATGGCTTGTACTTCATGGCTTGCTCAGCCTGCTCTCTTACAGAACCCAGGACCACCAGCCAGAGATGCCTCCAGTCACAATGGGCTGGGCCCTCCACCATCAATCACTAATTAAGAAAATGCCCTACAGCCGGATCTTATGGAAGCATTTTCTCAATTGAGGTTCCCTCCTTTCAGACAACTTTAGCTTGTGTCAAGTTGACCTAAAACCACCCAGCACAACTGACCTCTTGTCAACTTGACACACAAACATATCATTGTGAATCCATAACCTTCCCTTTCTTATTCTTCCTCAAGATCACACATTAATATCAACATTACAATAGAAACATTCCAAAGTTTACAAGTTCCACAGTCTTTAAAAATACTTTAAAAATCCATTCTCTTTAAAATCCAAAGACTTTTGAAATTCAAAGTCTCTCAAATGTGGACGCCTGTAAAATCAAAAATAAATACTCTCTTACTTCAAGAGGGAAGAACTCTCAACTGTGGACGCCTATAAACTCAAAAATAAATTTACCTTCTTACTTCAAGAGAGAAGAACCAGGGCACAGTCACAATCTGAAAAAAGCAAAACCAACCTCTAAAAGTATAAATAACTCAATGTCCAATTATTCGCTGGGATTCACTCACAGTCTTCTGTGCTCATCCAAGGGGCTTGGGTCAATTCTCTGGCTCTGGAGCACACACAGCTTGTCTTCTAGGCTCCAGATGGCTCCACTCCACCACTACTGCTCTTCTTCATGGTCATCCCATGGTATTGGCATCTCCAAATTGCTGGGGTTCCCTGCAGCAACTGGATAACACTTTCACGAATAGCCTCTCCTAGTCTCCCTCCAGGGACTACAGTCCTGCCACACAGTGCCAAGCCTCAGCTGCTCTCCATGACCCCTTCAAAATCAGTACCACCTGGGTGGCTCTTACATTAACAAGTCAGCAGCCAGCATGCAGTACAACCTTAGCAGCCTTGCCCTCTCTGGAGTTCAACTTCTATGAGCTGACCCTGAGGAAACATTTCTTAGAAGACTTCATCTCAATGATGCTGGTCTCTTCTTAATCATGGCTGATTCTTCAGCTCCAGTTGACCAGACACCTCAGATTCTTCACACAAAAGGTCCAGTAGCATCTTTGCTTTCCTCTGAAGCATCACCAGCCAGGCCTCCACTGTCTGCACTGCTCTCAACAGTCTTCTCTCCTAAGCTCCTACAGAACAGCTCACTGTGCTCTCAATATTCAGTGAATTTTCTAGCCAAAAGATACAAAGGCCTTCCACAGTCCTCCCCAAAACAACATGGTCAGGTCTGTCACAGCAATACCACATTATTCTGGTACCAAAATCCTGGATGGTTAGATGGATGGATGGATGGATGGATGGATGGATGGATGGATGGATGGATGGACGGACAGACAGACAGAGGATTTATTAGAATGGTTTACAGGCTTTAGTCCAGTTGGTCCAACAATGGAAGGTCCAGGAATCCAGTATCTTTCAGTTCACAAGGCTGGATGTCTGAGCTGGTCTTCAGCAGACAAAAGAATCCCAAAGTAGCTCCAATGTCTTGGAGCAAACTCACAAAGCCTCTTTCATCTCCATCCTCTGAGTGTAAAAACACATCCAGAGAACCATTTTTCCCTAAGGTAGAAGTTATTAGGTCCACATGTTTTTACAAACTAAGACCATCTTCTAAGTTTCCAAACCAGGCAGAAATATTTGATTCTCAACAAAGGGAGACCTTGAAGGAGACAAAACACAAGGCCTTAAGCTTTAAAGAATTAGGTGCCCACTAGGCTCTCCTACACTGCACAACTAACCTACCCTGAGAGGTGGGTCTTATTTCCTGGCAAAACCTGCCTCCAAGGACTTTTCATTTGTATGTACATTTATGCCAATGTTCTTGTGAATGTAACTTTTGCCAAAAAGACTCTCTTACCCATGTGACTCAAACAGAAGGAAAAACCTTGATATTCAGCTGCTATTTTTTCCTGTTAACTTCCTCTAGGCATCTATTCAATACCAGCCCTGAATAAGCATCAGAAATTGAGATAAGGCTGAAATTAATCTTATGGTAAATGCTATGATAAAGTGAGGGATAGCAGGGCTGAGTCAGGAAACATTCATTCACTCATACACTCACAATTACTGAGCAAGCACAGCAATGGAGACAGCGAAGCCCTCCACCCCCTCCCACCCATGTCCCTTTAGCTTTAGGGTAATACAACTTGGTAAGCTAGAGCTGGACATAGGCCTACTAATTAAAGGCTACATTCCTCAGATTCCCTTGTAGCTCGTTGTGACCTTACATGTAAGATGGTGGAGCGTGACAGGCAGTTATATTAAATAACAGAAATAGGGGGAAGCTGAAACCTAGTGATCTCATTGAGGAGAGTCACTCACCCTGTTGCCTAAACCTCCTAAAAGTTGTATGCAAAGAAAGCATGGCTCTTAAATTGTGTGATCCCAATGATGAGCTGTGTTAAGCTCAACTAACACACTCATTGAAATGAGACCAACTTTTGGCTGGCTCTTGTCCTATACAGTATTGATCATCAGTCTCTGCCTCCACAAAGCTCACATTCTAACTGAAGACAGACAATACCCAGGCACACAGAAAATTTAAGAATACCATAAAAACAAGACTTGTGAAGGATTAGAGACAAATGTATATAAGTATGTATTGTCTTCAGTACTTTCTCAAGATGCCTACAGCCCAGACCTAAAAGTTGCAGACCTTTACAGTCACTCTGGGAAGACTGCCCCAGGCTTCCTGAGCTGCAAGCCAACAGCCTTAGGATGTGTCAGGATGACACAGGAGAATACTTGTACTTACTTGGGAATAGAATCTGGAATCTGGTGAAAGCAGTCTGGATACCTCCTTACAGCTACAGGGCTGAAAAGGTTCCCATGCTCAGAGAGCTCAGAAAAACAGAAAGGACTCCCCAGTGCTCCAGTGGGTTTCAAATAGAAGACTTGATTCTGTTCCAGTGCAGCCTGTCCCACAATCTTGACTATATGACCAATTTTCACATCTAACTTTCTTTTCAAAGGAAGCCCTATTCAACTAAATTATGAATCATAACTGGATTGTGATCTCCCAGGGATATCTCATCTTACTCCTGACCTCCCTCATCTTCCATAGGAGTCATCTGGGAACGAACATACTTCCCTGTAGAGCATGCACTGCTTGCTCACAAGTATTTTTCCCTGAACTGATGATTCTGAGTGCATGCCTCCTGCCACAGAGCACTGCTCCTGAATACCTGGGACCCCCAAGACAGTCACAGCCTCACTGTACCTCTTGAAGTCACAGTTTCACTGTGGTGTGACAGGCACACAATGGGCTTCACATATTCAAAGTGGCCTCTACTGATATGTCTATGTTTTTGAAACCACCAACACAATCAAGATAGCCAACACATCCATCACTCCTGAAGTTTCCTCAAAAATCTCTTGGTAATTTCATCCTCCCATGAAGCATCCCAGGTAACCAGTTATGTGCTTTCTGTCAGTACAAAGTAGCTTGCATTTTCTATAATTGTCTATTATCTGAATCACACAGCACATACTGGTTTGGGCTTGATTCATCGGCAGAATAACTATTAGGCAATCCATCTTGCTGTGGTGTGTGCCAATGGTCCACTGCTTTTTATTACTGAGGAGTGATCCACCATATGGACAAAAATCAGCATTCATATATTTACTCCATGGACTATTTAGGATTTTCTAGTTTGAGGCTAATACAAATAACACAAATAACAACAACAACAACAACAACAACAACCAGCTGCTTGCCAGGGCCCCATTTTGTGATACTTTGGGGACCAAGGCAGAAGGTTCAAATACTAAATAGAGACACTGTTTCTTCCCCAGACCCATACAAGTAAAGCTGTTCTGATCACTGGCACATAGGTCTTTGTGTGGATGTGTTTGCATCTTTTCTCTCAGATAAATACCCATGCACAGGATAAACACACCCTGGTTCCCTTAACGAGTATCTGTGAGCATAAGAACCTACATGCCTCCTACACGCACACACACACACACACACACACACACACACACACACACACACACTTCCAAAAGCATGACCTGTGCTGTGCTGGGAAAGTATGCTAGGGGCATAGGGAACCCACTGTCACCCTGCCACATCTACACTGAGCTCACCTGCCTCTCTGCTTAGTCCCTGCCCACTATGTTTAGCTCCAGAGGAGGAAAGCAACTGTAACCTGGCACAGAGCAGAGACTACGGTCAAACAGTTGAAGGACATGCATAGGATTTCAGGTTAGTGACATACCAATCATATCAGGCAGAAACTCTATGTCAATGCAGTTCCTGTCTCTGCTAATTTCTGTTACCCCTCTCTCTCTTCAAATCAAGGTTCTTCAACTATTCTCATGAGTTAACGTTGTGCATGTCTGGCCCACAAGCCTAGCAGGTCATGACCTTTGTCTTACTGGCTCACTCTCCTTTCTACATGCAACAGACTTAATGGCCTTCTAATGGAGTTAGGCACACCAGGCAGCTTACATAATCTCCTAAGTCTCTGACTCCCTGCCATTCTTTGCTCATTAGATAAATAAATCTTTATATATTGTCAAGACTATCCAGCTGGGAAGTGGATGGACTTGTCTTCAGTTTGTATTCATGCAGAGTACTGCTCTGCCTGCTGCAGCAGCCCTTACTGCATAGGTACTGCAGCAACCTCCATCTCCTCAAGGATCCAGAGCAGTGACCAGCACATAGTAGGCATCAAGCACCCACAGAGTAAGCCAACAACAGGAAGCAGCAGTGACAGTATCACCTACCAAGTAGGTCTGCTTTGAACACTAAAGTTGGTTTCTGTAAGGGCCCAGTGAGTGCTGAGCTCTGTTCCCAACCCCACAGGAGCTGGATGCAGAGCTGATCCCTGTAAGAGGGCTCACACACAAGCCAGATCCTGAAATGAACCTGGGAATGCCCTGTATGTCCCTAAAGGGAAATGATTAAAACAGTGATCAACCACAGTAACCCACAGCAGTAGATGCAGGTCACAGAAGCCATCCTGAGCAAGTAGCTTGGAAGAACACAAGCTGATGGGAACAGAAATAGCAGAACATCCTGCAGGGTGTCACTATGGTGAGGTAGTTGGCTGAGGCACGTGACTATAAAACCAAATGAACAACACTCAGAGCAGAGGTAGCTGCTGATTCAGGAGTCCAAGGTCAAGGTCATGGAGGAAGTGGGGGTTACCATGAGAGAATCTCAGGGTGGCAGCACTTTGCTGGCTGGTGAAACACAGTGTCACTTCTTCAATTGTCAACAAACCATGTCAGAACATAGCAACTACACTCATGCTCTGACAAGAAGCCTCTGGGAGAGAATACTGCTCAGACTGACCTTGAGACATTTGCAGAATCCTCTAGGTTTCTAAGATGCAAGACTATGCAGGACCCCACATGTCCCCCACATTCTACCCCAGACAAACTCCACACCCCTTCTTGATCTCGATGCTTTCACAGCAGATGTTTACACATAAGCTCTGGGACTCTGTACCAGACATGGGGGAAAGGGCAAGACAACACTGTAGAGCAGGCCTTATAATGCAGAGAACTCATATGCCCACTTTCCACTCAACACTCACGAAACACATGTGGCAAGAATCCACCTGCACCCTGAACCAGTCATGATATCAGAAACCACACCCACGTGTTATACCAATACCACCATGCATCCCAGGATGTCACCTGCCAGGCACATGCTGTAGATAATCCCTCAGCCTTAAAACAATAGTCAGTTGACATCACCCCTTGTAGCAGTATGCAGCTGCAAATTGAATGACAAAATGTGGACTTGGCATGGCCTGAGTGTGTTTTCCTTATGACACCCCCTCCTCCTTAGAGAGGAAACCCATCCTCAGAAAAGACTGCCTGTAATCTGCTCCAGGAACAGAAAAGGGCCTGACTGGGAACTCCCTCTGTGCTAGGACCAAAACCACTACTCCAGTTTTACCCAGTGTCATGCTGTTCTCCAATACAACTGCAGCCCAATGAGAGGTCAAGTGGTCCCAGAAATATTCCTGGGTGTCCATGGCTCTCTCACTCCAAAGATTTGATGAGTACAGAGACAATTCCTGTCTGTACTGTGGCTGGCACTTGCAAGGGAATCCAGTGGGGAGCTCACCCATCAGTCTGCCCTTCTTTATTTTTATTAGAAGATAGGAACTTTGGGGAAGGATCTGCAGAGTGATCAGAAAGCCATATGGAACCCTTGCCTTTGTCCCCAGAGGCCATGCCTTACAGTGGCAGCTATCACCCTTACACTAGGATGTTGCCTTCAATCCCTGCTGAGGCATGCAGAGGCAGAAGTGTGGAGTAGTGTCAGCCGTAACAGAGCAGGGATTTCAAGGCCTGTGTAACAAACACTCTTTGGTCCAAATTTCTACTAATCCAGCAAACTGTGAAATACATTCAAAAGTCTGCTTCACATTTGAACATGTGACAGCTGCCAATACTCTGCTGACTAAAGGGACAAGTGACTTCACCCGGGTTAAGTGGGAAGGCTGTCCTTTCCTGTTTGAAACCCAGGGAAAATAATGAAAAGGCCCTTCCCCATCCCAGCTCTGCAAATGGTTCTTTCTCAGAGAGCAAATGAGTACCATGTCAAAAGCAAGTTAAGCAAATGGCTATAACCACGAAGAGGGTGACTGAAAGTAAGAATAGTAACATTTCATATAATGCCTTGGAAAATAAAAGTGAATGCCAAAAAGTTATGATAAGAAGATACCAAACTTTCAAATAAAGAAAATGTGATGGTGGATCTTAATTGTCAATGTGTTGGACTATGAGGCACCTAAGGGACGAGCAAGGCACACTCCTCTCTGCGTGTTTCTGGGAGGGAATCCAGCATGTTGTACTCGGAGTGCAGGAGGCACCATCCAAGAGGCTGGGGAAGGAGGAAAGGGAGAGGACCACAGCCAGGTACTATCTCTCTGCTTCCTGAGCACCAGGAAGCGAGCTGCTCCAGAAAGCCTGCCTGGGTAAGACCATGAATGAGGTAATGTAAGTCTTTCTTTCTCATGGCAACTGCAGTCTCACTGAAGGGGCTCTGCTCCACTGAGTTCTTCTGCCTCAGACTGTGGCAGGTGCTCAGTTTCACACCATTCTTCTTCCTTAAACTGCAAAATATGTTCAGAAGAACAGATAGCAGGGTCACTCCTCCATAAATATGGCTTCCAGGACTGAGGCCTTGTACTGTGCTGCTAGGTTCCTACCACCCTGGGAAGGATTCACAGTAGCAAGTTGACCCACTCCATTCCTGTCACACAGATCCAGCCCAGGGTGGCCCTCATAAGGAGACACCTCATCTTGTCATCCCTTTGTTTAGATGGAGACCCACACAAAAAGGCACATGGAGAGCTGGAAAGAT
The DNA here is from genome assembly GCA_030674055.1 of Rhabdomys pumilio. Taxonomy (NCBI): domain Eukaryota; kingdom Metazoa; phylum Chordata; class Mammalia; order Rodentia; family Muridae; genus Rhabdomys; species Rhabdomys pumilio. Next base: position 90,947,777 of record JANHMN010000002.1, on the reverse strand, counting down.
GGCTCAGCTATTCAGGGCCCTTGCCCTTGCAGAGGGCCTGGAGTCAATTCCCAGCACTCTACAACAGCTCACAACCATCTACAACTGCAGTCTCAGAAGATCCAGTGCCCTCTTGTGACCTCTGAAGGTGCCAGGCATGTAGGAGGTACATGTTAGTAGACACCTGCACACAAGACGGTAAATGAACCAGAAGCAGCAGCGTGTGAGCAGCCAGCAGACTGGACGGAGCAAGTGAACAAACTGTTTGAATCTCAAGATTATTGTTTTTCTGAATTAAAATCAGTTGGCTAACAATTCAAAACTAAAGTTTCAAATAAAAACCATGGCTCCTTAACAAAGGAAAGCTTTTAGGGCGGCACGGCTATGCCCCACATGCCCCACACAACAGTAATCAATAGGGCTGAGGAGAAAGAGAAAGCTGTGCTCTCCCATCCCCTGGCCCTGCCATGTGAGGCCATCAGGATGCTTGAGTAGAGTGAGCACAAGCAGCCACAGTGGCAGACCCCAGTGAGACACATGATGACAAAGCAAATGAAACACACATCCTCTGTTAGAACATCATGGCAAAGGGGGGTGGCCAGGGCACAGCTATGGGACATGGAGGTCAGGAAGCATGTCTAAAGGGGCAGGGTATTGAAACTGAAGCTCTTGGGATGAAGGCACGGAACTCTAACTCCAGCCCAAGGTTCCTTCTCACTCCTATCTTGCAAAAGCCTCTCTGTTTCTTGTGTATCTGTATCTGTTCATGGGGGAATGTGCACACATATGTATATATGTGGACTCCTCGTGTGCATGCCAAGTCTCTTCCTCTAAGACTCTCTACCTTAATTTTTTGAGATAGGAGCTCTAAGGACTAAAACCAGACCACATCAGTTCAGCTAGGCTGACTGGTCAAAAGCTCCCATCTGCTCATGCTCTTCTTCAGTGACGGTGACACACACATGCCCAACTTTTACACAGATGTTAGAGACCAAACTCAGATCCTTATGTTTGTAAGGTAGGCACTTCACGAACTGAGCCATCTCCCCAGACCCCACTCCCATCTTTTGCAGCATGTGGTTTCTATTTATTCATTCCTTTATTTCCTCATCTATAAAAGCGGCAATCACTAAATGATACTTGGATTGGATCGGCATGAGGACTAAATAGGCAGTACCACAAAAATAAATACTCTACAAGTACTGAGACCAGCATCACTACCCCCCCCCCCACGGCCTTCTGCATTGGCCCTGTCATAATCACCTCCATCACTATGTCACTATGATATCCATCATTTCCCACTCTATCGCCTCATCCTCCACCTCCTATTACCGTAACTCCCCAACCACTCCATCTTCCATTGCCTCAGCACCATCACTTCTATCACTGTGGGAAGCGGCTCCCCTCTCGCCATTACAAGATGACACTCGGCATAGGCATTGCTTGAGACCATATATGGCATGCCCGCGCTGAGAGGTGTGGCTACCCGATCGCCTTACCTCCCGTCATTGAGTGTGACCGATTAATAGTGACATCGTGGCAGCTCCTGATAGGTTTAAGGCAATGCTTATAAGGGGCTGCGGGAACGGAGGAGAAGGAGAAGAGGAAGATCGCTGTACAGGGATAGCTGAATAAACCGTTAGAAGAAGAACACGGTTGCTGTTGCCTTATTCCACTGGTCGGACGTGGGTAGCAACATATCACTGTCTCTTCTCACTTCATCTCCACCTCCTGCCACCATCACCTCCATCACCTCCTCCTCCATCTCACCTCCATCACCTCCT
>JANHMN010000002.1:90888503-90924185 GCA_030674055.1 Rhabdomys pumilio | reverse complement strand
ATCCTCACACAGGAAGTGATGCACCCCTGCAATCCTCACACAGGAGGAGGAGGCAAGCACATCTGGAGTTAAGTTCATCTTTGGCCACAGAGCAGTTGAGGCTAGGTGACTGTCTCAGGACTGTCTCAAAACAAGAAAGAGGGCAGGTGCAATGGCCCAGTGAGTAATGGTACTTCTCAGCCACGCCTGCCCTGATGACCTGAGCTCATCCTCAGAACCCACAGGGTAGGAGGAGTGCAGAGTCACACAGAAGAGACATACACACATACATACACACACACACACACACACACACACACACACACACACACAAATGAGCATTAAAAATTGAAACAGTAACAAAGATACTGTTAATATCTTTTATATACTGTTTTCTTAATACTGGAAAAATCAGAGGCCCCCTTGGGGCTCTTAGTCTCATTAATAAAAGAATTTGTTGACTGAACTGGAAGTAAGAGGAGAATTTTATTAGACATTAGGAGAAAAGCAGCTGGTGAGCAGGTTGTTCATCTCAGCAGTTGCCCAGAGAAGGATGCAGGACAAAAGGAAAACAGGACAAACCACCTGACTCAAGCCTGCAGGGGTCAACAGGGCCGGACAAGGGCTACAGGCAGACAACTCATGGTGTGAAGGCTTTAGAAAACAAGAAAGCCACAGGTATAAGGAAGGGGTGCTTACAACAGAAACAGAGAGAAGAAAGGAAAAGTTATATTTTTTGAGTAGTTCAAAAGAAGCAGGCTGCCCTACAAAGGAGCATCTTTGAGCTCCTTAAGAGACTGAACTAGGAATGGGAATTCTGGGAAGAAAAGCACATCATCTCAGTAAAGAACTGTTTCTCTGCCTCTTTAGTGTGGCAGACCTATCTTTCTAGTGGTGGCCCCTTGAGAGGGTCATGGGTCCACCAAACTGGATCAGCTCTTAAGGAAGGATACAAGAGCATGTCTCCACCCACAAGTGGGGTCCATTCTTTACTAGCAGCAATGCCAGCAGCAGGGCACAACCCAGAGCTGTTGATAACTACCCAGTGTGTGTAGTCAACTGTCCCTAGGGTCTGGCACCCCAAATGCCCTTCAGATTTTTGCCTAGGGTCTCTTCCCACATGGAGAACCTGCCTATTAAGAAGATGTGCCCCTCTAACCCATCGGAGTGATGAAGCCATTGGCCTCCCCCTGCTCCTCCCCCTGCCACTCCCCCAGGGTTCAAGACTCTGAGTGTACTTAAGAAGAATCAGCTATATTCCATACTGGGCAAGGCAGACATGAAAATAAGCTTTTTTCAAATTGGAGTCAATGTTGGCTCTTTTGTTTTTTGTTTATGTGTTTGGTTTTGGTTTTTAATGCCTTTCTATGAGAGAGAAAGGACAGAAGTTGGGTGAGTAGGGAGGTGGGTGGGAAACAATATGATCACAATATATTGTATAAAATTCTGAAAAAATATGTTTTGTTTAGGACATGTATGCATATGTGTGCACAGGCGTTCATTCACGTATGAGTGGTGTCAGAGGATAATTTGGGGTATTCCATTCTCTCTCCATCATGTGGGTCCTGAGAAATGAACTCAGATCACCAGGCTTGGTGGCAGGCACTTTCACCCACTGAGCTATTGCCATGGTCTAGAAACATATTTTTAGACCTTCAAGGCTGGGGGTAGACTCTGAACAGCCATGAAGATTTCTCATAGACCAGGTAACCTTCTTCTGCAATGTTCCAGCCTCCTGCTGGCCTAGTTTAGCTCCTACAGCTACACAAGCAAGTCAGACTCTTTACTTCTTTGTACACAATAACATCAAACCTGAGTCCCAGTGTGCCAGGCCTTTCTCTTCAGCCCACAGCTACTAATGTGGCTTCTTAAACTACTCAACAACAGAGCACTGTAATATAGACTTTAAACTCTACTGAGGTAAGAAGACCCCACAGTAATTAACACACTACCTAGTGTATCTCTAAAGCACAAGGACTCATGCTTACACAGTGAGGAAGTCACTGATTAGGTTAGTTACTGTAAGGATTTTTTTTGTGTGTGTACACTATGTAAAAATTGTCTCTGTATTATACAAATGCTGATTTCTGTTCCAGCAGAGATCTGATTACAACTCAGACTTTGGTATTGTTATTCCAGCTGCTCAGCAGCGCCTGCATCATACTTTGTGAACATCCTCTCACTTACTTTCTGATTGGTTTTCATAAAATGCTGATGGCCTATGGAGGTGGCAGTGGTGGCGGCGGGGGGTGTGTGTGTGTGTGTGTGTGTGTGTGTGTGTGTGTGTGTGTGTAAAAGATTGACCAGCTGAACAGGGAGGAAGAAGCTGGCTCTGTACTAGAGACTGAGGTAACAAGTCAAGTGGCAGTCAGAATAAGTTTAAGTTGTAAGAGCTAGTTGGAGACTAGAATAACTAAAGGCCTAAACAGATTTTAAATCACTATAAGTCTCCATATATCGTTATTCAGGGCTAAGGCAGGCATAGAAAGGCCTTACAGCTATAAGTTACCACTCACCTCCCTATTGCCCGAGTTGGGATGTGGTAAGACCAGTTATGTAGCCTGTGAAGTTACAATATGACATCCGATTTGCTTTGCTTTATAGTCATGGTGAGTTGGTGAGTTGCCTCTTTCCTGAGTCAGATCTCCTGGTTCTGATATAGAAGGGGTAGCTGAGCACACTTCCTGTGTCTGCTCTTGACCAAGAGTGAATATTGCCTGTTGAAGTGGTGGTTTCTTTCTCTGTGACCCAAAACCTACTGTTACATACCCCAGGAGGAAACGCCTATTTCTGTTTGTGCCAACAAGAACTGGCTCCGAATTTAGGAACACAAGGCACACAAATTCATATTCATATTCACTGCCCCCCTCCCTCCCTCTCTCTGTTGTTGTTGGTTTTTTGTTTCTGTCTACGTATGCAGCTCTGGCTGGCATCAAACTCCCTCAGTCCACGTATCTCTGCCTTCCAATTGCTTGGATCACAGGTGCACCCCACTCAGCGCAGCAATACACTCTTAATCCTAAAATGTAATCAATAACAATTCACTCCTTGTTCTAAGTTACTTTTACAGTGTCAAGGAAGCCCTGAGCAAAACCCAGAGCTATTGGAGACTAACAGGCCGGAGACGCTTTCATGAGTTGTGCCGAAAAATGTACAGTGCACCAAAAGGGCCAGTACAAAGACAGGTCAGAAACAAAACAGAGTCCAGGCATGTGACACGTGGCTGCAATCCTAGGACTTGAGTAAGGAAGGAGGATACGTTCAGAGAGCCTTGTCTACATGGTGAGACCCTTAGCCAAACAGAAGAGAGGGGATGAGGAAAAGGAGGCAAGGAGAGGAAAGAGAAAGAATGCAGTATGACTATCTATATTTAATGGGCTCATCACATGTGAAACTCACATCCACCTTCAGCAGGGTCACAGAAAACCAAAACAATGACCCTGCTTCAACTCACACAGCACTTTGTGCTCACTAGCACCAGACACAATCACTGACCACCCCTTGGTCCAGCCCAGCATCCACAGTTGAATACTCACTACTCCACTTCCTGCCCTCTCTGCAGTTAGTTGTCTCCACCTGTGTTTCCATGGAACTGTAATTATATATTCCAAATGGGAAAATAATAATCTGACAAAAAATGATCAAAATCAGCTTCCCCCATGACATGTACCGAGCCACTGAGGCAGCAGACATTTACTTAGCACTGGAACTAGGTTTCTGTATGTTTGTTTGTTTGTTGTTTATTTGTTTGTTTGTTTGTTTGAGACAGGGTGTTTCTACATAGCCCTGGCCATCCGGGAACTCACTTATGTAGACCTCTGCTTCCCTGGGATTAAAGGCATGCAACCACCACTCATGGAAAAAAGCTTCATGTGTTTTACTATGTTTAATGATGTGTAAGTATGTGCACGTGAATGCAGACACCCACAGAGGTTCTAGCCTAAAGCTAGAGTAACAGATGATTGTGAGTCAGCTGACATGAGTGCTGGGAATTAAACTCCCATCCTCTGGAGGAGCAGCCATGCTCCTAACCACTGGGCCATGTCTCCAGACCCCCCAGAACTGCTTGCTCCTCACGGTACAGAAACACTGAGGGTTATTGGATATTGGCCGGTCATTCAAATGTTTTGGGAGCATCTGTGGTAAGTCACTTGAAGTAGGTAACTCCTCTGCTGGTATCTTTGTTGCAACAGTCTGAAAGTGGACACCAAAGAACACATTGGGTTTCTTTCTAAATCATCCTAAGGAAACTGCACATCATGGAAGCAGCATACCGTATGATAAGGTTCTAGGTTTGTTCTTGGTTTGAATAGGCACACAGTGACCCCAGATGCACAGTATATGCACTGCTGGGGAGAGTGACCAAGAGGTACTTTAAACCCAGGGACAGTTTCCTAGAATACCTTAGTGCACATAAGGAAGTGTACCAGCAGCCATAGAGAAGATCAGGCTCTGTGTGCTAGAGGGTCTGGGATGCGTCCAGACTCCAGGGCAGAAATGCACCTCCTAGGTAAGGTATTGATGACCCCAAGACATCAGGCTTTCAGACTGTTGTAGCAGTAACTACGGAGACCAGAGCTGTCACCATACCCTTCCCAAATACATTTCCACCTGGCAGTGTGGGGCAGCCTCCAGGGGGGGTCTGCTGAAGATTTCAGTGCTATGCTTTCCTCATTAGAGAAAAGCCATCTGACTGCAATAACCACTTAGTCATTGGGATAAAGCACATGGATAGACATGCCAGCTGAGCAGCTTCTCAGTCAGAGTCCAGCTGTGTGAAGGTGTGCTTCTTGGCAGAATTTAGGCTTCACTTGCAGCCATATGGGTCCCTAAGTGTCAGCTACCAGAGAAGGGATGAGGTGTGAGGTGGCCTGGATGACTCCCTGAGTCATTTCTAAAGCAGCTTGCTCCTAAACAGCAGGTAGGTCCCAAAACCTGGGACAAATGGCCTAAGTAACATAAAGTGGACACTGGCCACCAGGCTCTCCTAGCATCCCTCAGTCTCCACCTGTTACCAGGTCCTTCTGGCTGGCATACCCCACCCAACATCCTTAACTTTTCTAGTCCAGGAGCTGGGCTGCCCTTCTTCTAGTTCCCCTTCCCTATGAATCCAACCATTTTGGCTTACTGTTTGAGTCTCCTGGTTATTGCACCTGGTACCTCTCTCTCTCCTCACACGGCTCAGGGTCATGTCCACTCTGGACTTTCCCAGATGTCTGCCTCTGGCTATGCTCTCATACTCATCTACAATAAACCTCCTCCTCCATCATCATATCTAAGAATAGTCATCTTTCCTTCTCCTTTTTTTTCCATTCACAAACCACAGCAAAAACTCAGTTAGAAAACTGATGTGATGACAGAAAGCATGAGGCATAAGCTCCTTAGATGGAGAAGCAGCTGGAGGTGCACACAGCACCACAGTACAAGGCAGTGCTTATGTAGGGGAGTCAACAGCTGGAAGTGTGCACAGCATGAGGCAAGGTGCTTCTGTAGGGAGGACAACAGCTGGAAGTGTGCACAGTATGAGGCAAGGTGCTTCTGTAGGGGAGACAACAGCTGGAAGTGTGCACAGCATGAGGCAAGGTGCTTCTGTAGGGAGGACAACAGCTGGAAGTGTGCACAGCATGAGGCAGGGTGTTTTCAGGAGGGCTGCAGCTGGAAGTGTGCACAGCTGTCCAGGTTTTCACACCTGTTTCTCCAGAGTGTGGCAAGCACTGGGTTGTGTTTTCATCCTAAATTTCCGAAATCACTTGTGCATGTGTGACTCCTGCCATCCCATTTGAGGAAAGCAGAGCCGCACCACCAGAGGCAGAAGCTGTACATCTGTAAGCCCTGGGTGTACAGCAGGCACGACCGTCCAGGGGAATTACTGTAAAGCCTGCTGTCATGAGAAGATTTCCTGGACCTGTTTCAATCCTAGAGCTGCATGTCCTACATAGGTACTTGGGTGTTGTGCGGCTCATAAGTGAGAACAACATACAGATGGCTCAGAACTTGGGGCCACATGGGCTGGGCTCAAATCCTGGGTCAGCCGCTTTCTGCAAATATGGCTGCCCTGGGCACAGTCCCCTGCTAGGGAGATAAATGCTGTACTCTGGCAGTGTGATGTAGTGTGTGTGTAGGAATCTACACAGGAATGGGTGAGGCAGTTAACTGGATGCTAGCTCAGACAGCATGCCTGTCTGAACATGGAAACCTGACAAGAGCAACTGGAAACATCAGGCTAAGACTTGGATATCCACCCAGGTGACACTTCCCATTTCTCTGAATCCAGAAGCCAGCCAGATCAGATGGGTCACTAAGCAGCTCTTCAGTACTGATCTCATGAGCCACTGTCACCTGACTGGATGTAGCTAGCTGACTACAGTGGACAACAAAGGCAGCATCAGCCACCCGTGGCTACTGGGGTGGTTTACAGTGTAAGTGTAAGTCAGCAAGCATGGTCAGCCTCCATTTCCAGTCCTTTAAAAAAGAAAATCACCAGGCAGTGGTGATGCATGCCTTTAATCCCAGCACCTGGGAGGCAGAGGCAGGTGGATTTCTGAGTTCAAGGCCAGTCTGGTCTAAAGAGTGAGTTCCAGGAGTATAGCCAGGGCTATACAGAGAAACCCTGTCTCAAAAAACCAAGAAAGAAGGAAGGAAGGAAGGAAGGAAGGAAGGAAGGAAGGAAGGAAGGAAAATAAAAAAAGAAAATCTACTTTCTCCTGTGGTTTTATTTCTTTAAAAGGTTTGTTTTCTCAGCCTATATGGTAGCTCATGTTCTTAGGAGATCGACAAAAGACGGTAGGTACTGAGATTGAGGACAGAGATAACCTGGGCTACAGAGTGAGGCTTGATCTCAAAATAAATACAAATTAAAAATAATAACTTTACTGCCAAAAGAAAAACAATACTTTTTACATTTTTAGGCTTTAACTTGACATAGGTAACAGACCTGAAAATCAAGAAAGAGTGAAGTCTAACCCAGCCACCCTGTGAGCCATGGGAGCCATGGGAGCCGCGGTACTTCTGGCTTTTCTCAAAGCATCCTTTCTCACTTGGTCCATGCAGCTACTCAAGAAGACAGGTAATCATGACACGAAGGGACACTTAGTACTCACTGGATGTTCACCAAGTGTTTGGCACCACTTCAGATTCCACCCTTGTTCCCTGATCACCACCCTTAAATAATGTCCAGGGACACAGGGAGTGATGTCCCCATCACTGTGAGCAGGGGTGAGCAGGTACTACTGGGCACAGGATCCATCAGAGTGGTCTGGTGTCAGACAGTAGTGACACTCACACTGTCTGTGATGATACTACAACCCATATCACTGGACCATACACTCAGAACTGGTCTACTGCTTGCTATAAATTATGTCAACTATAGCCATCATAAAAGCTTGAGTATAGGATTACTCCTGGCCACATACTTGCCAGTATGTCCACGTGTAAACACACATAAATTTACACATTCTTACTGGTTTTCCTTTTTCTACAAAATACAAAAGGCAGCTCTCTCATGTCTAATAAGCCTTGGCACCTCCATTCCTATGGCCCTCACATACAATTCTGGCCCTTCTATCAAGAGTTTGACCCACAAGTCTCACTGTCCCAAGCCCCACCTATAGCTATACAGCTGTGTACACATGAGAGCACACACAGCTAGGGTCAATAGGTATGGTATTTAAATATGGCAACCAGCACATCCCTGTATGCTCTGTGGTGGTGATTTGTCATCATGCTTCTGTGGCCTCCCTCAGCTTCCAGACTTACCAAGTCAAGCATAAGGCTCCTGGGGTCCATACCAGTGCTACCATTTTTTTTTAACTTTTTTTTTTTTAAGACAGGGTCTCATTGTGTAGCTCTAGCTCACCTGGAACTCACTATGTAGACCAGGCTGGATTCATAGAGATCTATCTGCGTCAGCCTCCCCAATGCTAGAATTAAAGATATGCGCCATCATGCCCATATCACTACCATTTGTTTTAAAACAAGACCCAAAGGAAACAAGATAAAGAGGCTGGCAGAGCTGAGAACAAGCCACCCACCCAGTGACCAGGCTAAAAGAGCCCAGAAGAGCAGGCAAAAGAATAAAGCTTGTAAAAGTCTCAAATATACTCAGAAATGAGAGAGCTTCAGGCCATGGGAGACCTCAAAGGGCCCAAGATCAAGAACATAGGCTCCTGGTGTGAGAGAAACAAGGTTAGAGATTCAAAATGGCTACCTGCAAAAGTCTGCAATTCCTAGAGACATTTCCCAGCCCATGGGCTGTTAACAAAAGCAAACCACAACTGTATTGTAGTTTAACCACAGACTTATGGTTAACCCAGAACTGTTCCTGTCTAAAGGAAATGCAGGGACAAAGAGTGGAGCAGGGACTGAGGGAAAGGCCATCCAGAGACCTCCCCACCTAGGGATCCATCCCATCTGCAGACACCAAATGCAGACACTATTGCTGATGCCAAGAAGCACTTGTTGACCAGGAGCCTGGCATAGCTGTCCCCTGAGAGGCTCTGCCAAAGCCTGACCAATACAGACACAGATGCTCACAGCCAACCATCCAACTGAACATGGGGACCCCCATGGAAGAGTTAGGGGAAGGACTGAAGGAGCTGAAGAGGATCACAACCCCATAGGAAGAACAACAATATTAACTAACTGGATCCCCCAGAGCTCCCAGGAACTAAACCATCAACCAAAGAGTATACATGGAGGGACCCTTGGCTCCAGCTGCATATGTAGTAGAGAATGGCCTTGTCAGGCATCAATAGGAGAGGCACTTGGTCCTGTGGAGGCTCGATGCCGCACGCAGCATAGGGGGGATGCTAAGGCAGTAAAGCAGGAGTGAGTGGGTGGATGGGGGGCTCCCTCATAGAGGCCGGGGGAGGGGGTTGGGATGGAGGATTAGGGGGGGACTGGGAAGGGGGACAACATTTGAAATGTAAATAAAATAACCAATAAAAAAAAGATGATTTTTGTTCAGAAGAAATGTGAAAAGAACTTCACATCATTAATGTGGAAATTCTGAAATATGTCCCTGGTCCAGGGACCTTCAAGGACAAGTATAATGGCTGAAACTATAGAGATGCCTGCAGCACAGATATGAACAAGAAATATTGTCCTTGAAACTCAAGGTCATGGTAAAGTCTACTGCTTCAAGGCAGAAAAGATACATTTAGAAATGAAATCATGTGGAAAGCTCACTTCCTTATGAATTCTCAAAAATGACAAAGAGTCAGATCACAGCAGAAAGAAAACAAGGCGCCACAGAACAGCACAAGACACCTCCATGTAGCTGTGCCTCCTAAGAGGGGACACAAGAATAGAGTCAAGGAAGGTAGGTTCACGTGGAGAAGGCCAGGCCAGAGAGGCCACATTGACAGGATAGATAACAGTGACTCAGGGAGACAGGGGGCCAAGTGGATAGAGAGAGAGGATAGGGAGGAATGAGTGGCATGTTCATGTTGTGGTGACCTGGCCAGAGAGGTCTGCTAGATCATGCTGGCTCTCGATGAACTGTGGGCACCCTCATGAAAACTACTGAGAAACAGATGGGAAGGACGGGATGTTAAAATACAGAGTCCTGGGCTTTGCTTGTTGGATGTTAATGTGTAGGTCTGAGGGCAGGTCTAAGAATCAGCATTTTAATTAATATTAAACACACACAATAGTCTGAGGAGCAGAACCTGATAAAAAGATCTCCCAAAGGCAAAACAAACAAACAAACCTGGGAAGTAGCCCTAATACTCACTACTTCAGAAATAGGCTCCAGGCAATGCAGTGAAGTCTGTGACCTGAGCATGTGGAAGCTGAGCTGTCTGCCTACAAGTCTCATGGACAACTGTCTGCTCTGAAAAGAAGCTATCTTCCAGCTACTAGCTACCAGAAACTCTTCAGTGTGGCTTATGGAGGCTAACGTTGTACTCTGTGAGATATGTGTGGCCACAGAAGTTGTAGCTGACCCTCTGTGAACATGAAGATTATATGATCTGCACTTTTCACCAGAGCAGAGTGGTCTCTGTTTATGTGTAAGGGTATTCCTGTTAACAGTGGACAAAGGTAGAGGAAGAAAGAGCCAAGTTAAGGAATGCACTGACGGGTGTGGGGGCAAATGTCTGATCTTGACATAGTGGCAGACTGAATCCTCTGAGACCATGCACCTAAATACATACTTGCTCCTTTAAGTTGCTTTGCTCCTGTGCTTGGTCACAGAGAAAGCCAAATATACCCACCTAACTATGTAGTGTGAGAAAGCTTCAAACAAGGGAGACAAGAGACCACAGTCCTGCACCTTGTCACTGCCTGTGTCTCTCAGCACAGACCACCACAGTGTCACAGCAATAAATAAAGTGGGAATTTAGCAGTCAGGCACAACCCTCAACAGGGTGTACATATCACAACCCTCTCCCAAGGCTCAGGGATCTTTGCTGAGGAGCAGGAGGAAGCAGAAAGACTGTAAGAGCCAGGATGTTGTCAAGGAAATAATGGTTTTTAGACACAATAGGCTAGTTGCACACACAACAATAGTGAGCACACACACTCCAAGACCTCAAAGCAGAAGAGACCCCAGCAGGAAGGGGAGAGGAGTTATTTGCACTTGATAGATTCTGGAGAGAGGAGTCTGCTTTCTTTAACAATTGAATGCTGGTTGGTCAGCCACACTCCAGGGTAAGCCCTGTCTCCAGGAGAACACAACACAAATTTCACAAATAGTTTTTAGGCTGTTTGGGGTGGGGGTGAGGGGCTTCTTGTTTTGTTTTTTAAGATTTAAGTTGAATGGGTGGGGAGCTGAGGGTGAAGAGAATGGATCTGGGAGGAGTTGGAGGGTGAATATGATCAAAATATATTGCATGAAATTCTCAAAAAATTAATTATATTTTTCATTCATTCATTAATTTATTTACTCTACACAAGATCGCAGCTTCCCTTCCCTGCTCTCCTCCTAGTCCCTCCCTCTCATCATACCTCTCCCCCCAACCCCTCCCTCCCATTCTCCTCAGAAAGGGGCGGCCTCCCACAAATATCAACTCTCCTTGACATATCAAGTCGCAGTAGGACTAGGTGCATCTTCTTATATTGAGGCTAGACAAGGCAGCCCAGTAGGAGAAAGGGATCCAAAGGTAGGCAACAGAGTCAGAGACAGCCCCTGCTCCTGCTGTTAGGGTCCCACATGAAGACCAAGTTGTACTTTTTAACAGCACTCAGGAGGCTGAGGCAAGGCTTTCAGAAAGTTAAGGCCACCATAGATGGATAAATGGATGAATGGATGGATGTTGGGGGTCTCATGGGTGAGGGGACACCCCAAACCACCCAGCATAATTACAGCAGACAGAAAGAAGGCTCTTCCTTGGTCTGTGCCATACTAAGCCAACAGAACCAACACTGCCCCTCAAAGTCAGGGCAAGTATAGGTCGGGGCTACCATGGCCATACTGCTCTCTGAATGAGTCCCAAATAAACTCAAAAGATCAGTGCAGTAAGGAAAGGACTTTGACATATTAGGAACAGTACCATGATAAATGGTAAGCCAGAGGCTATTTTAAAAAGCCCACAGAGATGTTCTGCCTTGACAACTTCCCTGAAAATCCTAATTATGTCTAGGAACCCAAAGTGCAGAGCCCTGGAGGAAGCAGGAAAAGCAGGAGGAGTCTGGGGAGGGTCTGTGTCACACCAAAAGCCACAGGGCTAAGCCTGCCTCTGTCTACATATGAGCTACCTGGCACCCACTTGCCAGTCTCTCTGTAGGCTGCTGCTACAGTGTGAATACCAGCTGGTCTCCCACTGGCAGGCAAAGAAATGCCCTTAGGGAGGTGGATGTCTTCAGGTATTACATGTTAAATAAAAAATAACAACTGTCTCCACACCCTGTACCTTCAAACCCTAAGGCCACATGTAATGTGGCCATTTACTCCCAAATGGTTCTAATCCCCATAGGACAAGCACAGGTGAAATCAGCTGTCCTCAGCTACCAGGATACATTAGCAGAGATGGACAGACAGCTCCTGACTTACAAAGGCTCACAATAATGTATTCTTTCACGATGGTCCAAGAACAGACATATTCAACAGAAACTATACTTTCAATGTTGAATTTGAGTATTTCCCCACACTAGCCCTCTAATGTGGCCTTCTCTTCAAGCTGGATGGTGGTAGTAAGCAAAACTCTGGATGAAGCTAAAGATTCAGAGGAAAGGGGACACTCCCCAGGACGGTGCTGCTAAGCTGTGAAGCCTGGTGAGCTCTGTGAGCTATCAGCTGATAAGAGTCTGTTTGGATGTGGCCCCTTTATAAGTTTGCCATCTATATAGTTCGTAGCCAAAAATCTCTACAAATCCAATGCATCACTGTGCTGGTTTATCAAGTTGGCTGTTGTGGGTCAATGTCATGGGTCCCCTGGGGACTGCAGCAGGCTCCCCCACAGAAGGCTGCCGTGAACCTGTGAGGAGCCTGCTAGCCTGCTGCCTGCTTACATCTGATCGGTGGCAAATGAGTAAATAGATAAGGGGACAATTTCTATTGACAAGATTTGCAAAACTGTGTTGGTTAGTTTTCTTGTCAATGCTACACAAGCTAGAGACACCTGAGAACAGGGACCTTCAAATGAAGAAATGTCTCCCTGTAAGTTTGGCCTAACAGCAGGTGGTCCTAGAAGTTTAAGCAAGCAAGCAGCCATGCAGAGAAAGCCAGTAAGCAGCATGGCTTCGTGGCCACTGCTTTACTTCCTGACTCTAGGTTCCTGCCTTGAGTTCCTGCCCCGACTTTCCTTCATGGAGACCTGTAATATGTAAAATAAAATAAACCCTTTCCTTCTCAAATGCCTTTGGTCATGGTGCTTATCACAGCAATAGAAGGCATGCTAGAACAGACAAACTATAAACTCAAGAGACTGAGAAACTGCTCTCTGCAGGGAGATCTGGGCCTGTTTAAAATCTCAGATGTGATTCGCAGCTCCAATACAGCACCAGAGACCTGAGCAAAGGAAAAGGCAAGGTCAGAAGGGCTCTGAGCAAGGGGGTCATGTGACAGACTAGCATCCTGGCAAGTGCTACACTGAGCTACATCCCAGCTTTCTTTTTACTTTTGAGAAAGGATCTCCCTAAGTTCCCATGGTGACCTTAAACACACAATCCTCCTGCCTCCTTCCAAGTAGCTGCAATTACAAAAACCCTGTGTCACTAAGCCCCTGCTGCCCCTGGATTATTTCAGAGCAACTGCCCTCAATTTGCTCATTACATTGGCACATTCAGTTCAGCTGTGCACTCTTGCCCTAAAGTGAACACTCGACCTTCAACCCAGAACCCCAACTCCCATCACTCTCCTCGGTCCTTCTTCCTCTTTGGCTGACACTTCTTTTATCTCATACTCAGTCCTAGATCACTTATATTCATTCTCTTAGGGATTTCACTCAGGCCAGAGCTACAGATACACTGTACTCGCAGCTCAGGAGTCTCCACCCATGTGCACAAATCAGCTTGAGTGCCCCCATACTCAACATAGGAAACTGGACTCCAGAGAAGTCAAGAGCCAACTGATAACACAGCAGTGCTCTGAGTTATGAGGAGATGGGAAGGGCCACCAGGCAGGAGCTGGAGTAAGGTCCTGGGGTGATTTCCTTGAGAGGGGAAGTAAAGCCTCTTCTAAATCTATCACGTACGAGTAGGAAAATGTATGTGACAAGTGGGGCTGGGAGTACACCACACCTTCCATCTGGGGTTTAGCCCTGAGTTCTCACTTTCTCGTGCAGCAGTGACTTCTACAACATCAAGGTCAGTTGACAGAATGCTTACCCAGCATGCCACCGGGCCACAGGTTCCATCTCCAGCACTGCAGAAACTGGGCATGGTGGTGCTCATCTGTAATCTTGGCATTCCAGAGTTGGAAGCCAGAGGGTTAGAAATTTAAGCTCATCATTGACTTAATATGGAGTATGAGGCCTGCCTTGGCTACAAGAGAGCCTGTCTCAAAACCAAATAATAAAATAAAAGTGCTAAGTAGAAGTCCATAACGTTGACATATACTACCACCAGACTCTCAGTATTGCGCTATAAAGTAACCCCTACCCCACTTTATAGATCAGAAAGGGAGAGCAAAGAGAGATGTACCTAAGTCATGTGAACCTTCCTGTTTTTAATTAATTCTAACATTTGAGAGCAACTTTGCAGTGGAGGTGCCAATGTGTGGCAGGACAGGACAGTGCAGAGGCTCCTCCATCTTGTCGTCTTCTTGTCTTTGTTTTTTTTTTGTTTTTTTGTTTTTTTGTTTTTTTGTTTTTTTGGTTTTTTTGAGACAGGGTTTCTCTGTGTAGCCCTGGCTGTCCTGGAACTCACTCTGTAGAACAGGCTGGTCTCAAACTCAGAAATCCACCTGCCTCTGCCTCCCAAGTGCTAGGATTAAAGGCATGTGCCACCACTGCCCGGCCCATCTTGTCTTCTTACTGAGGTCATTTCAAGTCTAACTAGAATTTGATCTCTTTGATGGAGAATCTTGTGGAAAATTATCCAGATCTATTCTAGAAACTTGATGTCAAGATACCCCAGCTAATTTACCTCAGCTTCCATTAAAATGTTTGCTTGTGCAAAACCTCCCCCTCCCCCAGTTTCTCCACTCCTCCATGCCTCCCCAAAGCTGCAAAGAAGATACCAGGATGTGCTTTTTATTGTTAAAACCTCTTACCCTAAACATTCAGGGCTATACTTAGGTCATGACTACCTAAATACAGTCCCACCTGTAATAAAGACTTTCAGTTGGCTGCGAACAATGCCTGACTGGTCATGCCTAGTGGGATCTGCAAAACAACTCTTCCCTGTAGGAAAGCATGGCTTTCTGACTGATTCTGAAGCTGTAAGAACTAAATGTGAATCTAAGTGGTAAGCAACGAACAGCATTAATGCTAGTGCTAATTATCTTTGGGAAGCTATACTGCAGGAGGTGTGTTTAAGTGGATACAAGCTAGACTGAATAGGTGTTCAGTGCCAGGGTGACAGCGAAATTTCGAGCAGGGGTGGGTGGGGGAGCTTTGTCCGAAGCCTAAGAGCTGACTCAGGTGAGTAAAGCAGGGTTAGGAGGAACTGGGGAAGTTAAGAAAGCAGGGCTCTGAAGAGTAGCTTTCAGTAGCTGCAGCTGCATCTCCTAAAGAGGAAGATGAAGAGTTAGACCTTGAATATGAAAAGAAAGAAAGGGTTTCACAAAAGCAGTTGTCCTCTGTCTGGATGTGTTCGCAAAAGAGAAGGAAAATGGACAAAAGCTCTTTCAGAGCTCTCCTGAGAACCGGAGGAAATTGGGAGACATCCTGCTTTCTCTCTGGCTCCTACTAGAGAAGTCCTTAGTTCTGTCTATTATCTGTCCTTGGCACACCAATGTGTCCATGTGTGTCAATTGTCTGCTTTTGTTTTGTTATTTGAATGATTGTTCTGTGTTTCATGTTCCAAAAAAAATGGTTAAAACCTTATCTGCTATCTATCCAACCCCTGATTTAGTTTAACTTGTTTAAAAGGCAGTCTTAATGTACACAGCAGAAACTGATAAGTTACCCTACTCTGTGGCTGGGAGTAAGGCACAGCTGGAGAAGCCTTTTCAGGAGCTGTTTGCATAAGCTGCTCTCAATGGGGCCAGCAGCTTTTTTGGCTTCTATGATAAACAAGCTGATAGTTGTTTTTTCTAGAAAAACTTTCTGTGACAGTATTTATTGGGTTCAACAAGTGACAAGGTGCTTTTCTCTTGAAATTACAGCTAGAAAAAGCAAGAAAATTTTGTTTAGTCTAAATATATAAGATGTGTAGCCACCTCATTTTTGTTACTGACTGATTTTAAAAGTATAAATATGTTCTGCATGATTTAAAATTTGCAACCTTGGTAACAGAAAGTTGGTTTAAAATTGGTAACTCAGAGTTGGAGTCATTCAGACACATGGCATGAGCCAACCTGGGAAAACAGGTCTCCAAAGATCCTAGAAACCAGATGTATAAAGGATAGAATTTAAAACAATGTCGCTTTAATAAGGTATTAAAAGCTGCACTGTCATGCATTTCATATATAAGAATTGGCAGCCAAACTTTGTAACGTGAAAGTAATGCTCTTGGTATTGATTTTACAGAAAATAGATTGCTTAAAATCGAGTTTTGCTTTTCAAAGTTGTGGTTGCTCTGGGGTTGCAAAAGAAACTTAAAACTATAGTTAAATTGCCAGTGTTCCATTGGCTGCAGTTTGCAGTTCAATGGCGAGCTTGGGATTTTTGACTCACCCATGTTTATGTGGAGATGATTGCAAGAGTAATAAAAGAGTTAAAAACAGCTATGGCACAGTATTGGCCTACCACTCCTTTTACACAAGCTTTATTAGATGTTTTAAATGTGGAGGTTTGGGTCACTTTAGAAATGATTGTCCCAGGCACAAACAGACTATCTTAGGCTCAGACTAAGAATGTTTACATTTTAGTTAATGCAAAGCTCAGAGTGAACTCAACAGAAGCTTGTGTGGCATTCCTTTTGCCTTGGACATACTGACCAGCCCCCAGAAAGGTATTTTCCAGAATTTGTTTATTACCTTGCTTGTTCCTTGGAGAGGAGGGGTCAGCCTCAGACCCAAAGACATTCACAACAGGCAGCTTATGGGCCAGGAGTTATAGATAATGATTATTCGAGAGAAATTAAAATTATGCCTGCTTCTTTCCATGGCATTATAGCTGTGCCTGCTAACAAAAGAGCTGATCAAAGCATAAGAGAGGACAAGATTGGCCTTCAACTTGGCCTCTGATACTCTCACTCAGCTACAAGGGATTGGTTATTCCATTAATCCAAAACAAAATTCAAACTTAAGATTTATGAAACTTGTGAGGCATTACAGCCTGACTTGCCTACTCCAGCCTCCATTCCAGGAAATGTATATAGAATTATTATGGATTTAGAAGATTGTTTTTATACCATTCCTTTGCATCATGGTGAAGGTGGGAGGTTTGCATTCAGTGAGTTTACATGTAATTTTTGAGAGCCCATGAAGCGATATCATTAGAAAGTTTTGCCTCAAGGAATGGCTAATAGCCTTACATTATATAAAAATTTGTTTTTACTTCAATACAGAAGTTAAGAGTTTGAATCCTTCAGTGTATATTATTCATTGTATGGTATTTTATTAGCTGATCTCTCTAAAGGAGTTTTACTGCAAGCTTTTGCTCTCATACAACGAGCTTTAAAATTTTGGGGAGTGCTTGTTGCTCTAAAAAACATTCAAAGGCAATATCTTTTCAATATTTGGGACCTCATTTATACCCTAAGCAGATTGTGGCACAAAAAATTCCAATAAGAAAAGACAGTTGGGGCTGGAGAGATGGCTCAGCCATTAAGGCTAGGCTCACAACCAAAAATTTAAACGTTCAATTCCCAGCAACCACATGGTGGCTCACAACCATCTGTAATGGGATCTAGTGCCCTCTTCTGGCTGGCAGGTATACATGCAAAAAAGAAAAAAATGGTTTACTTTTTAATGATTTTCAAAAGATGTTAGGAGATATTAATTGGCTAAGACCTCACCTTAAGCTTGCCACAAGGGAACTTAAAACTCTGTTTAATATTCTTAAAGGGAATGCAAATCTTATTTCCTGTGGAAAATTAACTGATGAGGGACAAATGGCTTTACAAAAAGTAGAGGAAGCTATTATTAGCCAAAACAGATACATTATACAGACTAATCAATTGTTGGCTGTCCCACAGTAGTTCTTTGGCAAAAGAGATCATCAATGTGGATTCATTCTTCTTCATCTGCAGTAAAGTTTGAACATCCTTTTATGAAGCTGTTGCTGTGTTGATACAGAATTGTAAGATAGAATCTTGAAAGTATTTTGGATAAAGTGTTTATTCCTTATTTCAAACAGCAACTAAACTGGTTACTGCAGAATACTAATATTTGATCTATTGCATGTGCAAACATTTTAGGTAAAATTGATAATGATTATCCAAAAGACAAATTGTTAGAATTTTCCTTTACACAAGCTTTTATATTTCCTGTAAATTTATTCAAGCAGCCCATAGAAAATGTGTTTACTGTATTTATAGATGGCTCATCTGATGGGAAGGCAGCATATATATTTAGATCACATGTTCATTTTCTTGAGTTTCCCCCTACCTCAGCACAAATAATTGAACTACTTGCTGTAGCCACTGTTTTTAAAATGTTAAAAAAAATCAAGCTTTCAACTTCTATACTGATATAGCCAATATATAGTTCATGGTTTATAATTGCTTGAAATTGTTCCTGTTTTAGATACTGCTAATTCTCACATTTCTACAAATACAGCTTAATTGAAAAAAACATGTACTGTTCCTAACGTTATAGGGCATTTAAAAGCTCATACTGGATTGCCTGGGCCCCTTAGTGAGGGCAATGCCACAGCAGATTTGTATGCCAGGCAGATTATAGGCCTTACAGGAACAATTGGTCATATAATCTCGTTCTTTTATCATCAAAATAGTAATAGCTTGAGACAATAATTTGGTATTTCTAGAGAGTGTGCAAGTCAAATTGCAAAAACTTGTTCTTCATGTCCTCAGTTTCTTCATAATGGTGTTAATCCTTGAAGACTTATAACTTATGCTTGCACATACATGAAAATGGGGGGGGGGAAGCTATTGTGTTGGTACACAACCACTACCTGCTCCTCCTTCCCTTGCTGCTTTTTAGCTAACATCCACCATGACCTTGCTCGGCAGCCACACTGACATACTAATAACGTCTGTCTGCTTCTTCCCTGAGTGAGATCAGCTGGTGCAGAGGCAATCAAAAGGGGAGAATGCCCTCGTTTTCTGCTGAGCCAGATTTGATTTGGATTCACTAATAATAACAAAAGCCAGCAAAATCAGATATAACACAACTCCTGGGACTCATGCTTTCCCCTGTGGGGTTTAGCTGACTAATGCTCTCTAACCACTGATGGTTATTTTCCAGGGTAAAAGTCAGGTATGCACTACCAGCACCAACAGTGGCAATACTCAAGACCAGCAGTGAAGGTGCCTTCACAGCTCTGACAGCTTCCTCTACCTCCCAAGCAGAGTCTGAAGCCATCTCCACCACTCACAAGCTGCTCCTGTTAACTCCCGCTACAGAGCTTGTAGGGAACAATCTAATTGTTGTCTGGAACATTTGTCCCCACTTTTGTCACACCACTGACTCTTTCCCACAACTAAGTCCAGCCCAGCTCCAGGGAAGACATAATCAGGCCTGGCAGACTAGGGCTAACCAGGCTACTGATTCCCAGGTGAGCTGGAGGTGGAGCCATCCTATAGCTCCAACACCTCAGGACTGCTATGGCTAGGAAGCCTCCCTCTTCCACCCTGGATTTGAACTAAGGAAGGGAAGCAGACTCATTAGTAATAGCCAACATGGAAGAAGAGAGAAATAAAGACAAAGGCGAAAAATCAAAACAGACAAAAAGATCCAGAGACAGACTGGATCCTAGTAACACCAGGCCCCTGGCCATCCACCTCATGATCTGGATAAACCTTTTAACAAATATTATATCATAAAAAACGCTCCTTTCATATAAACGATATAAGCTGTTTGCAGGGCTTTTCTACTCAGGATTAAGCCAAGTGTCTTGTTTTGTTTATAATAATGAATTCTATGGGACAAACAGAAAGACAAGCACTTGTGCTTAATAACCATCAAATCCTCTTAAGGACCCAGGCAGTTTATAAAATTGCAATTAAAATCCTAATTAATTTTTCTAATCTGATCTAATTTTAAAACTCATGTAGAAAATATGAAATACTGACATTAAAAAAAGCAACCAGGGACTCACAAATACTGGAAATGGTATACATCACAAAAAGTCAAGATTTGATTAGGCAAAGTAAAAAACTGATTTTAGTTTAAAAACCGCACAGAAAAATTCAGGGAAAAAGATATTTTCCACAAGAAAGGAATAGAAATGGTATCATCACAGATAAAAAGTATATAACATAAATATATAATTTTAGAGTACACATTTTTAAATGTCCCAAGCACAATAGCACCCACCTACAATCCCAACACATAGTACGACAAAGGAGAATGTTAAGTTCATGAGTAGCCTGTGCTACATAACAAGCCCTGTCTAAAATAAAAATAAAACAACTGATTAATATTTGAATAGCTGAGATTGACCAAAAAAAAAAAATGTATTCAGCTCTAAAACCCAAAGCAGTAAAGGAAACTGAGTTCCTTTCCTCTCTGTTCTCTCTTATGTGTGCACCAGAACACAGATACACTGGTGAGGGTCTCAGCCACAGTAGCATGGAAGATAAGGCACGAACACAGGTAAAGTGGAGGAACTGCCCGCCAGCTCTGGGCAGCCTATATGAGTCTGTCCCTCTGGAGAAGAAGTCATTCTGTCTAAACAAACCACCAGGGCCACATCCTGGTTACTAGCAGCCAAATCATATCCCCAAACCATGGATCCACACATATGTCACTGCCACACTTGCTGTGGTGGCTTGCAAACTGCATGTCTCAAAAGCAATCATCAACTAGGCTTCTGAAACATGACATGCAAGAGAGTGGCACTCTGGGCTTCATGTCCCTCGCTTGCTTTCTTCACAATTGAAGTTCTGAAGGTTTTTCAGGTAATGTAAATTTTAGAATGTCTAGACATCTAAAAAATTGAAAATATCCATATCTGCAGCAATTTCACAACACACACAAAAAGGAACTACATCCAAGGCAAGGAACAACAAGCCTTGAGGGCATTATGCCAACTTTCCCCACCACCAGCCTTCCCTCAGCCCACTGTACCAGTGTTCAAGCAAACTTTTAAAGTTCCCCCCAAGACAGCTACTGACTGTAAATTGTTCGGTCCAAGCAAGCAGTTGTGTGGAGGGGGGGCGGGGCAGGCACAGTGGAGAGGTATTCATTTAATGAGATTTGTGTTGGAGTGAAGTGAGGAAGCCAGAGATATAAAATCAAAACCTATAGCACTGGGAAATAAATATGAAAAGCAGTTCTGAGTCATCTGAACACCAGAGGCAACATATATTAAGAACAAAGGGAGAGATGGAGGTTTAAATCATATATACTCTGCCCTTCCAGGCAGGAACAATTCCAACAGGAACAGAAAATTATACTTTTCCAATAACCCTAAATTGTTATTTATTTCTGAATTCTCACCTGTTACCATTTGGTTCCCTAAGGTTTCCACACTGCTGAGAGAATGGTGATTATAAGTCAGAATGTATACTCCAAACCACACAGGTACACATGGATCAAGTCTACAACCCATGTTGCCAGCCGTCTTTTTAAGTTTTCTGTTGTGAACACTGATTAATTTTCCTTTCAATAACAGAAGTGTGGCATGCGCAAGATACAGTCTGCCCCATTGCTCTCAATGTGGCAACTCAAAACCACAAACCTTCAAATGGAAACTGGATCATGCTCCCTGGCCAGACTTCAGATTAAATACTGAAGGTCTGAGGCCACCCTACACAGGAAACAGTGAACACCACAGGGTGTACAGTGCCAGTTGGTCTCTTAGGACTTCTGCGGGCACATCAATGAAGAGGAATTCAACATTGTGTCTATCTGCCCAGCTTATTAAACACCAGAGAGCAACAACAGTCAGAGGAAGGAAAAAATACGCAGGAAAAAGGAAAAGGAAAAATTCCTGTGCCTCCATCTGTGATTTCAGTCCTGGCTGGAGAGATAGCCCAGGGAAGACCAACATAGAACCTCACACAGAACCCAGAATATTTAGGCTGGAGCCAGGGGGCTTTTATCTCTAAGTAGCAACCCATTTTGATGTTAGAACTAGCAAAAGGAATTTCACAAATAGCTGTACAAGCATGAGGCCCTGCGCTCCATCCCAGAACCCATGGAGCCCATGCTTGGAATTCCAGAGCTAGGAAGGTGAAGACAGAATCCCTGGGGATAACTGGCCACCCAGTCTAGCCTAATCTGCAAACCTGAGGAGAGACCAGTGAGAGACCAGTTCTCTCTCTGTCTCTGTCTCTCTCTGTCTCTGTCTGTCTCTCTGTCTGTCTCTGTCTGTCTCTCTCTCACCCACACACACACAAAAGAAAACAAGATACAAGCTATTGAGTAGTGATACCTAAGATGACCTCTGACCTCCACATACATGTGCATTCACATAGATACAAACATGTATACACACACACAGAGAGAGAGAGAGAGAGAGAGAGAGAGAGAGACAGAGAGAGAGAGAGAGAGAGAGAGAGAGAGAGAGAGAGAGAGAAGAGCACCCATAGGATTGGAGTCAAGATCTGTAAATCATTTATCAGTGCCCACATCACTCTATTCCTGCTAGTCAAAAAAAAAAAAAAAAAAAAAAGACACAATAATAAAAAAGACACAAACAACATTTACAGCAACAACAAGGTACTCAATATGATGAACCAACCTACCTCTATCTTAGGCTTGAAAGTTGTCCCATTGTAAAGGGAAACTAGGTTCATTCCTATTATGATTTTCTATGTTTCTCAAGGACTGGGTAATGCCCCACCAGTAACCTTAACTGCACATGGTTTTGTCCTGCCTGTTCCAGGAAACAGCAACACGCCTATGTTTCAAAAGCTCATTATGACCACCTATGATTGATTACCTATTGCTGTGACTACCTGGCAACTATGTCTTTGTTTCACGGGGTCATTATGACTACCTTGTTATGGTTATGTTCTGCTTCTGTAATACTGCCTATCTGCCAAATCTCCCATTTAGAAAACCCCTACCCTTGAGCTATAAAACTCTTGGCTTCCTTAAGTCCAATGCTGATCTCTTGAACCCCACTTTTAGGGAGAGATACAGATAGAAAGCTTGCTTTAATTATTTGATTGCTTTAATTAATTTGGCTATGGTGATTTATTTAGATAAGTGGTTTTTCTCCTCAAATCTTTGGGATTAACAAATACTGTCAGTAAAAAGAAAAATACAAATCAAACCCAATGAGGTATTATGAATGCTTGAAAGAGGAAAAGCAGATAATGAGTGTGGGCTTGGATACTGGATCCTCAGAACCCTCATCCACTGCTGGTGCACAGGTATAGCTGTTTTGGGAAACTGTCTGATAACACCAATAAGTTAAGGATACAATTACTGTATGAGGCAGAAATTCTACTACTGGATAAGCACCCTACAGAAACCCAGAACATGCCTACACCATGTATGAATGAATGTTCATTGTAATATTATGTATAGCACTCCAAAGTATAAACAACTCAAACGCCCATCAGCCGAGGGAAGAATGATCAAGATCTGGTCCATAACACAACAGATTCAGTTACAGAAAGCTGACCTCCTGGTACATGCTATGATGTGGATGTGTTATGAAAGCATGCAATCACAGAAAGCCGTGTATTGTTTAATCCCAGCTACTGGAAATATTCAGACAGGTGCAATCACAGAGAGAGGAAGTAGAATGGTAGCGGTTACTACTTACTGATGGGCAGGATTTCCTCTGGGGATGGTGACATGATCCACAGTGGACTGTAATAACAGATATGTGGTACAATGAGCATATTAGGCCATCAGATCTTGTTCTTCATGCAGGCGAATGATACCACATAAGAACTGCATCCCAGTAAAGCTGGTTTTCTGAAGTCCACAGAGCATCTCCACCCAGTGTGCAGAACTGGATGTATAGAAATACAGCCACACCCTCCCTGCCACTACCAGACTTGGGCTGAGGCGCAAGAGGGCAAGGTGAGGAGAAGCACCTTCCAGACAAGATTAGGCATGGCTCCCAGCCAGGACTGTGCAATGAGGAGAACCAAACCCAGCAGAGAGATTTCTCCCTGTCTAACTTGCTGAGGGAAGTGTACTTGTTTTAGTTACCACACATCCTATATGCTCCTCTTCAGGCTGGGGGGGGGGGTACCACAAAGTCCTAGAGGAGACCCTCACTTCCAGTGGTAATTTAAGAATGGCCTCCAGAGGCTCATAGATTTGAATACTTGGTCACCAGGGAGTAGCACTATTTGAAAGGACTAGGAAATGTGGGGTGATTGGAAGAAGGGTAGGTTTTGAGGTTTTAAAAAGCCCCTACCAAGCCACTATTCCCGCTGCCTGAGGATATGGATGTAAAGCCCACAGTTACTTCTCCAGCACCATGCTTGCCTGGGTGTCATCATGTTCCCTGCCATGATGATACAGACTAAGTCTCTGAACCAGCAGTCAGTGCTTCAGGTTACAATTCATGAGCACTGGTGGTTTTTTGTTTTTTGTTTTTTTGTCACAGAAAAAGAAATTTGTTTAAAGTTCTGTGACCAAAGCCAAAGTGTGTGGTATCTTCAGCAGTAAGTTACCAACTGGGTTATGACTGGAGTTAGGGCCTACTCTAAAAATAGAAAAACATACCAGCAGTGAGCCTGCTTTTATTACTTTGCTAAATGGACACAGTTGTCAAACTGTACCTCTCTCCATAGATCAGTGCAGCTCCCAGACTGCACTGGAGAATTGTGCAATGGACAGTGGTTAGGTGGAAACTCACAACCATCTAAGCACAGAGAACACGACGATGGAGTGCCAAGGCATAATGGGATGTCCATGCCCCCAGCCCCAAGGATCACAGACATCATCGAAGAGGAGGGCAGAAAACTGAAAGTCAGAGGTTAGGGAAGACTGGGTATGACAGGACCTCTGCGCCCATGGACCTCAACAGCTGTGTCTGCATGCATAAAACTGGGACAAGATCAACATTCCCACATAGAAAGTGAGGAGACTTCCACACAGAAAGGGAGGGGGCTCACAAGCCACTGCATCTTGCTAACAAATGATTGACAATTACTGGCTTTTAGATTAGGGAGAGTCAGCTTTCTTTATGGGTGTGGACCATAATCCACTGGATCACCTCACACTCAGGAGTTTAAGAATAGTTCAAATTAGATATGATGGGTTAATTTCAGAGGGAAAAGAAGGACACAGAGTTGGAAGAGGTAAGGTGTGAGAGAGTTGGTGGGGGAACTGGAAGTGTACTCAAAATATATTGTATGAAATTCTCAAACAATTAATAAAATTGTATTAAAATAAAAAACATAATTAGAAAAGTAGGTTGCAGCTATGAGACTACTGTATAAACCCCAATGAGGCAGAGGACTCCTAAGCTTCAAATCCTTCTCTATTAGTTTGGTTTCTGCTACTGTGAGACAATACCCAGGAGCAAAAAGCAACTGGGGAAGAAAAGAGTTGGTTTGACTTCTACATCCCCATCACAGTCCATCACTGAGGGGAGTCAAGCAGAGACCACAGAGCAATGCTGCTTTCTGCCTTGCCCACCTATCTTTCCCCACCAGCTCAGGGAGGGGACCACCCACACTAATCAGCAATCGTGAAAATGTCCCACGGACTAGTCTAATGTAAGCAATTCCTCAACAGAGGAACCACTGTGAACCACCACCAGAACAGTTTCCACACAGGCTTCATGGCACCTTGGGTTTTAATTCACCATGACCAACTCCATCCTGATCCTCATGGAGTCTCTGTAGTGGTGTAGAGAAACTGACTCTCTTTAACAGCCAGACTTCCTGAAGTTTTGACTTTCCACTGTGAAACTCACTGGGAGCTTAAAAAAACAAAGCTGTTCTTTTGTTTCCCAAAGAAAATCTAAGCCTGGGAGTCAAGCTTTTAAACCATATCCACTACTGAAGTAATTATGCCATAGCAAAAACATCAAGGGGATTTCTAATACCTTTCCTCCTCACGGACCTTAAGCCCTTTTAAGGTATTGTCAAAGACTTCACTCTCAAAACGTGGATTGTTAAGGTGCCTAGACTGGGGCTGACAGTTGTCCACCAAGCCTGATGACCTGGGTTCAATCCCTGGAATCCACATGGTGGAAGGAAAGAACCAAACTTCACAAGATGACCTTTGACCTCCACATAGCTTGAAGATTGTATTTGGAATGCACAGTCCATTACTGGGGTCTATATTCACCCTCCTCAACCTCTCCTCGCCCCCTCAGCCTCTGGTAGCCTTATCCTTACTCTTGACTTCTCTGAGATCAAACAGTAGGTGCCACATGCACAACATCATGCAACACTCATGTTATCCATGACTGACATAGTTCACTTAACATAATATCCTCTTGTTCTGTCCCTGCTGGCATGTACGACAGAATTTCTTTTTGTTTAATGGCTGGATGGTAATCCACTGTGAATACATGTGTTTTACTTCTCCGTCCATCAATGGATGGACACATGGGTTGTTACTATTTCTTAGCTGTTGTGACCAGTGCTGCATGGGATAGCAACATACAATGTTGAGGCACAAAGGTCCTTGCACCTATAGATCACCAGGGAAACCAGGAACGAAAACACATGGGGGCCTCTTCTCAATGGAGAAGATAAAATACCCAGAAGCCTGGGAGTGGATTTTGTTACTGACCTGGTGACCTTTTTGCTATCTTTAGAGGCAGACCTCACCCACCTTTTGCTTTAGAGACAAACCTCACCCAAATTTATCCCAGACTCTTCCCTCCCTAGACAGTCATCCATCTTAGGGGAGATGTCACATGTACTTTATGGCCTGCTGACCTCTATGCTATCTGTCAGACACCACACTAGATTTTCGGCCTTTTAGCTATAGAATCCACCCTCATGGTCACATGTACTTTGTAAAGGGGTTTCTATGCAGTCACACCTTAAGCTTTATTATGAACCTGCAATTGGACTGATGCTGGAAACCTTTTCCTAAATTGTACTGTGTTTTAAATATGCTGACAATGAGCTGCCTGGCATCAGACTCTCCAAAGTCTGATCCAGGCTGATGAAGTCAATCTGCACTGGGCTTTTATTCTCATTTCACTGCATGGTTTGATTCCCAGTCTGACACCTGCAGAGACCCCTCAATATAGATTTTATTTTTCTTACAAACCCAGGAGTGGGACTGCAAGTCACTGTATAATTCCACTTTTCATTTATGTGGAATTTTCATAATGATTTCCATATAGATAGAGATTTACATCCCCAGAGGCCTCTCCTGTAAATCTTCACCAGAATTAATGCGCGCGCGCGCACACACACACACACACACACACACACACACACACACACACACATGACTAGTTCAATGTGTCTTTTACAATGTGTCTTTTATTTCCATTTAATGATGAATGTCACCAGGCTAATATTTTTTCATATACCTGGTAGACATTTCATGTTTGCTTGTTGTTTTGGGACAGCCTCTAGCCCAGGCCCAATCTAGTCTTCAACTTGTGAGCCTTCAGCCTCTGCCTGCCAAGTGCTAGGTTTACTGGCATGTGCCACCGTGCCTGACTTACAGCTTCCTTTGAGAAATACCTAGTCATCTATTGCCTGGGCTTTACCAGGGTTATTTATTTTTCCTGCTGACCTTTTAAGCTTCTGTATATGTTCTGGATATTAAGGCCCAGTCAGAAGCAAAGCTTCCACATACTTTCTCTCATCATTTATGCTAATTTCTTAGCTCCAGCTAACCAGCATTGATTGTCCCAATAGTCCCTTCTATTCTTGACTCTAAAGCCAGAGCCAAATGGCCAAAGCTGCAGAGTTTTGCTGCTTACTAGAGCTGGAACATGCCTCCTTATTCTAGTTTGCTCTCTGTTGCTGTAATGAACACTATAATCACATGCAACTTAGCAGAGAAAAGGGTTTATTTGGGTCACACTTCCCAGGTTACAATTCATTGTTGAAGGAAGTCAGAGCTCCAGCAGGAACTGAAGCAGGAGACCATAAAGAATGCTGCATAGGCCCACGTGCCCTATGCCAATCAAGAACATCTCTCAGAGACCTGGACACAGGGTAGTCTGATTGAGGGTCCTTTTTGCAGATGATACCTAGTTTAGTACCAAAGCCACTGAGACTTTACCTCGGTTTGAGTTGGGGTTTGCATTTTTTTCTGACTTTATGCTGAGATCAGGTTATTTACATACTCAAGGCCTATCCCTTGTATGTAAATTTACAAACCTGTCAAAACTGTCTACTTTAGGGGCTGGAAAGATGACTCAGTAGTTAAGAGACCTTAATGTTCTTGCACAGGTCCTTGCATCCAAAGGCAACTCAAAGCTAACTTAAGTTCCAAGGGATCCAATGGCCTGTTTAAATAAAGCTCTTTAAACTGTCCACTCTTTGACTTGATTTGATCTGTCCCAATATAAACTGGAACTTCTGCTGTGGTTGAATGCACCTCTCTAGCACCTGTGGGAGGGCAAGAAGTCATGTGCCAAGCAGGCTGCCACTAAAACAGTGATCTGGGGCTTTAATGATCCTGGTGCTGTGGGTACTATGGCTCCAGTTCTTGCCCTGTTGGGGACCAGTAAGAGGCTTTCTAACAGAGAGAACACAGATGCTTACTTGTTGTAGCTGCTTGTATTCTAATGCTAATTATGTCCTCCCCACACACAAAAAAATGTTTATGGGAGAATATCTACACTTAGCTTCTGGGAACCTGCCACCAGTTGGTTCTGATTGGTAATTAAGATGCCAACAGCCAATAGCTGGGCAGGGCAGTCAGAGACAGGACTTTAGAATTCCCAGGCTTGGGACTAGGAGGAGGAAGAAGAAGGGAGATCCACCATGTTGGAAGAGTATGGAGGAGAGGGAGCCACCATGCCTGAGAAGAGTGCAGGACAGAGAGGCATGGCTGGCATATGAAGAAGTCAGGAGAGAGTGCAGCCCAACTGGGTTCAGGGCAGCCAAGATAGAATATAGAATTTAGTAAGTAATAACTCGGATTAACCACATAGAGGTTAGGCAGTGTCCCAGCTATTGAGCTGTTTAAGGCGTATTAAAATATAAAGACTGCATTCTTCATTAGAGAACATAAAGCATTGAGGCAGGTAGTGAACCTGCTGGTGGGATATATTAATTAAAAAATATTGCTATACTTACTTGACAAATAAAAGTTATACTTTGGAAGTGATAAATCACAGTCTGACTTTGCCTAAACAGGAAGCCAAAGCCAACAGTTTCTCAGGTTTTAGCAGCAGCTTCTGACCAGTTTAAAAAGCCATCTATTTCAGTACACACTGGAAAGATGAACAATGAATGATGGAAGCAATCTCATTTTTACACTGCTTTTGTTTTCATTTTAATTTAAAAATCTTCAACAAGAGTGTATAAACTACAGCCTTTGGGCAAGATCTGGGCTGACCCTAGTTTTTGTTGATAAAATTTCATTGGCACACAGCTACACTTACTTGTTAACATAATGCTGTGGCCCTTTAACAACAGAGTTTAGAAACTGCGACAGAGAGCCGACTGACCAACTAAGTCAAAAACACGTGCTATGTGTCCCTTTTAGACAAAGTTGGTTGGACACTGTCCTAGAAAGAAGTTAAGCACTTGCCTGAGCTACCCCATGGAGCCAACAAGCCCACTGTGAAGTAGGCTGGAACTACCTGAGATACCAGCCGTACCTCCAGTGAAGACAGCGCTGCAGAGAGGACCTCCTGACCAGCACAGGACACCCCTCTGAATCTGACCACAAGCATTATCCTTTGGAAATGGTGTGTGTACCACTCCTCACCTCACAGGTTGTTAAGTTCCCATGGCGAAAGGTCACTAAGAACACAGAACATTCTGAAAGGACATCATTTCTCAAGGGGAATTTCTGGGGTTTTTAAGTGGTATGAAGAATATTTATCTCAGGGTTGTGTGATGCATTTGACGTAGCACATCTGTTCACTGGCAGATTCACTCTTGATCCCACGGCTCCCCACTGACCCTGGGACACTGAAGTCTTCTTGGCTTCTCTGTGGATACAAGCATTTCCATAGTGTAACATGGTCACAGGCAATGAACTTTCAAGTCCAAATCAGGCCTCTTCCCTACACTCATCATTTATATCCTAATTGATGAGCACACAACCAAACCACACATGCTGCACACACTGTGCAAGGCACAGCTCAGGTACTCTGTGTGTGGACACCAATTACACAAATGAGACTCTCCACCATGGAGCTCATAGACTAAGACCCTAAAACCAGCCAAAGAATAGATTAAACAACTGCAGATTAGCGATGAGAACAGGGAGCAGAAATTGGCAGCTTAGAGTAAAGAAAGCTGACAAGCCTTTTTCTTGGCTAAAAGCTGAAAATGCGCTTCAAAATGTCCAAGGCTCATCCTTACCAGAGGACAGAGAAGCCAGAAATGTCTCTGGTTTCACCATGGATACGAGCTGCTTTTCCTTATGTCTTTTCTCTACAAGAGTAAAACTCTTTCCTGGAAATCATGTTGCAGAAACCTCAAGAACTTCAACCCTGGAATGAACTGTGGACTAAACAGCTCAGCTGTGCCCCTCCTTCATCCACTAAGTATTAGCTCCAAAGCAGAGAAATCCGACGGTACATACTGGATCGCTCCCGCTCTACAGGAGCACTGCCTTCTTTTCCTCCCCTAAGTGCTCTATTACGTGAGTAAAAACAAATAAATTTTTAAGAAAACTCACCCTCAGTGGTCTATGAATTTCATTCTTCAAATCTGGGAAGCATGAAACTGAAAGCCTCAAACTGTGATTGGCTTTGACACCCATTGACTTTCCAGGATCTTGGCCTCTCAAGCTAATCACTAAAGAACTGAAAGGTCCCTTTGCTCCCAAAGATACCCAGGATCCCTGTGTCATTATGACAACTGCTACAGAGAACACAGCTAAGATGCTGGAAGGAACTGTCAAAAGAAAATACCATGAAAAGACCAGGAGAGGGATCTATGAGGAGGTGACATAGCCAAGCTCAACTGCAAGTGATGAGGAGCCAGTTCAGGCAGAGGTGAGCACCAGAGATGAGGAAGAGCATGGCACACCCAAGCACTCACTGAGGTAACTTATACAGCAGGCCAGGTGTAAAAAGAAGTCCCTCCCCCTCAGGCAGACCAATAAGTACTCTTAACTGATGCACCAATCCTGTTTGTTTGCTTACTTTGTCTCATTTTATTGTAGGTGCTAAACATTGAAACACAAGCATTTTTCCAGCTGACTTATCTCTCCAACTCCAGATCAAATTTCTATGCTCCTAGCTCTCTCTCTCTCAAGAGAGATGGAGAGACAAGGCTTAGGTCTGTCCAGGCCAAGGGTGGGAAAAAAATAGAATGCTCCCAGAATGAAAACGAGGTGACACAAGCAAAGAGACAGGAAAGCAAGGGACAGGAAAGAGACATAGACAGGGCTGATAATATAAGCAGGAACCAAGTCAGGCACAGTCTTGTAAGTCCTGGTAATTAGTCTGGATTCTGTCCAGAAAGCAATAGGAGGTCACTAAAGAGCTTTAAGTAGAGAATCAACACGGCCATACTTGCATGAGAAGCACTGTTGAAGAGAGTGGGTATCTGGAGTTACAGTACTGAGTCAGAGACCAGAGAGTCAATGGTAGAGGTCCATAGAGTGCTGAGCACTGCACTCATCTTTGCTGAAAGGCTGAGAAGCTACTGTTCTCAGCAACTGAAAGCAATCACCTAGAACACTGTGCTAAGAAATAGTCACAAGCTTAAATAGGAATTCTGGGAAAGGTATCCTGATTGATTAGTAATGCCTGCATGGACATAGGAGGAAAAAGAAGCATCCACATCTCTCCTTTCTCTGCTGACAAAAACCTCAAGTGCCTCTTACACTTCAAGTACAATCTGTTGGGTTTTGGACCTGGACAAGGGATGGATGTGCATATTTTACATATTAATGCAGATCTGGCCTTCAGGTTCTCCCAGCATCCCTCAGTTCCTACCTGGCATACCCTGTCCCCAATCGTGAACTTTCCATCCCATCTCCTCCCTCCCTCCTCCCCCTCCCTTCTTCTTCTCCCTCCCTCCTCTCCCTCCTCTTCCTCTTCTCTCTGGGAGCATGCCCTTTCTCTTTCTCCCACTCCCTACATGGCAACTCCCCTGGCCTCAATGGGGACTTGTTGACTGAATTAAGTTGGTCATTTTTATATGTGTGACTCTCAGCCCTCAACTGCTGAAGGAGAACAGCAAAAGTCTACCAGATGGCTAGCCACAAAAAGCATCGCCCTAGAGCAGGAGCAACACAGCAAGTGGCACACTCCCCCATGCAGGGCTGGCTCAATGCTGCCAAGCAGAAAGTCATTTGGGTGAGGCAGCAGGTACCAAAAATGAGGAAATGTCCTGGATGAGAAGGGATGTGCTTCACAGGATGGAATCCAGGGAAAATACAAGAAAGAAAAGAGAATAGTACCCACCCAATGGGTCCCTGACAGGCAGCTATGAGGAGGACGTAAGCTGGAACAAAGCCACAAAACAATGGACCCTACAGTCCTGGTCCCCATATCCCAGTAGACCTAAGCATCTCCCATGACTAAGTTGCCTTCTCAGACATGTTGAACTCAGGTCTGAAGTGTGGCTCACAACCAAGTTCTGCTATTTGCAGACACAATCCACTAGCAGGTGTCCTCGGTGTAAAATAACACTACCCAAGCCAGAGGCTCATTCTGCACATTCAACTTCCATGGACTAATTCCAGCCATCTGCTTCTCATGGCAGTGTCTCACTATGAACTCTGGCAAGCCTCACACTTCCAGTCTTCCCGCTCGGCCTCCCAAGTGCTGAGATTGCAGGTGAATGCCCAGCTTCTAAGCCTCTTTCTAAAGGAAACACCACTCTGTGGCTCCACGCTATAGACGAAAATCTAATAGACTCTTTGTATCTGGGGAAACATTTGAATGAAGTAGTTATCTCTACAAGTATTTGACCTTGGAGAAATCCTTGGAGAAAACCAAGATTGTTTTCTGTTATTTATAGAGTTGTTTTTCTTTAGGAACTTTACAGCCTATGCATGACTTTGGCCACAGGATGGTCCTGGCACACCTAGAATATCCTGCATTATTGAATATTGAATACACAATAAGGACTTAAGTTGCAGGGGTATGGTGCTTTTCTTCATGAACATATAGATTAGATTGGGAGCTTTAGTATGAGAAACTTGTTTTATCCCCCAAAAAACAACTTTTCTGTATCAATCAATAAATCTGCTTCTGCCAGGCTGTCTGATGTTCAGTCAATGAGAAGCTGGTCCCCTTGCTACTAAGAAGCCAATGTTTGTCTGGAGAGACTCTCTGCCTTCAGTCTTCCCAATTGACTCAGAGGGCCAACACCATGCAGACCCAGTAGGCCTGTCACTCACACAGCCTTGTGTTCCTCTCTCTCTCTCCTTTTTGAACTCACAAAATTGTAAAATGTATCAAATTCTAAAGAGTTTACCTTAATAGCACACATTCTTTTTCAGGCAGCCATTAAAAAATCATGAGCACACAATCCTACTGCAGTGATTCATGAGCACACACCTCACCAGGGCCGCTGGTTACAGCACGCCAAACTCCCAGGCATTTTGAAATCAGCCTATTCTGCATCATTCTTGGTGGCTGTGCATTAACCTCAAGCACACATGTCACTCTGAGGTGTCCTCAATGCTCAACAAGACGTTTCTTCAGAAAACGCACAAGTGGAGAGATGGATGGTCACTGGGATTAACCCCTAGGAGCAGCAGGGACTGCAGAGAAATCAGTGGAAAGTGAGCGAGCTACTGAGTCTTCAGATGCATTCCTGTAGAATACCCAAAGAGGAGGCACAGAGGAGGCTGGCAAATTTTGGGGACAAAGCCAGAATCTGACTGTTCCATCCATCTGTGGGTTATTACTACTAAATTAACTACAGCAAGAGTGGTATAGCAAACCAGGGTTGGCTCCTACAATGGGCTGCAGTTAGTTTTGTCTTCAAATGGTTCTGGCTGACCTGGAGCTGACTATGAAGCTAGCCTTGAACTCACAGAAATCCTCCTGCCTCTGCCTTGAGACAGCTAGAATTAAAAGCATGCGCCACCATGCCTGACTTAAAGGATGT
Source organism: Rhabdomys pumilio (assembly GCA_030674055.1). Lineage (NCBI taxonomy): Eukaryota > Metazoa > Chordata > Mammalia > Rodentia > Muridae > Rhabdomys > Rhabdomys pumilio. The sequence continues at coordinate 90,890,435 of JANHMN010000002.1, read as the reverse complement.
GTTTTTTCACAGGGAAAGATTTGATGAGTTCAGAAACAAAACAAAATTCTTGTATCAACACCTCAAATCTTTCAGGTAACTCAGAAAAGACCTCAACTTTCCACGCTGCTCTGCAATGCACAAACTTCCTGAGCTGATCTGGATGCTACTGCACACTCTAACTCGCTCAGAGGAGGTGGCTCTGGACAGGTCTTATTACTTGGCTCTAGCTGGCCTACAGCTTGCTATGTGGACTGGGCTGCCTTGAACTCACCAACGTCTGCCTGAATCACAGAGATTGCATCCTGCTGTGTACCTCCCTAACCACCTGTGAGCCTCCAGGGCAAGTACTGGGTTGCAGACCATCTGGCATCAGAATGGGTGGCTGGCCCACGGGGAGGGACAGAAAAAAGGGAGGGAGGCAGGGAGATGTACCGCTTGCCCCATCTATTAAATTTCACAAGACTGATGCCAATGCCCAATCTTCTACTCCTTGAGTAGCTTGGTAATATGTACTGGGAACACTGAGGACTTTCTCCGAAAGCTGCAGTGTGGGTATGCTAGAGGGGGAAGAAGCTGCTTTCCTGGTCAAGAGCTAAAAACTCCAAGTGCACAGATCTGGGCAGGATCCAGTCAGCCTTAACAAGCAGATAGGCCTCTTAGAGACCCGTTTCCTCTCATGGAGAAACTGTAGAGCACAGCAGGAGGCACTGCAGTGTGGATCCCAGCAAACCCTGACCATGGAGGGCGGACCACAGATGAGGAGTGAGCAAAAAGTACAGTGATAATACAACAGGCAAGGAGGGCCCTGCTGGGTCTAACCTCAGACTCCGTCACCCAGACCTTGCCACACTGAGGATGAATGTGGCAAACTACTGCTCACCACTCAGAGAAGCCAACATGAGCCTCAGGTGTTATGCTTTCAAAGTGAAAAGGAAAATATCTACAGTGTTCTAGTTTGCTTTCTATTTTGCTTTCTGTGATAAACACCATGACCAGAAGCAACTTGCACTCCAGGTCACAGTCTATCACTGAGGGAAGTCAGAGCAGGAGCTCAAGCAGAGCTCAGGGAGGGACACTGATACTGGCCTGACTCAGGTTTCACTAGCTTCCTTACATAGCCCAGGACCACCTGCCTAGAGAAGGCACCAGTGACTGGGCTGTGGGGCTCTTCCGAATCAATCATCAATCAAAACAGCCTCTCACAGACAGGGCCACAGGCCAAACTGATGTAAACAACGCCTCAGTTGAGACAGCTGAAACCGGAGGACAGCCCGTGGCCTAAAAAGGCCAGCCAAGGATCTATAAGAAGACAGCACTCTACCAATCAGATCCGGGCAGCCTACTCCTCTCCCGCAGCATGCGAAACTGGGAGGGGCCACCCAACTCAATGTCAGTCATTACACTGTCAAGTAGTCTTTCTTCAAACTGTGGAAGAAAGCATAGAAAAGCAAACAGTCTTCAGGTGAAAGGCACTGGAGCCTTTCCTGTAGGAGGAAGTCAGGTCATAGAGGGCCACCCTCGAGATGTGATTGAGACGCTGTTATTTCCTCATACTCCCTCCTTCTGTGAGGTAGGTGGGGTCCTCCACCACAGGCTCCACACTCTGATGTTCTACCTCACCTGAGGTGCAATACAAAAAATGTCAACCAACCATCGACTAAAACTTTTGAACTCAGAGAAGCAAAGGGCTCTTCCCTGCTACAAGCTGACTGTCTTAGGTGCTGTGTCACTGGAGGAAGCTGGCTAATCCAGCTACCCTGATACAGTCGTCTGTGAAGGCTTCAGAGGAGCAAGGTGCTGGCACACACCAACATGAGGGTGATGTTGGGTAAGTAAACCTAGAAGGACTTCCAAGTAAGGATCTGACCAGCTCATACCAAACTCAACGTGCAAGGACAGTCTCGTCCTTAACCCTTCCTTCATGTGTGTACAAGTATATATGTATGCAGT
>JANHMN010000002.1:90848532-90888493 GCA_030674055.1 Rhabdomys pumilio | reverse complement strand
AGGGTGAGAAACAGGAGAAAAAGGAAGCACAAACAGTGGAAAACCTGAACTACTTGTGCCTGTAACTTTGAAAAAATTGTTTGCCTTGAGGTATAAACAGAGAGCACATCATGACACTGTCTGATGACTTATTGTGTCTGGAGACACAGTAAGGGCTGTGCACCCTTTAGAAGGAAACTACACAGGTTGGGGACCGTGCTCTACCCCCAGCTCAGTGATGTCATAAAGAAGTGCAGAATTCACCTACCTGTCCAGCATCTAACAGACATACAGAATGGAGTCCAGATAATACAAACAGTTGCTTCAGATGCAGCTCAGCTGGCAGGTGTTTGCCTGGCATACATGAATCCTTAACTTTGATCCTTAGCACTGCATAAAACAGGTGCAGTAGTGCATGCTTGTGACCTCAGTATTTAGGAGATGCAGACAAAAATTCCAGGTCATTCTCTACTAGAAATAAAGTTTATGGTCAACTTGGGATACACAAGACCCTGTCAGAAGGAAGGGAAGGGTGGGGGGAGGAGAATAAATGAGCCAACAATGAATGAATAAATGAATGAATGAATGAACGTTCAGCATCTTTTGAAGGGCAAACAAAGCCCTTCCCCAAAGCACACCATTGCCTCACCTCCTAATCTATGTGTGTGAGTTTAGCTAAGCTCTGCTTCCTCCTTGGCTGAGTGAAGATCCTCATCACGCCTAGCAGTGCGGGACAGACACAGAGATTACACCAGAGCACACTTGGAGCTGTGTCTGGCAGTGGCACACTTAAATGTGCCTCCACCATTTCTCATCACCCTCTCTACCTAAAGTTTTCTTAAGTGGTCTAGGTCAAAAATGGGAAGATGGGAGAGCCGACTGCACAGCTGGTGAGTGCACAGATGAGTGCAGGGCCCGTGGTGGCAGCTGCAGTAACCAGCTCACCTCTCTCAGGGGCTGTGAGGAGCACAGCATGGGGTGTGAAGATATGGATACAATAAATTGAGTGAGCCCTCCCTCCTCTCTTCTATGCATCCTCCACAATACCAAGAGAAGTCTGGCGTGGTGGTACAGACTGGTCAGGAAGATGACAAATGATTTCAAGTTCAAAACCAGCCTGGGCTATAGAACAAGTTTGAGAACAAGATAGACAACTTTGTGAAACTTGTCTCATAATAAGTGAAGATGGCTGGGGATGTGGCCAGTGGTGAGTGCTTGCCTACAGCTGGGGATGTGGTCAGTGGTGAGTGCTTGCCTACAGCTGGGGATGTGGTCAGTGGTGAGTGCTTGCCTACAGCTGGGGTGCCATGTGGTCCTGATGTCTACCTCCAGCACTGAAAATCAAAAACTAGAATCTAAGACAGGCAGAGTAGGCATGTCTATAATCCAAATAACCAAGAGACTGAGAGAGGAGGGTCATAAGTTCAAGAACAGCTAGAGATATAGAACCTTAGAAAAGGCACTGAGATCAAAAGCCCAAAATCAGGTGGTCCCCATGAGCTGCGAACCTGTGCCCTGGTTGTCCTGTGCCACTAGTACCATGAGGTTCTGTCACCCAGGTAACTACCACAGCCCCAGGGCCCTACTTCCTGTTTCATCTCTCCCTTCTCTACACTATCTGTATTAGCAGCAAACTGCTACTCTCTTCAAGTATCTAAGATTACTACAGTGTGCCTTGCAGAAAATGCTGAGTGAACAGAACTAAAGGGGGAGAGAGAAAAAAAAGAACCTCCATCCCACGATTCATGGGTGGGCAAGAGCAGCACACAAGCCAGTCACTGGTGTGCCTCTGCTCCCTTGCCAGGGAAGCGCGGCTGAGCAGCACGGCAGACTGTGCAGCAGGCATGCTCATTGTACACTCAAGCACACATTTATTCATTTTTAGAAAGCCTGCAGTGTCCTCCCCCTTCTCCCATGAAATTTGACCATCCTACTCAGCTTCTATTCCTGTCCCTTGCTCATTTGCGTAATTTTAACACTGCAGAATATAGCTAGCCTAAGAATATTTTTTATAATTACACCCATCACAGGAACTGTCAGTATCTAATGAAGGATAATTTCAGCTATTATAAGAAGCTTAAAAGATCATTTTCATGAATAATTTTTAATATGAATCATTAAATTCAAACAATGTCAGAAATTTCAAAAAAAGAAAGAAAGAAAAAAAGAAAGAAAAAATATTTTAGGTGCCTAAAAGTCACCATCCCTTTAAAGGCAGAGTCTGATGAGTACGGAAACCCAAGGCTGAGTGACACTGGGGAGGAAGCAATGTGGAGGTTGGATTGGGCCGTTTCTTCTAGCCCTGCCTACCTCTCCAGCTCAGCTCAGCCCTGTTCCTGCTGCCCACACCCAGGATGCAAACCCTGAACCCCTGGGCCTCCATTCTAGTGTACCTGCCCTCCCTTCTTCCCATGCTGAAACAGAAAACACCCAGTCTGGAAACAGAATGAATGTACACAGTGCTGACTCTGCTGGTAAACACCCTGAGCACCCAGGTCCAGCCATAGCTGGTTTCAACTGTCTGCTAAAGGTGAGAGAAGTTATAGTAAAGCTACTGGTCTCCACAGACCTTTCTAACATCAGAACCACAGGTCTCCTGCTAGTCTGGGCTAAAGCCATGGAAGCAGCCTGCAGGCTTGTGGGCGTGTGCTCGAATGCTGGCGGAGGGACGGTCAAGACCCGGATCTAGATGACACTGACTTCCAGGGCGTAGGTCTGTCCCTGAAGAGGCACTGAGGTCTTTGTGCTCATAGGTAAGCTGCACTCTGCAGCGCTCACCCCCACCTGCCAGCCTGTGCACACAGAGGATGATTTGTGAGCAGACAGCACCCATGGTGATTGCAGTATTCTGACATGGAGAGGATGACCCAGAGAAGTTGTGTTGAGTGACAGTGCTACCTGGAAAAGGCAAGGCAGGTCTGGGACCTCTAATTCCTCCAAAGATCAGGTAATAACTAATTTAGGGAGTGAGAACATCCCCCTCCTGTCTCTGCTGGAACTACTTGGCTATACAACTGCCTCGTGAAAGCAGCCATCAGTGACATTAACAAATAGGTGTGGGCATGTCACCACAGGACTAGATTCCAGAGGCTGCAGAAGTGGCTCAGTGGTTATGAGCACTCCCTGCTTTTTAGAGGACCCTAGTTCAAACCCCAGCACCAAGATAGCAGCCGACAGCCTCTAAACTCCAGTGCCAAGTGATCTAATACCCTCTGCACAAACATGCATCCAAGTAAAGACTCATACAAACTTAATAAAATAAATTTTTAAAAAACTGGATTTACAAACAAGGCAGCTTTTCCACAAGCCAAGCCAGTATGCTCAAATCACATTTGGAGAGAAAAACGCAGAGCAGGTACACATGTGAGAGAGCCTAAGGTCTGTGTACATTTATATGCCTCATTCATTTCTGGTTACTTAAGGGCAGCACTAGAAGAGGTGGGTGACTGTAGATCCTCATATTACTGTTTAAATCCTGATAAAATATTCAATTATACAAAAAAAGTATGAGCTACAAGCTACCTCAGGACTGCTCCCACTGAACCTAGTTCCCTTGTGCTACAGTCAAACACCCAAAAAACATCCTTCTATAATTCATATTCATGTGGGGAAAGGGGAAAATAATAACTGAGATGCCAAGAAGATAAATTTTATTCTGTCTTCCAGAAAGCAAGCCAACAAAAGATAAAGAGTAGTTTGAAGTTGTGTCCCTCAGGCCTGTGGCCCACTGTATTGTGGCAGTTAGCATCAGGCTCTTTGGGGAGGAGGGAGAAGGGAGGGTGTGACAGGGTAGGCTGAGTCTGTGCCCATTCCAAATGACACAACAGCAGGTGTGTGTGTGTGTGTGTGTGTGTGTGTGTGTGTGTGTGTGAGAGAGAGAGAGAGAGAGAGAGAGAGAGAGAGAGAGAGAGAGAGAGAGATTCAACTCTTGTCTAGAATATACTACATATGTACCTTAGATTCAATGGTGTGTATATGTGTATGTAACTTGGATTCAACTCTATATGTAAGTATATGTGTGTAAGTAACTTGGATTCAACTCTCATTTAAAAAAATAAAGCTACTAGAAAAATATCTTTTTAAGTAGCAACAGCTGTTTTTAAGTAGCCTCCATCTTGGCTGATGACCTCATAAGGATGATGTAAGCAGCCACGTGGCTAGCACCATCTTTACTAATGTCAAAGAGCACATGTCATGTGAGTTAGCTGCTATCTTCAGATGACCACTTGGCATAGAACAATTTTAAAGGCCAGATTCAGCAGCTCTCCAAAGAGTTTGAGGGCCATTATCTATTAAGTATATTTAAACTAAACAACATTTGTCGTTTCCTAATTACTTGTTTTAGGCTTAATTTTGAAACCATAGCTATGAAAACATAAAGTTTATTACTATAATGAATTATATTAGTAATTAGCATGGCTAATGCCCTTTACTTTGCCAGTCACTAGAACTTTCTCCAAACTGTAGACAAGCAAGACACTGGAAAGTTGATTGTCCTGCTTTATCTAGACAAGGTAGGCTGGTCCTCCAAGTTCCTCCTCCGCAGGAAAGTCTGTTAGATCTTCTGAGCCCTCATGCTGCCCTGAGACCTCTGTCATCACTGAAATCAAGACTACCACGGAGGAAGCTAGGGTGACTGTCTAGGTAGCTACTGGGTCTCTGTCACCTTTAATAACTGAGGAACCACTTGCTCTGCACTTCCTGCTCCCTCAGGTAAAGTTCACCTTCTCAGGTCCCTGATGGTGTGGACAGTAGTCAAAGACAGCTGTCAGTTTAACAGCAGCAGCCGAGGCCTCAGCTGCCTCATGGGAAACAATTGGATAGAAAAGTGCTTTAAGATACATAAATGCAGCCAGGCAGTGGTGGCGCACGCCTTTAATCCCAGCACTTAGGAGGCAGAGGCAGGCGGATTTCTGAGTTCGAGTCCAACCTGGCCTACAGAGTGAGTTCCAGGACAGCCAGGGATACACAGAGAACCCTTTCTCAAAAAAACAAAAAGATACATAAATGCAAGTATAAAGGTCTAAGAACATGTCTTAAGGTATATAAATGCAATTCATAAAGGTATAAGGAAGTGATTAAAGATATATGTAAAAATGAAAACTGTTTTGGGTTTCTTTCCCTCTCTATGCTAATGTTTCATTAAGACCTCAAAAATTCAGTTTTAACATCAGTCAGTGGAGTTGAAGGCTGGATGCCCCAATGTGGAGGAATTCGTGGGTGGGGAGGTAGGAGTGGACAGGTGAGTGGGGGCACATCCTCATAGAAGCAGAAGGAGAGGGAATGGGATGGAGGTTCCTGGGTGGTAGGGGAAATGGGGAAAGAGGCTCACATCTGAAATGTAAATAAAATATCCAATGGAAAAAAAAAAGAAAAAAAAAACATCAGTCAGTGGAGTTCTGATGAGCCATCAGTCTACCTCCAAACTACAATTATCATAGTTACAAGCTGAGATTTTAAATTTCCTTTGGTTGTCTTCTAAGTATAAACTTGAAAGTACTTCTGATAGTGGTAAAACTGTCCGGTCCATACACAGCCAGCCTTCTGGATAGAGGAAAGAGTGGTCAACCTTTTAACCCAAAGTCATTTTGGGTCCCCAAGCTTCTACTGTGACTCAAAGGTGTGAGTCTACTGTCTTTTCTACAACATGGATTTCAGGACAGGTTACAAACAGTGCTGATGCTAATATATCTAAAGCTTACCTCTTTTTGTACACTCAGAAACTCTTGGAAGCCTCAGGGAATCAACTTGAATCCACTTCTCACAGGTCAAAAGGCTTCCAGATAAGTACTGTCAATCAGTAGCCTGTTTCCCCACCTGCTGCCTATTCTTGAGGGTGGGATCTCTTCCCTCCAGCTTTCCCTGGCTTAGGGACTCCCCTCCCCCAGATACCAGGACCAGGGGCCTAAAAGTTTCAAATACACATCTTAGAAAAAAAAATTTCCCCTAAGCTTCTTGATTTTATCTTCTGCCCCTAATATACTATCTGTTCCTGCAACCTGCCAGCTCCAGGTGCTCCTTCAAAATCTGCATCCTGGACAGCTTCAAAGTGGCTAGCCCCAGGTGGTCCAGCCTGGCATCCACTGCCACATGACCCTAGCCTCAGAGGTCCCACAGAGCCTGGCATTGAGTGAAACAGCCTGTTCTTCCTGGACTTGACCATCATCTCAGCTTTCTTGGGTGCCCAAAAATGTTGACACTCCCAGATAGCAAGAAGCCGTCTAAACAGCACAGTGCCCCTGTTCCTGCCTCAGCAGCCACCCCTTCCTATTTCCTCACCTTTTGTAATAAACAAAAGGGAAGAATGCTAAGAACTGCCCACATTTGAGATATATGTGCTCCTTCGGTCCGCCTTCAGCAACTCAGTGGCCATGTCATCAGCAGCCACCAAGTGCAACTCATGTCTACTGTCTCTAGGAGTGAGATGCCTTTTATACAGCTCATGTCATCAACTCTCTCTCTCTCTCTCTCTCTCTCTCTCTCTCTCTCTCTCTCATCCTCCATCAGAGGTCGTCTTTCACAGCTCTCCCCTCAAACTCTTGCCTAAGGTCTCTTGTGTGGTGCCGTCTCTGCAGCATTCCTTGGCCTGGGTCTGCCAAGGTCCCCTTCCACCATAAGACCTAACAGTGAGCACCCCTTGGCTGTCGCTCTAATCCTTCACTTTACACAGATGGCAGCTAAGAGCAGAGGCCAGGCTGCCCAGCAGGACGGGGCTTTTCTTACTCCCCAGCAGTGGGAAGCACATGCTGCTAAGTGTGATAAGACAGCCCCTGGTACACAATGCAGGCATGAAGAATTCCAGGCAATGTGTGCTGGGCCTGACCTCATCTGGAGGAGCTTTAAAGAGACTGGGTCCCTAAACCCATGACACTATAAGGAGAGGATCAGCAAAGAATGGAAATGAGGAAGCTTGCCTGGAATGCCTGGCATCAAGTGTGAGCTCCCTCATCCTGTCTCCAGACACATGCACAGACACCAAAAGCACTCACTTCCCACTTGGGCACACTCTTGGTAAGACAATATAACCTAAAGCATACACACAAAGCAAGAAGAGAACTTGAGCACAGGCTAGCTCACTGTCTACTCTCACTCTAACTTCAGCTGCTTCCACCTCCCTAGCCAGGACATGGGGACCAGAGCACTCCAGCAGGCAGGGGCACTGGCTGTGCAGAAGCTGGCAAAGGTCCTGGGACACAGCTGCTTCACAGTAGCTTCAACTGATCTACATCCAGTGCACGGCCACTGTCCGCTCCCCAAAACCCAGAAAGCACCCACAGGTACCAAACCAAGTCAGGGGCTCCATTCGGTGACAGAGTGCTTGCAGGACACTGGGCTCAATCCCTGATAACACAGAAAAGACAAACTAACAAAATACAGCAGCCCTGCTCTGAAGCAGCTTTCATCTTGGCAAGTGTTTCTCAAATACGTCACGAAGGAAAACCAACGAGACTTTAGCAAGTCACTGGGTAGGCCCTGGAGAGATAGTTCAGTGGTTTAGAGCACGCATGCTACTGGAGAGGCCTCAGGTTCAGTCCCAGCACCCACATAGTGGTTCACCACTGCCTATATCGCAGTACCACAGGGGTTGATGCCCTCTTCTGACCACCATGGATTCATGCACACATGTGATACACAGGCACACACACGTAAAAATTTTTTTAAGATGTTCCAACATGATCAAACTTCTGTAAAAATTTTTTTAAGATGTTCCAACATGATCAAACTTCTGAGAGTGAAAAACTGGAAAAGGACAACAGCCACAGCAGGGAGGACCTGTGGGCCGGGCCTCTGTCTGAAGAACAGGGGTGCCAGACAGTAGGACAGTTCTCAGGGAACGAGGATAGAATGTGGTCTAAGAGAGTGTGCTCCTTCTCAAGTGCAGGGCACAGGAATGAAAGCACAGGCCAAGGAAGTAACCCAGCCTGCGGGTCGCTGCATCTCTTCAGAAAATGCTTTCCATTCATAAGGAAAGCACTTAGACAAGACACTCTGTGCTGAGGTGCAGGCTCTACACATGTAAGCAAAGCAAAATGACCGGCTGCCTTAGAAAAGGTGTAATTAGAAACTAAGGCAGAGCAGTGTTTCCAAACCAGAGAGGCATTTAACAAAACAAGCCACCTGTCCTCCGGTGGCAGATCTGTGACAGTGGCAGACCCCAGTCACACTGGCAAATATGGAGGGGGATGAACAGGCTGAGCAAGGTTGGCTGTTTCTTACAAACAATAAAAAGGAAAAAAGTCAAAGATCCTGGCTGTTTCCAGGTAACTGTTTCTGCTATGATTTGGGAGAGAAAAGTGTTTAGGTGGGGCTAAAATCAGTGCAGTAAATAAACCACCACACTCCTGAAGATCACCAAGTCTCCAGGACATGTATTGCTTCTGAACTGAGTTGAATTCCTGAGCAACTGTGGCCCTGGGCCTATGCTGAAACTTCTCACTAGCGTGATGGCGCAAAGAGTGGCTTGGAGTCAGGCCCGCCCATGCAGGTAATGTCCACCAGACCCCCAAACCCATCAGAGGCAGGGACTGCTGCCACCAGGAATCATCCCTCCTTCCAAACATGCACGCTGAGCTAGCACAGTTCCCAGCCAAACAGCTTCAAGTAGAAACTGTGGAGAAAGGTCTGAACGTTCCTTAAAGGAAGCTCGTTACCCCCGAGCTCATAGGCACCCTCTCTGGTAGCAGGGCAACAGCTGTCTTACAGGAGACATGAGGCGACCATAAAGAGTAAGAGATGTGCATCAAGAATAAGAAGAGATGCAGCCTTGGAGTTACTCCAGTTGTGGTGAGACAGCCACCAGGCAAGAATTGCCTCTCTCCATCTACAGACAAATTACTGTCCAGAAAAGGACACACTTGCAAAATAGTCGACTGATTATATCTGCCTAGACAGAGTAACCAGCCCTTAATAATTCTGCAGCACTAAAGTCTGTCAGATGAGTTTGGGCCAGAAGACTGAAGATTTGATGCTCCAACGTTCGGTAGTATAGGGGTTGTCCAGGTGTTCAGCGGTCTCTATAAATTGGCTAAGTTTTAGAAGCTATGCTTAGTGCTTCCCATAACTTCAGTTAATTTAGTCATTCTGGATTTCTGACGGCATTGAAGACCTATAGACTCATAGCCAATCCTGGCTATTTACCTTGAGAGAAAAGATCTGAGTGAAGGGTTTTCAGCCTACATTCATTATAAAGCCAAGAAAAAGCCAGGTTCAAAACTAAGTGTTCTAGTCAAGAGAGACGACAGAGGTTCTGGCTAGTCAACAAAAGGATGGACTGCGTATTAAGACTATCTTGTACCTCACTGGTACAAATAGGAATAATTATGCTCTAATTGTATTCTGAGAGAAAAGCTTTATTTTAACAGGAAGGGTAATATGTAGGAGGAGCTAAGGGGGAAGGAGCACCGAGAGGAAAAGATGGAGTAAGGAGAGGAGAAGATGAAGTAGATGAGAAGCTAGGTAATAAGAGAGAAAAAGAGAGAGAAAGAGAGATGGGGCATGGAGGCAGAAGTTCACGTGTCTCCACTAGTCAAAGATAGTTTACATAGCTAGGTTGGGTATTAGGTTACACTTCTGATTGAGCATTACCATACTTATAAAGCCCTTGATTAACATTTTAAAAAAATTGTATAAAAGCCAAATGGAAAAGGGGGGGGCACGGGATAGGGGTTTTCTAGGGAGGGGAAATGGGGAAAGGGATTGGCATCTGAAATGTAAATAAAATATCCAATAAAAAAAAAAAAAAAGAAAGAAGAGACGCAGCTTGAGAGCCTGCGGCCAGAAACCACCCACACCAGCCCAAGCTACTTCCAGACACCTCGTATAAGAGAAAACTGTGGAAGTTACTATTGTTTGGGTATTCTTCTAATACAGCCAAGCCTCGTCCAACCCAGCATGGTATCCCCCAGTCAATGACATGCATGCTGTGATAACGAGGTCAAGATACCTCCACACCATCGTCTCAGCAAACATCTAACCTCCCGACACAAATGCTGAGCTGCCTTGGTTTCCTGGACATGCCCACTGCAGTCAGCTGAGGCCTGCTGCCATCCACCACCTCCTTCTCTGTCCCTTTGTTTCTGAGCCCTGACGCCCTGTGCTCACACCAGAATGTTGCTGTGAGGCTGCTCCCACCTCATGTGACTCTGGCTTGATCAAGTGCTAACCACCCCTCTCCTGCCTTACCAAGTCCCAGGGTTAAGTAAGAGACACACAGCATCTAAGGTGGGCCAGAGTTAGCCTGCCACATCTGTTGGAATAAGCCATGAGGTACTCTCAATTACACTTCGAATTTAGTTAGTTTTTCAACTTGACACAAACGACAGTCACATGGGAAGAGGAATATTCAACAGAAGAACTGCCTCCGTTACACAGTAGGTATGTCTGTGCAATGTTTTCTGCTCTTTTGGGGTGTGTCAGGGGCAGAATGGAGCGTTTGAGACAGGGTTTCTCTGTGTAGCCTTGGCTGTCTTGGAACTCATCTGTAGACCAGGATGGCCTTAAACACAGAGATCCTCTTGCCTCTGTCTCCCAAGTATCAGATCAAAGCACCACCACCTTCTGCCCAGCTTTTTCTCAATAGATGATTGATGTTGGAGGTCCAGTCCCCTGCAGCAGATAGTCCTAGCTATATAAGAAAGTGGTCCGAGTGAGCCATGGACAGTGAGCAAGGAAGTAGCACTGTTCACGGTCTCACACAGGTCCTGCACAAGGTTTCTGTCTCGACTTCCTGCTCTGCCTTCACCCAGGTGGACTATGACAAGAAAGAAAGTAAAAGCCAAATCAACCATTTCTTCTTCCCTAAGTTGCTATTGGTCAGGGTTTTATCACAGCAACATAAATCTAACTATAACAAATCCTCTTTTATAAAATCTAAAATATGTATGGAAAATACAAATGTGTTAACTCTCAGAGGAGAATACAGACTGTACTAGCTGTATTACTCTAGGCTTTTTCAATAAATTCAATTTTTAAAAAAATCAGCCCTTTTATGTCTGAGAACAGAACTTAGTAAAGTGTACTCATGCAAACAGTTGAGCATGGAAACAGACCTGTAATTCCAGCACTGGGGGAGCCGAGGTGTAGAAACTTAAGATTAAAAAGAAGCTCAAATTTCGGGTTTTAAGCTCAAACATTAACTTCCCCAGGAACACATCCCGGGAGAAGCACATGTCAAAGACTCAAACAAACATTCCAGGAAGAAAGACCCAAGATAAGAGTTTATGAGCCCTTAGCACAGTAAACCTGGGTAAACAGAAGCTTCTTAAGCTGACCTTCTTTGTTGTAGAAGATAAGGTGCAAATTTGAGTTACTTAGCAACTGGGCCTGGGAATGAAAACCAGGTCTGGGAACAGCTGTTTGAAATTTAGCCTTTGTGGTTATTGTTTAAGAGGTAATTGTATAACTGCCCTCATAAATTCTGTAAAACTAGTATATAAGCTGCCCTTAGCTTTAATTCGGGGTTCTTCTTGCCTGCATGCAAGAGAACCCCAGTGCACTGGTTTTTATCAATTTATCAATAAACTTCATGTTTTTGCAGTGAATCCCATCCATGTCTCTGGATAAGTGAGTCCCCTGGTTTTGAATCTTAGAGTCCAACAGAGGCATGAAGATCTTGCAGGCCTGCTAGGCAGTCAGTCTAACCAAACCAGTTCCATATTCAGTGAGAGAGCATTTCTTAAAAGCTGAGGTGAATGGCAGGTAATACAGCTCAGCGGGTAAGGATACTTGCTGAGCAAGCTGGCGACCTGAGTTCAATTCCTGGAACCCACATAAAGGTGAAAGGAGAGACCTGATTCCACAAGCTCTGCTCTAGCCTCCACATGTGTCATGGCACATACACACCATACCTCCGTACAAAGTAATACGTTTTAAAAATAATACAGGATGCACACATATGAACCTGCACACACATTTCCACCCTTTGGGTGGATGTAGTCCTTGCCACTTGGAAGCTAAGTCAAAAGAATCGAATCAATTGGGTCCAGAGTCACAGTCAGCATGGGCAATTACAATATATTAACATTCTGTGTGGAATGTGAGGGGGCGGGGGGGGGGGGGGTTATCCATGGCAGCTGCTAGGACCTCAGCCCCTTGGGCAGGTAGAAAAACCACTTGCCAGGGTTTTGTTTATAGGACAGGAAGCTTTTTCCTCTCCCAGACACTATTTCATGTGGATAATGGCTGTGATGCTTTCAGAGAGGTTCACTGGACGCTTATCATCACAATCACTCACCTTTCAGAAACTAATCGACAGATGTCTGCTAATTCACCTGACCCTCCTTGGAGCTTCAAAACATCCCCAACCCAACTTAAAATAAAAATTGCCTGCTATTTGGCTTGTGCCATCGCTTGCCATTGCCATCGCTTGTTATCGCTTTCATTGCTTGTCTCCAGCACACAGAGCAGAGTCCAGAAAGCCACCGTCATTACCTTCAGACCAAATGAACACTAGAAGCTCTGAAATAACTTCAAGCAAGCACATGGAGCCATTACAGGCAGACAGTGAGGAGACTGAGCCCACAGCCCTGCCTTAGCCTTCTCCAAGGCTCATTTCTCCAGGCTTCCTCCTACTCTGCACTTCCCACCACCCATAGCGAGCATGCCTACCCACAGCAACACTGCTGAGAGGTGGGTGAGGTAACAGGTCTCAAGTGTGCTCTAAGAGGTCATCTACCCTGAACCTTGTCTGTACAGACAGACAGTACATGACTGGCTCTGACTATCCAAAAAGATGTCCTCCCCCAAACATGTATTTTTTTTTCCCTCAGAATTAAGTGAAATGGCAATGTGGACCAGTGAAGTAGCCAAACGAAGACAGAGCCTGTGCCCAGGCCAGCTCTTCAGTGAGCTTAGCACAGGTCACTCAGGCTGGGGACCCATGAATCTCCCAATCGAAAAACCTCCTGGGAGATCAAACCTGGAGGAAAGAAATACATGTTGGACCTTGCAGGTATAAGCAGTAATCTTTTTTGTTTGTTTTGTTTTTCAAGACAGGATTTCTCTGTGTAGCCCTGGCTGCCCTAGAACTCACTCTGTAGACCAGGCTAGCCTCGAACTCAGAAATCCACCTGCCTCTGCCTCCCAAGTGCTGGGATTAAAGCATGTGCCATCACTGCCTAGCTTCAAGCAGGAAACTTGACTTCTACTTTCTGGACAGGTTGAGTTGTGGCATCAACTCTTCCTAGGTCTCTAGGCTTCAGGATGCCTTGTAGATGATGAAGTCGATGGATGGCCACACTCATACTAGCCAGTTTCCCAAAATACCCTCCTGCACATGCACATAGTCAGTCTGTATCCCTGCAGAACCCTGACTGTGTGTATGGCCTGGCACACATCCACCTGTGGGGTTTTGGTTTCTATGTGTGCATAGAATGACAGGAGCACTAACCTCCCAGTGCTAGAACCTAACAGTGTCAGAGGAGTGGCCAGGACACAGGGCAGACCCTGGCTGGGGATTTATTTATCTATCTACTGATATATGTGACCTAAGGCCTCCTCTATTCTTAGGTCAAAACCATTTCACCACCCTAGAGATTGCCAAGTTAGCTAGTCTAGCAGCCTCAGGAGCCTGAAAGATCCCCCGACTCTGCGTTGCTCCTCTCCAGGCTGGGATTTCGAGTATGCACCACCACAGCCAGCTTGGTAAGTTAGGTTCTAGGGACCAAGCTTAGAGCTATAAGGCACTTTCCTCACTGAGCATCTCCCCTGCTCCCACAGATAAAATCAAAAGCATGGAGAGTCAACTTCTGCTCTCTAGTCATATATAAAACTGATCCCGGCTCCCTGGAGAATAGGAAGGAATCCAAGTTCAAGAACAGAGTTGGTCTAATGCCAGAGAAGTTACAATGGGTGCTTAATTGCCAAGCTGGTCCCTAGGGTATATGGTGGCCCTCCTGCCAAAGTTGTAACACTGCAGGAAGATCACAAAGGTGACCTCCAGAGTAAGAGTCAAAGCAAAGGGAGATAGATACAAGCTTTCACAAGCCCCCAACCTTAGGAAATGCAGTGGTCAGTGGAGAACATCCCACCCCCACCCACAACCACAACAGAAAGCCTTTCAAACAGGAGAGGATTTGTACCTGTAAAGGTAGAGGCTGACACTGTATTTTACAGTTAATTTTGTGTTATGTACATTTTAACCCTGGAGGTGTTTTCTAAAACAAGATTATAAAGATAAAGATGAAGGTTGCTGTCAGCCCTAGGGACTGCTGTCAAGTGCAAGGGCACTTGGGGCTAAAAAGACTTTCAGACTCTTCCTTCTGATGAGCTCACATTTGCTTTAGTCAGTTTTGCCACAGATGAAAAAGATACTTTATACTTGCAACTAAACTTGCTTATGCTTTTAAAGTATATTCTCAGTTCCCTCCTAGGACTCAGGAACAGACACAAGCATGTCCATCCCTGATACCAGAAGCCAAGGGGCATCATGGATTAGATGGGCAAAGCATCCCTTCCTCCAGGCTCTCAGTGTGGGGACTCCAACTCCTGTAAGCCTGCAGGCACTAGAACCCAGACCAGACCAGGGCCTGAAGAGACAGTCCTAATTACTAAGAAGGAAGATGAGAGCTTGGGAAGAAAACTGCTGTGCAACTTTGGAAAGCATTGCCTTTTACAGCTATTTTTTAAAACAAACACATTATTACACACAGTTGTAGAGTACAATATAACTATTTAGTACATACCTGCACAGTGCAATTTGTAATGGCCAAATCCAGAAGAAGGGTTGGGGACAGAGAACAGGATCTCACTATGCAGCTCAGGCTAGCTTTGAACTAACAAACCTTTTGCCCCAGCTTTGAGTGTTGGGGCTTAGGCCTAGGCTATGGTGCAAGCCTGTTTCAAAATGCTGGCACACGGCTGATGCTCTTTTGATAACTGTGATAAAAAGGAGACTCACAGGACTCCACAAGCAACAACAAGGCAAATGGTATTGCCCAGTACTGAGCTCATCCCTGTAAGCCCTGCAGTGAGAGAGGACACCCAGGTACACAGTGTATCTTAAACCACACAGTAGGAGAGCATGGCCCAGGCACACAGTGTGTCTTAACACACAGTAGGAGAACACGAAAAGGTGCTCCTGCTACTTAGCAATGGATTATGTTGGTCATCTTACTGAAGTTCAACCAAGGTCATCACACTGCATATTGAGAAGGCTCACACCCTTTGTGTTCTTTGCTTCAGAACACACAGGCTGTATCTTGAGAAATGGAACTTCAGCTGCAATCTTCACACTATGAACTCTGCTTGTGCATTTGAAGAAAAGCACTCCCAAAATCCTGATTCAGAAGTGTATCTCATAGTGCTGTTTTTTAAATCAAAAGCAACCCAGGGGTTGGGAAAATGGTTAGTAAAGGGTTTGCCATGCATACCCAAGAACCTGAGTTCAGTCCCCAGTGTCCGTATGAAAAAGCTGCTGCTATGACATATGCTTGCAATCCCAGTGCTGAGGAGGAGGAGACAAATGGATCCCTGGAGCCCACTAGCCATGCAGGCTGGCCAACTGGTGAGTCCCAGGATCAGGGAGATATCATGCCTCTAATAATAAAATAAACGTCTCCTGAGGAACACCACAGAGGTTGGCCTCTGACCCCCATATGCATATTCTGTGGGCTCATAAACCGAGGAGGGTACAAGCTGGGAAGAAAGGAGTTCTCAGGAGTTATGTGGGTAAGAAAGGGGAGTGAAGGGGTAAGAGAGGGGGTAAGGGTGAATATGATCTCAGCACATTGCACATATGCATAAAATTGTCAAAATTAAAATAGCAAATAATAGTAACAACCAAACACTACCCAGTACCTATCCTGCGCTAATCCATATGTTGTCTACTGCCAACTATCCCATTTTACAAACGAGAAAACTGAGATACAGGGAGATTAAGAAACTACAAGAGAGCTGGGATGACATCCTGGCAAGTCTGAGTTCAGGGAGGTCTGAGTTCTCATCTGTGTGAATTCTGCTGCTTACACCCCTGGCCTCATGTCCATCAACCATCCTGCAATGCTCACAATATCCTAGATCTAAAGTCCATAAGTGCACACATCATACAACTGTTACTAAACCATGAGGCTTAGTTTTCATCTAGCAGGAATATACAACAAAGTTTTCTCTGACTCTGGAATGCTGCCAGCACAGCTTTCTATCACATCAGAGTCTACACTCTGAGCCTGCCCGGGAAATAGCCCCTCCCCCAGGGGCTCATGTCCACCTCACCTTCAGCTGGTTGACCTTCTCTTTTCAGCATCTGGACAGCTCCTACGTATTTCTTCAGCTGGACTTTGAGCACCTCGTTTTCTCTGCAGGTATAAGAATGTTTAAAAAAAAAAACAAATTTAAAAACTAAAAATTTTCACCCTAAGCAGGGGAAGGAATCTGTGTGTTTAAAAAAAAAAAAAAAGCACACAATTTGTATCTTATAAATGTTAATGTGCTATCCTGTTTCACAGCTCAGCAGTGAAAATGACTGGACTAAGCACATACTTCTGAATGCATTATGGAACTTTCTGGAACATTCTGGTACTGTGGTTTGGGAATGTTGGTAAATGCTGACTGTTTTCTGTGCCTACAGACTTGGAGTGTAAGCACATGCTAAGGGAATCCACCTGCCTGTCAGGTGCCTGTTGGGGGTCAGGCACTTGGTAATATTTCTCCATTGACAAAGGCACACATACTAAACACAGTTCAGCTGGGGTGACTCATACCAGACCAGCTCCTGTGTATTACATGATGTGTGCTTATACATTCATCCCAGAAACTCGCACAGCTACTACTTTGTAGATGGGGAAACTGAGACACCAGAAAGAACCGGTGACCAAATCTATCCCCAACCCCACATAAGATCATACAAAAGAAAACAGACACTGGGGTACAGCCACAACCCACCTCCCAAATCCATTCCCCAGGTACACTAGCTCATCATGTGACATGAGGTTCCAGGAGAAGAAACGGACATTTCATTACTATCCATCATATTGCTTCGACCTTGAGCATGTCAGCTCACCAAATCACACACGCATGCATGCATGCATTCATCCATCCACTCTACCCACCACATAGCTCCGACCCATAGAAGGTCACTGAATCACACACATGTGCATTCATCCATCTATCATTTGTGGAAAATTCACAATGAATCTGTCATATTCTCTCAGCTGAGTAAGAGAGAAGTTAGAAAATATCTCTGGACAAGATCACGTGGTCAGGATCACCAGTAAACCCTAGGTCTCTCTGTCCCCAAGACAGACTTTCCTGTGTCTCTCTGAAGACTGAAATTTAGTCTCTCAGCAGCTATAGCACAAAAGGCTCCTTGTCCACATTCGATTTCTGCCTCTCACTTCCCACCCCAGGTCTTCAGTGTTTCATTAAACACAATGCTTCACAATAAAAAGGACTCAAGCCAGATTTCTTCTATGATTATACAAATAAAAAGACTCACTCCAAAATATTCCAACAATTAGAACATACTTAAGAGGAGAAAATTAGCTGAAAAGCCAACACAGTGAAATGAAGCCATTAGTGTTGCGCTCCTCTCCACTCTGTCATACATAGGCATGTGCAGGTGAGAGCGTCTTAGTGAAGAATGCCTGTTACATTCTGCAAACATTTTTGCCTGGAAGTGAAATCACGTTCCTTGTCATCTGCTTCATCTCTACCTCTTCCAGGAATCAACAGCAAAACCGGTGCACACTACTTCCACGCCCTAGAGCATGCACGGCCGACCACGCACACTCCTGTAGAGTGCAATGTACATTGCACACTTTCTTCTACCAAGCTATTTTCTTTAACTGTGGCACAGCAAGCACTAACTCAGTCTATTGACAGATGGAAATAGCACTCATTAGTGCAATGCCACACACCTACTTAGCTGTAAGACGTGAGATTACCTGTTTCTGTTGCCAGTGTCCTATGCAGTCTATAAAGACAGCACCTCGTTTGTACTGTTCTCTGCAGTCAGTTTGGGGAGAGAGAACATCAGGCACAAATGTAGGAAGCACCAGACCCTCAGGAATCACTTGAGAACTTTACACAGATCTCAGAAGCTTTGCTAAAGGAACCCTCCCACTGCCCTGTGACAGACTGCCAGAGATCTATCCACGGCAACTGCATTTACGCCAGCTGAAGTAGCAATAGCAATTGTCTGAAACCAAACAAGCAGCTCTGAGAAGGCGGGTGAGGAGGGGAACTAGCCCTGATGTGTACCAACTGCACCGTGTGCTTAGTAAGGCTCTCTAACCATCACACAACTCATTCTCACCCATGGCTGCATCACATCACGTAGTATTTTCAGACTAGGGGAAGAAAGCAGTATACACATGTCTGTATGGGAGAAAGGTGACCCTCGTTCTCCAAAGACCACCTTCAAGGGGCATGGTGGGCCGGCTCCACACAGACGGCTGAACAGGTAGATACAGTTTCTGTGCTGGGCCTCCTCTGGCTCTCATCCCACCTGCCTCCCACACAGGCCAACTCTCAGACTCTCTGCTCATCCCATCTCTGGCCAGCACTCAAGTGTTTCAGGCTGAATCATTTGTTTAACAATATGTTAAGATTCCATCTAAAAATCATACCTAATGTAATATAACAGAATTTTAATAGAAATATAATATTTATCAAATGATGAAACGCCATGTGAACATACCTGCTCACTGGATAGAAATATCTTTGGCAGATGCCAGTTTAACCCAGCTAGCTATGCCCTGGCAGGAAATGAACACTTTCAACTCTGGGACATGAGAGGTCTCAAGTGAGAACATGCTCATACTTTCTTGGGAAGGACAAAGGCCTAGTGTGGGGGCACTGGCTGCTGACCCCAAGGAATGATGAAACACAGTTATTGTTTTACATTTTTATTTAGAAATAGTTAAAGACTTGCAGGAAGGCCCTGGCCCAGTTTTCTCTGGTGGTCACACCTTACATACCACAGGGGGTGCACTAATGCAACCACATACCTACTGTGAACAGTGTATGACTGGACTATCTTCACTATTCGAGCTGAGACAAACCCTGAGCCTTAGCCTCCTGAACCATGAAGTGATTTTCACCACTACCTCATAGCTGTAATTTCGCTACTCTTACCAATCGTAATGTATCTGTGCTTCCCAATGAGCTTAGGGGACCTCTGTAAAAAGTCATTTAACACCACAGAGGGTTGAGACCTGCAGGTTGAGAATCACTAGCCTACTAGATGGTCTTCCTCATTTGCAGAGTGCACTTGGAGGAGACAGTAGCCCCTTCCTCTTCCTCTTCTTCTCTTGGCCCTAAGCTGACCAACTTTGTACTATACTCCCCACCAGAGGACGCCTCCTCAACAGAGATTCAAAACAAAGACCAATAAACCATGACTGAAACCTAACGGAACTGTGAGCCCAAACTAACCTTTTCTCCTCCTTAGTTAATTGTTTCAGACTTTACACTAATAGAAAGCTGACAAATAGATCTTACCCATCTAAAGGGTGCCTTTTCTTTTCTTTCTTCCTTCCTTCCTTTACTTCCTTTTTTCTCTCTTTCTTTTTCTTTAAAGTTCATATGTCACTACCCAAGAAAATATTTCCTATAGTTTGAACAACTAATTTACAAAAATTTTTTAAAATGACTTTTAAAGTTTTTATGACATTGAATTATTTATCTGTGCTTATGGATATGTGTACACATGCATGAGCCACAGTACTTGTGGGTCCTGGGGATAGAACTCGAGTCACCGGGCTTGGCAGCAAGCATTGCTAGCTAATACCTGAGTTGTCTTGTCAGCCATAAGGAAGACTGCTGGGAGCCAAGACTTTATTGCCTTCCTGCCTGAAGGAAAATACCAGTTAGGCAAACAGCCTCAGTTAAGGAAAGCTTTATTGCCTTTCTGCCTGAGAGAAAATATTAGCCAGATAGGCAACTTGAGAAATGTTTTATTGACTTCTTGCTTGTGAGAAAATATTTAGATAAGTGGTTTAGTGGTTTGGGCTAAGGAATGTTTGTGGGCATAGAGAACTTTACAATTAACAGATGGCCCTTGACCCTGACTGATTAGATGACCCTCCTGCCTGCTTGTCATTATAACAGCAGCCTGAACAATAGTGTCTGAGCACTTGATCAGACATTCAGACCTGTGCTCCTTCTTTGTGTCTCTTGTACCTTCATTCTTTCGTCCCTTCCCTAGGGTCTGTCGAATCCCCCTCGGCCAGGGCAGAAGACCTTGCCTTGTAGACAGAGATGCCATTTGGAGTGTATCATTCTGCTCAGTATTAATCCTTACTCAGACTATCATACATCCGTGGTTGACACTGGGCTATCAGTGCAGCTGAGGTTCATTATGCAGGCCATCCTGGGCTTCAAACCTCAGCTCCTATTCTCACCAGCTCCTCATCCTTCAGTGATGACAGTGACAACAGCTGTCCCCCAGTTTTCACACAATGCTCACTGGATGTCAAGTGCTATTTTAAGTGGTCCATAAATGTCCCCCCTATTAACAACTGTAACAACAGCTTCCTGGGGACCAACTGGACTTCTTCATCCCCTCTGTAGCAGAAGTGCTATGTTTCACTTCTAGAATCAGTTACAAGAAAACAGGAACAACCCCTATTTCTCTGATCCCCAGCTAACCTGTGGGAAGCCACATAGTAGAGAAAGGGGTCGCCTAGCAGCTTTATGACTGAGCCTGAAAGAATACACTGTAGACCTAGCAAGCCTTGAATGACTAGAACTCCACCCCATACTCTGCCTAACCTTATCAGATCCTGGGCCAGAGGGATGAGGTAAGCCAAGTCTAGGTCTCTGATCCTCTGAAACTAGGAGGAATTGGAGATGGCAATACTGAATGGAACCCAGGGTCTCAGATGCCAGGCAAGCATGTTACTACTAAGCTACAGTGTCAGCTTAATTGACTAAATTTAAACTGATCTACAGAACTTTATGCAGATTAGTACGCTCGATCCTCCTGGTAATCTTATGAGCCATTTTTTACCCCTGATGCTGAGCCTAGAAATAGAGCATAGGAAACAGAGATAAGAATTTTAGAAGTCGCCGGGCAATAGTGGCACATGCTTTTAATCCCAGTACTTGGGAGGCAGAGGCAGGAAGATTTTTTAGTTTGAGGCTAGCCTGGTCTACAGAGTGAGTTCCAGGACAGCCAGGACTACACAGAGAAACCCTGTCTTGAAAAACAGAACAAAAACAAACAAACAAAAAAAGAATTTTAGAAGTCAAATAACTTGGCTAAGGTTATTAGCTTTGTCTGACCTTCTATTCCCCTGTTCAAAGCCCAGTGACTTCACATCTAACTAACTGCACAGACAGATGACCTCTCTGTGCCTCAGTTTACCTCCCTAAATAACAGAAGATCAAGGAACCCTGAGGATTGGTGCAATAACAGTTCTCCTAACAACTTCTTGAGACATCATGCCAGTGGCAGTGTTCAGATACATGGGTTTAGGGATACAGAACAGAATGAGTCCCCATCCTTTACAGAGGGACCCATTTACAAAGGAGCTGTGGCCTTACAGGTCAGAAAATACTGTTTCAGACTACAGTGCACCCTATAAAAATGAGAAGGGGATGGGAAGAAAGAGAGGGTGTGGTCTAGGAGGATACAGGGTGGTGGAATGTTGTACAGAAGAGTCTCTAAGGCTTTCTGGAAGTTGACAAACCTGAAGGAGGTAGAAGACACATAATTCCCAGAATCAGGATGGAGAACTGGGTGCATTAAGCCACCTGTGTGTCTATTAAAATACAAATTTGATTCAGAGCAGTGGAGCAGGGCCTGGAAGTCTGCATTTCTAACAGTGTTCTAGGCAGGCTGCCAGACCCAAAACTAGACCAGAGGGAAAAGCTGGAAAAGGCCCAGGAAGCTGGAAGGGCTACATCCAGGAATGAGTCATGAAGGCCCCTGAGCCAGGGCAAAGAATGGGAGCAGCCAATGGGTGTGAGGGAGAGCATGGGGCTACGTGAGAAAACCAGTGTGGCCGTAAATACAGCAGATGCCAGTTGACTTCTAAAAGGCAACCACTGCAGTTATCCAGCCAAGAAATGATGGTGACCAGGACAGAGAGGACTGGGTAGCAGCCACAGAGGTGGAGAGAAGTCCAAAGATCTTCATCTACAGGATTCCAGACCATCTTGCCAGCTAGCTGCCAGCTCTGATCCACCTGCTGGCCACCCTGCATTTTCCTTTCAAAGCTCAGGGGAGATGTAAATCATGGAGTAGGTGGCAGCAAGTGCCTCTCCTACAGCTTCCAGTGAGTACGGTAATTAATGTGTGCAAGTCAAAGCAATTATGCCTGCCGGATGTCAGAATAAACAACCAGAAACCTCAGACAGCACCATTCAAAGAATAATTACTCAAAACAAAACCAACGAACCTGTTAAGTGCATTTGGTAATTCTAGCATCAAAACACCACAGTGAGATACACCTACAAAAATCTGCTCTCCTGGGCCAGACAAAAGCTTGGCTTAAGGGTACCTCAACTCTACTAGGTAGTGATACTAAGTAGACACCACATCTAACCACACCCAACTATTAGAAGACAATGGTTGAGAGGCCTGGCTACACAAAGCCATGAGGACTACTCAAAGGAACCAGTGAGGAACCAGCCTGCCTCCATTTTAGGCTTACAAGCTACCTTAAGATAAAGACAAAGTAGGCTCATTCCTGCTTATGATTAAATCTCTATTTCTCAAGGCCTAGACTATGCCTCACCTGTAACCTTAACTACAAATGGTCCTGTACCACCTGTTCCAGGATGATTTGGCCCAGTAATCTTTCTCCATCCATCTTTGCACTTAACAGTAGGAACAAAAGGCACCTAGTTTAATGGTGCTGAAAGATATTCCTAGCAGCTCAAGATCTCTGTAAACTATGCTATCAAAGCTACCATCATATACTGCTGGTCTCCTTCAGACCTACCCCTTGTGAGGGCTTTCCAACCCTGAAGTCTACCTAACACTGCTGCAGTCACACCTTTGTGTGACTACCCAGAGCTCACAATAAGCAAGGGCTGCTGCGGCAGGGAAAGGGCTGTGGAGGCTTTGTCAATACTGACAGGCTTAAGTGACAGAGAGAGGCTAAGCAGTTTCCCTAGGAAATGACAGGAGCTGGGGGTTCAAACTCCCAGTATGACTCCAGACAGCAGGGAGCCGGGCGCTCCACCAGCTGCCTTTGTGAGACAGTGAGCCAGCCTAAGAGTCGTGATTCCCAGCCCGTTTCCATCATGGTTACAAGATCAGAGTGGCAGCAGATAAAGGTGGAAAGGAGGCTCTACTCACACTAGTACCCCACTCCTCCATAGACGTGCTCTCCAGACTGGACCCTCACATTCCCTGCCTTGTAGCTGTCAGGGGTGCTCAGCCAAGCATCTATCTAAGCCCCTCCACCGCTGCAGAACTTAGCATATCACAGTCCCTCCCTGTGCCATGCCTTCTGACACCTGTGTCATTGTTATGGCATACATGATTTTCTGTCTGTAACTCAACACCTTGTCAAACACCCATAAGCCTCACGGGCATCATCTCAGGAGATACTCAGCACAGGTGATAACTGGTCAAGGACACCCAAGAATGGCCCTGGGATTGAGAGTGTGATGGGGGTGGAGCCTTCCCTTCCCATGGACAGTTCAGCTCCAAGACCAGGAGGGGTGAATTACTTAAAGGAGAACTGATCAAATAACCAAATTTAGGCAGGTGGTGGCAGCACAAGCTGCTAAACCTTGTGAGTTTATCTGCACGTGGGATTATCTGTGAGTTTGGGGGTAGCCTGGTCTACAGTGAGCTCCACAGTTCAGCCATGGCTACACAGAAAAACCTGTCTGAAAAAAAAATTAATTAAGAAAAAAGTAACCAAATTTATCAGACAGGATAAATTTAAAGTAGCCAGGCTCTTGCTACTCAAGAAAGGTATTATCAAAATTCAAGAGATTGTTGTGAACTCATGAGACTGCCACAAAAGAACATAGTAATGCCCTCCCTGGGCAAAGCTGGGAGGCAAATTTGACCATTGAAATAGTTTTTCAAAATAAACTGGCTTGCCATCTTTAAAAATGTCAAGGTCATAAGAGTGAAAGCTAAGGAGAGATGACAACTGCATAGGTCACTCTGGTGTCCTTCATGCTGCAAAACAGGAGAGATCTAGGACACACGATGAGTGCCACGCACCGCACTGAGGTGCCCAAGTGTGAGCAAGTGCTGGCTTCTGACCCTCAACACTGCACTGTAGTGCCCAAGGAGAATGCTTCGCTTATGGGAAACACACATTAGTATATAAAGGGGCAGAAGCTAGAAGAAGAAAGCAGGTTCCCAGACCCCCTTGGGAATCACATTTCCTGGAGTAGAACCTGGATTCTGAACTTTAACAAACCTCCAGGGCACTTCTTAGCCACACCCTGACATCCACTCATTGCCATGGGCCCTCCTGTCATACTCTGTTGGTGACAGACACAAAGCAGGAGCAGTGTTCTTCAACTGCTGCCCAGAAGTGCCTGCTTGGACATAAGAAGTCTTGGGGCATTTTCTTTTCTTTCCAGTTCCCTCAAATAAGAACATTCAAGGGCTTCCGAGAGACTCAGACTTCTCTGCTGCTCTGTGACCTGACCTGTGCAGCATCTTCTCCTGTTGGGGACTTGGGGAGGGCCTAAGAAGGTGTGCTTCGATTTTAATGCCTTCTCTCCTTTTCTTCACCATCACCCTATTCCTTCTATAAAACCCATCTCACTTCATTAGCCATCTGGTAAATTCTACTCAGAATGGTATGCTGGGTCCTATATTCCAGATCCCAGCCAAGGAAACAGAACAAACAGCTCCAGTAACTCACAAAGGTAATTAACGTCAGATGACACACCTCAGAGTATCCTGAGCACTGAACCCTCTTCCCCAGATACAGACAACATATGTCCTCAGAAAGCACGCATCACCTTTCCTGGACCAGGTCCCTGCATCCAGGGAATCAGATTTATCCAATTAGCTGGGGGTCGCAGGAGCCTCTTGCTAAACAGGGTTTTCTTAGGGTCCAGTTCTAGAAACCACTGCATCAATGTAGCAACCTATCCTTGCTAAAAACAGTAATTTTGCTGGCTAAAGATAAAACTAGAGAAGAGATATTCAAACGATGCTCCACCCAAAAGTAGTTTCAAAGCCACAGCCTACAGAGGCCAGAGCCATGGTGCAAGAGAGTATGTCCCTGTCCAGAGGGGTGCCCACTGCAGCACCAGACTATATGAACTCAGCCCTGCTCTGGTAGGTCTGCTGACAAGTTCACATTTCTCATGCAGTGCCAAGGCCTTCAAACCTGGGTTTGCTCTTTTAACATGTATGAATGCTAGCCTCCTAGGCCAGAAGATGCAACATATGTTCTTGAGTTTGACTTTCTGGAACTAGCTTTGCCACCTGTGAGACCTGAAGTCTACTTGGTAGTAGCAGTCCCTTTATTAGACCAAGAGAAAATGAATTAAGCAAACAGCTGACAAACCCAAATTGTGCCTCTGAGCAGAAGACAGAAAAAACCAAGATTGCAAACAACAGAAAAACTAAGAAAACTTTTCAGATTACAAGAGAGTAAAGATAAGACATTCAAAGCGATGGGTCTGGCAGAGAACACTGCCACTCAAGGCTCAGTGAGCTCACCTGATGAAATGGGACCATGCAGTGCTATGGTTTAGATGTGAAGTGTTCCCAGCAAGCCCCGTGTTAGAGGTTTGCTTGCCAGCAGAAGGGCTTCTGGAAAGTGCTGCATCCTAAGAGCTTTTCAGGAGCCAGTACACTAAGCCCTGATGGCATTCTTGGAGGCCTCACTGGAAGAGACAGGTGGCTGAGGTCTCTGGACAGGCACATCTTGTGTTCCTATGCCCTGCATGATTCTCTGGCTCCCTGAGCCTTTTCTATCTCTCTGAGACACAGAAACCACAGGGCCAGACAATGACACACTGAGAAAACTGAAACTGTGAGCCACAATACATTTTCCTTCCTCTGACCTGTGTATTTCAGATGTTTCTCATAGTCACAAACAGCTGACCAACATATACCAAGCATCCTACACAATAATACCACACAGCCCTCACTTCCTGTATGTTACACCACACTGCAGTCATAATGACACTTGTACAGTGCTCACTCCCTGCCACACTGCAGCCATGTAAGAAAGTATCTATGTCTGAAAAGTGTTTAAGGAAAAAAAAACATCATGATGCTTGCCTTTAATTTAACTACATATAATACAAATGCTTATGTGGGTAATTAAGACACACAGATAAATGGGTCCCAATTATTATAAAATACTATTAGTAGTTAGTGACCCAAGCAAAAAATATGGGAGTTATTTTAATATGTTTATGATTATTTTGTAAATCTAAAATTACTCCATAAAGCTAAAAAAAAAATCCCTTGGCTCAGATTTCTTGGTTTATAAAAGCTTGCAACATAAGCATAAAGACCTGAGTTAATTTTCCAGAACCCAAATAAAAAGCCTGGTGTAGCAGCAAGCACCTGTAATCCCAGAGAAAGGGGGAGAGGGGGGAGTTTAGGGGAGAGGGAAGAGCAGAGACAAGAGAATCTCTGGAATTTGCTTTCCAGCCAGTCTACCCAAATCAATGAGTTCCTGGTTCAGTGAGAGACCCTGCCTCAAAAACTAAGGTGGAGAACTAAAGTGGAAACTTCTAGTTTCTTTGGAAAGTCAGTTATGTCAAATAATGTTTTCCAGAAGCAGACACAGGTGAAAGGATGTTTTGCTGGAGCAGACATGTGAAAGGACAAGTGATGGAAGACTATAAATATGACCCCACAGACAGTGGGAACTGGATCATTGATTTGCTTTGCTCTGCCTCACTGTTTTTCTGCTAACAACAAGCATGTATTGGTTCGCCTTACCTAGCATTGTTAAGCTTTCTTGGCTTGTGGTAATACTGCTATAGAGAGAGGGTTCCTGCTGCTTTAGCAGCCTGAGGCAGTTGGTAAGCCTGCGGTTTCTTCAGTATTGGACAGCAGCTGCTGGCTCATGTGTGGTGTCTGCCTGCCAAGAAGACTGGACTGAAGCTGCAGATTCACATTTGGCGTTTGCTACAGGACTAAACTGCTGACAAAGAAGATTGAGTTCACTCCTAAAGAGCTATTGCTAAACAGGTCCACTTCCCCCATAGCCTAATAACTTTTCTCTTTCACTACCTCTGGAGAGTGATGGGCAAGAGGAGAGGCTGACTGTTATTAAAGTAGGTTGGAAAGACTATTGTCTACAGAGAGCAACTGAGGAAAACTGATATCGAGCTCTGGCTTCCACACTCATACACACTAAAGTGCACACAAGCACAAATCTCTCAGGAAAGAAACCCCAGCACTCCCACCACCCCTGCATGTGCTCCTCAAAGGGAATTTATAATAATGGTTTAAACAAAAGAACTTGAAGATGAATTAAATGTCTCATACTAAAAAGAATGTTTGCTTGGCAAATATAAGTACAGCATAACAAACTTTAAGTGGCTTCAGAAAAACATAAGAGCCAGATCCTAAGTTACACATCCCTCTTTGATAATACAGGTTGTACCATTCCATCAGAATCTAGAAACCACTAGATGGCAACTGGGAGGTCAGATTGCTCTTCTTATCTTGCAACCTGCTCTTGAGGAAGGCAGAATGGGCCAGCAGGCAGGGCATGCACACTGTCATTGTTCACAATGATGCAGTGTTGGCAGGCTGAGACATACTATCTGAACACCAAGCTGAAAACTCAATTTGGCTTTGGAACAAATCATAGGAAGTCTCATCAAATCTCAGCCTCTTGAGACCAAAGGCAGCAGACTGTTAAACTATGGATGAAGGAATAATTTTAAAATGATAATAATAATAATAAGATGCGCCAGTGGAGGCCACACAGCAGACACAGAAATGCTACTGAAGAGAGCATAGTATCACAGAGCATGCACTGGAACCACGGATCGGTTCTCCGGGTTATGTAAGCCTCAGAGGGAGCAAGGAGTTTCCAATTAGGTGCAAACAATTCAAAGCTACTTCACTTAAGGATCTAGGTTCATTTTTAAAAAAACCATGAGCAAGAGCTGCCTGGAAGCCTTGCAGCGACCAGGTTCACTGAAGAGTGGCTGAGGCCACTTTAGATTGGGAACATGCCTCCCCTACTTCCTGCTCCAAAGACACCCTTCTTCATCTCTCAGACATGCATAGTTCCTCACTTCTGTTAGCCCTGTCTATGGGCATTCCAGTCTGGGTCCCCGACTGTGCAGAAACTCTGCAGGGTGACAAGCTCCAGGAACAGCCTTAGCCTTGGAATTCCAGGACTAAAGCAAGGGCTTGGTAAAAGAACAGGTCACCACAGAACGTGGAGTACAGGTTCATGCTAACAGTCCCCTGTGGTGGCTTGAGCTAAGACACCACAGCATGGCCACTCACATATACTCACTGCTATTGCTGCAAAGTCAGCCCAGGGATCTAGTCAGAGAACCACATTTCTAAGGAACAATTATTTTCCCCTTGACATCTAATAACTGCAATAATTGACACAGCAAAATAAAAGCAGACTCCTTCAGCTGTTTGTCACTAATGTTAGTTGGCACACACACACCCTTTCTGCTGTGTTCCCTTTAACACCCAAAGTTGAAGACAAATTGTTGGCAAAGTCTGCTAGATGCTCCTAAACGGAGTGACACAAGCTTCTGGACTCCAGGGTGCCAGCATAAAGAGAGCTAGCACCATGGGCTTCAGACATGCCCGAGGTGGACAGGACGCCTAGAGGCCAGCTAGGCACAGTGAGTATGCAGCCCAGGAGACCAGATAGCATCTGCTAGAACAGCAAAACGAAACTCTAGAATAAGGCTGCCTGCAGAATCCTGACTCCTTAATATTAAACCATAACATTGCTGCCTCCTGGCCATGGCCTCTTTAAAAGCAGGAATGTAGGCTCACCCAACCTGGCATTCCCAACACAAAGCACACTGCACCAAGGGAGCTCAGGCAAAAGTCTCAAGGCAGCCCAACCCTTTCCACCCCAAGTTGCTCTTGGTCATGGTGTTTAACACAGTAATAGAACGCAGACTAGGATGTTGTGGGAAAGCCCTTGCAAACACTCATATAATGATAATGTGTATACCTGAATGTGTCTATACAGAAGAAGAAGACTGGAAATAAAGTCAAACCTGTAAAATATAAACACCTCAGCACTGGTAACCTCTGTGCCATTATGACAACACCTGCCAGAAACACTTAATGGAGGGACAGTTAGTTTCGGCTCGCTGACTTGGTTCCCAGATTGAGGGAATTTTAGTCCATTATGGTGGACGAGCATGGTGAAGTTCACTGTGGCAGAAATATGTGGCAGGTGTCGCTCACATCAAGGTAGGCCAGAAAGTAGACAGCAAGGTAAAGACAGTGGTAAATAAACACCCTGTGTAACCACCCACACCAGCCACACCCCACCTCCTAGATGCCCCACAATCCCCCAAAGGGAAAAAGCATCCCCAAGATGAGCTTACAGGGAAATGTCGGATTCAAACCAGAAGATCTGGTAAACCTAGGTGTCAGCTTAAAGTCTCCAAAGTTAAAAGATAGGGAAAATTTTAACGTGTTGTTTTATGAAGAATTAATCCACATGTAAGACTCATGATGACATTTCTCTGGAGAACCTGCCCAGGTTGGGGGAATGCTGGGTTCCTGCTTGTCACTCAGGGCCCCAAGGCTTAAGGAGCCACCCCCAGGCCCTGGCTGGGCAGCAGCTCTGGGGAGCCTGCAGACAGACCTACCTTCCAAGCATCACAGTGAGCTCTAATCCTCAATAATAATCAACTGGCCTATTACCAGCTGCCTGCTCGCCTTCCAGTTCCCCCTCTGGCAGCTTCCTTGCATGCTTTGTCCGGTGGGATTATTATTAAGGGAGGATTTAGTGGTATTATTTAAATGCCTCTTTAGAAAAGGATTCTGGGAAGACAGCAGCGACAGCAGCAGCATTTTTAAATCTCTTTAAATTCCTATATTAAAATAAAAAAAGGAGTGAAGCAAAGTCCACGGATGGCATCTACAGCCATGGATGGTCTCTACAGTGGAGCTAGAGGCAGCGATGGGGACACTGGTAGCAGCAGCGGTGGAACCCAGCTGCCATTTACAGTCCCTACTGACCTAACTTCCTGCCAAACCAATGGTGTTACCACCAGTGACCCTGCCAAGTGCACCCCACCAACCACCTTCTCTTCAGCCTTGGACCAGGGGCAGCTACGATACCAGACTGGTGATTGGGGCCACCAGTGCTGGATAGAAGAAGAGGAGGGGAAGAAGAAATTGTTAAGTCAAAGCTGGGGAGAGAGGTGGAAACTGATATCCAGACCATTCAAACTCCTCGACCAGCTCCTTCTCCATCTCACTGGTGGATCCTCTGGGCAGAGCAGCAAAAGTAATACAGGGATGAGCAAATCTCCTTCCTTTGCCTCTGTGTTCCCGGAGGACACAGGCGCCCCTCCCCACCTCTAAAATCAAGGCGCCTGTTAAAAATGAACAAGAGCAGCTCTGACTTGGAAAAAGTGAACCAGAGCTCTACAGAAAGCCTCAGCCCATCCTTCAGAAAGGCTCACATCAGCTTCAGCACAGCCTCCATGGACAGCCTAGCCTTGACTCCAGAACCTGCAGCACTGGAGGCCCACATGTGAACACCAACTCGTCCACCATCAGCAGGAAAACCTCTTTGCTCCTGTCCCTTTCCCATCAGGCTCTATAAAGAACGTGTTCCCCAGTGCTCCTGCACAGCCTCCTCCTCGGCCCCAGAAAAAGACAGTGAGCCATGCAGCCTCTTCTCCTGATGGCTTCTTCTAGACCCAAGGTTCTCCTAAGCCACAGACAGCAAGTCCCAAGCTGAACCTAAGTCACTCAGAAACCAGTGTTTGTGCCCATGATGAGCCTCCTTTTAGATATTCCTTGAACTCTGGAAAATGTTCCTACCATGTCTTCTCCTCTTCTAAGCCTTTGGAGAAAGCTTTCAAAGTCAGTGCTCCCTGGGCCTCAGCTCTGGGGCTGGCAAACAGCAAAGGCGGCTGTGGAAGCCCAGTCTCCAATGCAGAGCGGCCGCCTCCATGTCGCCTTCCCAGCTCAGCGTGTCCAGCCAGGCCTCCTCCAGCAGCACCCAGCTTCAGCTGCACAGTCTGCTGGGTAGCATCAGCAGCAAGGAGGGCACCCAGGCCATGCTTGGGGGTCTGTACACACAGTCTCTGGCCCGTGTAGTGACCAAGCGTGAAGACCTCTTCATGGGAGGCCAGAAAAAGAACTACTCTTCAAGGACAATAACTGGTCACTCTTCAAGCTGACATACAATGAGCCGTGTTGTGACTCGAGGAATACAATTTGCTACTGCACTGCCTTCTCTGAGGCCCCTGGCAACACCTACGCTGTGAAAATCTACAAACCCCAAGAACCCAAATCTATCTTGTACTGCAGCTGGTCTGTGCCCGTGCACTTCAAACATCCAACAAAACTGAAGCCACTTTGTGGCCTCTGTGACCTCCACCATGCTTACTACCCTGACATATCCAGCAAAAACCTTGTGCTGCTGCACCCTCATACCCCTGCCCAGGAGTGGGACTGTGTGGTGCTCATCACCTGGGAGGTGGTGCTCATCACCTGGGAGGTGGTGCTCATCACCTGGGAGGTGGTGCTCATCACCTGGGAGGTGGTGCTCATCACCTGGGAGGTGGTGCTCATCACCTGGGAGGTGCTGCACCAGCCAGCCTCCAACTGTGCACAGGAATCTACGTTAGCCCTCTGGCAGAGCCTGAGAACCTGAAGGAGCACAGGATCCTACACCGGGACCTGTGTCTGGAGAACCTGCTGCCAGTGCACTGCAAACCCCAGGGTTTCCCCTGAAAGACTGAGTGTGTCATTCCACACACACCAGCCCCCTCTCCTCACAGAATCCTCATTCTTCCTCCACCACCACCCATGTAATATGTACAGTTCTAGCTTCATGCAAGGTCCTGCGGACTGTTTGGCCAACAGAACAAGGCTTAAACTCCTGCCTCACTGACCCATTATGGAGTCTCCTCACCCTCTTGTCAAGCTGTTATCTAAAAAACAACCTCTACAGCAAAAATAAAATGTCTGTAAGTAAATAAATAAATAAATAAATAAATAAATAAATAAATGTGTAAGGCCAAAGCCCACGATGCCATTTGCAGTGGGACAAGAGGCATGGCCCCATGCAAACCCTGATGCTTAATTAGATGAAGGCAGACTAACAGCCATAGGCCTAGGCATCACCAGAACAAATGGATTTAAAAGGGCGACCACTGAAAGGCCCTAAAAGGTTCCCAAATCAGCCACTCAGCACATAGGTAAGAGCTTTGGAGCCAAGGCCCTTCCTCTCCAGAAAGCAGTGGAGTGCAGACTGGCTGTAACCCCCACTGGCCTCAGCTCCCTTGCATGGTGACAGAGCCCCATAGTAAGAAAAAGACTACCGAGATGGAGGTGTGGCTGAACAGGGAAGAGGGGTGCTAAGGTGAAGGGGAGAAGTATACAGTGAAAGGGGGGAGGAGGACAAAGCCCAGTGGGTCCAAGGAGCAAGTGGTGTGTTCCTGGATATGATAGAAGACAAAGCTCTGGTCCCCATTCATACCTGTGGCCCTCCTCCCTGGCATACCAGCATTCCGAGAGCCAAGGCAGGAAGATAGCAGGTGCAAGGCTGGGCTGGACTACAATGGTTAGACTCAGGCTAACCTAGGCTACATAGCAAAACTCTGACTTAAAATGAGAAAAGGTGGAGGAGGAAAAGGGAAAGGGAGAGGAAGGGAAGGAGTAAGAGAAGGAGGAGGAGGATCATATACAGGTAATAAATATATACCAAAAACACCTATGCAACTGCAAGCTTCTATTTCAAGACAAGCCAAAAGGCAAGGTACAGATGATGCAAGCCACGGAAACACGGTGCATCCCACAATTAGAAAATGCAATGCAGGGAAAGAAGAGAGGAAACCAGAACACTACTTGGGAAATGAAAAGCTGCAGGAAAGTATCCCGAGGGAGGCGCAGACAACAAGCAGTCTCAGACTGGGTGGGAAGGAAGCGATTCAAACAAAGAGCTGAGACAAAGTAGCAAATGCCAAAGACAGGCAAGTAAGGCCTACCACGCAGAGACGGGAGCCCTGGGAGAAGATAATAGGAGCGGCCACCCCACAGGACACAAACGACTCAGTTACAACAAACATTTCAAACTACTGGCCCCAGAGCCCAGGCTTTCCCAGTAATATTGACTATGAGGGACATCAAGATCTATTCTAAGAAAATCATCCTGCCTCAGGGAGAGGACAATTCTGGGTCAAGTGCCCTCTGAGGAAGGAGAGTTAGATCGACCTCCTCTGAGGGCAACACTTCAAATGAATGCCCTTGCACTTTTCAGATACAAGAAACGGGATCTAAAGAAGGAAATCAACCCCCTGCTGCCCGAGGCTGCTGCCCAAGGACGCTGCTGGCCTCCTCTGCATTCTCAACCACAGAAGAAGCTGGAAGGGAAAGCCTCACACACCTGGCAATGAGTGATGCCACCACAGACAGTGTGCACCATGGCTGGTAGTAGAGACGCACACAGTGGCTGTGAGTTCTGGTAACAGCACCTAGAGTGAGAGAGTGAGGCGGGCAGGACAGGCACGAGCAGGACCTGTCACCTCGAGGTACTTGTTAACATGTTGAGACTGTTTTTCTGAGACTTTATAGATATGTATGCACAGGAATATATACGCACATGGGAACCCATACGTAACACAAAATATCCAATGGTTTGGGACTCAGAAAACCAAATTCAGGGCAGTAGGGTTGTTTGCTTAACCACTGATACTGTGCAAGTGCCTTTACCCACTGAGCCACCTCACCAGCCCAGCCTTTTATCTTGTATTTGCTATTCTGTTCCCTATACAAGAACTCACAGGTTGATATTACGATGACATAACATACCAACTCATCTGTTTTAAACCAAACACAGTTTTCAAAACAACAACACTCAAGTTAACATGCAGCAAGAACTTAAAAAGTTAGTGTGTCTATCCAGCCAAACGGATTTCAAGCACAGTTTACAAACACAACTCTACAGTGAGAAGAAAGCACCGTTCAAGTTAGACTGAATTACAAACTTTGGTAACATGGTGTCCATGTAGATCTGAAGCCACCATTAGACCACTGCCTCTGCAGTTACTCTGAAGAAACAAGCCCTCCTTCCTGCACTTGCTGATGTAGCAGCAAGGAAAAGGAACTAATATAGTCAGCAGTTCCACAACGGTGGGGAGATGAAGCCTGGGACGGACTGTGGCTAATCCCTGGGAGGCTCTGCTCAGTAGCTAGAAAACAGCCGACTGAGAAAAGGAAGACCAAGCTTGGCCACACAGTGCTGTCCTGACAATTAGGGCCGACAAGCTGTGTGACACTTCTTACCCCAATGCTGACCCGCCATGCTTCTGGGTTTCTGATGACAGGCGCTCATCACACTGTGACTGACTGAATGTCCAGAACTTATGAAGCACAAGATGATGCATGACGGCTGGAAGCAGGCTAGAGCTGTGGCCCAGCCTGGTATAGCATTCACCAGCATGAGCAAGACCGTGGGTTCCACCCCAGGAAAAGAGGAAGGAAGAATAGTGGGAAGGAAGGAAAAGGAGAAAAAATAAAGTATTAACACCATAAGTGTATTCTAAAATATTGGCCTCATGGTTGGTGGCTGATTTGTAACACAGGCAGATCTCATCTTGATAAAGCTATAAAATGACAATAATTGTGCGCCACCACATCCCAGGCACCAAAACAAAACAAGCTACTAGGGATGAGAGAGAACAAGACCAGTGAGGGCTGCTTCTGAGATGGATATCTTTATGTAACATCCTGCCCAACACATACCCACACCAGAGGAGAAAGAATACGGGTCAGTCACGCCTGGAACCAGAGAGAGACAGAACCCAACCATAAGTGTCATCTACAAAAACACTAGTCACCCAGCCTAGCTTCACTCCACCCCAGTGAACAACTAAACTGTGCTGTGATCATCTAGCTGCTGGCAATGACCACACCCAAAAGAGGCAAAACTGAGATGGATCCCCACACAGTCTATCCTAGAGTCAACAGACTTTCCTCACCCACTACTGCCTTGGTCACAAACCCTGAGCACCAGCACTTGAGATCTAGACCAAATGTGATCAATATCCTATCATGGTTAAAACTAAATCAACACATATATTATTGTAGCGATGACATTATATTATATGTGACATACATAATATATAACTCCTGGGACATACACCTAGCCTGTGCTACAGAAAAGGATATCAGAGCATAAGAAGATTATGGCTTATTCCAAGATTCAAGCTAATAAAAAATAGAGCTTTGGAAACAAACCTAACAAAAACCTATGAACAATCACTCCAGGCTCACTTCTGTAACAAAACACAGATCTAAAAACTGGAAGCCCAAGACTCAAGACCTCCTGCGACCTCTCTCTTTGACTTATAGACTTTCATCTTCTGTTGCAGGATATTTGATCACATTGTGAACCCCAAGATTGTGAACCGGAAAGACCAGCTTCTTGCTGTGGTGTGGCTCAGTCTTAGCCACACCTTTAACACGAGAGCTTCCGGTAATCAAGCTCAACCACAGGTCAAGAGATGGATCAAACAACCAGTCGACGGAGATTGAAAACAGGAAACGCCAGGAAAGAGAAAGGGGGGTCTCTGAGTTGAAGGGTATTTAAGACAGCACAGAGAAGGAGCAGGAGCTTTTTCCTTCTGGGACATCGGTAGGTGCTTTCTCTGCCTCTCTGAGCTAGCAGGCTTTCACCACAGTCTCTGTCTCCTGAGTCTTCATTTGGTAAATTGAACATTTGGAATTTTGTTTTTAAAATAGCAATCTTCTCATTGTGCCCTCTTGGGACCCTCTCTGGGTGTCAGTC
Source organism: Rhabdomys pumilio (assembly GCA_030674055.1). Taxonomy (NCBI): domain Eukaryota; kingdom Metazoa; phylum Chordata; class Mammalia; order Rodentia; family Muridae; genus Rhabdomys; species Rhabdomys pumilio. The sequence goes on along the minus strand of JANHMN010000002.1, from coordinate 90,852,644 downwards.
CTTGGCATTCCTTCCTATTTATGTAAGGACAGTTCAATGGATAAGAGTCCTGTCTTTATGGCCTCAATTAACTTTGTTTATCTCATTAAGAGACCTATGTTCAAACATATTCACACTGGGAAGTAGAGCTTCAGCATATGAATATAGGGGCAGAATTCACTTCATAACAAATAATGACTGACTTCCAGCAGAGGCCAATGCCTGCTGCAAACTTATACAAGAAAAAATAGCAACCTAGTAACAGGACAGAGGTAATGCAGATGGCCCTGGAACCCATAAACAGAGGAACTGCCAAGTAGTATTCCCAAACCAGGCTCCTTTTAAAAGTTACCAAAGCACTAAGTGAAATATAATTAAAATTTGTTTTTAGACCCCTCAAGAGGGAGCCTGCTAAGCTATTTACTGGCCCTCCTTACCTCAGGGCCAAGAGAACTGAGTTTTCAAAAGTACTAACAATATTTTTGATTTATAGAATCCATTTCCTCTCTCCAAAGAGAAAAGGAGCCAAACACAAAATCTCCTTAACATGCTGCTTACTGAAGAGGAGCAGAGTACTATGCTGCTTCCCAATGGGCCACATGATACATTACTGTTCATTACACATTACTCACAAAGCACCCACAGTGTTAGTGTGTGGGAAATAAACTCCTTATGGTCCATCATGGGGGTCTATCTGTCCATGTTAATTCCTTTCCCAAGCCCAACCTGGGTCAACTGCAGTTCAAACTGCTGCAGAGCTGGACAGAGTCCAGTGACAGACCTTCTACCTCCAGCCTGCATGGTGTTCATTCTCTCTAGGCAGAGGCCAAGGCTCAAAATCTCAATGCCTGCGTCTAGCCAGGATGGATCTTCTTCAGGCCCCACTGTTAGCCATCACAATGGGATCTCTTGATGGGGGTTTGCCACTCCCTACCATGCATATCCCATAATTCCAGCAGCCCAGGAGCACCGAAGAGATACTCTGGTTACCTCTTGGGGAACGAGCCCAGTCAGGGAGGTGGCACCATGTCAGCAAAGAAACATGGGAGGACTGCTAATGTGGTCAGAGCGGGGTAAGGAGACCTTGCCCTTGCCAGCAGAGAAAGGAGCTCAGGTGCCCTTTGTTGACTCAGAGCAGCAGTAGAGGAGCAGTGATACCACCAGAGAGTGGCAGGGACCCAAATTCACAAAGACCTAAGAGATCTTTCTGCAGGCCTCACAGGGATTAAAAGCCTGCCCTCTCTAGAACCAAGGAGGTATGTGGTTCCTATGCACATAAGACTTAACTGGAAGTTAGAAGCTACACTCAGACTGAGAAAGGTGCAAATTCAAGCTGGAACCCAACACTCGCCATGTTTCCAGCCCTATCAGAGTTTGAAGATTGCAGCCCACGTCACACTTACCTACTGCCCAGTCTCCCTGTGCTAGTTTGTCAACTTGACATGAACTAACAAATAGCTGGGAAGAATGGTCTCCATCAGACTGTTCTGTGGGCATATTGTGAGACATTCTCTTGATTAACGACTGATATGGGAGGGGAGGTCCAGCCTACATAGTAAGACTCTATCTCATAAAAGCAAGCAAAGAGCGCCATGGAGAGCAAGCCAGTAAGCAGCTTTCCTCCATAGTTTGTCTCTGTTCCTGCTGGGGTTCCTGCCTTGGCCTCCCTCAGGTGCTAGCTTGCACCCACACAGCTGTGCCATGCACCCTCTCTAGCACTGGGTGCCATCAAGATCTACAGTTACCAGATCATACAACAGCTCTAAAATACATAAATGATTCTGACTTTTTAAGATCACAGCTTTCGAGATGTAATCTGCATTGCTGTCTGTAATGCAGCCTTCGGATGGACCCACTGCTATCCTCAGAAGGATGGCTGGGTCTGCTTGCCAAGGACCCCAATAGCTGGGTGTAATAACTGCTCATTCCATCACAGAAGGAACCTCTTCTGAGTAACCAGCCACTCCTCCCAGGCATTTGCATTCATTTTCCCCCCCAAATGCACACGGCAGACAAGCTGAGTATATACCATGGGGAAGGGGAAGACTAAGGAAGGAGGCTCTGGAATGGCCATGGGGAAGCCACCCATGCTTGGTGAAGACTTTCCAGTGCTGACACTTTTAGGTCACCGACTCTCATTCCAGTACTGCCTCACCTATGCTTGTTCTGTCAGGAAGCCCGATGAACTCACTGGTTCCCAGGGTGAGGCTTGTGGAATGGTTCTTTTCTTTCTGGTTAGGAATTTATGAGGAGGGGCAGATGTTGTTCACATTTCTCCAGGAAGGGATTTTAGCAACAGTCCCAATACTGTGGCCTCAAGCTCCTGTAAGAAGCCACAGCTATATAGAAGAGCCTGCAGACTGACATTGGCTAACTAGGATAGCTCAACTGGAGGAGTCTGAATGTCACAGGCAGAGCTCTTTGCTGCATTTAATAGTCATCTATCATTAACTGCTATATCTGCCCTAAGATCTTCATAACTGCTATATGAAACTCTCAAGATAGTCACAAAGCCTGAAAGAACTCCAACTTGTACCAGTTTTATATGCTAAGAATGTGCCAGTACCTAAACCCACTGAGAAAACCTCTGCCTGATGCCCCTACAATACAAACACAGTGACTATGTTTTTCTTCTGTCCTGTAATGTCTTCCATAGTGGAATGTGTTGTGTGAGGTAACCCAGCACGAATGCTGCCATTCTCATTTGGCTCACAATAAACTATTACTATATCCTTTAAATAAGAGACATTGCTTTATGTTGACAGTTAGCATTACCCATTTCAACCATATATATTAATCGATTTTTGGTATTGTCTTAGTTTGGTTTCTATTGCTATCATAAATATCATTATGAAAAGCAACCTGGTGAAGAAAGGTTTTTTTACCCTCAGTCTATCTGTAAGGCAAGTCAGGGAAGGAACCTGGTAGAAGCCGACTTCCTCTCCATGGCTGGCTCGGCCTGGATCACTGCTCAGGACCAGTGCCCGGGACCACTGCCTCCAATGCACTGTGCCCTCCCAAATAAATTATTAATATCAAGAAAATGCCCCACAGACTGGCCTAAAGGCCAACCTGCTGTAGGAATTTTCTCAGCTGAAGTTCCCTCTTCCCAGATGACCCTGGCTATGTCAACTTAACAAAAAACAGAGCCAGCACAGGTATCTACATAGAGTTAAACCGCCAGCATGTCTAAATCATTTTCATCGTCTAATAGGGAGCCCCATCCCCTTAGCAAGAAGCTGACACTCAGAGCCTGCCTCCAGTGCCATCCTCAGTTGCAGGGACACTCTTCTGGAGGGACATTTCCATGTGGATGACTGGTGCTGTGTGGGTGGAGTACAGCCTGCCTCACCCAACCCAGTGCCAAGGATCAGTCCTCTTTCAGGATGACAAGAGTAGCAAGAAGTCAACGTTCACTGTAAAAGCATCCATGTCACTTCTGTGCCTTGCTCAGCTTCCTAAAGAAGCTCTTCAGACAGCAATCCACCGAAGTCAGAGAGATGACTATGTAATCCTCTAAATATAACTCAAGATGTCATTGCCACAAGGTTCTAGCAGCTGAAAAGCAGGGATGTGGTGGGGCGGAGGGTTGGAAGCAGCCCTGAGAAGTCCCCTCTGAGGAAGAAACAGAGAAAAAGGTGGATGGGACCCCAAGCCACTCACTCACTACCCAGGGTGCCCATTAGCCTACCATGCCATTGAAATGCAACATTGCCTGGGGCAACTGTGTCAAGCCAAGGATGTGGGGACTCTGCAGCAGAGTGGCACAGAGATAAGAAGCAGTTCAAGGCACAAAGCCAGCCAAAGTTGACTTTGCTTCCCCATGTGGCCTTCCTGTGGTACTCCAGCAGGGATACTTAAACCAAGTAGACTTAATGGTCCCTTCATTGGGGAGAGGGGAGCTTTTATACCAATAAAAATTTTTTGAGGTATTTTAAATTTAAGTACAAAGGCCAGAAAATGGGGGTGGGAACAGAGCCATAAAAGAGACAATTTAGTTAATGGTGTCAGGCAAAACCAAAATAATGATGTTTATGGGCTGGGGACATGACTCAATAAAAACACTTGCTGCACAGCATGAGGACCTGAGTTCAAATCCCCAGCACATCAAAAGCTGGGTGTGGGCAAGCACA
>JANHMN010000002.1:90830218-90843532 GCA_030674055.1 Rhabdomys pumilio | reverse complement strand
CAAGGACAAAGGCAGAGAAGCAAGCCAAGAAAGGAACAAGACCTCCATATGGCCCATAGACGCTCCATGACAGGACAGCTGGACAGTCTGGATGGCCAGACAGGTGGCCCTCTATCACCTCTCTGTGAGTGACCCATCTGTGTGTCTGGCAGAGCTCAGACAAAAACTGCGAAGTGACTCCTGTTCTGAGCAAGACAGCCAGCTGGAAGAGTCACAGGTCACAAGAATCAGTCCTCTCAAGAGGCAGGACAACAGGGGAAATCACAGTCTTTCCCCTCCTGAATGGAAACAGTGATTGTGCTGTCTGCAGGCTGAGACTTCATGGCAGGGTCCTGGAAAAAGGACAAAGTTCCTCTGGATGCAGATGAGGCATCCTATGCCAATGAGCCGTGTTAGGAGTGTCCCTGAGGTACCCCGAAGCAGAGATCCTAGACCAAGGACAGAAACTGTCACCTTCACAGTTGGCCTCAGACCACATTATTTATGACTTAATCCATGCTGTTCAACTGCACGGCCCTTCCCGGTCTATACACCTTCATACACACTGTTGGGCGAAGCTAACGGTAGGAATGGTCACACAGGTACAGAACTCAGGGCAGAAAAAGCATGTGGAATTCTCAGATTCTCTGGCCTCTGTGTCTTTATAAATTTGCCCAGGTTCATTCCCCTTTGTTTGAGACAGGGCTTCACTGTGTAGCCCTTGCTGCCCTGGAACCAGGTTGACTCCAAACTCAAGAGCTCTACTTGCCTCTGTCTCCCGAGTACTTGAACTAAAGTCATGACCACCACACCTGGTTTTGAGTTTGTCCCCTCTTAACTGCAGTGACTACCTGGGAATTAGCTGGGAAAAGGCTATGATAAACTGGATCAATATCAAAACCAACCCTAACCCAATTTAGCACCAAAACTCCGGCACTGAACTTAGAACCTGCCAGCTCCTTCCCCCTCTCCTCTTTCTCAACTGGATCCTTCACACCGTAGCATGAATGCCCTGCCCAGCACACCCTAGTAGGGGATGTTTCTTCCATGATACTCCAAGACCATCTTTGGCTAACATCCACGAAACAGGCCACTCTGCGCTCTACCCTAGCCCTCTATCACTTCTGGCTGCTCTTTGGCAGTGAGGGCTTGCTGCTGAGCTCTGCAGCCACAGTACCTTTCTCAGGACCTGTCACACACATGATGCTCCAGAAACATTTGTTCTAGTTTGGTGATACCCTCACCACATCCTCAACCAAGCCTCCTATCTCTACTGCTGCTCTTCCCAGTACTAATAATACTGCCACTCTGGATCTTGGGGCAGGGCTGGAATATCCCACACACTTAACCCAAAATATATGGGTGCTTAAGTCTGTTCTGTAAGATGGTATAGCACGTGCATACACTCGTCTGTATATCATCAGTGGTTGACTTACGAAGCCTGACACAATGCAAGTGATACCCAAGCCCTTGTTGTACCCTGTTATTTAGAGAATATCCAGAAAACCCCTGAACATGTTCCATATACACAGTTTTTGAGACTCCTCTAGGCTGGCTCGGAACCTCACTATATAGCCAAAATTGACCTCAAACTTTTGATCTTCCTGCCTCCAGCTCCCAGTACTAGGGTTACAGTCATGCACCACCATGCTTGTTTTTATGCAGTACTAGGGATTGAAGCCAGAGCTTTGTGTGCTAGACAAGCACTCAACTGAGCCGCATCTCCAGACCTCAAGCTCTTGGCCAAAGCCTTATGGGTGTAAGCTGAGGAGCTCTGTCTTGTTCACTGGTTATAAGCCTGAGAAGAAGGCAAGTCAAGCCACCGTGACCATGTCACACCTGCCCACAGGAGACAGTCTCAGACCAAGACCCACACAGAGGAGAACAAGTGCTCACACCTGACAAAAACTGCCTGTGTCATGTGAGCCATTCACCCTTCCTACACAGCCAATTCTCATTGTTTTCTGACATTGCTGACAGTGCAAGGCCTTAGGTGACACACATCCCTCTGAGGGAGAATCCATACTGAAGTAGTTAACGACACCCTTGGAACAGAAGCTCCTATAATGCAAGTCACTGAGTAAGCGCTGAATGAGCATCCAGGAGCTTGATGCCCGTGCCCCCGCCTGCACCCAGCACTCTTCCTCTGTACTTACATAGAAGTGCGTTGACCTGAGACAACAATGACAGCGAGGTATCTCTTCATGCCACTGAATCACTGAGCTGACAGGCCCTTTATGTGACACTTAGTCACTAGAAAGCACACTGTGGTGAGGAAAGGTGTTTGCAGATGGGTGTCACTTCAGAGTGACAAACTGAAAGTGTAGAATGTGAAGTCCCTACCTACACTCATTTCGAAAAGTTCCTGTGCCTCTCAAAGTTCCACTACGCTCTCCTGACCCATCCTGCAAAATGCTGAACATGGCCAATTCTTGATTCACTCATACCATAGCGGGAAAAATGCAAGAACAGCAGTGGGAGGGGTCGCTATGGATAAATGTGTCTGTGTGAACTCCACTGCCCAAAAGAAAATACCGTAGTTCAAGTCAGCTCAGGCTGCTTCTACAGCTTTGGATACCAGCTCACTTCCAAATGAGAAGTTATCAGTCAAAAAAGAACATACAAACAGCAGTAAATGTCCCAACAGTGCCAGACCAGAGGGAAACATCATGGTTAAACTTCTACTGAGCTGGGAGAGGCTCTGCAGATAATTTGAGTGTTAGCAAGCATAAGGACTGGAACTCAGAGTTCCTAGGACCCACACAAACAGAAAAGCCAGTGGCAAGGCAGCCAGCTGTGTAGCACTGAGGAGGCAGAGAAGGAGGGTCCCAAGGGCCATCTGCCTACACTGTCACAGACATTGAGCTCTGCGTGCAGCAGGAGACTGCGCAATCAGAGATGGTACCCAGTATCCATTCTAGGCCTCACACACATGCATGTTCATGCATGAATATCCACACATAGGGACATGCACACCTACACAGGCTTACCGCACACATCCATGCAAGAAAAACTGACTTAAGAAATCTCTCAAACCTACCCATTTCACCTGCCTTAAAGTCCTGCTGTGTGACAATTCACTCCTGTGTGAGTTCCTTTCTGTTGTCCTTCCTGCTGCTTCCCCTTTTATTTGCTTGCTTGTTTGTTTGTTTGTTTGTTTGTCTGGGTGTTTTGCCTGTGTGTATGCCTGTGCACTATGTGTGTGCAGTACCACAGAGGTTAGATGAGGTATCAGATACCCTGGAACTGGAGTTACAGACAATTGTGAGCATGCAAGCACTAAAAGTCAAACCTGGATCCTCTGAGAGAGTAGCCAAGTACTCTAAGCACTGAGCCATTTATTTCTCCAGAGGCCTCAGCAGCTCCGTTTGGACCTCTCCTCTCCCACCACCCTCTCAGTCATCCTTATGACATTGCTTGTACATCCACATCCATTCCTACCTCAGCGTCTTTATATAGTCTCCCTACTGTCTAGACTAGAGTCACCTCCCCCCAGATCTTGGGAGAACTGACTCCTTCCAATCTTATGCTCTCTGTGCTCCACACTGCACCTAGGGTTAAATGCTTCTCTGCTCTGCAAGTTCCAATTCTGCACCCTCAGAAGATCTGGCCTCTGCCCTATCACCTTCAACAAGCTGCCCTCCCACATTCCTAGAGACGTCTCCTCCCAGCAGGAAGACCTGAGTCTGAATCACAGCAAGGTCAAGAAGAAGAAAAAGAAGTGTGGTTGTGTATGTCTGTAATTCTGGTACTGTGGAACAAGAGGTCCTGGGAACTCACTGGCCAGCTAGCCATAACACTGGGCTTTGTGTTCACTGAGAGGCCCTGTCTCATGACACTAAGTCAGAGAGCAACAAAGGAAGACACCTGAGAACCAACTCTGAACCCACACACACAAATAAAGAAATAAATAAGGTCCTTATTCTGCCTTTCCAAAAGACCCAGAGTCTTATAACCTTTTGAAAGACTGGCGTCCAACTTGTCTAAGAGAGCGCACCAACCCTGGATTCTCCATCTACCATCAGAACCAACAAGTACATGATGGTGAGCTCTTCTGCCCTCCAAGACCTCCAGAGAAAGTCTGTCTCCTTTCACTATGCTGCTCAACTCAGACACTAGCACAGAGCAGGGATCAAGAGTGCATGTGACAGACACTATTTAAAGCACTCAGCCCAGAGTCAGCAAAGCAACTACAGTCAGGTGCTATCAGAGACTAGAAGCCTCTGGGCCAGCTCCAACCTCCTGGGCCTTTGTTTTCACTGACTTTACCCACACATTAATTTACCGATTACAAACTCCTCCTACTCCTCTCTGTATACCAAATTTTAGCAATGCACAGACAGGCCAGTTCACTGATGTATTGTCTGTAGCTGTCTTCTCACTAGGACAGCTTCAGTGGTCATTAGAGAGACCATATGTTCTATATAGCCGGAAGTATTCACTCTCTAGCCTTTGACAGAAAATGTATGCCAACCTCTGGAATTTCGGGAAAGTCAAGATGCCCCGGCCAAGCCCAAAGGCCAAGTCAAATAGATGACTATTTCAGATAGTTGCTATCAAGAAAACAAGGCATGGTACCAGGATAAACAGGGGGAGTGGACTGACAGGACACCTCTGAGGCAGTGACATTTGTGCTGGGCCTGAAAGGGAGCCAGCTGTGACAGGACTGGGAGACAGCACTCGGGAGGGGAACCATTAAACAAAAAGCCATCAAGTTGGAGCAGGCTGGCATCAGTCACAGTCCAGCAGAAAGCAGATGGTACAGAGGGGAGTTAGAGAGACCTAACGGGAGTGCTGAGAGCAAGGGAGAAAGGGACGGCGGGGCTGGCCGTGCAGAAAGCCCAAGTTCCAGGCTCAGCAGGCCTGCAGAGCTAGGGTAGCAGTGGGCACTAGGCCTAGAATGACAAAGCAGCCATGCACTTAGTAAGATGCAGACAATGATGGGGGTAGGAGCCATTGCGAGATGTGCAGTGGGCCCAGAAGACCCCAAGAACTCACTGGCTAGGCAGTCTAGCTGACCCAGAAGGATATGCCTCAGGTCTTTCTCTGACCTCCTCATGTGCAGGCCCATACCCTGAGATTTACAAAAAAAGAAAACCAATATGGCCAAGAATCTTACCACTTCTTTCAGTGAAGTTTCAGTATTCTCTTTTTGACAGGGAAGTTTAATCTGAGACATTTGATGCCAACACTTTGAGAGGGAGGTGGCAAAGGCTTGCCAAAGCCTCAGGTGGCTACTCAGCACTCGGGCACTGCTGGGCAGGAACTGGTTTGTACCTCTGTTCAGAGAAGCAGTCAGATACACAGTGCACTGAGACCCCATCTCTAAGGATGGCAGGGGTAGAACTCAGCCAACTCCCCAAAGGACTCAGTAGGCTGTGCACACCTGGAATGGGGGATTAAACTGAAGGTTAGCTTGGCTGGGAGTCTGACTTACCTGTGTAGATGGCAGCCATTGCTGGGAGCCAACGAAGTCCTTTGTTAGACTGGTGTCCTCAGCAGGGGTCACTTGGAACCTTCACTCAAGCTAAGTACTGAGACAATCAACTAGCAGCACCTCTACCTGCAGTTTATTCTAGAGCTGCCCTGCAGAATGTATGCTACAAATCTCAGTCTCCACTCCAGTCACTCTCCCTCAGAGGAGCAACTTGAGTCCACAGGCAAAGGAGACACCCTCCCAAGGCAGAATCAAGCCAACAGTAACAATCCTAACCACAGCTACAAGAGTCAGGATCAGCAGGGCCAGTCCCATCTTCCCCAGTGTCCCCAATTTGCAAATGAGGGAAACAGGAACAAAGACACCCAAGCTTACACAGTAGGAAGGGAGGGAGTGCACACTGCATTCCCTCGTGTTCTACCTTGCTGCCCACAGCTAGCACACAGCTAGGCACACTGTACATTTGAGAGGAGTCTGCAGGACTACCAAGAGACATAAAAATACTTCAGCAGTCCATCTGGGAGGTCACATCTCTGGCACAGGACAAGCAGTCCACTGGAGGTGGCTACCATTTGTGCATCTGAGAACTCACATTTAACACAGCCTGAGAGCAGTACAACAGGCACCACCATTCCCGGCCTGGGTTGCTGGGAAACTGCAGAGGGTGAAGCACCAGGGCCAATCCTGGAGGCTTCTCAGAGGTGGTGTGACATTACAGCTGGCTCTTGAAAGACAAACACAGCCTACTCTCAGAACACAGGAAGGAGGACACATACAGATAACCAGAGACACAAAGAGATTTTGGAGATGAACCAGTGTGCTATTTCACTAGATACAGACCAGAGAACCACTGAAGTCTTGAAACAAGGGATCCAGTCGGTATGCAGGAGTCAGACCCTGGATCTTCACTTCCTAACTCACACAAACTTGAGCAAGTCTGGTAAGCTGGTTACTTTACACATCACTGTGACAAAACAACAGACAACGGCAATATAAGGGAGGCAGGGTTTACGTGAGAGATCACAGACTGTCCTGACAGAAAAGGCCTGGCCAATCCTGGCCAGCAGCTCCTTGGCAGCAAAAGAAGTTAAGGGAAACCTCAGGGTATATATGGCTCAGGGGTACAGAGCTTGCCTAGCAAGCATAAGGTCCCAGGGGTCCATCCCAACCCCTGAGCACCCGAGTATAACCCACCCATGTCGACATCCTCAGCCTATCTGTGGTTTCACACCACTGTGGAGGTCAATTATAAATGCATTGCTTACTTCCTGCCCCAAAACACCAGGAAGCTTCTTTGCTTCCTGCCTAATGGCTTTCTCCATAAAGCAGAAGAGATTAAACACCAAATAGGGCAGTCAAAAAGCCATTAACACCCAAGTGACAATAGTCAATAGAAGATAAAGTCTGTGGATTATGGTCCTGCTGGACCATCCCAAAGCACCTCAACCCACCCCCTACCCTACCAAGTCCCCCCCCTCCCCGCCCTAATCTGTCTACTGCAGCTTCTTAGGATCAGCTCCCAAGTAAGGAGAACGGACTGAAACAGGGTTTACCTGGGCAGTCCATCTAGAGGGCCACCCACAACACTTAGAGGCCTCTGAGTTAACCCACATCATCAACTCCCAGAGGGGCCTCCCCTAAGGGCTCTGCACTTCCATCCTTTGTGGACTAGGTGAAGAGTGACTTCTGGAAAGAACTCATCACCTGGGCAGTTGGGCAAAGATCACAAAGGCCTGAATCAGTCTGCCTCAAAGACTATCAGCTCTCTATAACTAGCATGGGAGACAGCCAGGCTGTCCCTGCACACAAGGATCCCAGCTAGGACCTGTGCTACATCTAGCTTCCCTAAACTTCTTGATAACTCTGGAGGCATGAAGAAACAGGGAGGGAAACTGAGGCAATGAGACCACAAGGGTTGCATGGGAATGAAGCAGTTCACCTCACAGAGGGCCCCTCACCACACACAATCATCAGCACAGGTGATCCAGGACTGGCAATACTGCAGCAGGGAGACCTTCCTAATGCTGCAAGCCCAGCTTGTGCAGCAAGCAGTTTCACCCATTAAACCATTTTAACAACTTTCTTTTTCTTTTCCTTTTTTCCTTTTTCTTTTTTATTTGGGGGGGGGGGGGTTACAGAGTCTCCCAGAGTCCAGAGTGCATCAGTATGTCCAGGCTAGCTGGCCAGTCCCAGGGATTCCCCTGTCTCTGCATCTCAGCTCTATTACAGATGGGTACTATATCCAGATTTCTATGTGGATACTCCATGTTTGTGCAGCAAGCACTCTGCACACTGACCTGTCTCCGTTCCCCTCCCCACGCCCATCCAAGTCCTCGGCTGTTATAATGATAATCTCACTGCCCTGAGAATGGGGCTTACCACCCGCGCAAACAGCTGTCTGGGTCTATTACTGAGGCAATCTCCTTCACCTACTAATAACCATGTCCTGGTCTCACCTCATTCCTGTGCTCTTGGGAACACATTCTCTGGCTCTTAACCGGAGCTGCTCCCCTAGTGGCTGGCTAAGCTGTATTTGCATGCACAGATAGCCACGAAATTACACTATTACAAATCTCTGAACCAAATACATTCCCTCCTGAGATTCAGTTCTCCCTTATGATTAGCATAGTGCAACAAGCTGCAATCACCCAGGGCAGGGATGGAATAGGAGAGAATGAGAGCGGGGCATGCAGCACAGAGAACCACCAGTGGATGCGTACAAGGTGGGGTGGGGTAGGAAGGCAAGCCTCACTCAAGTGACACCCATGCACTCCCCACATGCTTGCCTGTGACATGATAGGCTCTGGGTTCATGCCCTGAGGATAAATGGATAAATGGTGACCAGGAACTAGCTAGGAGTTTGTTTTGTATTTTTGTTTGTTTGTTTTAACCAAATACAGAGGACGTGAAGTTAGCTATAACCACAGTAAGTGGTGCTGTCATGATTAGACTCTGCAGGTCTCCACAGCCTCTCTGTTTTGATTACATTTTCCCCAGCCCACGGTATAAGGTAGAAAGGCTAGGAACTTGAAGATGTAGGACCTAGCTGGCAGCAGAGGGCCACGAGGGGCAGGTCCTGGTGCTGGCCACACTTCTTGGTCTCTGACTCACCCCACCACCATGCCCATCACAGTCACACCCTCTCTGCTGTAATGTCTGGGACCCTCCAAACCCAGGAACTAGAGCAAGCCCCAATCAGCGAGGAGAAAAATATCCGATACAACTGTAAAGAAAAGGCTACTGGAACCAACTCTGCTCTGTTTTGGGACTTGAGAACCAGGAAACCAGTTCCCATTTCAGAAGGAATGGGACAGCTGACTCTAACAAAGCCACCAGACCTGGAAGATCTCTCTTCATCCTCAGAAGTAAATGTGAAGGGGTTTCCCTCCCTTTGTGGGCAATTATATAGTAAGCACACTGCCAAATTTTTAATAAAAAAAAAAATGCTGAATTTCGGCGCTTTTTGAAGGGGAAGCAGAGAGGGAGGGACCTCCAATTATTTATGTCAAAATCTGCAAAAATAAAAAGATTTTTACATCTAATTGTGGGTGACACTTTACTAGAACATTCCCTAATAAGAGCTCTCCCAGCAGCTCACGCTTCTAGCTAGAGGAAGCCACAGCCAACAGTCAAAGCTCAGGAGGCAGGAGGACAAGACATCAACAGTCAGACAAATGGCCTTCTGTCTCCTTCGGAGCCCAACAGTCTGTCTTCCTGCCACACTGCCTGACTACCTGAAACCACGTTTAAAGCCACATGTCAATGTTCATTGCAGAGACTGAGAGTGAAAGGCAACCCTCAGGAAGGAGCCTTGGGACTGCCTGCACTGCCATAGAGCAGGAGACCATGAAAACACAGAGGGGAGCTACAAAGGAGGCTCAGGAAGAACACAGCCCAGCCCTGGAAATGAAGTGAGCGGCCTCTTTCAAAGTATCACTGTCCTTGGCTGCTAACAGCCCCAGCTGAGCCAAGAGAAAAAGGAAAAGGCCACAATATGGGATATGATCACGGAAATATTCTATGGCAGTCACAGAACAACAAAGGCACTCTGGTGGCCACAAAGAGCAGATGTCAGGAACCGTCCAGACAGTCAGCAGGCAGACAGACACACACAGAACATACTACTAGGTGCAGAATCTAACACTTAGCCTGCCACCACCCGTGACCTAGGAAACAGCAACTCTGGCTCGCTGCTGCTGTGGGGCATATAGGAGACAGAAGAGTCTGGCTCACAGACGGCCTGAAAAATCAATATATGTATACACACACACACACACACACACACACACACACACACACACACACCATTAAAGTAAACCTTAGGAGCTGGAGGGACAGCTCAACATTTAACAGAGCATAACGCCCTTGCAGAGAGGGCCCAAGTTCAGTTCCCAATACTCACATTAGACCACTCATGTCTACCCCTAACTCCAGCTTCAGGGGGTCCAACATTCTCTTCTGGCCTCCACAAGCAACTGTACTCATGTGTACACACATAATTTAAAAATAAACAAATTAAATGTAAAGTAAATATTTGTCTGTTATGAATCTCTAGAGAGGGATTCTCTGTAATGTATGTAAGCTACATTCACCTAAGCCTATTGCAGCGACCAACAAAGTTATAGCTGACACAGGTCAGACTCTCTATGGAGAAGGCCCTGTAGAAAGAGCCTAAGAGAAGCCCTATTGGCCACTGAAGTTCAGAGAAAGGAAGCCACAGACACGTGGCTGCATAGCTAGGAAAGGGGAGGGTTTCCAAAAGGTGTCCACTTTCTCCTCCATAGAAGCAGAGGAAAAACCTTGGTATGGCTGTATCTATGTATCCCACCTTCCTGGGCTACAAACATGCTCTTGGTCAGAGTGAGGGATGCAGTGATACACACATGAGATCAAGAAAGGGAAGAATCTACCACATGGCTATTGTCAGTGCATCTAAGTCTAAGCCACTGCTATTGAAATTACAGAGACAGAGGTGGGCACAAGCAACTGCCCAACCAACAGTAGCTGACAATCTAGGACACACTGGGCACTGGGGACACAGCAGTGGCCAAGCACAACTGACATCAAGGAAAGAAAGGAAGTCTACAGTCAGGGAGAATACAGAGGAGGAGACAGTATGACAAAATTCAAAGGGAATAGGAAGAGAAAGCAAATGGGAAAGAAGGCACAGGCTGGTTTGAGGGCTGAGGATATTCTCCACTAAGAGGTCTGTGGATACTGGTTACAGGCAGAGGAAATAGTACAGACAGTGAGCAGGAAGCAGGCAGGAATAGGTCAGATGTACAGGTCAGGGAAAGGATGAAAGTGGTATGGGCTGATTTATGTTTAAAGGGAACCGTCAGAACCAACTTGAGTGGAATCACTGTGAAACTTCAGACACAGACAGCATCAGGGGATGGCTGCTGCTAACTTTACTACTGACAGTATAGTAGTATGGAGTACGATTATACAGATGTTTTCTGTTTGCTTTAATAGTAGTAGAAATTGAACTCGGAGCCTTAAACATTCTAAGAAAGCATTGTACATTGGCTTCCATTTCTGCCCTGCTCATTAGGTTCTTCCTTAAATCCTTACTAGTTTTCATATATAACTGTGCTAGCAGAATGGCTCAGTAGTTTAGGATACGTGTCACCAAGCCTGATGACCTGAGACAGACCCTTGGGATGCACACGGTAGAAGAAAAAAACTGACAAGTTATCCTCTGATCTCTACATATGCACCACACATGCATGCATCACACATGCATGAACCATACATGCATGCACCACCATACATGGATATACCAAATATGCACTTAATGACATGTACACCTGCAAATAAGTAAGTATAATAAAAACATTTCTAATTCGGTAAGGCTTGTTGGTACATACCTTTAATCCCAGTATTTGGCAGGCAGAGGCAGCCACATCTCTATGAGTTCAAGGACAATTTGGTCTACACAGTGAGTTTCAAGACAACCATGGCTATTTAATGAAACCATGTCTCAAAATTCATATGTCAGCAATAATTTAACGGCAATACCAAAGCACTACAAAAATAGCTAATGTGGTTTTCTAGCCAAAACAAAAACAAATAAAAACCAAAACAGGCCAAGCCAGAGCAATGGCAAGTTAGGAAAAGGCGTTATGGCAGATAAGGCCACAGAGGCTGGGTAAGCTAGGCCATCTGCATGTGTTCAAGACAGTCCTCAACGACAAGTCAAGCAGTTAAATTCTGGGGTTTAGAGGTATACCTCCTTAGAAGAGAGCTCACCTAGCATGTACAGGCCCTAGTTTCAATATCCAGCACCAGCACTCTCCGATTATTTAAAATAAAAAAGTAGCCAAGTACCTAGGTAGCCAAGAAAAGTCATCTTGGCCTGGGCCATGCTCCTCTGGAAACCAAGGTCACATGCCCATTAGCAACAAGGAAAGCGGTTGTCCCACTGCAGCCTCCATCCTACTTGCCCATCATCATCTCTTATGTGTCAGTTAGCTCCTCTTGTAGATAAAGGAGTCAAGACAGATTAGCCACAATTTACACAAATTAACCAAAATCACAGGCTGTGGCCCAGTCAGTGACCCAGGAATAGCCACTTCTTCTCAGCCTGGGGCTTCCTGACATGGTGACCTTAGTAATTACAAAGGAATGACTATGGCAGGAGATACACTCACAAGCAAAAGTTCACTCATCATCCACCATTTTGGCCATAACACCAGGCCACAGGGCTGTGCTTCTAAAGTTGTAGCACTGACTCCTGTGCTAAGTCCTGATGCTTCATAGCCCTAGGCAGCAAAGGGGTGAGGCTCCTATGGATACACGCTGGCACCAGTATGCACCTGGGCAAGATCTGGCCCCTTATTTCCAGCCCTGTACAAATAATTCATCATATCTTGATCGGCCACATTTAACACAGACAACAGATCATTTGGGGAGATAGAGCCTAATCCAAGAGCCACACAACCCAAACCAGGAATAAGCTGTTAGTCCTATCCCTATCCTCTGGAATGCTTCAATCCTGCTTAAAGCTAGGACTCTCCTGTGGGAGTCACCCTCCCACGCCACCTCCACTTTCGCCCTTCGACTATCTTCCTTCCATCAGTACCAGGAATGTATAGAGGGAGATCTGTGCTCAAATCAGATCAGAACACTGTTATCCCTCCTTGAAGGCCTTGACTACTCCCACTGTCCACAGACACAGATGCCCCATGATACAGGGGCTTTTAGATATGAAAGCCCCATAAAACTCATTGCTGAAGGCTTCGTTCTTAGTGTAATGTCTGGGGCTTTTCTGAATTGAGGGGAGCATGAAGGCTCTGCCCTGCTCAGTTACTGATGGTTCTCATATAGATCCGTCACTTGATGGCACTACCAGGGCATGGGGTGGAAACCAGGGAATGAAGCCTGGGTAAGAAACCAGGTTACTGAGGCCCAAAGACTAAACCTTGTGCCCAGCCTTCTGCTGTCTCTCTGCTTTTGGACACCTTAAGAATGACTGCCTCATCTCAGACCCAAAGCAGTGGAGCCATCCCCATGAACAAAACTGAAACCAGGAGCCAAGGTAGATCTCCTTCCTTTTCTCCAGTGTCTGTCACAGCTGACTAACACACACCCAACTCTTCACTAGGGCCTGTGAAAATGTCCCCAGGCCCAATTCCTCACTCCCCAGCTACACCTTGGCATTATGTGCTATAGTCATACAAGCTCCCGGTGGCTTCAGGATGGTTTCTTCTTTTGCGCCTCTCTTCTTCTCACAGGCTGTCCTAGCTGTCTGGAATGCTCCTGTTGGCCTTCTAGAAGAATACCCTTGCACCTTGAAGCCATCCTTGGGTGAAGGCAGCAGTGAAGACTTGTGGATGACATATGATCTATTTACCAGCTGCTTCAGCACCAGCCTCCTGCCTGGAGGCCTCACTTCA
>JANHMN010000002.1:90812561-90830208 GCA_030674055.1 Rhabdomys pumilio | reverse complement strand
CCAGCCTCCCGCCTGCAGGCCTCACTTCACTTCCAACCATAGGTGAGGCTCCTTCTAACTGCTCTCCTTATTTTATAAATGTAAAGAATCAAGAATGGGCATCAAGAATGGGCATGGTGCTGCTGCCCACTTGTAATTTCAGCATTTGGGAGGCTGAAACCACAAGATCACATGTTCCCCTGGAGTACACAGCAACACCTTGTCTCAGCACATAACTAAACAGAGGCAACCTCACTTGTCCAAGGTCACAAAGTGAGCAAACACTTAAGGCAAAGCTGACTATAAACCCCCTGGCAGTCACTGTGGTGACAATCTTACACAGAGAACCCACAGTACCGTTCCCAGTACTACATCACAGCCAAGACCCTATCAAGTGAACTTTTTGTATGAGCGGTGTCTATGTGCCCAGCAGAGGGTACAGATCACTGTCCACCAAAATCTCCTTCTCCTCATTTAGACTGACATTCTCTACTCATAAACCAGTAACCCCATCAGTCAGTCTTAGGCCTCTGAGAAGGGAAGACCTGCAGAATTGCAACCTCCTCAAAAGAGATGACATGGGTCAATGAAATGGATCACCAGGCACGTGCAACCATTACTGCTATGCAGGACCACATGGTGGAAGGAGAGAACCAACTCCAGGAAGATGATCTCTGACCTCCACAAGTGTTCTTACACACACACACATGCACACACATACATGCATGCACATACACAGGTGTGTGTACACACACAGGCATTCATACACAATACTTTTTAAATTTAACACAAAGAAGTTGGGGCTAAAAAGATGGGTCAGTGGTTAAGGCCATTGGCTGCTCTTGCTGTTTGGTTCCCAGCATCCACATGATGATTTACAACTATCTATAGCTCCAGTTCCAGGGCATCTGACGCCCTCTTCTGCCTTACTGGTCACCAGCCACTCACATTATGCACATATGTGCATTCAAGCAAATATACAGAAAATAAAAGTAAATATCTTTAAAAGAAGGAGGAGAAAGTAAGAGGAGGAAGAAAAAAAGGAAGAGGAGGAAGAAGAGGAGGATGGAGGAGGAGGGAAAGACACACTTTTTTGCTGTGTTGAGATTTGAACCCAGAGCCTCATTCATGTTTTACATTTTTCACTGAGCTAAATCACCAGCTCTGAGACACATTTCCCACCTCTGATTCTATCTTCCTTTGGTCTGAAGACAGATGCAATAATAGGGAATTCAGCAGCTATCCTAGACCGTGAAATGACCTGAAATGTAAGCCAGAAACAGTTGAACAACACACAAGAGACAAATATCCCAAGGTTAACTCATTCAACAAACTCCTCATGCGTCCCAGTACCCACGAGGCATCGTGCCTAGAGTAGACTCATCAGTGAGTCAAATGAGACAAAGGTAAGAAATGTACAAGATGAAAAATGCCACACAAAACAAGAAGAGCAGCATAAAAACGCAGGAGGAAGCACTGTTCTGTGGAATTTGAAGGACAAACAATGAGGAAAACCAAGAGTGCAGAAGAGGTCCTTCCCAGACAACCTGCAAAAAGAAACTGCACTCAGTGCACGCAGATCTATGTTTAATAATAACAGCTAGAGACAACAATTTGATACCTCTAGAGAGTATATAAGTCAAATTACAAAATTTGTTTTTAGTGTCCTCAATTTTTTTCATGATGGCGGTAATACTTGAAGTCTTATATCTAATCAATTATTACAAGTAGATGTTATTCATTTTTTATTTTAGAAAATTAAAATATATACATGTGATTTGATACCCTTTTAAGATTTCTAGTTACAATTACTTTAACAACAAAAACAATTAAAAATGTAATTAGTTATTGCCTATATTATCTTTTTGTGCTTGGTGTTCCATATCAGATTAAGATAAACAAAACTGGCTATTACAGTCAGACATTTGAGATGTTTTGTTAACAATTTACTATTACCCATGTTACTAGAATTCCTTATAATCCTCAAGGACAAGGTATTACAAAATAGATATTGTGGAACTTTAAAATAGTGTCTTCATGACTCTCTGAGTGTGAGAGAAGCGGCTGCTGTTGCTTCTGCCCTGGTTTTACAAGAGCTCTAAAAAATTGGCTTTTAAAACAAAATAGGGGGAGCTACACCCCCAAAAGGAGTCTCCCAGAAATACTCTCCATCATGCCTTGTTTGTTTTTAATTTTCTAAATCTGGATGCTCATGGCAAATCTGCTGCTGACTGCCTTTAGCATGCTGAGACCAATAAAAATTATGCCACAGTTATGTGGAAGGACCCTCTTACCCTTAAATGGAATGGCCCAGACCCAGTTCTCATATGGGGCCGAGGACTGATATGCCTGTTTCATACCAAAAAAGGCACAGCTAAATGGCTGCCAATAAGATTAATGAAATAAATAGATACCCCCACAAAACAAGGCCCAATTATAAATAAGGTGAGTAAGAACTGACATCCAGGGAAGAGAAATCTCCCTGATAATTTCCTTCTTTTTCCTTTCCAGGTAAAAATGAATCACCCATGGTGTTTGTGGTTGGCAGTTCTAATCCTGATGCTGGCCTCTGGACTTACACTACTCAGACCTTTGATGAGTCATTGACAAGGACATCAAACAGCCAGAGACTGACATCACTAATCTGAAGAAATCCCTCATTTTACTGTCTGAAGTGATCTCCAAAAAATGCAAAGGACTTTATTGGACTTGATTTACTCTTTTACAATAGAAAAGATATGTACAGCTCTAGACTGTGTACAGCCCTTAAAGAAGAATGCTGCTTTTACATAGACTGGACAGGGATGGTTAAAGAGAGCATGAAAAAGGTCAGAGAAAGCCTTGAGAAAAGACAGAGAGAAAGAGAGAGAGAGAGAGAGAGAGAGAGAGGAAGGAGAGGAGAGAGCTGGTACAAGAATTGGTTTTCAACCTCTCCATGATTGTCAACCCTACTTCCTTCCTTTTTGGGACCATTAATTGGGTTACTTCTGCTTATTTCTTTTGGTCCCTGGGCCTTAAATAGGCTTACTAACTTTATGAAGCAACAGATAGATAATTTGAAAGCAAAACCTACTCAGACACATTATCATTAGTTAGCTATGGAGGACCACGAGACTCAAGACAAGGTTGTTACTCTATCCAGGGTGTTCCCAAAACACATCTCCACTCAACCTAAAAAAGGGAACTTCCACCCCTAGACCACGCAGAGAGAGGCCACCCAGAACCCCCTCTGACTGGCAATCTAAATTCTTGCTTAGGCTGTGAGGCTAAGCACTGCAAGGGAATATATATAAAAATTAAAAATATCTTTTTGGGTTCCCTGAGGGGCAAGCCTGACTGCATAGGGGTTGATGTCAAAAGTATCCTCTCTCCAGGAAAAAGACATCAGGATGGGTATGGCCCTCACGCCTCACTGAACAACAACAGCAGGACCAGAGCCATTACAAGGTCCCCTTTAATTACTGGAGGTCAGGCCTCTATCTCCGCCTTTGCAGGATTAGAATTGCCATGGACCTTCTATTCTTGGAGAAGGGAGGAGATGTCAGGGGCAGCCCTGCTTATACACTGAAGGCCTAAAATCAGCCATAGGCCAAAAAACAGCAATAGGCCTGACATACATGCCTGCTAACACAAAGTCTTGGGCCTCTGTGAAAAAACACTGAAACAGATGGCTAGAAGCTATTGTAAACAAGCAGCTTTGGTGGAAAGTTGCCAGG
The DNA here is from genome assembly GCA_030674055.1 of Rhabdomys pumilio. Classification (NCBI taxonomy): domain Eukaryota; kingdom Metazoa; phylum Chordata; class Mammalia; order Rodentia; family Muridae; genus Rhabdomys; species Rhabdomys pumilio. The sequence continues at coordinate 90,826,513 of JANHMN010000002.1, read as the reverse complement.
CTGAATAGTCATAGACCTTGTAGATAGGTAGCCTTGGTGGATAGTACCAACTTAGATAAAGACAAGTGAATCATAGGCAGAGTCATAGTGGCCTGTCCCCTGAACTTTCACCCAGCTGATACTCTGTTCTGGAAGATATCTGTACTCCCTCTGAACACCTACACTTCTGCGTCATCCCCTTCCCCACATCCTATCTCTATGTGCATATAACCCCTGTGTGAAAACAGTAAAATCATAAGTTTGATCAGCCTATAGACAAGCCGCTGTTTTTTGTGTTTGCTTGTCCCCCATCTTCTCTTTCAGGTGATCTCCCTGGACCCCTGTTTATTGCCCTGCTGGACAGGTCAGAGCTGAGCATTCAGTGAGGTTAAGTTCGCATTTTCTACAGAAAATGTACCTGAAGAAAGGTCCATCTGCATCAAAGAAAGCATACTGCACTTTGGAGGGTTGCCAGCAGTAGAGCAAGTCCAGTATATCCGAGCCTCAGCTCCACGTCATGCAAACCCATGAATGCAATCTTTGCAGCACATAAAATCTGCAAAATTCCAGAGCCACTAGACCTGACAGTTGTCTTTCTTTAAACCACATGGCTGCTGTGGCCAAAAATATCTCCCTCTGCCAAGCTTCCTGTTGCTCACTCTTTGGCTCCAAAATAACAAGAAGCGGCTTGGCAGTGATGTCATACTGCCACTGTCACTGCCTGTAAGGCACTCACATGCTGACTATATTTAAGACCCAGGCTTCATGTCAGTGACACAGAAATTGCCACCTTGTGAGCTGAACTGTACTGGAAAGATTTGAAAAGTTACTTTCTGTGAATAAGCAGGTTGCATATGTTGCCTTCTCTCAGGGCAGAGGAAGAGCCCAGTGGTCAACAGCAAGGCATTCCAGCCCCTGGCTCTCACTGTTTCCATAGCAGCAACATCTCTCCAATGGGTCACCTGCTCAGGGCTCTCTGTCATCCCTCCACACTGCTCTGTAAATTTAATTCTGTCCTCCACATCTTCCCGTGAACTTTTGTGACGGTACAACTCCCCCACTCCTGCAACAGCTGCAGACTTCTCCATCTCAATGAGCTGCCTAGACGGTGGTGTGGCTTCTGTGGGGAACACCTGTACTGGGTACTAACATGTCTGCTGTTCACGTACATAGCATGAGCACATGCTTCCAAAGGCTGACACTCACACAAATGCACCTTCCTACTCATTCCCCTGAATTCCAGTTCCTCAACAGAGTCTGAATCTACAAAAACAATTTAAAATCGGCAAACAAACAGCATCACATGGCTTTCTCCACTGCCTGAGATTCCTTGAGCAATGCCTAAGGCATTCCTGCCCTCTTCCCACCACATTCTGCTCCATCACTTCACAAGAAGTACCTGGAAAGCCCACACTGACCCTCAGCTATGAGAGAGCCTCACTGCTCCTTTTGTCTGAGAAGAAATTTGCATATTTTCAGGTCAAGTGTTAGTGTTCAAGTGTTTGGCCTTTCTACCTTCCTTCCTCAGAGGGAATCTAACCAAACTCCACCTTCTAAGACACAAGAGCAGGAGTCAAGCAGAGGTGAACCAGGCAGTACCAGCATAGGCCATAGTGAGTGTGTCCTACTTAGTGAGCTAAGAAAGGTAGATAGCTTGTTCCACTACAACCATCATGCTTTGACTATGGGATCTCACTCCTGAGATTACACACAGAAAAGAAACAGAGGGACAATTAACACAAGGATCCTAGTTACAGCAGTCACCTACCATCTCATGAAAGTATATGTAGACTCAGCACTCACCTGGCTGGAAAATCCTGCTAAGACTGTGACATCACAGAGCTTTAGCAATCACAGTGAACTAGGTCTACTCACAGCCTGCTCTGAGTGTGCTTACAGTAAACTCTATCGCAAAGAAACTGTATTAATTTGCTTTGCACTGCTGTGGCACAGCGCTGAGGTGACACAGCACTGAGGATACAAAGCTCAGGTGTCACAGCACTGAGAACACAGCACTGAGATGACAGCGCTGAGGTGTCACAGTGCTGAGGTGTCACAGCACTGAGGTGACACAGCGCTGAGGTGGCACAGCACTGAGGACACAGAGCTGATGTGACACACAGTGCTGAGGTGACAGAGCATTAAAGTGACATAGCACTAAGGGGACACAGCACTAAGGGGACACAGCACTGAGGAGACACAGCACTGAGGTGGCACAGTGCTAAGGGGACACAGCACTGAGGTGGCACAGGACTGAGGGGACACAGCGCTGAGGTGGCACAGGGTTGAGGGGACACAGCACTGAGACGGCACAGCACTAAGGGAACACAGTGTTAAGGAGACACAGCACTGAGGTGGCACAGCGCCTGAGGTGACACAGCGCTGAGGTGGCACAGCATTGAGGGGACACAGTGCTGAGGTGGCACAGCGCTGAGGGTGCTAGGGGACACGGCAAGTGCTTTCAGTCATTCAACTATTACATGCTGTATTTTGGTTTTGTTGTTTTGAGAAAGGATCTTGCCACACAGCCCAGGTTCCATTAAACTTACTATATAGTTCAGGCTAGCCTAGAATTTGTAATCTTCCTGCCTGAGCCTCCTGGTGCTAGAATTACAGATGTGCATTGCCTGGTTAGGAAATCATATCTTAAAGAAAGCAAGTCAATAGGTCAGGGGGAGCTTCCTGCTACCCGTGTCAGGAGAGATGGAGCTGGGAGGGAGCCTCTACAAAGCTCCCTTAACCTCTTCAGGGGCAGCTCCCTCAGTGAGGCAGGGACCTCCCAGCAGCCCCTCCGGGTTCCACATCACTACCTCCGGGTAGTCCCAACACTACCATACTGAGGCTCCTGTTTCCTATGTATGACCCTTCGAAGGAAAACTCCATCCAAACTGTAGCACAAATCATGAGCCTTCAGAAATGCTCAGACCTTGTACCACGGCAATTGTACTCTAGGAATCAAGCTGAAGGAAAGACTTTTGAAAAAATTATTAAAGGAACGGGTTCATGAAAACCAGTATGCATGTGATACACTCTAAGAACTTAGAAGGAAGTAAAGTAACATCTCGATAAACAGGGGTGTGTCCAGACACATGCCCACATGCCCCCTGTGCACAGTGATGGGTGCTGATTCTGAGAAGCAAGGCTGATTTCCTTCAAAGCTGCTGAATCCCATTCTGTAAAGTGAGTATGTACCTAAAGGCAACAGGCATAAAATGTTTTATCAACAATAATATGTGTGTGTGTGTGTGTGTGTGTGTGTGTGTGTGTGTGTGTGTGTGTAGATGTATATGCCACGGAGCATGTGCAGAGGTCAGAGGACAATGATCAGGTCACCTGGCTCAGCACTGAGCTCCTTTACCCACTGAGCCATCTTGCCAGCCCCCTCTAAATAAAAACTAAAGCACTAGCAGAGACTGTACCCAAATGGGTGTCTTTAAGAAACCTGTCCTCACATGTAAGGACTAACAGTCACACTTGCCTTCGTATACTGGGAGGACGGAAGGAGACTACTTAAGCATAAACAGAAATCTGCATAGAGACAGAAGAAAATATAAAACATGTGACACAGAAATTGCAACACACAACTAAAGGTGGTAAAACTAAGCTTAGAAAATGGACTTAGTGGACTAAGAATAAGGAAAGTGACTGTGCTGAGCCTGGGGGATTTGGGACTCCTCCCATTTGGGGTTGTTCCACAGCTTTTACAATTGCAAGGTCATTTTCTAAAGCACAAAAATAAAAACCTTCTCAAGAAGTGTCAACTAGCCAGAGACGGCAGAATTCTGCTCTAGCTGAGCCTGATAGCACATACCTATCATCCTAGCACTGGCAAAGCTGAGGCAGGAGGATCAGAATCAAAGACCAGACTAGGTGATATAGTAAGAACCTGCCTTAAAAAGAATCCCACCACAGATTCTTATACATGTGCACTTTTAACCTGCAAACATACAATTCAGTATTAACGGAGCAAAGCATGAGCAGGCACAGGCTGAAGTTCACATACGGAGCAGTAAACAAACAAAAAGCCATCCCTCGAGTTGTTTATAGCTTACTTGAAAATAAAATCTTAAGCAAAAATTAAGAAAAAAAAAAAAAGGCAACACTTCCAAAAGAAACTAACAATAACAAATTCAGTCTCCATTTGGTTCTGAAATAAAAATAGCAAACACCTTCACCTTCCTGGAACAAGGACCAGTGAACGTCCCCTGGAGGTCACCAGCAGCCTCAGCATCTCCTGGAGAAGCTGAGAAATGCCCACATCAGCTCAGCCTGCTGTAGCAGAATGGTACCACTTCCATCACAGGTATGTGGCAGTACATTAATATCTGGGCACCAGGTGTCAATCTTGGCTACAGGCTGGAATTACCTGCGCAGTCTGGGTTTTGCCTCTAGAGACTCTGATTTAATTGGTCTGGAAGGTGGCCTGGACCTAATCGTTCTATGAGCTTCCTCTGGTGACTAAAATGTGCAGCCAGGGCTAAGCAGCGTGTTTGGCTCTTCAACCCAGAGAATTCTTCATTAGAACATTAGCTGTATCTGAGCAACACCAAGCCAGATGAACTCCAAAAAATGACTGTAGCCTTGAGGTGAAGAATAAATGACTTGCATGGTGACTTAGCTCTGGCTAAGGCACCTGCAGGGGCCTCTGGCTGGCACATATCAGCATTAGCTCTTGCAAAAAATCTACAAGGGTGAGACTGTTTCACCCTGGCTTTCTAGAGGAGAATCAATAGGCACAAAGCGGCCATCTGCGATCCCACTTCCACCGGGAAGAGAGGCTCCAGTGTGGATAAGTATTTCCTTAAATGAGTGCCTAAGGCGCCTCCCTCTAACAGCCTCAGACAGAGCTGACAATGGTAGCACACACTTTATAATCCTAATACTTTTGAGGCTGAGGCAATGGGACTCTGAGTTCAAGGCCAGCCTAGGCTATACACTAAGTTCAAGAACATCAAGAACAACCTGGGCTATCTACCAAGATGCTGCCAAAAACAAAAACAACCAAACAAACAAACCCAAGCAAAACTAACCTCACTCCTGCCCTACATCGTGCCACATTCACCTAAGGTTGGCTTGGTGCACTGGAGCACAGAAACACTCAGCCAAACAGTTAACATTTGTGTCTAGACACACCACCCACCCCTTTTCAATTCAAACACCTAGGCTCACTCAGCCATGCTCTCTGTTTATGTCTAACCAATAAAGTTTAACACAAAGCAGCTTCTCTTTGAAGAGTGAACAAGGTAAACTACAGAGCCTTGAAGAGCTCGGGCAGCACCAGATTGCAGGTGAGCAGTTTCCCCTAAGACATCCTCCACTGTCCTGATGCTTGGGCTTAGCACACAAGTCCCAATTTATACATGCATCTCCCTGCCCTCAGCTGCAAGTTAAGGATCTGAGGCCACTGCTGAGCATGAAGCAAAGGCAGGACTCTCAGCTCATCCCACCAAACAAGTAAAGGGGCCAGTGCCTGAATGAAGGGAGTCAAAGGGAAGGGTGACTGGACACATAGTAGGTGCTCAGAAGATTATATGGGGAATCAGGTCAAGAGGGCAACTAAACCTACATTCTGCAGTGCTTTTGCAGATGGTTCTGAGGGAAAGAACTGAGGCAGGAGTTCTCTTGGTGACAGTGCTGCCCCCTTCAGGTGTGGCATAAGTAGGCATGCCTGGCATCACAGGCCAAAATGTAGAGTAGACTGAAGACACCGTCCCTTCTGAGAGGCTGAGGCAGTACACAGTGCTGGGTCAGCCTCCTAGGGCCATCTGTAGAAGACTGGTATAGAACCCGAACCTGTAGTCTCCTCTCACAGATGCTGAAGGCTCCACTTCTCCTCTAAGATCTGCTGCACTCTGCATTTTCATCCCATATTTGTTATGAACAACCACTCTGGTCCTCCGTCTCTAAGTGCAAGACCAGGAGGTGCTTCATAAGTTGTGGTTCACTCTTTCCTAGCACTGTCCTGGCCAATGTAGAACAGAGTCTGCTTCTATTATAAATGGCTTCTCGTCCATTTCTCTTTCATATAAACTACAAACTAGCTTCCTAAATCACTTGTGTTATATGTACATTACATTAGCTATGGACATTAGGAGTGTCACCAAGAATGTTTACAAAAAAGGAACAGCAAATTTGCTAGATGAAGTCCAAAGAAGGCAAAATAAATGACTAACAAGGTCACTAGAGGTCACAGTTTGTGAGACATAAACCACAGAAAGCAACAAGAGAGAAGATGGCACAGAGTGCTCACACTCCCGCCAGACTCCACTGAGGGCTGTCCGCCCAAAGCCACCGCATAATACATTAATTTGAGACATCTAAAGAACCTAAATGTGATGGAGAGGAACCACCATGGGAAGTCTACAGTCACTGCTGCCCATCAAGGGAGGTCCTCTCCATCCACACACTCACTCCTGCAGCTCAGAAAGGAAAGGATGCCACCTCCTGGATACAGGGAGCATGTGAGCCAGGCCTGAGAACAAGAGATGCCTGCTGCTGAGGAGACGAGGTGAAGTAGCTGGCACAGCATAGCCATGATCTGTTACAGACCCTCTAGTCACCATGAGAGATCAAACTTGATAATGAAACCAATTGCAAGAAAAAGGAGGGAGAGATGTGGAGAAACATGTCCTCATCACAGCAGGAGCTCCCTGGCCACTCCACTGCCTTCTTCAGAGGCTCTAAGCAGGATTCTGTCATCCATGAATAATGGCTCTCACTAGCTAAAGTGAAGCAGAAGGTTGAGAGATTTCCAGAAAGCCCCACTTCCCAGAAGGTGAGCAGAATAATCTTGGGACAAGGGACAAGCAAGTCCAAGAGCTCCCCAGAACTGAGCTATGACTACAGAAGAGCCCAGTGGGCATTCCTCACAGATACTTGGGTCAGGTGACACCACCACCAGCCCCACACTTCCCTCCCTCACCAAACCAACTTCACTGAGACCTACTTGTTCCAGGCATTATGTCAGGGGCAAAAGGGCCCAGGTGAGCACACAAGCATGCCCCTCCCCCAGGAAGCCTCTGGCCTAAATTTGAGCCCTTGGTGGCAGTACGCCGTCACTGTCAGTAGTGACTGTTATACAATGCTGGTGCCTGAGCATGAGCACCAGGGAGAGGCCTTACCTGAGCATGAGCACCAGGGAGAGGCCTTACCTGGGTAGTGCAGGAGATGATGCTGCTGGACACAACCTTCTGCTGATGGATGTTCTTAAAGTGACAAGAAACAGAAAACCCAACTCAAGTTTGTCTCAAGAGCAATGAGGATTCATCAGCCCACACTGTGAGAAAGTCTAGGGAGGCCTTCAAGAGGAGGTTGCCCCAGCTTCCCAGTATATCCTGGACCCAGCTCTCTTGCCCACTGCCCTCATTCCTAGTCTGCATACCCTCGCCCTAGGTTGTCCTCCCCCATGAGAACACAACCTAGGCAGCTCTAGGCTTCACGCCTCAACAGAACACTATCCAGAGGAGAGAGCCATTTAACAGACAAGGGACAAACTCCCAACAAAGCTCTGAAGATCCAGCCCTGTCTCCATGGCAAAATTAGACCACATGCCATTTCTGAAACAGTCCAGGACCCTGCAGCAATCATGCTGGGAAGGAGATGGGATTACCTTAACCAAATTAGACACATTAAACCTGAGCTAGTGCCTGGAAAAGTTCAGTTTCTGTCACTCCTGTGTAACTTTAATTTTTTCAAATCCTAATTTTAATGATGGTCTTTAAATACTTTAACCTCCACCCACCAAAGGTAATGGAAAAGAAAAGATATGGGGGTGGGGGGACCGGGGTTGTGGACCTGTTTAGAAAGGTTCTTTGGAGCAACTCCCATCTGTGCTGTCTGGAAATCAGCAGTTCAATTCACAGGTTAGCACTGGCAGCTCGATCCACTCACAAACACTTCACAGAAACACCAGCAGCCCAGTTCGGTAGAGTCAGGACAGCAAACACAAATCAGCAGCAGTGGCACTACCTAGCAGAGACAGCAGGCCTCAGCCTTGGCACAAGTCAGCAGGAGGCACCAGGGCCAACAGGAACACCAGGAAAAGTTCTCAGCTGAGCCTCTCTCAGTAAAGTGAAGATCAGCAAAGTAAGACCAACAAGTGAGTTCTTTTTATCCCCTCCAAACATCAAGTTTCCTGCACAGGTCTTGCCTCAGCACATTCGTCTATCTCAGCTGACATTGTTCTGCCAATCAGGTTGAGTCTATGGAAGCACCAAGAAGCTGCAGCATACCACCAGAAGGTTTTTTGGGTGCATTTCTTTCTATGGAGTCCTGACAAATGGAGTTCAACTACAGAATGTAAGGCAGACCAATACATGTGTGTTGTTAGTGAAGAATCCTTCATCACATGTCCTTTCACGTGCTTGCTGTAGCAGAATTTTTTCTGTGTCTTTCTTTCTTTCTCCTGTGTCTGCTTCAGCTAAACTTTCCTCCATAAGTCTGCCTTAGCCTTTTACCTGTATCCACTTCAACAAAACACTTCTTCACGTGTTTGCCTCAGCAAAACACCATCCAGCACAACTGACTTTCCAAAGAACCCTTACATTTCCACTTTACCTGGCTGTCCTGGAACTTGATCTGTAGACCAGGCTGGCTTCAAACTGTGTATCTTTTGATGGATACATGCCAGAGCCAAAAGAAGGAAAGGGTCAGCCTACTGGACTAAGTGGTTTGCAGATACATGTCAAGACAGAATATCCTCCATGTCCTTGTTCAGAGAGCAGAGTCTATAGTTCTCTGATGACCAACAGAAAAGGCACAGCTTGAGCCTTCATTGACAATATGAGATTTAGAGCTTTCATTGAAAGCCAAAGATCTCACCAGACAGAAATGCCAGACAGGACCTGAGCAGGGTTCCGAGATTCCTGGTCTGTCTTTCCTGTATAGGCCTATGCCCTATAAGTTGTGTCATACAGACATCATTGTGGAAAATCTCACTGGCTACCAGCCAACAGGAACAATAAACAAGAGGGTACACACTAACCAAGCAAGGCTGGAGCACCCAAGGAAGCTGACTTCAAAATGGAGACCAGTGTCAAAGGCTCCAAGATGCTCTGGACAAAGAAAGGACTCCAAGTCCCAGGTCGGCCCTAGAATCTAGAACTATCAACAGCCAAGGCACCCACCAAGAAGGGAGCTTCAATAGGATTAACCATGTAGGGCCTAGAGCTGCACCAGATGCCAGAAGAGACAGCACCATCACACCAAATGTAAAAGCCCCACAGGCTGACAGGGATGAATATTTACTCCCAAGCTGAGGTGCATGAATTGAGGAGGGGGAGCCCAGCTAGCAAATAGGTGAAGGAGAGAATCTGAGCTCAGCCCCTTCTGCTGCTGAGATGTGAGGAATCCTGCCACCATGCCTTCCTCCCTGTGATGAGCTATGAAACTGAGCACAATGAACCCTTCCTCCCTCACAGTGTTCACGGGGTCACAGCAATGACAAAATCGCCTAAGAAGAGCATTAAGTCACACCACTCAGCAACGCCAATCCAGGCTCATTGCCTGCTACAGTCACCTGGTGGGTCTATGGGTCATGGCCGTTTACTCCTCCATGGACAAAGTGTAGCAGTGAGGACACTTTCCTCTTGCCCTTGGGACCTACACAAGGCTGCTGCTACCAGATGCCACCTATGCCTCTGTGTGGAAAGCCTATGGGAGAAGCACACCAGAGTTCAAAAAGGTGAAGGTCATGGAGAGATTTGCTGATGTCACCAGAGTGCCTAGGCCCAACAACAGCACCTGAAGAATGACTCCGTCTTAGGTCTCCCTGCTATAGCAACAAACGCTCGGGTTCTGTCTGCCAGAGCATGCTGACATCACTTGGGAACAAATCTGAAAAGTTATGGGAGATGACAGACTCTGGAGCAGAGTCCCCTGCACTGAGTGCTTCCCTAGTTAAGGATGCAGCAGGGTGAGGGGCCCTGCCTACATGAGGAGGACAGGTTGATGCTGTGTGCTACTCCATGAAACTCCTAAGACAGGTGAGGAGCTAAAGGTGGAAGCAGGCTGGGGAAGCCAGCACACTCCTCAGTGCACCAGACGTGCACAGGAGAGAAGTATTGATAACAGGTTGGAGGCAGCTCCCATGGAGGAGGCAGGAAGTAGCTCTCCAAATGATGCTTTACAAACAATGCACTGTGTTTGTCTTCCGGAACGCTTGTCCACACCCTTGAGCTAACTATCAAGAGGATGACAGACGTACTTAAGCCCAGAAAAAAACCACATCCACTGTTTGCCCCTAACATACAAACATGAGCATGGTAATAACAAGAGAAAGTCAACTACAGTAGAGATAAAGCAGCAAAGAACATCAGGTGAAAAGTGGCTCAGAAAGGCTGGGCTCAGCAGCTCAGGCGCCATCCTCAGGAAGAGCTGCACCCCTCTTTCTACTGTGCACTGATACTCTGGGTTAGAATCTTTCCTCACAGAAACAAAGACCCACCAACTCCCAGCTTCCCTCCTGTCCAGTCAGGAATGCTGAACCTTGCTCTTAGCACATCAACCTAGCCAAATGTCCTTCCTAGACCCTACCATGGTGGCCAAGGAATAAAGCGGCAGAGTATAGCTAGCATGGATAGCCTGGAAGGAGGAAGAGCCACTGGCGGAGTGTGAGGGTCTAACTGGCTACGTCATGGATGCCAAGGTAGCTGATTAAATCTCAGTTCTGAGGGTTTGAAGTGTTTCCTGGAGAGTTAGCATCTGAATTAGTGGACCAGGCTAGGACCTTATCAGGACAACCAGGTGCCATCCTTGCACTGAGGACTCCAAACAAAACAAAAGAAGCAGGGAAGGTCAACGGTCTCTCTGCCTGACTGCTGGAGCCAGGGGTGGTCCTCTCCTGCCCTGGGGCTCCCAGCTGTCAACCTGGATCCAGGCCTTCAGAACACATCACTGGATTTCCCAGGCTTCCACTTGCAGACCAAGTTAGGTAACTCCCTGGCACCCAAGTCATATGAAATCAATACCTCAGGACCTCATGGAAAGGTACAGACACCCTGTTGGCCCTGCTTCTTCAAGGGCCCTGCAGCCTCAGGAGGAGGCTGAAGCCTGGTGATGGTGATGGGCAGCCTTTGAGATGGCCTCCACTGACCCTGGTTCCTGGTGGCCATCCCCCAATATCATTGCTTCCCATACTGGCAGGGCTGTTCTGTTTAACCACAGAACACAGCATGCTCTCCAAGGTAACAGAAACCTCGAGACCCCCATCTGGGGCATGTTCTTTCTCTATGGGAGCCACACTGAACAGCCTATAGAAGCCTTCAGATTAAGGACCCTAGGCCTCTTATTGACAGACAGACAGACACACAGAAGACACTGGCCCCTAGTGTGAGTCAAGCCTTTGAGTACAACAACTCTGGTCAGCAACTCAACCTCTACCTCCTGAAAGACCCTCATCCATTCTCAGATACCATGCTCATAGAAATCATGGAAAAATCAAAATACTTGCTGTTTCAGGAGGCCAGACTGGGAGATGATTTGTCACACAAGAGACAGCTAGCTTGATGAGCAGAGACAGAAAATGTTCCCAGAGTGACCCAATGACCTTGACCCTGTCTCTCTAACCTCCTGTATGGGAGACTCAATCTCTGATGCAGCAGCAGTGCCAAGAGGGAGCCATGAGGACCTCGTCAGGGGCTGGCACAGCAGCTAAGGGTACTTACGGCTTTTCCAAATGACCCAAATTCAGGCCCCAGTACCCATGTGGGGGCTTACAACTTATAGGAACTCAAGTTTTAGGGATCCAATGCCTTCTTCTGATCTCCACAGGCACTAGATATTACACTTGGTGCCCAGACATACATAAAAGCAAAATATTCAGACACATAAAAATTTAAATAGTGTTTTTAAAGAACTGATCAAGTTACAAAGGCTCTGCCCTCATCCATGGCTTAGTATTAAACATGTCTGTTACAAGAGCAGATCCTCTGACTCTTTCTTCCCATTCTCCATGATGTAATCATTCTTCTGACATGCCAGAAGGTTCCTGAAGGTACAGCCCCTCAACCCCAGCCTTCCTGGCTTCTAGAACTATTTCTGTGGTGTTCTGCAAGACCAGAGACTACAACACTTCCTTCAAGGAGACTTCTCATGCAAATGCAGTCGTCCCTTCTCTAACATCTGTCTCCCAGCTGGAAGCAAGTCAGTGAATTATTTAGACGTGTGACTTACACAGCCTTACCTGCACCTGATTATAGTGCTGCCCGTCAGAAGTGAGTGGTAGCTGGCCCAAGAAAGCACTGCACAAGTTACACACTTTTGGTCTTTGTTGAACCATAGAGGATACTGAAAGTCATTAATTTTGAGCAAAAGGAATAAGCAAATGCTAAATCTGCTCAGTGTGTTTCTGTTTCACTGCCATGCGTCCAAAGCTGGTAAAACACATGCACATACGCATGGACTCTCATTGGGTGCTTAGAACAGACTGTGCTCTTCTGAGCCTGATACAGCCTAGCTTTTTATCCTTTCGTCTTGTTTCTATCAGATGCAGCTTGGATTAGACAAGGTTTCAGTAACCTAATTAATAAAAGCGATGGTAGTTAACACGTATCACCTTTGTACAAAGTGTATTTACTGAACCAGCAAAAATGGCCTCTCAAGGCCTCTTTATCCATGTGATAATGCATCCTAGTTTTCTTTTCCCCATTTGACAAATAAAGGAATTTAAAGAGGTTAGGAACTCACCTAAGGTCACGTAACCAGCTACAAACAAAACTACACTCTGCCCCCTAAGTACAATGGTAGAACCTGTACCCTAAACCACTAAGCCACCTGCATTCTAGACCCTGCCACCTGAGCTGGAGAGTGGGATCAGGGGTTAGAAGAGGAAAGCCCAGCCGCTGCCCCAGTGTGACTGTGCTGCACGGCCTTCCTAGCTCCCCCTCCCCCACCACCGCCGAGCAACAACTTCCTGAGCAGGTCCACTTGCCCACCAACATGGCCAGCTGCTCAGGGAGCTTTCTCCCACTTTCTCTTTTTGAAGAATTTGTCTGTTTTACAGATGTCCTTCCACCTGCAAACTGCCAACTTCTAAGTACCTTAAACAGTTCCTGCGTAACTGGGAAGGCTTCACATGATAAAACTGTGGCTTCTCTATCCGTGTGCAGGATAAATTGTTCTCTAGGATTACCACCGCTGAGAAAGCACTCACTATAAAACATGCACAGCCGTTTGTCAAGCATCTCAAGAGTCCAACAGCCTTCATCTTCTGTCACATCAGTGGATAAGACCATCCTCTCCCACACAGGTGAGGAAGCACACGCAGGCAGAAGCTAACCCAGTCACCCAGAAACAACTTCCAGGAATGGAGCCAGGGCTCATGACTAAGCTGAATCCTAAAACAAGCCAACAAAATGAAGGGACATGGCCCTACCCTGTTACTGATGTTCAAAGCCAGTGTCTCTGAAGACTCAAGTTGTTAGAGCCAGTGTACACTGCAGAGCTCCAGTCAGGTCAGGTGAAATGGAAGACCAGTGAGGGAATGCACAATAGGAACTAATTACTCTACTTCTGACTGCCTCTGACCTGGCTCTGACGCCCTAGAGCAGTGCTTCTCAGCCTTCCTAATGCTCTGACCCTTTGTCACAGTTCCTCATCAGGTGGTAACCCCCCCCACACCCCATTAAATTATTTTTGTTGCTACTTTATAACAGCAATTTTACCACTGCTATGAGTCATAATGTAAACAGCTGTGTTTTCTGATGGTCTTAGTCGACCCCTGTGAAAAGGTAGTTAGAATGCCCCACCAAAGGGGTCACGGCCCACAGGTTGAGAACTACATGCCCCACCAAAGGGGTCACAGCCCAAAGGCTGAGAACCACTTCCTAGAGACAACATGCTAGGATGCAAAGAGAAGTTCAAGGACTGGAATGTAGAAAGGCGGTCACAGGGCTGTAGTGAGTTATAGGTGCATGAAAACACTCATACCACACCACCTAACACAGCCTCTGGACACACCCCTGCCCCTACACCAC
>JANHMN010000002.1:90787188-90812551 GCA_030674055.1 Rhabdomys pumilio | reverse complement strand
CCTGCCCCTACACCACCTAACACAGCCTCTGGACACACCCCTGCCCCCATACCACCTAACACAGCCTCTAGACACATCCCTGCCCCATACCACACCACCTAACACAGCCTTTGGACACACCCCTGGCCTGGCTTTATTCAAAAGCAGTTTCAAAGAAACACTAATGTTAGTGTTTGAGTATGAAATGTCCCCACAGGATCACGTGTTTAGTACTGGGTCCCCAGGTATGGGAGGTGTGGGGAGGTTATGGAACCTTTAGAATACAGTCTAGGAAGCAGAAGTGGGTCTTGAAGATGGACCTACTTCCAGTACCAATGTGAGTCCTCTGCTTCCTGTCGGCTGCAGTGATGTCAGCAGCCATATTACCACTTCCTGTCTGCTGTGGTGATGTCCTTCCCTAAGTGGCATCCGTCAGATGTTTTGTCACAGTAGTGAGACAAGTCGCTAACACAGCCTAGAAGTTGTTCACATCACTTAAAATTGAAAAAACTGGAAACAGCCCAAATGCTAAACTGACCAATTAGTGTGGCCAATTTAATATGCTACATTAATTCAATGAAATACCATACACAGGTCTACAAAAACAGCTAACCTCAAACTGTCTTACAGTGAGAGGTGGCAGGGGAGGTGAGATGAGAAACGATGGGGTGTCAGTGGCACTTGCAGGGGATAGTGTGTCCACAGGAGAATGCACTCAGGAAAAAGAATGGGTGCTTTCATAGGAGGTAGAAATTTTAATTCATCATGTTTTATTTAATAAGATATAAATGACATCACAGAAAAAATAATTAGTGCCTCTTAAATAAAAATAAGGTTACTGATATTTGTAATTAGAGAAATGCTCTTGAAAAATAGCCCACCAGCCTAATTTTTCTCCTGTGATATTATAAGACAAAACCTTGCTCCAGCAAGTACAGCTGGAAGCAGCACCATTTACCACAGTGCTGTGGGGCCCATACAGCTCAGCACCTGTGAAGGCAGCCTGCACATGCCTGCACTTTGACCAGCAAATTCAGGCCCATTCCAGCAAACACACCAAGTGAGAACACAGTGGCAGACACTCAGGTTATGCCCTGGGGAGTATCACAGAAGACAAAACCTAACCAATCCTGATATAGTCAGACCGGAACACATCAGGAGCTACTAGAAAGAGGAAGGCAACCCTGAGCATACCCATATAGAACCTGCCTGGGATGCAGTGTGAGTCCTGCACAGAAGAGGGGAGGAATACTCAGATGTGTATACACCTGCCCTGTGCACACAGAGAATCCTGGGACTGACTCTGGTTAAGACAGCAGGGAGCAAATTGAGCAGCAGGAAAAGGAAAATGCCCATCAGTCAACCTCCTGACTCTTACACACATGCATGTGTGTCCCTCATTCAAACAAGTGCATCGGGTGGAAATGCACAAATGTAGCTTCCTGTGGTACTCCCTTTCTGTTTTGTTAGAAGTATGAGTGAGCTGTGGTAGAACATGCCTGTAATCCCTGCACTTAGAGACCAAGGCAGGAGGATGTCAAGAATGAGGCCTGCCTGGGCTCCATACATAGCAAGACCTTTTCTCAAAAACAAATGAGAAAGAAGGTGTATATGAAACAGCTCACATGCTTGCCTCCCCACCCTGCACCATTTACCTGGCCAGCGCCTGGACCTTTGTGGCATGGCGCTCCTGCTGCTCTGTCACCTTCTTCCGCAGGGCATCCACCTCTTGCCGAAGTGCGGCTGAGTGCTCCATCTCACCGTCAAGGAGATTCCGCAGTGACCTACAAAAGAGGGTCCCACAGTTCAGAAGCTGTGCATCCAGTCCACATATAACAGCCCTGTATAACAGTTCTGACCCAGATCAAGCCTCATCACTGCCCACAGGCTCTGCACATCCTCAATGCACTTATACCTTGCCTAAGCTGATTAGCAGACAGCAAACAAAAGCCAAGAGCCTGAGCCCTGGGCAAGCACCTGTGGTCAGACTCTGGGTCCCTGCTCCTAGGATAGTTGAGATCAAAGGAAACAAGGAGCTAACAAATGCCAGGAAAGTGCTTTCAAAGACACTCCAGTCAAAGATGTAGCATGTTAAACAGAAGCTCTGACACAGCCTCCATGGGTAAGAGATCATACAAACGAAGGGTTTCATAACAGGCCAAATGAATACTCTACAGCAGGAGAGCATAGAACACTTGCTTGGACTCCATGACAGACGTCTCTTCCTGCTTCCACTGCTGCCCACAGAGTATACTACACCCACAGCCTATTCCTCCACCACGAAATCTAGTGTGTATGGCATCCTATGGAGTACATGCTAGCACATCACAGGCTAAACTAGCATGTGTAGCATCCTACAGAGTACATGTTAGCACAACATTATCTTATATTTGTATACTTTTTAGCTTTTGTAGCATGCTCATTTGCATATACCCCAAAAAGTGACCAGGGGTAGCAGCTGTAGGAAGGATCACAAGTTACCGCCCTAAGGTAAATCAACTGTGGTTCTGCTTCACCGCACCTAAATGGCTACTTCTAGAAAACCAACTGTGCTGTATTTATAGGCCACATCAGAGGATGTCTGCTGTGAACAACAGGGTGTATCAGATACACCAAGCTCCACAGTGCCCCGTTGCCACCGAGCTCTCCAAGAGCTTGGAGAAGAATCTCCTCCTAAAGCATGCCATCCCCTGACAGAACACCATGGGGGATTCTGTCTGGGAAGAAGAAATCAACATACAGTTGCTGTCATTCTTCCCAAGGGAAGATAAATCCATGGCAAGAGAATTGCTCCAGCTGGTGCAAGGAAATGAACCTTGCAGTGGCGAGAAGTCTTTTGATGAGAGTTTGGGTTAGGTGGAAATGGTGCCATCTACACCCTCCTAACAAAAGCCTCTTCTGTTTTAGAAATCATGCTTCTTTGCCTTCATATGTCTCCATGAAGGACAAGCAGCTTGTCGGCTAGAGCTGAAATAAGGTCTCAAGAGAGCTGTGGCTCCTGTCACCAGTAGGGAATAGTAGGGTGACCTGAACACACAAGTGACCCCTCCGCCCACCTCCCTGAGTCAGGCAGCCTACTGGTGCCCACAGGCTTCTGTGAATAATCTTGGGCAAGCCTGCCACTGGCCACTGTAGTCTCAGCACTGACTCTGGAGGGGAGAATGATCAACTTCAGACATTCTCATGGTGGCAACTAGTAGTATCTAGAATGGATTTCAATAGGGAAGGAAGAAAAAACTTAAGAAAACATTTTGCCTCTTGGAGTGGACCACTGGGTTTTGGACAAATTAAAAAAATCCAAATGTCATGTTGTCCCAAGTATCCCTAATTTGAGTGGGACTGGAACATAGAATATAAACCCCCATTAAAGGTCACTTCAAGGATGTTTTATGGGAGGGGAGATGAACAGAAGTGGTGTGGCATATGTTCTTGAGATTATAAAGCTATTCTAAGCCTGACCATGGTAATGGCTGCATAAATCTGAGAATAGATGAAAAACCACTGTGTGTGTGTGTGTGTGTGTGTGTGTGTGTGTGTGTGTGTGTGTACCATCATAATCAGTCAGGGCTGTCACTGGGGGCTCCTCTTCCACATCCTTCTTGTTGGAAGGTAGCACTACTGTTTCTGGTTGTTTATCCCTTGTTTATATGCAAGCCACAGCAAGTCTACTGAAATGCTCCAGTCCAGAAAAGTAAGAAATCTGTTAAGATCCCAGCATTCAGGTCATACAACTCACAACTACCTGTAAATCTTGCTTCATGGCATCCAGTCCCCTCTTCTGGTGTATACACAAATACACACACACACACACACACACACACACACACACACACACAAATTTAAAGTAATAGTAAGGTAAGAAGTTGTCAGTCACAGCTATGGCAGCAAGGCACCACTGTCTCCATCCATTCTCTCCACCAATGGGGACAGAATGTCTGGTAAAGTGACAGCCATGATAATCACAGTACCCGTTCTCTTCTTCCAATTCATCCTTTCTGTTCATCATGGCCACAATGGCTTGGCGCAGTTCATCTGAAGGAAGAAAGCAAAGGCAACATTTATGAGATGATCCCTGCTAATCTGTCCCCTCAAAGCTTGTCCACAGTACATGCCATTACATATGGCTTGTCTAGGTAAGTTCCCTGTTCCCTAGAAGAATTCTTTTACAGCCTCAGAGACCCAATGGGCTCAACTGTCACCATCATCCACCATACAAACAGAAGGGCAATGTAAGATGAGAACTAATATTATGTTGGGAGGAAGGGTGAGTTCCTTGGGAACACATTCAGCTTGCAATTTCTGAGTGCTTTCCCAAGTCTTAGTTCCTGGACATCTGTTGTGAACAGTGATTTATTGCCTCTTACAGGTGTTCATCAGCCCAGACAGCAGATCGGGCGGTACTGAACTCCATGCTTGCATAAGACAGTCCATCAATGTTAGTAAACATCTGGCTCTCGACGCTGCCTTCTGAAGTTAGCATACAGCAGACATAGGATAATGTTCAATACACAGTGTACATTGCACATATATTGGAGAAAGCCACTCTTTTGACCCTTTCTACACAGAAAAGCACTCAAGGATAGGGAATGGCAATATGTACCCACATGTCCTACCTCTACCCAGCTTATCCATTGGTGCTATGCTCACACTGAAGGCATGGCCAGATCCTAGCTGCATCTCAAGAGCTGGAGATGTCAACTTTGTTCCATCTGTTTCCTTGATTTCCCCTTCTGGGGCTGCTAGGACGCACAGGGCCCAAATCACACATCTAATAGTAGTCTGTGACTATGTCCAAGAATATACACCATGTCCAGAACCAATTACCTGAGGTCACAACAGGGGTGCTCAAAGGCTCAGTAGCCAGCTTCATGTTTTAGGACAAGAGGCACTGACGATCCTACCAAATGTCCTCAATTTAAAAATGTTTCACAATACAGAAAGTAGCTAGAAAATGTCTTCCCATACAAGTTATTAATAAGAATTAAGAGATAACAGGAAGATGGTGAGGCTGAAGAACGAGAGGAAGGATGCTAATCTGTGGCCTTGTCGAGCATCCCTGAGAAACAGAAAGGAGATTTAGGATAAGGCCTAGGGCAGTGAACTGGCAGGACTGAACCACTGAACACCTGAGCACCAGCCACACTCTGCCTGGAAACACGAAGGCCTGGGGCTCATACGTTCATTCCCTCACTCATCTACCAAGAGCATACTAGGTTCATGGAGCTTCCCAAGTGAAGATCCAGGCTCCCACCTGGTCTAGGGAAGAAGAGGCCTTCCAAGGAAGGCTTCTAATGAGAGGAACAATGACTATCACAAGCCCATGTGAAGCCAGTTCAGTGAGGTTTCACTTCTGATCTGGCCCTGGTCCCAGCCTCACCAGAGTCCCAGGCTCTGTGTGGCCTTCTTTCATATAGCAGGGAGCAGCGCCCTGCTCACCTCCTGGACTAGCACTTAGAGTGTTACTCTAATTAATAAATCTATAGAGGAAAACAAAGCAAGTAATTTATCCCTATGCCATTGTGGCCATGAAGGAAAACAGAATTAATCAGATTCACTGTTCTATCAACAGCAGGAAGTATAAAGCATTCTGGGCTCAGTCTTCAGGCAAGGCAGGTTAGTGCTGTGGGCACTGTGGACACAGGCTTGGCTACTCCTCCACTTTCCCACTGGAAGTCTTGGCTAGGCCTGAACCACACATGAGCAAAGAGAAGGGAGGTTCACTGTCACCATCTGGAGCTGAAAGGCACAAAGTCTCCTAATTCAAGATCCTACACTGTTTGCCAGCAGCCCTGTCTACTCTCTTCTCTGCAGCAACAAAGCTGGCTGACATTCATGAACTGCTTGTGAGGTACCTGAGGAAGGACCAGAGTGCAACAGATGACAAGGGTCACTTCCAGCACCAGTGTACATAGCATAGACTGGCCTGGAGTAGTTAGGTCAGGTGTTGTCACACTGACAAGCCCATGGTCCCTCCATGCGGCTCTGCCTCTCCCAGAGGGAAAGCCCATCAACAGAGCAAACCCTGAGCATCTGTGTCCAACCTCCCTTCCCAGCTCAGCCACAGCGACAGCATGCATCTGGCTCAGAGGCCTCCTGGGGGTCTCCAGATGATCCTGACTGCACTACTGTCACACAACCTGTGGTCAGACTTTCCTTGAAGACAGAAGTTATTATACATAGATGTTACCTCAGATTTCCTGATCAGGATCTCCAACTTACATTCTACAAAAACCTGAACTCATCTGCTCAGGCCCTGGTAAGGATGTGCCTCTTTTAAGAAGCCTCCCTGACTGCCCTTGCCCTGCAGCAGCTACTGGCATGAGAATTTGAGTCACTTTGTGTGGTGGTCTGAGTAAGAATGGCCCCCGTGGACTCATGTGTTTAAATGCCTGGTTCATAGGGAGTGGTACTATTGGGAGGTGTGGCCTTATTAGAGGAACTATGTCACCCTGTAGGTACGCTTTGAGGTCTCATAATATAAGCTCAAGCTATGCCCAGTGTGGCACACAGTCTCCTGCTGGCTGCCTTCAGATCAAGATGTAGAACTCTCAACTCCTTGAGCACCATGTCTGCCTGCACGCTGACATGCTTCCCATCATGATAATAATGGACTAAACCTAAACCTCTGAAACTGTAAGCTAGCCACATTAAATGTTTTCCTTTGTAAGAGTTGCTGTAGCCATGGTGTCTCTTCACAGCAATAAAACCCAAACTAAGAGACCTTGGTCTTCCCCATGTGCACACAGCATGTTGAAAATAGAGTGCACATCTCAGTTCCTGGGACCCCTTCAATGCATGTTTAATCAAGGTGTTTGGTTTGATTCCAGATCATATGTGGAATCTAGATTTGTGTGTGTTTGTGTGTGTGTGTGTGTGTGTGTGTGTAAGAGGGTGAGAAGGTGAGGAATGCATGCAGCATGAAGGCAGAGGGGCTGTTTCAACAGAGGAAGGAGAGCAGCAGAGGGAGCTGGGGATGTAGAGGGAGCTGGGGATGTAGAGGGAGCTGGGGATGTAGAGGGGATAATGATAGATAATTATGCAGACGGCACAATGACACTCATTACATTGTATGCTAACTATAAATGAATAAATAATACATACACACAGAAATCCAATGACAATAACAGCACTTTTTATGAAGCTACAATGCTCCTGCCCAGCAAGCCTTGTTTCCATTCTCACACCTCCTGTGAGGGCAATCAACAACACCACAGAGCAGGAAACAGATTCTGACAGTCCCTTCAGAATACCCAGTACCTCAAATCTCTACCACCTATGATGGTTGAAATTGTCCTGGTGGGCAGATGTGAAGGGCAAGAAGAAGTTCAGATAGATTCTAGTAGCTTCCATTCCAGAAACAGAAGAAAATCTACAGCAAGTTGCTAACAACAGGCTCTGGGCCCAGCAGCTCTAAGTTCAAGCCCCACTCAGCCACGTGTCACAGGCAACCTTGACAGGTTTCTGCATTTGCAAACTGCAGGCTAGAATTATGCTTCATTCCCCACGGGATGGTTGGTCTCAAGCACAGGGCAGCACTCAGCTTCAGCACTTACAGGATTTAGTCTCTGCAGTCAGGTAGTCCCCTCAAATCCCAGCTCCTCACCTGACCTTCTGAGGTCACTAGGGTTTAGTGATCTTCTTTGAGAACCTTAAGGATAAAGTGGGCTCTTAAAGAGTAAGTCTCTGTTTCATAAGACATGGTGGCACACACCAGTAACCCCAGTATTTAAGAAGTAGAAACAGCAGGATCAAGAGTTCAGGGCCATCCTTGGCTACATAGGAATTAGAGGTCAGCCTGAGCTACATAAGGCCCTCTCTCAACAACAAGAACCAGCCAAACTCAGTCACTATCTCACAGAAATACTGTAAGGATTAAATGAGGTAATATGCAAAGAAGTGCCTAGAATACAGTGGCATTTAACAGGTACTCACTGATGGTTCTCACTGTCCCTTTCCCTTCTTCAATCCAAGGGGACAGAGGTGGAAACACAGTGCCAGTCATTTCTACTGAGCCCCTCTGCACAAGTTGTGGGCTATGCTGAGCTCCTGTGATCCTCAACCTTGGATATTAAAGGGAAATTTTTTAAAATGCTCTCCACTGTAGAGCAGCAGACCGGATAAGAGATTCTCCAAGGGTCAAACACCATGCAATGGGCAATGTGGGCAAACCAGGCCACCACTGATGTACCAACCTAGAAGAGACTGACCAAGCATCTGAATTCTGGGCTTTCTGGGGCCAAAAAGGAGGAGTCTGGATACTGACATTCCAATTTGCAACTGAATGTTATATTCCATGAATGAGTTTTGAAGAACTGCATCCCAGGACCACTCAACCAGGGGCAGCCACCTCCAGTAACCCTGGCTGGTGGTCAGGGCCCTGCTTTCACCCTGACTGAAGCTGCCTGTGCAGACCCCAAATCCCACTGTGCAAAAGGCACCACAGAGCAGCAGCAGGGCAGCTCAGGCCGATGCAACCCAGCATTGTTATCCTGGCATGACCATGTCTGCTCCACACACTTTCTTTCCTGCCTCCTGGAAGGACCCTGCATTTACACAAACATCAAAGAGACAAGAGTCACAAGTGCAGACAATGTGACACGCTGGTGGTGGCAAGCTTTTTAAAAGTCCAGCCCAAAGTGAAGGGCTGCCAGCACCCCTCCTGCCTTACATAGGCTTCCACGACGGAACAGTGGCAGTGGCAGGAAGGACATGACCCACCGCTCTGACAGACTCTAATGTGAAAGCTGCTCTTGTACCTTCCAGGCAGCAGTGAGGGAGTGTGGTTTTCATGTGACTTTCCCCCACCCCCCAAACTCAAGTCTGCGCATGAGCAGAGGTTCTCCCTCCTGTGAACTTTTCTCTCCAGCATGGCACAGCAATTTATTTGTTAGTCCCTATCACTGTGATTCCTGTCTCTTTATTGAGGCAAAATTTCCAGAAAAACACAAAGCAGGCCCTGACCACCAGGTTCTGTGAGTTTGGCCATGCCAGGCCGAGCCTCTCAGGGGCTGAATGGCCATGGCCATCTCTCAAAAGCAGTGCTTTGCTTGGCTACAGGAGAGTGATCAGCAAATCCAACCAGACACAGGAAAATGTCAGCTTCAGCCATCAGAAATTGATCTGGGATAAAAAGCATTTCCAATCACTGCACAAAGGATGGCTTTGTCCACAAATGCTGCCAAGGCAAGGAACCATTTTGAAGCAAAAAACCAAACTTCAAGCTCCACTTCTGCTATGAACTGAAATAAGCCTCAGGCAGATCAGCACTTAAATATGGGAAATGAAGCAATCAAAACTATAAATACAAACCCTGCTTCCGTTCTCCTGATGTGGAAGCCGAGTAAGGAGAGGAGAACAAGCTTGTCAAGCACAGGCAGGTGATGTAGGCTCCACTCTGGACACCCAAGCCTCAGGCCGGGGCCCCAGAAGAGAGCCACTTTGCCTCTCAGCTTGCTCAGTGGGAGAAACTTGGCTAAGACACTAACCCCTTAGGATGGGGCAGGGGAATAGTCTAGGACCATTCCATGGGGGCCCTGCCCCTCCACCCCCACACTCACCCAGTTGCATACTATCCACAGTTGCGTTCACAACATGACATCACGCTTTGGAGGACCACGAGACTCTACATGAGGTTGTTTCTCTATCCAGGGTGTTCCTAAGTCCCATCTCCACCCATCCTAAAAGAGGGGGCTTCCACCCCTAGATCAAGCAGAGAGGGGCCACCCAGAACCCCCTCTGTCTGGCAATCTGAATTCTTGCTGAGGCTGCGAGGCTAAGCACTGCAAGGGAATATAAATAAAAGTTTAAAATATGTTTCTGGGTTCCCTGAGGGACAAGCCTGACTGCATAGGGGTAGATGTCAAAAGCTTCCCCTCTCCAGGAAAAAGACATCAGGATGGGTATGGCCCTTATGCCTTACTGGACAACGACAGGAGGACTGGAGCCATTACAATGTCCCCTTTAATTACTGGAGGTCAGGCCTCTATCCCTGCCTTGGCAAGATTAGAATCGCCACAGCCCTTCTATACTTGGAGAAGGGAGGAGATGTCAGGGGCAGCCCTGCTTATACACTGAAGGCCTAAAATCAGCCATAAGCCTAAAATCAGCAATAGGCCTGACATATATGCCTGCTAACACAAAGACTTGGGTCTCTATGGAAAAACACTGAAACAGAGGGCTATAAACTATTGTAAACAGGCAGCTTTTGTTGAAATCTACCAGCCTGAGTAGTCATAAGCCTTGTAAATAGGCAGCCTTTGGCAGATAGTACCAAATTAGATTATGACAAGGGAATCATAGGAAGAGTCATAGTGACCTGACCCCTGAACCTTTACCCAGTTGATACCCTGTTCTGAAAGATATCTGTACTCCCCCTGAACATCTATGTTTCTGTGTCATCCCCTTCCCCACATTCTGCATTTTTGTGTTTATAACCCGTGTTAAAAAAAATTATGATTTGATAAAAAAAAAAAAAAGTAACACACAGTGTACCCCTGGTTCTGCTGACTTAGTTCCTGACAATCTATTTTCTTGTTCTCAGAAATACTTTGAATTATAAAACGTTATTGTGGTTTGTGTTAGTATGCTGGGTATGTGGTTGTGTTAGTATCAATAATTTTTTATTGATTTTATTTTAAACTTCAAAGTTTGTAGTGAGTTAAAATGTCCTTCAACATAATTATAGGTCATATTTACTTTCATATTGTAAAATGCTAGTTAATCTGTTGAACATTTTAAAAAACTGGATTCCTTTTTGAGAATTTCATATATGAACACTGTATTTACCTAACTTTCCCCTTTCTCTCCTTCCTCCCACTCTTCCCAACCCCCCATACTTTTTAAATACATTTTATTATTTAATTATCATTTATATATGTATGTATATATGTATACATGTATAAGTATATATGTTTATACAAATATTGATAAATAAAGTGTTTTAAATTAAAAAAAAAAAGAGAATCCAGAGAAAAGTTAAAATGTCACACATGTGTTAAAAGTCCTGCAGCCTCACACTGGGGCAAAGCCACAGACAATCAAAATGCAGACCATCTGTATTGATTGTCTTGAGCAATGGTAGAGCCTCCTGGTAGACAAAGGAGCCATGACAGCTACCTTAGGGGACAGGAGCAAAAGGTGCAGGCTGATTTAAAGAGGCCATGAAACTACAGAAGCCGGGGAAAGCACACATGCAGCTACAGGCAACGGGGCAAACATACATGCAGCTATAGGAGCCAGGGAAAGCACACATGCATGGCCTCCTCAGCTGCCAGGCTTCTGCAAGTCCCAGTGGATCTCTCTGCCTTTGTCTTCTGAACTGAAAAGGGTCTGCACCCTCCCATCATCATCTGGACCTTGTTTCTCTAAGGTCTCTCACATATGCACACATCTATTGTCTGGTGGCTATAGCTGTTCAACAAGTCATCCTAGGATGCCTGGCGCAGCACCTAACTGCAGCACACATGAGAACTGCTGAACCTATCAAGGGTCAGGTGAAGAAATGAATTAGCACAGGAGTCAATGGCTCACAGTGGCCCACTGCTAAAACCCACTCTCAGCTCCAGGAACTGAGTGTCAAATGGGCTGGCCAGAAAAGTCAATTGCTTTTAATAACAAGCTCAAGGCCTCATCCCAGAACACTAACCACTGGGTTCAAGGCTGTAATTTCCTGCCCCACTGACAGGCACTCAGGCCCAAGTACAGAGTTTGCCATCGTGAGTCTGTGGGGTGTGATGCATGCAGCAGTGAAGGAGGGGGGCAGCAGGAAGGGGTGAGGCGAGTCTACGTTACTGCCATGACCTAAAGTGCGGTGAGGCAACACGTCCACTCCCCGACCCGAAATGCCCATAGGAACCCTCAGTATGATTTCACAAGGCTTAAAAGAGCAAGAACCCACCTCAACACACAGGGATCTAACAGTGACAAGAGACCCACGGCTCAGAACCACTGGCCTGTTCTCACAAAGGAATCCATAGTTACTGAGTAAATTGTGGTGTGAAGGGAGAGGATAACCCTGAGGCTAACTGGTCTTAGATCCCTCTTTAGACAGCACATCTGGATGGGGTAGGTATGCACACACACAGCAACATGTCCATGGATGCGCATGTGCACACACACACACACACTTACTCACATGTGTACTCCTATCTGTGTGGGAATTCTGGCTTTATAAAACATCTTTCCCACATATTTTTCAAGAGCTTTTACAAACACTTCCCCTGAGGCCCATACTTGGTTATATTTAAAGAGAAAGCTCACAAGGCCATGTATACAAAGGTAAAAATGTTCTTCTATGGGTATATACTTAACGTACATCATCGTTTCGAACCTAACATCCTGTTTTTTATGTCTTTGTCTGCCTTCCCACTCCCTTTCCTTATCTATGAGAGAAAGGATAAACTGTAGCAAGCTCCAGGATATAACTTGAGATCACTCTCAGGCTCATTCCAGCTGCTCCTTCTGTTTCTTCCTCTTGCAATCTCCCCTCCCTAAGTCCCACCAACAGCTTCTACTTCAGTAAGGAGAGGGAAAAAAAAAGAATAAAAGTTATCTCAGGCTAGTTGCCAGTGCTGAGATGGCCAGGAAATAGCATACATGGGGCTGCATTCTGTGTGCCCAGTAAGGCTTCCAGATAATCTCTTCTGGGAGAAAAGCAGGTAGTAGAGTAGACACTCATATGTACAACACAAAGGAGGAGACAGAGGCCACACAGGCGTGGGTTAGCCCTAGGTCATACAGCTAGTAAAGGAAGGGCATACCTCCCCCCAGGCAGGCTCCCTAGTCAAGCCTATCCCTTGACACACATGGTAGCTGAGTGGTCTCACCCCATCCTATTGTCCCACCCAGCAGTTGGAGGGATCCAAAACTCTTCCAACTGCCTTCTGTCCGCCTCTAGAAAACCAGAGGTCTGATGAACTCCTGGCCCCATCCAGCTTGAAAACAATTGCTTCTGTATAATCAGAATGCATAAGGGTTTGAGAAACCCA
This sequence comes from Rhabdomys pumilio, assembly GCA_030674055.1. Classification (NCBI taxonomy): domain Eukaryota; kingdom Metazoa; phylum Chordata; class Mammalia; order Rodentia; family Muridae; genus Rhabdomys; species Rhabdomys pumilio. The sequence continues at coordinate 90,799,586 of JANHMN010000002.1, read as the reverse complement.
CGGCAACAGGAAGAAAAATATAGGAAAAATGTTAGGTACAGAAGAAAGCCATCTTCCAACTTCCTGAGAAGGCTCCACCCCCTCATCACTTCTGTCAATCACTTCTATACTCTTCTAGACAAGTGTTCTCCATCCCCCATAACCAATCACACATTAAATATTTGTTTCCAGCGGCATGAACTCTTTAAAACAGGAGACCTGAAAATTATGATAGGGGACTGCAGAGATGGCTCAGTTGTTGAAGCTCTGGATGCTCTTCCAGAGGACCCAAGTTCAATTCCTAGCACCCACGTGGCAGTTGAAAACTATCCAGAGGATCCAACAACCTCAAACAGATATGCCTGCAGCCAAAGCACTAACGTACACAAAATAAATAAATAAAGATAATATGATAAAGATGGGCTCATGAAGAGAAGAGCACAGGCCCTTAAGCCCCTGAGCCACGGAAGCCACTTTCTGTCCTGCTCCTCCCCTCCCCTGTTAACATGTATAGATCGTGCCTGTCCCTTAGTTTGTTAGGGCAAGGGAAAATCCTGCCAGTACAGGCTCTTGTCATGGTGTCTCCAAGATCAAAGTGACCATTGACTTGCATCTTACATGGGAAAGTCCCCTTAACCTAAAGGAATAGATTTACTTTTTTCAAATGTGGCTGAGGAGTAAATATCAGGACTCGAGTTCAGATTCCCAGAACCCATGTAAAGCCAGAAGAAATGAAGCAACTCACAGCTGTAACCCAGCCTTCCTGTGGCAAGACAGAAGGCAGAGACCACCAAGTCCCAGAACTAGCCTGGGGACCAGTGGCCAACAAAAGAAAGGCTGCCTCATACAAGGAAGATGGCAAGGACCAGCACTCAGGCCTATCCTCTGGCCTCTACAGGTCACGATGGTGTGTGCACACCTGCACACCTACACACACACACACACACACACACACACTCATCGTGATGAACAGCCCTAGAATTCCTCAAGAATTCAATAAAATGCCTGTCCTTTTCTGCCCCAGGCACCTGTTCTCCAGAGAGTCACTGCTCCCTTTTTCTTAGCCACTCTATTTCCAACTACTCTCGCCTGTGAGTTTATACTAAGGCTTGGTTTTCATCTCTCCAATCACCAGGGCAGTTCCCTCAAATCTGTGTAAGACAGGGTCACCTGGGGAAAGACAGACACGCATGAGGTCCTCAGAGGGATGTGGGCACAGAGAAAGACCCACTGTCTTAGTGGGCTGAAGTCTGGCTGCCCCCATTTCTGATGGCTCTGAGCAGTTAGAACCTACTCTTCCCACAAAGCTGAGCCTGAGCGGCTGTTGGTCAATGGTCGTAACATGCAGGCCATTGAATGGCCGTGTTGCGGACCTCCACTGTAAAACACCCTGCTCCAAAGCTAGAATTCCTGGCTCCTCACCAACTCAGCAATATCAAAGTAATAGGAACGTATGCGCCTGGCATTTCTGCACCAGGGCCATCAAACATACAGAGCTGGGAGGGGCCTATGTCAGCTACAGAAGCAGCAAAACTTCAATAAGACAGACAATAGGACAACTAAGCATCCTGGGGCAACTCCCCCACATGCACACATGCACGCACGCATGCACACATACACACATGGACAAGAGAAACCCCTGACATCCTGTCCTGTCCAACTCAGAAGAGGCTAGAGAAGACAGCACCTAGGCACTGGGAACCGCTAGAAGCAGAAACCCAGGTTAAGGGGCGTTTCTGTCACTTAATATTTTATACATATATATTTTATTCATTCACACACACACACACACAGTCTCAGTATCAAAAAATCAAGAAATAGTCATATAAATTAAGAAAATTCAGTAAAATATTTTTCTTTCTCAAAAAAAATTAGTCTTCTATTTTACTACCTAAAGTTTTTTAAAAAGACATGGGCAGTTCAGCTTTTCAGAAGTATTTACCAGACTAAAATCAGAATACTTTAAAGGTTGCTGAGAGGCCACTTATAGAAGAGAGGGAGTGTACGTTTTTTGTTTTGCTTTGTTGTTTAGCAGCACAGTAAGATTAAATTCACATGACATAAAATCATCCATTTTCAAGTGAAAATCAAGTACTACTGAGTACAGTCGTGTATTGCATCAGCATAGCTGTCTGGGACATCTTCCCCATGCAAAACAGAACTCACACTTTCCTGTCCCCACCCCCCTTGCACACCTACCATAGGGATTCTAGCCCTTGCCATCAGCCCTGTGACCTTGGGTGTGGCTTCTTTCAATTAGCACAGTTTCAGACCCCACCCAGCTGAAGCCAGCTGCTTCTCTGCACCTTTTCAGGGCTGGACAGCCTTCTCTCCTATGACGAGGCCATCTACTGCAGGACACCTATGCTATGGAGGACCCAGGGTTGCTGCACTCTCTCTTCAGTCCTTTGTTGGCATACCCCAGGGCTGGAATGGTCAGACCCTAAGGAAATTCTATTTAACTCTTGAGGACTCGACAGTTACTTTCACAATGGGAGATAGAGTTGTTTGTTGTTGTTGTTGCTGCTGTCTTTTAAGTCATTGCATCTCACTTAGTAAATGTCCAGAAACCCATGTGGTAGGTATCAATGTCCCTGTACCACAGCCAATATCTACTTCACCATGCTCACTTTAAATGGTCTTTAACCCTGGAGATCAGTCTGACGTGCTGAAGGGTCCTTTGCAGAGGTACAGGGACTGGAAAGGAAAGGTGAAGACAGCCATGTCCAAGAACATGGCCATGAGGAGCTAACCAGCAAACACAGCAAGCTCTCCTCCCACTTCATACCACACACAGAGGAGCTGGGGAGAGCACAAGTACTTCACAAAGCATGGCTTTCATGAGAGATGTATGACAGACACCAGAGAAGCACCTGGACTGAGGTGACAAGAGAATACAGTGGGAACTCAACAGTGCCACATTCATGACAATCTATGAGAACCAGAAACTATCCACTAACCCTTGAGAAATAGCTACACCAATGGCGCCATGGACAGGATTGTGCATCTTAAGGAGGAGGAGCCACCCTACTCCCTAGGGTGTGATTCTACTCAGTACATACACAACACACACAGAGAGCACCCCTCCACACACACTCTACATTAACGTATAAGAAGAATTGTGTTGTGTATCACAGACAGCAACAATTCCTGCAGATTTCTGTGGCTGGAGCATGTCCTACCCCACAGAACCCCACCTTGGCCTGAGACCTTACCCTCTGTGCAACCTGAGAATCCACTTGCTCTCTTTGAGCAAACAGTGCTAACGGTGCAGGTGTCTCCCTGCTGGTCCAAAAACCTCACAGCAAAGGACTCAGAAACTCTTCTGTAGGCTTGTAAAAACACACTGAAAGCAGATGCTGTCTAGCATAGTCTCTCACAGACATTCCCTGCCCGCCCGTATCAAGGAATAAAAGTCAGCACCCGACATCCTGCCTCTGTGTCTCTTCTCCAGAAGCAGTGGGAGCAGCTGCACAGAGGAAGGAAGCTGCCCACAGAAGCCAACAGGGCAGCTTCCCTGGGACAGTGCCCAGGAGAAGGAAAGGAGAGCCTCTCCCCTCAGACCTCAGTCCTCCACCCCGGGACAGCACAGAAAGACAGAGCAGAAACTGGCACACTCTGACTGACTGGGTGGGTAGTAGTTCTCCAATTGGGCAGACTGCACATTTCTTTGCTCTGCAGAGCTCTCACCAGGGGCCAGCTAACTCAATCCACAGGAGCCGCCATTGCTGTTTTTGTTTAATGTTCCTCAGCAGAAGCCAATGTGCAACCACGTATGGGAAGCACAGGTGCAGGGCCCCCAAGGAGGAAGGCTCGATACAGATGGTAGCTGTGGTGAGAGCTGTCACCTATATTCACAAGTTCCTACAGTGGGTCTGAGTAGCCAACAGACATTACCTCAGTCAATCCTCCCAACGATCCTCCAAGATATATACTGGTACTGTTTCTACTTTTCAGAAGAACAGACTGAGGCTCAAAGATCGGTAGCTCAGGGTCACAGATAGGAAGTGAAGGCCTTTGCTGACCACAGAGGGTCCTCCACTCATGCTATGTAGCCAGATGGAGGAGGCTCCTGTTCTTGGTCCTAACAAATTACTGCACTTCCTCTGGGAAAAAAAGTCTGCAATGTTGGCATGTGTATAGTGTTACAGTCTGGACCTTAATTCACCCCAAAGTCTTAAATGTTGAGGGCTTGGTCCAGAGTGCAACTGCTGAAAGGTTCTGGACCTCTGTGAGGTGAGGCTAGAGGACACAAGGTTGCTAACCAAGGTACAGGCCCTGAAGGGATACTGGAATCCTAATGCCTTCCTTCCTCTCTCCTTGTTCCCCAGATTCTCACCTAGAGGTGAGCAGTTTCCTGTACTTCAAGTTTCCACTGCAAGATTGTTTCTGGCCACAGGCCCAAAGACTACAGTCAACCAACCATGAATCGAATAAACCCTTTGAAACAATTACCCCAAATCTTCACTATTTTTTAATTCAACAGCTAGTATTTCATTCAAATAACAGTCTCATTATACATGGTCCAAGAAAATTCAAATAAGAACCCAAATAAAAATCAGATGTTATAGATTGGTCTTCAAATATCATAGCCACGTTTATCTATGATTTCTCCAATATAAACCCATGTCCACACCTTGGAATAGTGCTAAAATGTGACCAATCAAGACTTCAGATAAATCACAGCAGCTGTCACCAGAACTGGAGCCTTCTCCTCAAAGTTCCAGATGGATATGGCCATGGCGTAAGATGGAAGATCCATCTCCCTCTACCACTGGATCCTTCGTCATTTTTTATGCATGCACTGTGTGTCTGTGTATGTGTATTGGGAGTATGCATATGCATATACTTGTGTGTGTGCATGCATAGGTATGTATGTGTCCAAGTGTGCAAGTATACACAGAGGCCAGAAGGTGACACTGGGAGTCTTCCTCAATTGCATTCCACTGTACTTCTTGAGACAAGATCTGTCACTGAATCTGGAGCTTGCTGATAAAGCTAGGCTGTAGTGAGCTTCAGGTATCTGCCTGCCTCTGCCTCCCTATCGTGGGAATTACCGATGAGTGTCATGATGCCTGGCTTGTCCATGGGTTCTAGGTACCCAGATTCAGGTTGCACATGTGTGCAGAAGCACTTTCCTGGCTGAACCATCTCCCTAACAATCATCCTTCTTGAAAGGTTGTCTCAGGTACCATGTCACAGTATCTGAGGAAAAGCTGACTACAACATAGTCCAACTACACTCAGGCAAGCGTCCTTAACCCTCCAAGTCATGCTCAGATATGCTCACTGGAATCACAGCATCAACATCTGAGCTACAATATTAAGCTGCCTGGCAGAAGCAGAAGGGCACACTGTGAGTGCTTGGAGTGGACAAGGGGAAGGAGGTGGAGAGAAGCCTCAGCTTCCAGGGACACCTCTGCACAGGGCAATTTTGCAACAAGATAACCTTGAAGGAGAGGGCTGGACTATCTGAGTTGGTGAAAAAAAACCAGCAAATTCCTTATTTCCTTGTAGTGGTGATGTCCCTTCTGCAGATAGAAAAAAACATGAGAAGTTCCTTAATAACTGCCAGCAGGGCGTGTGCCACATGCCAGGTACTGGGTGCCACTGAATGCAAATTACTTCATGAAACCCTCCAAATCACCTCTCAAAACAAGACTGGATGAACCCTCTCTACAGGTTAAGAAAGCTGGGTGGCAAAAAGTGACTTGCCCAAGGTCACAAGCAAATTGTGACACAGGACTAGGATGTAACCACAGGCCATTTGACAAATGACCCCACAGAGCCAGGTGTGGTTGGTGTGTATGTGTATGCACGTGTGCAAACATGTATGCACAGCCAGTACTACAGCTGCATCTCAGACAGAAGGGGTCGGGCTCTCTAGTGGCTCTATTAGAATTGAAACTCTCAAGCCTTAGGTGTAAGGTGGAGTCCCCTAGGTCACAGGTCACGGACGTGTTCTGTCTGGCTTCATTCTTCCACTCAGCATAGCCTCAAGGGAAAGACTGAGTGTCCCATCAAACCCAAAGGTCCAGTGGTTTAAATGTAAATGTGCCACAAGTGTTGCCCCTTATTTTACTTAGGTTGGCCTGTCACTTGCAACCAAACAAGTCACAGATCATATGCCACAACTTGGAAGTCACACTGAGTTGCACTGATGTCATATGGTCTGTGACAAAGGAGAAATGAAGGCAGGAAGAATGACTTTATACTTGTTTGGTGCCACAAGTGGCAGATGGGGAAGCAGATGCTAAATGCAATCTGCTTTAGGGTTTTGCACCCAACCAACTGACCCAGCAAGCAGCCTCCCAGTTCTGAAATGCAATGACTCCCCAGAAGCAGAAAAAATCTGCAGATGTGATGTTCAAGCATCTCCTCCATCTGCTCCTACCTTCAGCTGGACAACCGACCCAGTATGAGCAGAAAACACATGGCCCTGACTTGACCACAGCTGCAAGTCTGCCATGACCCAGGGCTGCAATGCCAGCATCTGCTATGAAGAGCTTCATGCATGATGGAATGGTGGAGTCAATCCATGGCAGGGAAGACTAATTTCATGTGAAATCCTCATGGGTAATTAGGATGCCACATTGCATAGCTTCCTCCCACCCTCAGGCTGTGTATCAGATATACTGGCAACTCTCAAACAGATTTACACATAATCTGCAATTAATTAGAAGCACCCAGTTATTGGGAGAGCCCAGACGATCCCACTCTGTGAAACTTCAACAGAAATCCACAAAACTCTTTAGAAGCCTCCTTCAATATGGACGAGTTATAAACCTAGTAACAGCACACCCCTGTGCAGCCATCAGGGCATCACTTGCCTTTTCCAAGCCCTGGATTCGGGAACAGGAGGATGTGGCATCTTCTGTGTGCCTCCAAAGTTAAGTAGATAGTTTGATGGTAAAGGAAAATGAGAAGCCTACTGTGTGCCTTAAAAGTTAAGGAGATGAGTTGATGAGGAAAAGAGGATGAGGAGCCTACTGTGTGCCTACAAAGTTATAAAGGTGACCTGAATGACAGGAGAAGAGGAGCTCTGTAGGATATAGGATGCTAAGCTAAGGTCACCACTCCTCCACTTCCTCAGTCCTGGGCAGAACAAAGGGATGAAGACACAGCTCCATGGACCCACAGTGGAGGTGAGCAGGGCTCACTGTTGTGATTTGGAGGTAAAAGGCCCCCCATAGGCTGATGTGTCTGAACACTTGGAAGACGAATGGTGGCTCTGTTGGGGAGGTGAAATCTTTATGATGATGGTCTTGCTAGCAGAGAAGAATCACTGTGGCTGGGTCTTGACTGGTAACTTTCTGGCTCCTGCCCCAGCTCTCTGCTTCCTGATCACCACCAGGATGTGAACGAGACATGTACAAGTTCCCACTGCCATGGACAAAGTCTCTCAGCAACCATTTCTCTTCCTCCATGGTGGACTCACCCCATGAGCCAAAGTAAGCTATCCCTTAAACTGCTGCTGTCAGGTACTGTGTCTCATCGATAGGGAAGCTGGCAAACACAACCACAGAAGCAGGGGTCTAACCGCTCAGAGCACAGCTGCTAGCAACAGTAGAATCCACCTGGAGCTCCCTACATCCAGCCTGTCATGTGCCTGGAGCCATGAACACCAAACACTTCCCCTGACACTCTGATGACTGCCAACTGTGTGGAACACCCAGGACTTCTCTCATGCAGCAGGAGAGAGCTCCATGCCCAGTCACCGGCACCCCTCTGTCTGTGCTAGGCACATAACTGCACTCCTGAGCTAAGGGCTGAAGGTTATTCAGAGGCAGCCATGTTGGTGCAAGAATGTAATTAGAAACTGAACAACTCATAGCATTTAGTGTTTGTTGACTTAATACTCCTACTGCTTTCTTACTGTCATAAGGTGACAGTCCTTCCATTCCTTAACAAATAACCATCCACCCAATGGCTTCTAAGAAGCAGTTTCCCAGGCCCCACGTGAACTTCCAAGATACTCTTCCTGTTTCCTTGGGTCTCAGGAAGACCTCTCACTCACCGGGGTTTCCTGTCTAAAGCCACCTGACAGCAGCCCAACCAGGGAAGCTGTCATATGACACTGTAGCACTGGAACTCTGTTCTCCTTTGCTGCCTGCCACCCTACGGGAGAGGTTAATACCTGCTCTGCAGTTTACCTTTAGCTAGAAGGGCGAGGGGACTGAGTTCTGGTCAGTGAGGCACAAAGGGAAGCCTGTGAAGTAGACACAAAGAGGAGGCCATTTTCCCAACAAAGAGGAAGTGCCAATACTTCCCACTGGCTCTTGCTTTCTGCTGAAAACAAATACAGTATCTACAACAGTAGAAATTGCCTTCATCAGATTAGCCAAAGCAGGAGCTCAAGGAGGAACCTAGAGAGTGGAGCTGAATGGAAGCCATGGGGGAGCACTGCTTCTTGGTTGCTTCCTTTGGCTTGTTCATCTACCTTCCCAGTGATGGCATCTCCTACAGTGGGCAGGCCACTTCCCATGAGGAGGGGCATAAAGCCCAGCAGCCTGGCCCCAAGGATAAAGAAGAGTGTTCTCAATCTCGATCCCACCCTGTCTCCTCTTTCATTAGGATCTCAAAGAGTTTCAGTCAGGTCCCTCCGCCAGCAGAAAGGCTTTCCCTGACCTAAGGACTGTCCAACAAGAGCTCAACCTTGGGAAAATGCTCCTGCTGCCTCAGCTACAGTGCTGTCTAACTGTCCACATGCCTGTAATCCCAGCACTCAGGACAGAAAGGTAGGCAGATCTCTGTGAGTTTGAGGTTAGCCTGGTCTACAGAGTAAGTTTCAGGACAGCCAGCACTACACAGAGAAACCCTGTCTTAAAAAACAAAAACAAGAAACCTCTATGGCACCACACAAACCATCTCCACTTCCCCTTGTTTTTTAGCAATATTTCCTACTATTTCTAGGGAGTGTTTCCTAAAATATCTCTCAGTCTCCTTCTGGGGATGTTGGTTGTTCTGGGTCTCAAGATTCTAGCAGTTTGGGACCAGATTCTAATCTAATCACTTGGAAGAATTTCTCCACGCCTCATGAGGAATTCCTGATGGATCAGAGTAATTCCCTGCAGAGACATCCTGAGGACAGTAAAGTTCAGACCTGGCACAGTCAGTCGACACACACAGAGGCCTAGATCAACCTACCATCCAGACTACTTCCTTCCACACAGTGCTCTGGTTTCATTTACTCAACCAACAACCACCAAGCCCTTTCAGGGTGCCTGGTACTGGACAAGGTGCTGATAGTCCCTGTACAATGGTACAAAAGCGAATGCATGTCCAATAGAAAGTATAGGCCCAAGTTTGAATTCTAATACTCTCTCTCTCTCTCTCTCTCTCTCTCTCTCTCTCTCTCTCTCTCTCCCTCTCTCTCCCTCTCCCTCTCCCCTTTCCCTCTCTCCCTCCTCCCTCTCTCTCTCCCTCTCCCTCTCCCTCCTCCCTCTCCCTCACTCTCCCCACCCCCTTCTCTGCTAGGCAGCAGCTGTGCCACTGTTCTATGGCCCTGGTAAGTTAGGCTTATTAAATGCTCATGATATCACAATGAAGCTGTCATAATTCAAGGATTATCTGTGAACTAAAGCATGAGAATGAGACATGACCTCTGGCCTCTGACCCTTGCTCTCAGAGAGCCTGGAGGCGTGTGAGGAAAGTCCAGCAGACAAATAGCAACCAGGTACAGACATGAGCAGATAGGGGAGGTGTCACTAAAAAGCCCAAGGGTGAAGATCGGGCTAGGTGATGCAGTATCTAGAAGGAAGGGGCAAAGAGTCAGAGTACTTGAATGGCAGGGACTAGGTCCTAACACAGATCCCATCTTACTTTGCCAGTGCTACTCTGTGTCTTTGCCAAGGCAGCCTGAGCAACAGTATTGGCCAGGGATAAGCAAAATAAGTTTACACCAGCCAAGCATCTCAGTCCCAGGGAAGGCAGCAGGCAGCAGACAGCAGGTGGCAGGCAGCCGTTTCTGAACCTCCATCCTCCTTCCAGCTGCTTCGATGGAGGCGTCTGCTCTGTCCCCAGAGGGGCTAAAGGCTAGTGAAGACAGATTGCAGGGGACGAGCAATCCGTCTTCACCGACACCTACGCAAGGCTGACAGGACACCCACTGCTGAGCTCTCTATGCAATAAGGTTGGTTCCCAAGTTCTCCATTCAATCACTGACTAAACACCAACACCATGAGAAATTTGCAAAATTCTTACTCCAGGGTAATTACTCCACTTCAAGTAATATGGCTCATCACTGTGCCGGGCCATATTGATGAGCACAGGGGCTTGTGGGAATTGTCCTCAGAACCATGGACACCGCCATCTCCATCCCTCAGCTTTCCATCATTAACTCAGCACATCTTCGTCTCTGCGTCACCCCTGCTACTAGGAGACAAACATCTACTTTATTCTAAATGTTCATCTGTCAGTGTAGAACTGCGGTTGACCTACTGCTGGCCTTTCTGAAAAGCAAAGGCAATGGTGATGGTGTACCTGTAATCCCGGTGCAGGGGAAGAAGAGACACTTGAAATCCTGGGTCCAGCAATGAGAAACCATGTCTCAGAAAATGAGGCAGACATGATAACATGGGTAAGAGAAAGCCCGGGAGGCCTCAGGCCTACCCCAAGAACCACAGGCAATGGCGGGAGTGCTGAGAGAGGGAGGGACAGTCTTCCTCGGGGAGGAGCACACCACCTGTTTATCCATCCGAATGGCCAGCCCTGAACAGACTAAACAGCTGTACTTATGTAAGGGTGTGTGTGTGTGTGTGTGTGTGTGTGTGTGTGTGTGTGTGTGTGTGTAGACACATGTAACAGCAATTATGAACAAAGAGGTCATGAACTGAATGAACTGAAAGAGTCAAGGATGGGACTATGGGACAATTTGGAGGGAGGAATGGGAAGAAGAAAGTGACATATAATCACAAAAAAAAAAAAATTAAAACAAGGATGAGTAAGGAACAAGAGCTGAAACTGTCCTCTAGCTCAACACACACGTGCACACACATAAGCATACACACCGGGAAGCACACACAAGCTTTAGTAACATGCAAGCTGAGTTAGGCTAACAGCCAACCCCACACATGCACAGCATCATCCAGGCTGACACAGACCAGCAGACACAGGGAGGCAGCAGGGCAGGGCAGGGCAGGTCTCCACCATGCTCTGCAGTCTCTATGCCTCAGTGCTAGTTGTCCCTTGTGGCTGTCCTGAAGGAGACAAGTGTTCAAAGTGTGAGACACACTGTATTCAAGATCTCAAGCTGATGTGTGTGAGAAAATCTAACAACATGTTTCCCAAATTCAGAGAGCTCATTACATCAAGTATTCCACAATGGGGAATATTTCAGTCAGTAGTCCAGTGTGTGAGAATGGGGACCTGATCACAGCTTACTCCAGAGGTTGTGGATACAGACACAGTGCCAGGTCACTCAGATGATAAGGAGAAAAGAAAGACACCTTTAAACCACCTGGGTCTGCTCAAAGTCTAGCCAACATGACCCTGAGCTGGGCTTTCCTGGAGAACAGTTTCCTGTGCTAAGGACCAGAGTGTCACAGGATACTCTCTTCAAACAAACTGAGGCCACCTACAGACTCCACCCTACGGATTTCCCCTCCTCCCTCCCACTCCTAGCATCAGTGAGAAATCTCTGTGTTAGTGTCAGTGGAATCAGCTGCAGCATCTAATTAAAGGTGGTCATGCTTTTAAGCACTGGGCTGAGGTGACAGTGCATAACCTCAGGGCATCTGTTAGGATTTTCTGCTCAGGATGCACTCCTGAGAGAGGTGGATGGATGAAAGTCACACGAAGGCATATGACTCCCCTTTCTTCCTGTTGTCACTCCCATATGATTCTTTCCATCTTGTCCAATTGCCCCTCATGCATGCATTCTGCCATGTCTCACTTCCAGTCTTGACCTCTCTGTGGACAGGATCCATGCTACAAGAGCCGACGATGCCGATGGGCAATGAGTACACGCCAGACCCACCTTCCACACACTGCCTCCCTCAGTCCTCACAGCAGCTATAGGAACCTCATCCTATGCATCTCAGTGATGGGGAAACTGAGGCACGGAGTTCATAAGCAGTAGAGATAGAGCCTCACCCTTCCTCCAGTACCCAGAATAGTGCCCACTATGTGACAGACATTTAGTAAACATTTGGGGAGGGGATGAACAAATTAAGAACAGAGGTATGTCTAAATCATGTCTGGAACCTTCCAATTCCTGACGGTTGCTGTAATCTGGGAAACATGATTCAGAAGGAAGAGCAAGCTCCTGCATTAGCTGCACTGTCCAGGCACAGGCTGTGTGACTAAGGCACACAGCACTTGGACTGTGACCTGTTTAATGGTCACTGTTCTGCCAGTTCATCCTCAATCTCATCACTGAACCCTCAGCCAGGCCCTGGGCTGGATGCGGGTCCCCCCACT
>JANHMN010000002.1:90736366-90777557 GCA_030674055.1 Rhabdomys pumilio | reverse complement strand
AGGCTTCAGTGCTTGTCAGGGGAGCATGAATGAGAGGGGGTGAGGCTCCACTGCTTGGAGGTTGCTTAATGGCTACAGTAACAACAGCAAACTGGCCCAAGTACAGAGGGAGGGCCAGAGCATGGGAATGATGTAATTTGACTGTTCTCCATATTTGCTCTAGCTGATAAAAGAAGAACAGATAGAAACACTGGCAAAAGGAGTGGTGCAGGCTTGTTGAGAAGCCATCTTGTAACAGCCCTGGCAAGAAGTAACAGATAGACTAGGGATACAGAAGCATTTCAAAGACACAGTCTATACATTTTTCCTTCATACTGGTAATTTTAAAAACAGCCCCAAGTCATGTCCATTAGCATAAACTGTAATTCCAGCCACTTGAAAGGCTGGGGCAGGAAGACAGCTAGTTGAAAGGCAACATGAGTGGCCTTAGTGAAACATTGTCTCAGAATAAAAACTACTAGGCTGACAAGATGGTTCAGTATATAAAGTCATGTGTTGCCAAGCCTGATGACCCCAGTGTGACCTCCGGAAAGAAAGAAGTGACTCCCAAAAGTTGTCCTCTGGCCTCCTCACATGCAATGACACATCTTCACACACTCAGACTCAAAATACATAAACAAGTAGATGTAACTGTAAAAGATTTGAATATGGGGCTGAAGAGATGGGTCACTGAGTGGTTAAGAGCCCTTGCTTTTCTTCCAGAGGACCTACGTTTAGTTCACAACACCCACATCTAGTGACTCACAATTAGTTGCCTATAACTCCAGTGCCAGGGGATCTAATACCCTCTTCTGGCCACCATGGGCACTTACACTATGTGCCTGTTTATGGTGGATGATGGGAACTCTCAGCTTCCTTCTATGATTGTCATGTATGCCTGCTGCCATGCCTCCTACTGTGATGGTCTCTTAACCCTCTGGAGCTAGAAGCCAGAATAAATTCATTTTTTAATAAATTGCTTTTGGTCATTGTGTTTACCACAGCAACAGAGAATGAGCTAATATACTCAACTTAACAAGCGGCCACTGAAGCTAGAAATAGGACAAAGAAGGTAAGAATGTTAGACCCAGGGGGACGAAGTAAGAAGACCATAGGCTGCAGATGAACTGAAGAATGCTCTCAGACTAGCTGTACATCTCTGAAGCTATCACCAAATAGGCAAACACAGAAGGAGAAGCACACATGGAAAGAGAAGAACACACAGAAAGAGAAGAACACACAGAAAGAGAAGAACACACAGAAAGAGAAGCACACACAGAAAGAGAAGTACAGGTGCTGGGTGGGGCCTCTACAGAGTTCAGGTGGCTTCTCCTATCTCCTAAGGTGCAAAATAATGATCACTGTTTATGGTTAACTTTGATGTGACCAAGTTTAGCAACAAACAGTTAGGGGCAGGCGAGTCTCCCAGGGTCTTGCCAGCCAGTTCACCCCGAGGCATTCTGCTGGAGCATCTATAACACTCCAGTTCTAAAGGAAATCTCTAAGCTACTTCTTAACTTTGAATGTCTACAAGCCATCCTTGCCCTGAGCCCCAGATCTCCTAGCTCCTACCTGTACGAATAAGTAAAAAACCCCTCTGGTTCTTGGAACAGAAGCTCTTATTGGAGAAGACAGGAAGCACCCACCTGATGCACCATAGGAGCCCACTCCACTGACAGGGAAGAGGACATCAGTGTCAGCATCAGCATCTCCATGAAGCACCTGCAGTGGGGCCCAGCCATGTACCTGGGGAAGGCTGGCGCTCCCATCCAGTGTCCTATAGAGAAAGAATACAGCTGCATGACAGGGCCTCCCCACATACCACAGCATCTGGGTTCCTCAAGTCCCCAGGCCTAGATGGGGCTAAAATCAGGACCACAGAACTCAGAAAGGACCACCCCCCCCCATTTATGAGTACGCATTTATGAGAGCTTGCTGAGTGTCTCCTAAAAGCAAGTACTGTGTTCACCACAAGGGCAAAGAACCAACAAATGGTTCTCACATGCTCTTGGGGCTTAGAGTCTGCAAAAGGACACAGACATCAATCATGTCACCCTGCAAGAAAGAGGAAGGCTCAGCTCAGGACTGTGGAGCAGAGCAGGAAGCTGAGGAGGAAGACCCTTTTTACAAAGAGTGGTTTGTAGCCAACCATGATAGTGTACACTGTAGTGACGATTTTGGAATTATGGTTTCATTTAAAAACACAGTAATATTACAAAAATCTGTTTTCCTTTTAATCCCAGGTGTGGGGCTATGACTATGATTTATTTGCCTTGTGCTCTAGCAGAGGTGTGATTTTGCCAGCTGCAGATAGTTTCTGCAACTGTGTGATACTCGGAATTCTAGGAACTTTTCAGAGGATATATAAATGCCGGGCCCCTGAGAGATGAGGTCGTTTGTTAGTGGGTTGTCTGTTAGATGTTGGTTGCTGTAGGTTGTTGCTGGTTGTTGTTGATCACAGTTTGTTAGGTTGTTGTGTGTAGAGAAGAAACAACAAGAAGAAATTAGATATCCTGATTGCTAAGATCAAACTTGCCCCAAGGAACTCAACGCCCCTGATCAGCAGGAAGTAGTCTAACTGTAGATAATCTTGCCCCCTTTCAGACTCCTGACTTTATTTGGGGATTTTATTCCTTTCCTCACTGTTAGAGATTGGTTTGAATGTTTTCATTTAATGGGGAACCTGTGTGTCCAAAGGTTGAAGGTCCTTGTCCCCAATTGGTTTTTGATCGATCACTAAAGATGTCAGCAGCCAATGGCTGGGCAAAGGGAGACAGGGTAGAACCCTTAGAATTGTGTGGGTTAGGGCACTGGAAAGAGGATGAGAGACAGAAAATCGCCATGACTTGGGGAAGAAAGACGGGTCATGGGAGCTACAGGAGGGAAAGTCAACCAGCCATGTGAGAATGTGGGTGGGTGGCCATTGGCCATTTCCCCAATTGGGCCTAGGGTAACAGGGAAGGTTTAGAAGTACCCAACCTTTAAGCTAGCCAAAGGCATTTAATTAACTGGTGTGTGTGTGTGTGCGTGTGTGTGTGTGTGTGTGTGTGTGTGTGTGTGCGCGTGTGTGTGTGTGTGTGTGTGTGTGCGTGTGTGCGTGTGTGTGTGTGTTGTGTATGTGTGTGTGTATCTGTGTTCCATTCGTGAATCCAGATAGCAATGTAGTTAAAACTACCATCACACCTCTCTATCCTTCTTTCCCTCCTATCTAGTGTGAGGAGGCTGAAAGGAAGGAAGAAACGGCGTAGAGGATGGAAGAAAGAAGAACCCCAAAACTAGCAGACTACAGCTACAGTACACCTATAATCCCAGCACTGGGAGGGTGACGCTGGGAAGCACTAATGTGCTCTTTGTGTAGCTCAAGCTATCACCAACTTGGGGTCTTGCTTTGGTTTGAGTGTTGGGGAGGAAGGATGTAGATGCTTGGTTTTACCAAGAGTTTTTGGTTTTTTTACTTCTTTGCTTGAGACAGGGTCTAAGGTGTCCTGGGTGGGTGGAGAATGCTGTAAGGATGGCCTTGACCTTCTGACCCTCTTACACTGTGCACTAACTCAGAACATGAGGAAGCTCACCAGATCAACACCACACTACTACTACATCAAGTAAGGAAAGGAAGAGGGGAAATCAAGGTATGTAATTTCAACTTTTAAAGAGCTTATGTGTCTTTGCCTGTGTGTATGTCCGTGCACCATGTGCATACAGTACCCACAGAGGTCAGAAGGTATCAGATCCCCTGGAACTAAAGTTACAGACTGTTGCTGTTAAGTCCAAAGTGGGTTCCCTAAAATGGCAGTCTTGGATCAGCTCGGGCTGCACTCTGACCAGGTAAACAGAAGGGCTGCTGGTGGATAAAGGAAGCCCTAAAAGCAGAGTCTCAGAACTTGTGAGGCAGGTTTCTGTTAGTGGGAAAGTCTCTACTGCCCTCCTCTGTCCCTGCAGGCATCTAGTTCCCTATCAACACACACCTGCAACACAGCAAAATCCCCTCCTAGTTCCCAGGCTGTCCTGGCCCACAGGAACCCCCACCCTAACTTCCAGGCTCCCTCCCAACCCTTCTCTTAAAAAACTGGTATACTTTCCCAGTCTTTTGCTGTGCTCTATGGCCCCAGAGACAGCCATAGCAACATTGAATTTCCCAAATAAAGCTTTCTCTCTACCCATGAAGCAGTTCGGCTCAGGGGGTTTACTGTGCCCTCACAGCTCTGAGCCGCCACGTGAGTGCTGGAAACTGAAGAGCTGGATCCTCTAGAAGAGTGGCCAGTGTTCATAACCAGCAAGTCATCATCTCCTCAGCCCGAAAGTATGTACTTTAGCAGAGTCTGGTGGTGCACACCTAAAATTCTGGCACTCAGGAGACTGCCTAGCCTGGGCAACATAACAAGGCCCTGTTTCACAACCTCATGGTTCAGGGGTACAGTGTTTTCGTGTACAAAGCTCTAGGTTTAATCTGCAGCACCAGGAAGAGAAAGACCCCGACCACAGGTATGGTGGCTCACATCTGTAATCCTGATGCTTGTGAGGTAGAGGTAAAGGGGCTGTGATGAGTTCGAGGCCAACCTGGACTACATGGTGAGACCCTGTCTCAAAACATTATCACCAGCTGACCATATACAACAGTAGCCAGACTGAGATCTTCCAAAGCAAACCACAATGGCGTCCAGCCTCCTGCCTGCATGAACCTCTGTATGCATCTTTTCTTTATTTTAGGGCAAAGGTCAAGACATTTTCTCTGTAAACATTTTAGACTGTGTGGCGCACTCTTATAGGTGGTGTTTCTTTACAAGTCTTTAAAATCCAACAACCAAATCTGGCTGGGGCTAGCATTGGGTGGGTGTTATAAGCATAGTAAAAAATGCCTTTTAGACAAGTAAACATAGCTTAGTTGGGAATCCACCACACCCAAGGCTGCACCTAATAACCAGCACCCAGTGACATTACTCACTCAAGATAACCTGCCACAGTCCTAGAGTCAGCCCCATGTACCCACCGCACAGTCCATAAGCAGAGACCAAGAACAATGTTCTTCTGTGGCTGGAGAGTCTCCTTCAGGATCCTGACCCTCAGATCAGAGACTTTGTTATAAGTTATAAGTGGGACCTGACCCTCAGGTTGCACAGGCGAGCAACCTTGGGAAGACAGGCTCAGGTCGTTAGGAATTTAGAGTGTGAACCTTGTGTGATGACCCTCAGCATGACTGTCAGGAGACAGTTTACTGAGTCCACCCCATCTCAGGAACAAGTTTCATCTTGCTGGTAAGGCTAACACCCAGCTCATGTTCGCAGGCCCCAGAACCAACTCCTACCCTGCTTCTTCAGATGTTTCCTAAACCATGTGTTAACCAGTAAAGGGTATACAGAGGGAAGTTGTTGCTATCCCGTTGTCTACACTAAAGCACACAAATAGTAAGCATTGCCTGTCTTGACTTAAGTGACTATGTGCAGCTTACCCACTCCTTTGTTCTCTCGTCATTCTGAATTCTGGACCAGAGTCCAGGAGCGGCCCTGACTGCCAAAGCTGACTCGAGGACTCAGGTGACAGGCTAAGGCTCAGCCAACTACTTTAACTTCCTTGTATCAAAATATAATTAGTCAATGCAACAGTGCATCCTGCTCCGTCTCACTTTCTGTTCCCATCCTCTAAAACTGTTGTAATCTCCCTTCAGGGTTGAGATTCAGATCCCACAAACCGGCCGCCTCCCTGTGTCACAGAAAATAAAGCTTTCATTTTTAAGCTTCTGTCTCGGAAGTGAGTTTCTTGGCTTCCACCCTGAACCCAACATAATAATGTACAACTTTTGTTATACAAACTGTGAATATTTACCTTCTTGCTCAGGACAAGAAACCCAGGGAATGGTCCTAACAGAATCTTACGAGTGAATCGTTTGCTTCCTTCCATGACCAGCATGAGCACATTTAGACAGCGGGGCAGAGGTGAAAGAGGGATAGCTCCTGCCTCAGTCCTGGCCACTGATCCCCTGTCCCAAGTTTTAGGTAAAAATAGCTGTGCCTCTAGGCTACTGGAATCACCCTCTTCGGACTCTGATGCAGCAGGTAGTTGCCAGGCTGCTCCCAAAAAGGGCAAGCCAACTGACGTGTCCAAAATTGAGTCTATGCCCAACTCAACCTGGAGTATAGGAGGTTTTCTAGAAGTTACCCAGCATTCCTCAGGAACTTGTAAAGCTCGTTCTACCAAGAGGTCACTTCCTTACCTCAGCAAAGGGGACCGATGGTTCTTCAACTAACTTATAAGCCTATCAGCATTTCAAGTCCATGCTAACAACCTAGTTGCCTCCTCCCCTAGGTTCCTCATCCCTCTTATAACCTGGCTGTTCTCTAGGCTCCTGTTCCTGCTTTCTTGCTCTGATTTCTCTAATCTCCATCCCTTGCTCTTCTCCCCTCTCTCACAGATAGCTAGCCATGTCCAGTTGACCTCTTTCTCTCTCTGTTCAGAACTCTTCCAGATGCCTCTGACCATTCTCTTCCTCATATATACAATGATAACCTTTCTCTTACCTATACCATGGAGTGGTCATGTTATCAGTTCGTACGGTAGCATGCAGTTTATAGTAGCATGCAGGCAGGGCACATTCTCAGAGAGGGGAGCAGTACTGACCAGTCTGTGGGAGCTAAAGTTAGATTTTAAGTTTAAATTACTGTGCTTAAGAGATGTATAAAACAAAAACTCAAGTCCCACCTAGCCAAGAACAGACAACTTCCTGAAATGTTAGGGGCTGTTGTTCATGTAAGAAGACAAGTCATGACTTTTCACGTTTATAAACAAGGTTGGTTGCCCCGACTATACAAGACATGCTTGATCCTATATAGGAGTTACATATACATATAGATCCTGGAGGAGGTGTTACATGGGCAGAAAGTACATCAGGATACATGTTTGCCAACAACTTGACAAAGGCAAGAAGTACACAGCCTTGTGGGTTTTGCCTTCATAACCACCAAACTAACATATTTCATGGCCATTCTCTGGGAATCCCAGGAATGACCTTGGCCAGTGTCCATTGTCCTAGCCAGTATTTAAAAAGTTTGCTTCAAACTTGGCCTTATTCTTGCCTGGTGGGATGAACAAATCCTAACTCCAAACGTTCACTACCTCTCTGGGCATGTGGACGTTTCCTCTTGTTTCACAGACAACTCTGGCCATTTCCTAGCAGCCTGTATGAGTCAGAGTAAGGCCAGAGCCATGAAGGGTGAGGTCCTAAACCCAAGAGGAAGTAGCCCTCAAGGACCACGGTCTCAGTTGACGCCTGGATTGGCTTTAAAGAGCCAACAAAATGGCTCAGCAGATAAAGGCGATGGCTGTCAAGCCTGATGATCCGAGTCTGACCCATATGATGAAAGGAGAGAACTGTCTTTACAAATATCTTCACACACATGTATACATATGTACACACATGTACATTCACACACATGTACAAGCACACATGTACAGACACACATACACACAAATAATATAGAAAAGATTTTGAAGATTAGCTTAAAATAACAAAATATCGTTTATCATTAAAACAAAGTACTTGTTTCAAAATCTAGACAGTGTTAAAAATAAAGTCCAAGCGCAGCTAGGTGAAAGGGTTTCCTAGGTAGTCAGCATTCACGGTAAATACTGAATAAAGGGAAATGGCACCAGCAGAGAATGCCCAAATGTGTGCCACTAGATCACCCCGACAACAGGCAAGCATAAGGTCTCCGGTGCTGGCCATTTCTCCTCGCTTACACGGTCACAGTGAAAGTGCATGTAAATGTCCTACATCTTTCCCATCCAACAATACTGTACAAGTTCATCTCCACACTATCAGACACGCTCGCTCATCGTGTAAGATGCTCACAGTGAGCATTCTGGCACACTCCTTTATTCCCAGCACTCAAAGGCAGGAACAGGAAGATCTCTGGGAATTTAAGGCCAGCCTGGTCTATTAACAACCAGTCCTGTTCCAGGAAAGCCAGGGCTACAGAAAACCGAGTTCAATCCCTAATACAGCAAAAACAAACTGACAGACAGAAATTGCCCAAGAGCCTCTCCTCACCCCCAAATTAATTAATTAATTAATTAATTAATTACACAAAACCAGTTCTAAGAACAAAACAGTGTTAGGATTCTATGCTCTGCACACACAAGGACAAACTCCAAACTCCTTGGCAGGGTCACGCCTGGTGAACATTCAGGTCAGACCAGGTGTTCTGCTTCTCTGAACAGGACTTTAGAATCTCGCTGCTCACCTCTTCCTGAGTTAAGACAATGTCCTCAGGGCAGATCCTCCACCCAGGTTCAGATATTTTGTTAACCATCTCCCACACACAACTCCCCAACCCCCATCCCCACTATCAGCAGCCCCCATGCCTCCCTGTGCAGGTGTCTACTCAGGCCTGGAATTGGGGCCCACAGAGCTAGCCTGGTCCTTGTACTGGACAGGCCTCAGCTACAGCCCAGGCACTCTTGCTGTAGACTCCTAGCAGGTATGAGGAGGAGCTTAGTCACTAGGTGATGGACATGGCTCATGCTTGTAACTCTCAGTTACCCCAACATCCTCCAAACTCACTTCTTTACTGGTGTCAGAGCACAACTCTCCTTGCCATAATAAAGCTATTGCCTACCTTGAAGAAAAACAAAAAGCAAAGCCAATGTTTGTGATAGATACTGGATAAAGAGGGATCTGGCACCAAAGAAATGGCTAAATCACCAACAAACAGAGAAAGCCCAAATTTGGACCACCAGACCATCCTAAGAAAAGCAAGCACCAGATTTCTAGAATCAATAGCAAGCCTAGCTAAGCCCCCTAGCCTGGCCACACTCCCCAACATGACTGCTGTGTGCAGACTCTAGACCCCTCCTGTGACGATGAGCTTAACCCAGAAGCCAAGTATTACTCAATAAGCCACTCATCACTGCTCAGCGCCTCCCCAGGTTGCTCTGCAGACTCTTCAATCAAGATGCCCCTGTACACTGGTGAGAGGTTGTCCATGGTCAATGGAGGTCCAGGCTCCCAAGGTCACCCAACACTGCTTTGTGCCTTTTACACATCACAATGCCAGCAGCCACCCTTTCTTACAAGGTGGTCTCCCACTCCAGGCTGCACACCACTGGCACCAAGGGTAAGAAGAGAGATGCCTGGATCTCAGGCACCGACTCACACAACTCATCATCTTCGGAGCCACAGAATGCAGCGGCATTCCAAGGGTGCTCAGAACTAAAGGCAGTTTCAATAAATACTTGTGGCAACTTGGTTGGGAAACTTGGTCAGATATTTAGTAGAACACTATGCTAGAAGTTGCTGTGAGGTTATTTTTAAAAAGATTAACATTTGCATAAGTAGAGTTTTAGTTAAAAGATTCTCCTGCTGGACTAGATGGGCCTTAGCCAAACAAGAGAGGCTGCAATACAAAAACACCAATCTCTCCAGAGAAAGACTGAGTTCCACCAGCAAACTGCCTCTGGATTTGAACTGTGACTCCCCCTGCCAGTCTACCTGCAGAGTTAAACTCATCGCACTCCACAATCCCAAGTGTCAATTATCCAAATCAAGAAGATGAAAATTCAGAACAAGACAAGTAAAGAGTTACACACCAGAATCTCAGCCCAGGCCAAGCTGGGCTACATGACACCCTGTCTCAAAACAAACAAACAAACACAAACAAAGAGACTGTGACATATAGGCAGAGTAAAAGTGGTAAAGGAACACACACCACTAGTTATTTCACAGAATTATGATTAAAACAAGAGGACTCAAACTATGCTCCCAGGCTCAAACCATCCATAGTCTGTGAACAATAATACTGCTGCTGAGAAATGCCCCAAACAAATAGCTGGGTATAGAAAATAGCCTTATACAGATGACATTCTAGAGGCGAGATGATGTATCTAAGGCTAGTCTGAGGTACACGCAGAGACCCTCCCCCAAAACAACAATAAAAGCAGACAACATAAATGATCAACAGTGACAGAACCATTTAGCAAGAGAGGGTTCTGCAGACACAGAACCAATGAGAGGGATTCCATGTGGTCCTTCTTCATGAGACTTCATGCTCAGTGTCCTACAGGTTCTAGTGTGTGAGCTGAAATCCAGGAGCCTTCCTGAGCGCTGTGCTTCTGAGAAGTAGGAGAGCTGTGTGAGTCCAAGTCCATGGACAGGAGAACACCAGCACCTCAGTTCACACTGTCAGACGTGAAGGAAGCTGTTCCCACCTCTCTCAGATTCCTCTGCTCTTGTCAGGTTCTGGCTAACAGGAAAGCCCTGTCATCAGTAAATCCACCCAAACACTGATCTCAGCCTGAATACTCTCCCAGATTCTAGAAACAAGAATTTAACCTGGAAATCTCATGGTTCTGCAAAGGTGATCATTATATAAAACAACTGAATTATGTAATAACATAAAAAATAGTAAGTTCTGGGAGGCAGTGTATGTGGACCCAACTCCCAGCATGGCCAACCTCTTTACCAAATCTCAACTCTGAAATTTTCTTTCCTCTGAAGCTCGCAGCACAGGGAGCATGACAGATGAGCGCAGGCAGATGGCCAGTGCACGTGTCACGTTTTTAGATGTACTTATTTTATGTGTGTGGATGTTTTGCCTGCATGTGTGCATGTGTATCACATGCATGGTGCTCATCGCCCATAGAGACCAGAAGAAAGAGAGCATCAGATCCCCTGGGAGTAGCCTTACAGATGGCTGTGGCTCACCGTGTGGGGACTGGGAACCAAATGTGGGTCCTCTGCAAGAGCAACAAGTCTGATTAACGCTGCGTACTCTCTCCAGCCCCAAAAACTTTATAAACAGGTATAGTCCCCAATGAAATTTTAAAAAATTAATATTATACAAACATGAACATCAGAAGCACAGCACTGGAGGCCCCCTGTGGATGTTAAGGACACCATGGCATCTCAGTCCCACAGAAGGACACTTTCACATCTGTTCACGACACACTTTACCAGGAAGAATCGTGAAGTCAGCCATGATTACCACCAAGTACTCAGAGCTGAAAAGAAACAGTACTTAACTGGCTAGTGTATCTGTAAGGAGTGGGAGTATGTAGAACCGTGAAGAGCAGCCAGCAGCAGTAGCAGCTCGCCTGTGTGACACCACACAGTGTGCCAGTATGTGTGTGACACCACTCAGTGTGGCAGTACGTGTGTGACACCACACAGTGTGCCAGTACGTGTGTGACACCACTCAGTGTGCCAGTACCTGTGTGACACCACTCAGTGTGCCAGTACCTGTGTGACATCACTCAGTGTGCCAGTACCTGTGTGACATCATTCTGCACCCGTACATGCATGTGTGACTCCACTCAGTGTGCTGGTATGTGTGTCAATGGCTTGGCTCTTTCCTCTGCGAACCAGACAGAAGTGATACCCACTAACCCAAAGTAGTGCCACACTGGCTGAAGGTCACTGGTGCAGTGCTGTTCTCAGCATTCCTTGCTTTTTTTTTTTTTTTTTTTTTTTTTTGAGACAGTCTCATGGGAGCCAGGGTGCTGATCTTGAACTTCTGCCCCTCCTGCCCACCTCCCTGCCCAGTGCTGATGGTAGGTGTGCAGCAGCACACCCAGCTTATGCAGTGCCGGAGCACAAACCCAGAACTCTGTGCATACCAATCAAGGACTTTACTGATGGAGCCATGTCACCAGCCCTGCCGCACTTCTTAGGTTGTCTTTGTTACACAAGACAGTTATTTTTTTCTCAGGCCAGCAGTTCTCAACCCGTGTGGATCATGACCCTCTGGGAGTTGAACAACAGTTTCAAAGAGGTCATCGAAGACCGTCAGAAAACACAGATATTTACATTATGGTGCATATCAGGACCAAAATTACATTTATGAAGTCCCAATGAAAATAAGTTTATGGTTAGGGTTACCACAGCATGAGGAGCTGTATTAGAAGGCCACAGCATTAGGAAGATTGAGAACTAATGTCTTAGGCTCTGAAGATCTAATCAATGATACCTCTCCAAGCCAAGTCTACTTTCCTCATGAGCTTGTGACAGGTTAGACACACAGGAAATCCCAGCTTTGTGAAAGCCAAAGCCTTATGTTCAAACAAAAATTATAAGTACACATTCTGATGCTAATTTTGTATTAAATCCATTTAAATAGACTCCATTTCCTTAGTTCTCATCAAGGCAAGGTCAAAAAGGTCTAAAGACTAAAAAATGCCTCCAAAGAAATACAACACTTACACTATCCTTATGTATATATGTGGTACATGTTCATACGGCCACGATCACATGTGTACCCATGGATGAGGCACACATGCCTTAGTGCACATGTGGAGGTCAGAGTTCAAGCTCATGTGTCCATGCTGTTCTTTTACCACATTTGAGCCAGGATCTTTCTTGTTTTACCTGACTTCAAGCGTCCAGTGGTACCCACCTCCCATCTCTCCCTGGGAGTGAGTGCCAGGATAACAGGTACCTGCTCTGCTGCATCCAGCTGGGATGCTGGGGATCTGAACTCGGGTTGTCAGGCTTGCGTGGCCAGGGCTTTACCAACTGAGCCATTTCCCCAGCCCCAAAATTCACTCACTCCACTGACTTCCCTAGAAAACAGCCCCCTCACCATATAACATCATCTAACTCCCTCGTCTTGAGTGAGCTCAAGCAGAACTCACCTGTCTGGTGAGTGGGCGTGGCCCGTGTGTGCCCTCCCTAGCGAGTTCCTGTACACCTCCTCCTCGTTCTCATCCACGTCGTCATCAATGCTCTTCACATCAAGCTTCTGGTAGCCCAGCTCCCCATTCAAAGACGCAGAATCCATTTTCCACGAGTTGCTGCTCTGGCTCCCATTGGAATTTGGCCCGAAGGGGCCTTCAAAGGCTGCCATGATGTTGACAGAGGATCGGTCAGAGTTCTCCTCCGAGCTTTCTGCAGTCCCAGGCATCTTTTTTAAAGTGTCCCCAGTACCCTGCTCCTCCTCCTCATCATCAAAAGAGACAATGTTGGTCACCTTCTTCCTCCTTCTCCGCTCCCTCTTACATCGGGCATCTGGAAAAGGAAAGCAGTGGTAACAGACAGAAGGAAGGCCAAGCCTCACTCCCGTGGGCAGCAAAACCACTGCCACACCAAGAGTAAAGCAAAGCTAAGTCAGATTCTTTTTCTCCCATACAACATACTCTGGCTATAATGTCCCTAGCTCCTCTGAGACCCTCCCCACACACTCAAATCCACACCCGTTCTTTCCCTTTCTTCTCTCTCAGAAACAGGCATCTAATAATAAAAGAAAAGAAAACTAATCAGAATAGGACAAAACAAAAAAGAAAAGAAGATCCGAAGAATAAGAACAAAAAAGATATACAGCTGCGGAGACATACACACACAGACACACAGACATACAGACACACACAGACACACACAGAGAGAGAGAGAGAGAGAGAGAGAGAGAGAGAGAGAGAGAGAGAGAAAACCCATAAAGACAATAAAATCAAAAACCATAATATATAAGCAAAACCATGGCAGATTTAAAAAAAAAAAAAAACTCCAAAAAAATACCATTAAGTTTGTTTTATGTTGGCCACTACTGCTGGGCATTTTTTAGGGTTTTTTTTTTTTTAATTCTTTTTAAAGGTAGGGGTATGTGTGTGCACAAGCATGCATATATACACTAACAGAAGTTAAAAGAGGGCATCAGACCCCTTGGAGTTAGAGTTAGGCAGTTATGAGACATGGGTGCTAGGAACCAAACTCAGGTCCTGTAGAAAAGCAGCAAACACTGGGGAGGTCAGAGGCACTAAAGACCAAACCTACAACTGTTATTTTGCTAAAGCTCAAATTGTCAAATATTCCTCTAAATATTTATGTTTATACCCATAGGTTAGTGGTATTTAGAGAATTTCCTTTTTATGCTGAGCAGCATTTATTGTAACTGATCACAGCACTGAGAATAAGCAGCTTCCAGCCCTAAATGAGCCGCCTACACCAACCTCAACCCCCCACCATCCACCAAGGCTCAGGGGACACCACAGACAACAGAAAGGAAGTAGGAGCCAGAAGGCAGGGAGAGGCGCTATACAACGACATCTGCTGAACTTGACAGGGTTGTCCTGTCAGTGTTTACCTGCTTAAAACCAAGCCAGTCAACATTCCAGCAGTGTGGAGGAGGGGGACTGGAGGCAGTTGGTGGCGGCTGGGTTAGGGAATATGAATCTCCTGCAGGGGTGTGTGGCTGCTAAGGCAACCATGCTGGGGGGCTCAGTAGGTCAAATGCTGGCTGCATAAGCAGAATGGCCTAAGTTGGACCCAGCCATGGGGGAAGTTGGACATAGAGATATACTCCAGCCCTGGGACAGACGGCAGACACAAGCAGATCCCTAGAGCCTGATGACCAGCCAGTACAGTCAATCAGAGAGCTCCGGGTTCAGACAGAGATCCTGCCTCAAAACAAAACAAAGTGTACAGTCAAAGAGAAAGATGCCCCACACTGACTTCTGGCCTTTGCACCCACATACATGCACACACATGCACACACACAGACACACACACACACACTGTCTAAATAAATACACATACACAAAGATGGCAGACAGATAGAAACAGAGAGATAAAATAGAATTCCAAAAGTAGGGTTGCTGGGTCAGGTTGTGATTCTACTCTCAGGAGCTAGAAAGATCCAAGTTCAAGACCAGCATGGGCTTTGGAGTCACTTCAAAGTCACCCTAATGGTATAATAAGACCTTGTCTCAAAAATAAAAATTAAAAAGAACTTAAGATAAATACTTTTTAAAATTGTTTTCAAAGAGATGGCTATGATTACTGCCTTAATGGATTTCGAATGACAGGGACTGGTATTTAACAATAGCAACTTGCTAACAACTCCAAATGTTCCAAGGGTATCATCAACTTCTGATAAAAATTATCTCAGCTGAACCACTTTCCCCTCTGCTCAGAGCTACCCTGTTCTTTTAAGCCACTATCTAAAGAGCATCCTCCCGACACAGGCAAGCCCAAAGCCTTCTCTCTGCAGCGTCCTGTGCTCACATCCAGTATACCACAAGAACAATAAGCTGCCTTTGCCTTTTTGTTTTAAAATATCACCGCTGCCCAACCACAAGAAGACTAACATGATGCTAGCAGAACCTTAGCTCACTACTGATCATAAAAATTCAGGAAAGGAAGAAAGGAGAGAAGTGGTGGTAGATGACCCACCTGGCGTCCTGGGTGTCACCTCTACCCTTACTGTCGGTCACGCTCACAGTGAAAGATGATTAAAAAAAAAAAAAAAACCGCCCACAGACTTTGGTCCCTGAGGAGTGACAGCATTATAGGGTTTCCTCTCAGGTCCACTCTCATTTCCTTTTCAGTGGCCCTACTGTGCCACCTCCAGGGCCCCTTCTGACTTACCAGCATGGACATTCTTGGATATAACTGGCAGAGGGTCAGTCTCCTGCTCGGGCTTGATGAGAATGGAGACAGCAGAGGACGCTGTGATCTCCCTGAGAAGGCTGCTCATGCCCTGCGTGGACTCCTTCAGCAAAGATGTCACATTTTGCGTTGACTCTTTTAAGAGGTCAGAGACAGTGGGAGCAAATTTGCTCTGCCCATTCAAATCCTTGTTGTCAATGTTAATTGCAAAGAGTATAGAGTTCAGACCTGTCAAAAAAAGTAGAAAGGGGACATTGCAGTCCTTACTGTCATGTGGTCACACCTCCAGCAAAAAGGCAGTCTACAACGGACACAAGAGGACAAGTACTCGTCTTCAGCATCTATAAAACCAACCAACCCTGCATTGGTAGATAGACGTTCATGTGAACAGAATGAGAAAGACAGCTAACAAGAGTCACCTAGAAGCTGACGGTGGGAGTTTGGGAGAGGGGCTTGCCTGGACTGAGGCACAGAAAGCCACGTGACAGCTTGTCATCTCCCAAAGTTCTGCTTCTCTGTCTCTGCAATTGCGACAACAGTAACCATCTCAGGATTGTGAGTTCTGAAGACTTTACCTTACCAACACCTCATCAAGGGTTTAGTGTGCACCAAACAGGTCCTTACAGTTACTGTAGCCAAGACTGACACTGGCAATCTACAGCCTATAAAGAAAAGCACAGCCAAAACCTGACTCTCTCATCCCTAGACGAGCCTAACATGGCCCTCACACAGGGCTCCGTGTCAGGTTTTAGAAGAAAAAGAGTGTAATGCGATTTCTCCAGTCACAGTCACAGCAATCCAGGGCCTCACTTCACACTGATAAGCTGCATACAAGGCCTTTTATCCTCTGTGCCTCTCTTAAAGTCTTAAAGAAAGGTGCCTGCAAAGCTAACAGCGTTCTCAATTCACAGAGGAAGACGGAAGAGGTAACAGAGCTGACAGAATTTAGCTGACATGCAGCAAAAACAGCGTCAAGGCAGTCGGCCAATCTCCAGTTCTTTATCACTCGCCTGCCAGGCCACAAGGCACGCTCTTCAACCATGTGTATCATCTGCACGGTGTCAAGCTCTAGACAAATTGGTCCAGTATAAAACGCAACACAATAGTCAAGAGGACACAGAGCATCGTGGCATCCACTCCCAGACGCTCTCTGCTCACCAAGCCTCTCAGGACTCATCAGCCCTGACCTCACCAGGCTTACCAGCTGCCATGGTAGGGAGCATGCTGGACCTTTCTTCATCCATCACAAAAGACCAATCTTCATAGAATGTGCTGCAAAAGCAAAAAGAAAAGAGACGACTCTTACAGGACGGTAGTTCTCAGCATCCATTACTGGCCGATGATGCCATTACATGGCTCCCTAACAAATACCAGGCCTAGGCTGTCACCCAGAAGGAATTTGGTCCCTCCCCACTTTGAAGCTTCTCACTAGAAACACAGGTCTGAATGCATAGACCCTGACTTCCTTCTCGGTCCCCTGAGACCCTGAGCTTTAGAGGACTGAAATAGATATGTTCAGATATATATATAAAGAAACAAAGTTGAAGAGGACAGAGGGATGGACTCCACTCAACAAGGTACCCCGAGATAGACAGGAAGTCCAGGCTCACCAACAGGGCTCACCTGATTGGCTAATTCAAGAAAAGATAATTTCAGAAGCAATTACAGAGCTTCAGGAATCCATCAACGGGGCACGCACTTACAATAACTGCTGGGCTACAAACTCACACTCCAAGTTAGTCATGGAAAAAGTGGGGAGGGTAAAGGGCTCCTGTGAATTTCAGTAGCGGCTGGGGATGGTCAGGGAAGCCTACAGGTACCTAGGGCCACCTAGCCAATCAGCAGAACAGCAGAGCTTAAAAGCAGGTCTCCCAAGTCTAATTTCCAAGACTTGGTCAATAATTTATATGACTCTGTTAGGCAATAAACCACCAGCCTCCTCAGTGCCAGGGAACACAATTCTAAGTGCAGCTTCAATAATGTCATTCTGTGCTGAGCGGCCTGCAGTTCAGCCAGAGATGGAGAAAAGTAGCTGCTGCCATGCTTGAAACAGCAGAGAGGCAGCATGGCAGGAAGATAACAAACCTTGTCAGGCTAGCATTCTGATCACACGCAATTCCACAGCAAATTGGCATCAGTTGAAACCTGAACTAGCTTTTGTACATGTAAATGGATCTGAAGAAAGTGAGAGAGAGAATGTGTGTGTGTTGTGTGTGTAAGAGAGAAAGTGTGTGAGAGAGAAAGTGTGTGTATATGAAAGAGGGTGAGTGTGTGAGTGTGTGTGAAAGAGAGAGAAAATATGTGTGTATGAGTGTGAGAGTGTGTGAGAGAGAGAATGTGTGAAAATGTTCATGTGAAAGAGTCTTGTGAGAAAGAGTGTGTGTGTGAGAGTGTGTGTGTTTGGGAGAGAGAATATATGTGAGTATGTGTGTGTGAGAGCATGTGTGAGAGTATGTGTGTGTGTTAAATGTGTGAGAGTGAGAATGTGTATGTGTGAAAGAGAGAATGTGTGTGAGAGAATGTGTGTACATGTGTGCATGTAAGAGTGTATGTGTGCCCATGAATGTGCTTGCATATAGAGGCCAGCGAACCTAGTGTAATTCCACAGGATCCATTCCCCTTCTTTGAGACAGGGTCTCTCATTGGCCTGGAAATGCCTAAGTAGGCTAGGCTGGGTGGCCAGTGACTCCCCAGGGATCCACCTGTCTCTGCCTCCTCATCACTGGGACATGCACCACTGTGCTAGCTCTTTTTACATGGACTATAGTTACTGTTGGTTTTAACTGTCTTCTTTGTTATTTTAATTTTACTTTTATTATTGTATACATGTGTGTCTGCAGGATGTGTGTGAATCAGGCACACATGTAGAGGTCCACAGAAACTTTTCAGGAGTCAGTTCTCTGTCCTTCCACTGTAGGATTCATGGGACCTGGAAGCTGAACGCAGAGTTAGTGTCTGTGTGGCCAGCAAGATCCGTGTCAGTGTCTGGGTGTTTTTAAGAGCAAGTCCAGAGCACCCACAGACGCACTGGTAGAATTACACCCCGGAACAACAGGGGCAGCACAGGATGGAGTCTCTGTCCAGTATGCATGAGTCAGATTTCCAGTAAAGAAAAAAGTAAAGCTGAGAAGAAGTTGTTGCGGGGTTAAGGGGACTACCGAAGCAGAAAGGGAGACCAGAACCTCCAGAAACCTGGCAAGATTGAAATCAAGGGCCTGTCGCAATGCTAAGAAGCCAGCTTACTACATTAATGGAATTTAAGTGTCAAGTCTAGGCCCTGCTAACACGAAGGCCCCAGAGAGGACTGATCGTGGCTCCTTGGGTCATCAGGTGACATAAACTGTCTAGTCTACCATCCTCACAGGCAGGGAACAACACAAAGAAATAAAGTGGCCAGCTCAAGGCCTGTGAGGCTTCTCAGGTGTTGCTTACTATAACACAAGCTGACCTGAGTAAACTTTACAAATAGCACATGATAAAAAAAAAAAAAAAGTGTTTAATAAAAACAAAGCACTTCCTTCCCTGATGTCTCATATTCTGAGCAGGCCTGGTTATACAGGCCTTTAATCCTGGCACTAGAGAAACAGGCCAGCATGGGCTATAACAGTGAGTTCCAGGCTAGCCAGGACTACATGTGAGTATTGTCTCAAAATAAACAAAAGAATAAACTAAGCTTCTATATCTTTTGGTCAGTTTTGGATTGAGTACACTAAAGAATCCCAAATTAAAACTTCACAGAGTGAAGGGCAGTCTGTGTCCTAAGGCAATAGCTGTCTGTATCACAGCATGCACTGATGGAGTGCAGGCCATGGGTGCCATACAGGGTCCTTCTAGTCCTTGTGGCATCTGTCCTCCTACCAAGGGAGTGGCTAGCAGGGCTGCAGTGGGGAAGCCCCTTCTCCCCGGCTGGGAGACTAGGCCGTCTGCTGGGTACCTGAGCCTGGTGCGGTCAGCCAGCAGCATGTGCAGGTAGCGCTCAAGGGAGTGCTCGTTTAGGGCGCAGCGCAGCCAGGCCCGGCCTCGGCCAACGTCCGCGGTGATGTGGTGCAGGGAGTAGAAGCGCTGCAGCTCATGCTTGCTGAGGACCTCCTTCACGTAGACCCAGAACACGGGCTCTGTGGAGAGAAGCAGCAGAGTGTCATCTCCACAGTGATGTCAGTCAGTGGGGAACTTTATGGGGTATAGATGGCATTACTTCCTTAGCACAGACAATGTAGAACAAAGCAGTAATCAAAACAGGGCCTCGACCCCCACCCAGAGACCACCATTCTTAGTTAACATTTTCAAAACTTTCCAGCCAGTCTTTTCTTCTTGTACCTTTTTTAACACAAAAATCAACATTTGTGACAGCTAAATTGTGTCCCCAAACATAATCACACCCTCATTCCTGAAAGCTGTGAATGAGGCCTGACACAGTGAAGGACTCTTGGCAACTCTGATGATGTCAATTCCTGTGGACACACATATCTTCATAAGAAGGCAGAGAAACTGACTCACGGGAGAGGTCATGTGACTAGGGAAGCGAAGACTAGAATGATGTGGCCACTTCCAAAGAATGGCAGCAGCCAGCAGCCCAAGCTGGGAGAGGTGAGAACAGCTGCTATCCTGTAGTATCAGCAGGAACCAGCCTGCCATTGTCATCCTGACATGTCAGCCAAGTGAAACTGACCTAGGAGCTGCAGCACCCAGGACTATGAGCAGAGATCTCTTTAAGCCACACATGATGCCATGTATCTGCAGTCCTGGCTAATCAGGTAGCTGAGGCAACAGTAGAGTTTGAGCCAAGCAAGTTCAAAGTTAGCCTGGGCAACATAGCAAGATCCCATCCCATCTCAACAACAACAAAAAACTACATTAGAGAGTATATTATTGTATATGTATACAGACAGACAGACAGACAGACAGACAGACAGACAGACAAACAATTTTGTATCTTGATTCAGTTTTACCTAAATCATCAACGTTTCCCGGAATCGAAAGTCCTCAGAACAATTTTGTATCGTTACTTATTCATTCAGTCTTCTGAATGTTGGACGTGATTTCTGGCAGCTTCCTGGTAGGATATAATTTTGCTCTATCTTGATTACAAAGAATTTGCTGCTTCCCCTCACGTTGAAAAGAACATCCTAGAACATGAATAATCACCCTCATGTCTAGACCCTCAGGAGAGTTTTCTCAATGGTCAACTACTTGGTATAAAGACAGGAACAAATTTAAGGCTATGGGAAGGTTATATACGGTTGTACTGAGCCATAGACAGCCAGCCATCTTTACGGCATCTCTTCAGGTCTATCTTCCCTATCCATAAGCTCCAGTTACTTGGGAGTGGAAATCCTAGGTATACCTCCTTTTGTGATCAGCTTTAGTGTCAGCATCGGCTCATCGACACTTCTTCACGCTATGGTCGGTACTGCAGTGACAGCCATTAGCTCATGAGTATTAACTGGGCACCAGCCATTGCCCAAACATTTCATAATTTATCTCCCTCACACCAAGGCTGCCTCTTCAAAGGCAAAGCCAGCAAGTCCCAACTAGTTAATGTAAATGTTAATAAGCAGCACAGGTGAGCAGGAGTGTGGGGCCAAACACAAGCCACTCAAATCACACTCAGCCTCTGCCACCTTCAAAATGAGCATGCTTACAACCGTTTGATTTCTAACTGGGGCAGAGGCAGGTCTCTCTCCACTGCCAAACCCAGCTTTCTTCTTTTATTAGCTTATTTTTTTAATCATCATCACATCATCATTGTTATTAGTATGTGCTTTGATGTTTTGTCTACACGTATCTCTGTGAGAAGGTGCCAGATCCTCCAGAACTGGAGTTACAGACAGCTGTGAGCTGGGTGCTGGGAATCGAACCCAGATCCTCTGGAAGAGCAGCCAGTACTCTTAACCACTGTGCCATCTCTCCAGCCCTGAAATGCAGCTTTCAGTCCAGGAGCCAAACAGGTACGCAGACCCTTCTGAGAACACTAAAGTCACTGAGGTTTTCTTCGAGAAGAATGCTAATATGCACAGCTCCAAAAGCTACGCCCAGATTAGGAAGCTTACTCTACTAATCCAGTTTAACCAACTTCGGCTACTGCATCGTTCTAGTGATCCCCAAGCAGTGCCAAGCCAGGAGAGAGAACAAGGATTCATCATTAAGGGCATTCAATCCAGCACACAGGGCAAACGGGATGAGATCACTCAGCTATGTAGCCTTGGGTAGGCACAGAATCATGCTAAACCTCAGATTCCTATCCCATAAGCACAGAATAGATGGACTGAGATTGTGGGTTGCCTGGTGAAAAGAGCAGGTAGAGTATTGAGCACAAGGCCCACATGTGAACTCAACAATGGCAGCCTGACACAAGATAATCAATACCCAGGGCTAAGAGGAGGCGCTATGTAGCCTTCTCTTTCCCTTTCTGTACCAGTAGCACCTAAATGTGTATATATGAATGTGTAGGTATTTGGGGACCCAGCCACCCTTCCAGTCTTTTAACTTTGTTACTTATATTTAGTGTGTGTGTGTGTGTGTGTGTGTGTGTGTGTCCACCACATGTGTGCAAACAGCAGAGGACAACTTGCAGGAGTAAGTTTTCTCCTTCCAACATGTGGGTTCCAGAGACTGAACTGGGGTCATCAGGCTTGGAAACCAGAGCCTTCAGCTGAACCACTGCACTGGCTTCATGTTTCGGAACAAACTTCTCAGGAAGAAAGAGAAAGTGCAGTTCACTCTCAGCCCTCACACGGCAAACTCATGGACTATACAACCACACAGAAGTAGCTGCAGTCCCTTCTCTGCCTCTCTGCTCATTCCTACAAACTGAACCATCCTGTCCAGGAAGCAGAGAGACTCTGAAGACTTACAAGGATTAGGAAGCTCCTAAAAGTTACAAGATTCACAGGGCCCCATCCAAAGTGATAAAGACATCAAGCACCTCCTAAGGAGAGGAGACTCTGGTGAAGCTGACTGAACATTGGACAGTAAGCCCCAGGGATGCAGCTTTGTTGAGTCATCACCCATGCCGGGTGGCTTTCTATGATACAGCTTCCCCTGAGCTAGCCATGCTTCTGTGAGTAACCTCAAACAATTCACTAGTTCATCAAACTGGATTCAGGTAGAGTCATTTTTTGGCCTGTCATTATTTCCCTATCTGCTATGCAAGAGATGTGTTCATGTCCAAGAAAAGTTACATTTAAACCCCAGCACAGGGGACTCTGGGGAACCGTAGTACCCGTCAAGAAACTCTTACATTCTGCTCAAAAAGCTGCAGTAACCTCCCTCTGACCTTGAATACCAGGAACACTTTACTGTAAAGTCTGTTTTCACCTTTCCAGTTTGCAAATTGCTTACCGTGAGGATCCTCTTCAAGCCTGTCAGCAATGCAACTGATGATAAGAATTATCCCAGCAGGGCTCCACTCCAGAATTAATGTAGTCTATTTAAAGTACAGCTCACCTGCCTCTTAATGCAAGCAGCGCCTATAATTTAATTTTGAAATCTATAGTGGTCTGTTTTGAAACGTGGGGAAAGTTCCAGAAGCATGCCAGGGCTTCAACTTCTCAGAGCACCCAAGAGTAACTGCCAGTAAGAACAGAGCCAGGAAGGGGGTTCTGAAGTGAGCTGTCTGGAGACCCTGTTTGTAGCTGACTAACAGAACCAGCTTTTGGCAGTTTTTAACAAGTCTTGGCTTTTGTTAGCAATGCCAAAAATTCATACCTTGCATGGGTTCAATGCATGATGGGTAAAGTGCTTGATTAACAATAGGAAGACTTGAGTTCAGATCTCCGGCACCCATGTAAAAAAGCCAGGTGCAGCTGGGTGTGGTGGTACATGCCTTTAACCCCAGCACTTAGAAGGTAGATGTAGGCGGATCACTGTGAGTCAAAGCTAATGTGGTCTCTACATAAACTTCAGGCCAGCCAGAGCTCCACAATGAGACACTGACTTAAAACCAGTGCACAAGCAATCCCAGCTCTGGGAAATCAGAGACAGGAAGATGCTGTGGCCTGCTAGTCAGCCATTCTAACCCAATAAGTGAGCTCCTGCTTCTGTGAAGGATTGTTTCTCAAAAAATAAGACATGAAGCAATTGAAGAAGACACCTAACCTGACCTCTGGCCTGCACAAACACATGTACATGCATAAACACACACACACACACACACACACACACAGTGAAATAACATGTAAAATGTACATATAAGTTGACTCAATTAGTGTAAGCCACAGCTCAAATGCTGGCTCTCTAAGACCAAAATGTCCTTTGGTAAAGGGATGTCACTTGAACCAGAACATAGCTAGTATGATGAAATGAAGTTTGTTCTCTGATCATCTGATGAGCCTCTACCCTCATACCCCTGAATAACAGCACTCCTCCAGAGCCTGCAGGGGAAGCATCCCACTGACTAGCAGCTCTCCCATGAGACTTGAAAGGGTGCAACAGAGCAGGGTAAAGCACTGTACAAAATTAAGCAATGTATCGCCCAACTTTAAGGACCTGGCTCCTTGTAAACAAGTAGAAAGGGCATCTTTCTCTCACATGATTAGACAGGATAGGTACTGGCTCCAAGGCTCTGAATGACCAAAGTCTTGACTTCATCTAAGGTCAGTCACAGAAGGTTATCACACCTCTGGGCCTCAAAGTCACAATCAGAAGATGAAGAAAGGCTCAGATAAAGCCAGCTGCCACTCTTTTATCAGGCAAAGATAAGCAACCACAGAAAACCACAAGGAAGTAAAGTGGAAAAAAAAGCAGGGGCCGGCCTGACCATACCTGGGTACCTGGAAAGGAGGGCGCACCACAGAGCAAACTCCAGGGAGCGAATCTGACACAAGGAACCAGCACACAGAGCAAACACAGTCATCCATGCTGAGGCAGGGGTGATCCACACTGCCCTCCAGCCTAAGAGCTGGGGGGGAAACTGCTGCTCATGCCCAGGGGTTAGCAGGCAGGACTCCCAAGAAGGGACCACAGCTTTGACATCCCACCACCTTCCAGGCTATATCTAGAGCAGAGGGACTGTGGTTTAAATATAAATCACAAATAGTAAAAATCTGCCTATCAAACACATAAACCTGATCCTTTTTGTTTTTATAAATCCATGAAAAGTACACATAAGAAAATTCAGCATTTTAACCATTTTTAATTTTTATTACATTTTACTGTCTGTCTGTCTGTCTCTCTGTCTCTCTCTCTCTCTCTCTCTCTCTCTGTGTGTGTGTGTGTGTGTGTGTGTGTGTGTGTGTGTGTTTTAAGAGGAAAGCTTAAAAGAGTCCATTGTCAGTCAGCCAAGTATGATGGCACACACCTTTAATCCCAATACTTGGGAGGCAGAGAGACAGGCAGATCTCTGAGAGTTCAAGGCCAGCCTGGTGGTCTACAGAGTGAGTTCCAGGACAGCCAGGGCTACACAGAGAAATCCTGTCTTGAAAAACAAAACAAAGTCAGTTCTCTTCTTCCACCCTGTGAATCCAGGAATCAAACACAGATCCTTATGCTTGCACAGCAGGCAGTATGCACCTTGGGGCAGTGTGTGTGTGTGTGTGTGTGTGTGTGTGTGTGTGTGTGTGTTATTTTTGGTATGTGCAGCATGTGAGTGGTGTATGTGTGTTGTCTATGAACATGTGGTGTGGCATATGTATACACAAGGAGGCCAGAGGAGAACACAGAGTGTCCTGCTCCATCACACTCTACTCAGTCCTTTGAGACGAATCTCTTACTAAACCTGAAGCAAGGCTGGTAGCCAGTATCAAGCCTCAGCAGTGCTTGGTTTCTGCCCAACAGTACTAGCATGACAGGCACGTGCACAGCCACACCCAGTGTTTTACACAGAGAGGCAACAGAGATTTGAACTCAGATTCTCAAGCTTGCATAGCAAGCATTCTGACCCACCTAACCATCTCCCTAGCCCCAGAAAGCAGCGCTTCTAAAGCTTGTGACTCATCTCCTTTTAGGTGTGTACTTGATCTTTGAAGAAGCATACTCATCCTGAGATGAGTAAGGACCCAAGGAACTTCCAAGCAGGTAATCTCCCCAAAAAATTGACAAATCAAGATATCAAATATGAGCCTTCATGACGCATCAAAAATAAAGACTTTAAACAGCCAGCAGTCACAGCATCCCTAAGAGACATTAGTCCAGATATACCAGACTGCTTCTCGGTACTAGGGATTGAACCAGGCACACGCTAGGCAAGCACCATGCCACTGAGGTATACTCCTCTTTACAGAGGCAAGATCTCATTTGAACTTGCAATCCTCCTGCCTCAGCACCCAGAACTTGACATAATGGAACCCAATCATGCACTCATTTCTCTTGGATTGGCATTGACCCTATGCCATCTAGATGCCAAGGCCCCTCCCGGGCGTGGGAGGGGATGGCCCATGGACATCTTCACGGTCTAGAGCCCATAGGTTGAGGAACAGCATCCCAATAGCTCTCCCAATAAGGTCAGCCATTCTTTACCATAGCTAACCACTTGTTAGTAACCCTGGACACAGTTCAGTATTCTCTCCACGTGGTCAGCAGACATCCTACTGAGGCCTCTTTCACCAGAAGTAGATTTGCAAGTTCATAACAATAACAACGAAACCCCAAGAAGGAACTGAAAGCACCACATGAAGCGGAGACACACAGTGCAGACTTCCCCATTCATCAAGATGGCTTTCCTGGCACAAGCATCTTCCTCAGAAACCAGTGTTCTATAGAAATGAAATCATTTCCCAAGGGGACTCAGAGAATCAAAATGTAAACTCTGCTTTAAGTTAAGTGCAATGGGCCATTTTCAAAAATCCCCACCTAGGCTCAAGAAGTCAGTATCTTACTGAAAGGTGAGGAAAGAAAGCAGAAGCTGGGAGTTAGCTTCCCAGGAAAATTAGTACTTTGCCAGAAATCATGATTTTGACATAGTCCTCGGTCACCTCTATGATATACAGACTCTAAGCTACAGCAGTAAGTAAGCCCAGACCCTGCCCCTTCCCTTCCAGGAAAAGCAACAGGCAGGAGAGCAGGCCCCGCCGCCATCAGGGAGCCTCACAGAGATCGGGTTCAGGACTGCTGGAGGCACAGTCAAGGTGAACTGGGTAGGTAAGTCAAGAAAGAAACATGAACTTTCTAAGGAGTATACATTAAAACCACAGTGAGATAGCACATCATGTCCATTTGGAGCTAGCATGCCATGCCCTGTTGGGAATTGGTTCTAATGCTTTGTTTTAATTCGCCTCCCAAAGCCAGGCTTCCAGACCGGAGGGTCCCTGCCCACAGCTGGCTTCAATTGGTAATAAAGAACTAACTGACTGATATACAGCCAATGGTTGGGCAGGGAGATGGAGGCAGGACCTTTAGATTGCATGGGCAAGGGACCATGAGAGAGAGGAGAACAAGAGAATTACCACGACTCGGAGGGAGAGGGATCAGATTTGAGAGCTACAGGAGGAAAATCATGCAGCAATGTAGATGGAAAGGGAAAGCGGCCCTATGAGAGTCGGGGGTGGGGAGGCTGCCCAGAAGGTAACAGCAGGAAAGATAAAACATAGATCTAGAAGGTGTTATGCCAGGAATACCACAAGGGGATGCGGGAGGTTTAGAAGTGCTGAACCATTGAGCTAGTCAAGGCATATCAAAACACACAAAACTGGCGTGTGTGTGTGTGTGTGTGTGTGTGTGTGTGTGTGTATGTGTGTGTCTTTCATTCACAAATCCAGAGCTCTTGGGCTGGTGCAGTGTGTGCTCTACCGTGGCAGGAGCCAGAACAGTTTAATTAATTCACAGCTACAATGTCCATTTGGATGGCTATTAGTTTTTGTGGGATTTTCTTAAGTCAAAGAAAGAGACGTG
Source organism: Rhabdomys pumilio (assembly GCA_030674055.1). Classification (NCBI taxonomy): domain Eukaryota; kingdom Metazoa; phylum Chordata; class Mammalia; order Rodentia; family Muridae; genus Rhabdomys; species Rhabdomys pumilio. The sequence goes on along the minus strand of JANHMN010000002.1, from coordinate 90,750,388 downwards.
GAGACATGATGAGATAAGAAGAAAGGAATGGACATGCAGTGCTCTCTCACTGAGGTTTCATGTAGTCTCCCTAGAAAGGGCGGCGCTGAAAGTGACCAAGAGCCTACAGAAATGCTCCGCACTGAGCGCCTGCAGCCACTGCGCTGCAGGGTGGGAAGCAAAGTGGTGCATCGCTGAGAACAAAGTGTTGAATAAACACAAGGCCAGAGACTGCAAACGTGCTTGCTGCGGGGCCTGACAACCGGAGCTCCAGCCTTGAGCCCAGGTGGAGGAAGGAGTATATACACACACATGCTCTCACACACATACACACACACAGTTATACACTCACACATGCTCTTACACACATTCATACATACACACACTCATATACTCACACTCATTCACACACTCGTACTCATATACTCATACACACTCATACACTCACACATTCACACATACACTCACACATTCACACACACTCATACACACACACACAACAGAAGAACAGGTACACAGACAGCAACTTTCACCAAGAGTCCAAACTGAGACACGTTATGGCCCATATCCAAAATCCCAACACCTAAAGAGGCAGAGGAAATAAGATCACAAGAGCAATGCCAGCCTTCAGTACATAGAGTCTGGGGATTGCCAAGGCTACCCAGCAACACCTGTCTCAGAGAGAGAAAAACAAAACTGAAGCAAAACAGATGTGTAGAAATATGGGGAAATAAATCTGAAGACTGACAAAACGGAGTGTGCAGAAGTGGGAATGACACACCAAGAAACAAACAGAAACAGAAAGTGTGTCCAGCTGCCGCGCTGCAGGAGCAGGATGAAGCAGTGCTTCGAGGTCTGGCTTCAAGACTAGAAGGTCCTTGACACCCAAGGCTACCAGAAAAGGGGGATTACACTTCAACAGGTGGTTTAGTCAGCAATAGTGTCTGTAGCATGTCTGACCCTGTGTGTCACACATGTATATATGAATGTGTGTGTGTGTGTGACCCTGTTGTGGCCTGCTACCACACAAAGCAACCATTAGTACTGAAAAGAACATCAAAGCCCAAGGATAAGCACAGAGAGCAAACACCAAAGCTGTGCCCTGTGCTCCCCCTCCTGCCAGGCAGACTCAGAGCTTCTTCCACAGCATGGTGCTAAGGGGACTAGCTAATGCGGCCAAGCATTTGAAACTTTCTCAGACACTTTTAATTAATTTTTATTTTGTTCAAAAATCCATCACTTCCAACTATGATTCAGAGGTAATCATGTGCCTGAACACCCAGTGGCCAGCTATGGCTCTGTTCTGAGAGATTGTGGAGCCTGTCAGGCACAGGACATGGACACACAGGCTGCAAAGCTGTGCGGAGTTCTTGCAGCTATGACAGACTGAGACACTCTAAAGCACGAGCCAAAGCCATTGCACCCTCTCTTGAGGTGCTTCTGCCACAACAACGAGAAAGGAGCTACTACACCTCCAGAGCCATCCTGACACAACAGACCCAAGAAACCAAGCAAGACGGTGCCACTCACTAAGCACAGTTTTTCTGAAGAGTCTGTATTTTGCACTAGGAGCCAAGGACCCGGGAAGAAGTAAAATCACATGGTGTCTTGTCTTCACAACGCTTACCGTCTCAAAGGGAATAGGGACAACTGGCAACTGAATATGGTACTGTGAGATAAAATGAGATCTCCTGTCCTTTCTTCTAGAAGACACAGGTGGGATGTTCTTGTCTGCAAAGGGCCAACAGGTACACACTTTACACATTGTGGGCCATGAGGTCTCTGTAGTAACTGACACAAACAGTTGTGTTCCAATAAAACTTTATCTACAAAGCTGATCTCCACCCTACGTGGCCACAGTTGCTCTATATATGCTGTTTACCTTTCTCCTGAATTCGGAGTCATGATCACCAGGAGGCCCTCTTTCTGAAACAACATGCCATCACAAATAATCAACGTCAGAACTTCAAAACCGCATCTCAGAGACCTGAGCAGGAGCCCTAGATCTGCTACTTGCTGGTTGTCTTAGTTTCTATTTAGGTTTTTTGTTTGTTGGTTTGGTGCTTGGTTTGGTTGGTGTTTGGTTTGGTGTTGGGTTTGGTGTTGGGTTTGGGTGTTTGGGTGTTTGGGTGTTTGGGTTTGGGTGTTGTTTGGGTGTTGTTTGGGTGTTTGGGTTTGGGTGTTGTTTGGGTGTTGTTTGAGTGTTTGGGTGTTTGGGTGTTTGGATGTTTGGGTTTGGGTTTGGGTTTAGGTTGGGGTTTGGTTTGGTTTCGTTTGGTTGGTTTGGTTGGTTTGGTTTGCTTTTTCGAGACAGGGTTTCTCTGTGTAGCCCTGGCTGTCCTGGACCTCACTCTGTAGACCAGGCTGGCCTCGAACTCAGAAATCCGCCTGCCTCTGCCTCCCAAGTGCTGGGATTAAAGATGTGCGCCACCACTGTCCAGCTCTATTTAGTTCTACTGCTGTCATAAAACACCGAGATCAAAGGCAACTCAGGGAAGAAAGGGAGACCGTGGAAGACTGAAGCTTTCTGGCTTGCTCTCCAAATTCTGCTCAGCCTGTTTTCTTACACCACCTAGGACCCATCTAGGGATGGCACTGCCCACAGAGGGTGGGGCACCTTCTCACATCACTCATTAATAAAAGACATGTGCATAAACTTAACTATACGCCAATCTGATAGGGGCACTTTCTCAACTGAGATTCACTCTTTCCGGATGACTTTAACTCATCCAAAACTGACAAAACCTGAGCAGCACCCTTCCCCAGGGCACCAAGCGGCAGTTCTGAAGACACCCCCAATGGCTCCATTGAGACCATACTGGGTCCCTCATGTTAGGATTTTGGAAATTGCCACAAGACTTGAGGGATGCTGTTGTGACAGACCTGATCATGTTTTCCAAGGATTGTGGAAGGACTTTGAACTCTGGACTAGAAAAGCCATTAAGTGCTCAGAGCTTGCAGAGCTACTTAGGGACGTGGCAGATAATGCTGAGAACAATGCAGCCAGTAGATTGTCTTCGAGGTTTCAGAGGGAAGCAAGGACTATCAGAGCCATGTATGTAATACTTTGAATTAAGAATCTGTGACTGGGGCTAGAGAGATGGCTCAGCAGTTAAGAGCACCAGCTGCTCTTTCAGAAGACACAGGTTCAATTCCCAGCACCCACGTGGCAGCTCACAACTATCTGTAAAACCTGTTCCAGGGGATCTGACACCCTCACACAGACATACATGCAGTTAAAACACCAATGTACATAGAATAAAAATAAATAAATTGCCAGGCAGTAGTGGCTCTTACCCTTAATCCCAGAACTACTCAGGAGGCAGAGATAGGCAGATCTCTGAACGTTCAAGGCCAGCCTGGTCTACAGATCGAGTACAAGGACAGCCAAGGCTACAAAGAAACGCTGTCTTGAAAAATCAAAATAAATAAACAATTGGGGGGGGAACCCTGGCAATGGGCAAAAAAGGCCTTGTGGGTAGTGTTGGTTTATATCAATAAAAGAGAGGCAGAGCAGCTTGAGCATTATGAAGAGAGATGGACCTGGAGCCTGGAGGAGGAGCCTGGTGTGAGGTCCCAGCCAGAGCTGCTGCTGAGAGCCACGTCTGGGTCTGTTGCTACATAGTCCGTGTCGATATCCACAGCTCATATTACCACTAGAAAACATGGAGATGTCTATGGTCGGTGCGGCTGCTGGGGACTACAAGGATGTCCAGGGGCTGTGCAGAACTTGCCCTGCCCCTTACTGGCTTTGAGTTCTAGAGAGCTGGTCCTGTCTCTCACTGGTGACAGCACTCAGGAGAGCATCACAGTGGAGCTGGCCTTGGTGTCAGGTGTGTGAGTAAGCTGGCTCCAAGGGTGTTGACTGTGGGAGGATGGCCCCACCACTGGCCTGACACAAGGTAGCATATGCACACAGGTGATGCCCCACAGGGTCAAGAGCACAGGACAACTAGCCCTGACTCTCGCTGGACGCGGCACTCAGGAGAATGGGCTCTGTACCTATGGGTATGGGGGTGATGCCCCTTGTCCCTCATCACCTGTAGGAGTCAAGAGAGCTGGCCCTGCCCTTCACTGACTACAGCACTCAGGAGAGTAAGCCCAGTACCTTATCAGAGCAGCACAGTAGAGCTGGCCCTGGTTGAGGAGATGTGGGTGAGCCAAGCCCAAGGGCAAGAGCATGAGAGAGCTAGCCTCACCACTCATCTGCTGTGAAGCGGCAGGGATGTGGGGGTAAATCCCCCCACACACTCCTCACCACCTCCAACAGTTGGAAAAGCTCCCCAGAGTCATGCATGATTCAATAAAAAGGAAAAGAAAGAGTCTGTGATTCTGGCCAGCTGGAGCTAAAGAATCACCTATGATTAAGAAGAGACCAACATACATCATGGAGGCCAAATCTTTTAGGAAGTATTTCCTCCACATACACAGAAGAAAAAGTGATCATATTTCAAGTCAGGACCCATGACCCTAGGTAGAGCCAGGTTTGCTTTTTATAACCACCCTTTCCAGAGAGTTCACTTGGGGGTTCCAAGAAAATTACTCAATCCTTTCCAAAGACAGTGCCATCCATGACCTTACCTCCCAACATGGCTACACTGAGGGCCAAGCTCTCAATACATGAGCCTTTGGAAATACCCTCAAAAAACACCTTTTGTGGTTACCAAAGCACTTATTATAATCATGAGCACTGCTGATAATCATGTCTCTCTTAGCAATATGTAGTGGAATATTTTCCTACTACATTTGCAATAAAGCTCGGTGATTGGGCAGTATGAAAGGTAGGCGGGGTGAGGAGTTGGGAGGAGAGAAGGAGAGAAAGGGGAGGAGAGAGAAAAAGAGGCTATCAACAATAGAGGAGGATGGATGGTTCAAGAGCAGTCCTGGGTAGCAACTTATCAAAAGATTAGGTATTGGGTAACAATTCTAACTGTGTAGGCATCTTGTTAATTGAGCATTTCCAAATGTATAAATCCATTGGATAATCTTTAAGCATTAAGAGTCTTCATTCTACCGAGTACCGCTAGAATGGCGGGTACTGTCTGGGGTTCAGGTAAGCTTTGTGGAGACAGCGTGGTGAATTGGCAGAGCCAGCCACCACGCTGGCATCTCGTGGGTGCCAGGCCTGGTGTTTCTAGCTACCCGGAGCCACAGTTAGAGCCGGAGCAGCAGGAAAATGGCAGTTGCCCGGGAACAAACCAGACCAAGCGCCATATTCTAAATATCTCCGGGTTCAGCAATATGTGCTAAGCTAGGCTGGCAAGATAAGTTGGCAGATAAAGGTGCTTGCCAGCAAGCCAGACAACCTGAATTTGATTCCCAGGGCCCCACAACAGTGGAAAAAAGACCTGATTCCCACGAGTTGTCTTCTAACCTTCACACAGAAACAGTGGCACACATGCCAACTACCCTCTCCAAGTAAATAGGTAAAATTGTTTAAAGCACAATCCTGTTTCTCTACAAGAGGACATAGAGCAAACAAGTTCCATGAGGCAGAAGAGCCCTTTCCCAGAACTGTAAGCAATATACTTCTTCCATTTGAAATCTGTTGGAGGTGGTGAGGAGGGGGGGGGGGGATTTTTCTATCCCAGAACTGTAAACAATATACTTCTTCCATTTGAAATAAACAAGCTGCCAATTTTTAATAAAAAATGCCACACCCTCAAAACTTTCATGAGCAATTACAAGCTAATATCTGAAATGTTAAGAGTGGCAGTCGTCTTCCTTATAGAACTCAGCAACTGTCTAAGCGACACAAGAGAAAAGCTGAACAGCTCTCTACCTAGTAAACAAGCAGGTGAGAACTGGTGAGATGGGACCGTCCTCCAAACTCGCAGGCCCAGCAACCTTTTCCAGGTCTAGAACCATCAACAGGCCTTTCCTCGGCTGAGTATAAGAGCCACTCAGACAACTCTGCCATCTTATCTGCCTGAAGGCAGTCATGGCTGGAAGTAATAAATCATAGCCATGGCGGGGATTGGGGGGTCAAGGGTTCTTCATAAGTTAATTATTATACTCGAGGAAGAAAAATGTCCATTGTGTACAAACTTAACCAGACATAGGAAAAATAAATAAACAAGCATTTTGCACCTGTTTCACGAAGCCAGACAAACCACTGTTCCAAGTGATGAAATTTTAAGTCATGTAACAGCTACTATTATCCTCAGTGCTTTGTCATTTCCTGATGACTAATACTGTTGAACCCTGTTTCTTTAGCCTGCTGCCACCTAGAGACCCTCTTTTATAAAGTTCTCTTATAAAATACTAGCCTGTGGAACTAGTAGCTCCAACCTCCTGATCCTGACAACCAGGACAGCCAACAAGTATCACCATCTCAGGCTGCAGGGGCAGCAGGGAAGATAGGCCATGACTGGAATGGGGGTAGCACCTTTACCAGACCTGCAGAACCAGTGTGCTCAGCTCCAATCACAGTAACAGAGCAAATGTGGGCCAGGAACAGTGGGCTGAAATTTAAAGTAGAAACCCCTATTTCAACATGAAGCTCCACAATTTTTAAGTGTTAGAAACAAGAATCAGCCAGGAGTGGCGGCACACTACTTAACTCCCAGCACTCAGGAGACAGAGGCAGGTGGATCTCTGTGAGCTCAAGGCCAGCCTGGTCTATAGCATGAGTTCCAGGACAGCTAGGGCTCAGTTATACAGAGAGACCCTGTCTTGAAAAACAAACAGTAAATAAATATGACATATAGATAGATAGATAGGTAGATAGATAGATAGATAGATAGATATACACATACATACATACATACATACATACATACATACATACATTATATAAATGAGTGACTAAGCTCAACCATCCCTGCACCCAACCCCAGAGGACCAAATGCAAGCACATCCTCAGCGGGCACACCACATTCTCCACCAATGAGATCATCATTTTCAGTCATTACTCTGAAGTGGAGCTTCTCTCTCATTGGAGGGAAATGAATTTGTTTTGTTTATGGTGCTGGGGACTGAACATATGAACTCACACATGTTGGGCAAGCACCCTACCACTGAACTAGTACTCAGCTGAGGAAGACCATGCTCTTATCTGTAACAGAGCTGACACAGCAGCCTTGTGGGCTAACTTAAGCCTGTGCCATTATTCATAATACAAAGACATTATCAAATACTCAGAAGATGACTGAAGTGCAAGATGCCTGGCCCTGGGCCTGGAATTCTTTCACAAGCCCTACCACCCCTCTGTGAGGTAGGGCCTGCAACTGCCTCATCTTACAATAAGGAAATAGAGTCAGGGAGGAGATGTCCCCACTGGTATCCATCTGACAAGTCACTGAGAAAGATGTCAACCCTGCTAACCTTAAACCACAGGTCACAGCCCCTATGGTACATCCTGGGGGACAGGAGATCATATCTACCCAATAAAGAGCTGCTCCCATGGCTCCTCAACCAACCACAAGAAGCCACTGACCTGATCTCAGCTGATAAACCACCTGCCCTCCTCCCTTGGGAGGCTCTTAATCACTTCCTGCAAGGACAGAGGTCTTAATCAGCCAAGGCTGGTCTAGCAGCCAGTGAATGGTTACTTAAAGCAGCCAACAGAAATGACAATGAAGCCTTGGCAGCCACCCCAGGGCTAAGCCAGTCTGCTCTGTCCCCAGCTTCTAGTTGGGCCAGCTGTGCATCCAAATCAGCATAAAACCGCAGAGCCTGTTCCCCACCTCCCAAGGTCAGAAGGAAAACTCATGCTAAGCCGAGGCAGTTAGGGGCACCCAGGACACTACAAAGGCACTGGGACTTTCCTGGTTATCAGAGCCAAGGAACAAGAGACAAAAAAAAGAATATCTAGTGTGTAAGGGGCAGGAAGAGCGATCTCTCTGTGTGGCCAAGAGGTCCCAACTTGATGAGAGGGAAACCAAGCTCAGGCTGTTGGAGGAGGAAGGGTCACTCACCCGAGCAATGCAAGTCAGCGTTGCCACGGAGCCTGTCAGCACATCCTGCCAACTACCCTAAGAGACCATGCTTTCCCTGTGTGCTGCACTAAGGCTGGGAGCTCCCACAGGTCAGAATCGCCCCAGATCCAGCTTGCCTCTGTGGCCAGCAGCTGATCTCACTCACTGGCAGTCCCGTAGATTAAGATGAAAACAGGGAAAAGGAGGCTCGGCAAGCACAGGGGACTCTGGGAAAACCTGACCGAGCAGCCCGCCAGGAGAGCTACAGGCCACACTATAAACTACTGACACTGGCAGCCGAGGTGGGCGAGGGAGCTGGCAGAAGCTGACTGACAGACACTGAGGCCTTTGTGCCAGATCCGTAGGATTAGCCTCCTTCTTACCTGTCCTTGGCTTGGCTTGGTTTGGTTTTTGAGACAGGGTCTAACGAAGCCTAGGCTGGCCTCAAATTCTTATTCTCATGCCTCCAACTCCCTAGTGCTGGGATTATAGGCATGTACCACCATCCCTGGCTCCTTCGCTGGCTTTTAAAAGAAACCTGGGTGCACTAAAGGAAATTCAGTGTGAAATTCAGCACTGAAAGGAATTCCCCAAACCCAGTCTCTTGATCCACAGAACATTCATTTCTGAAAATGAGCTACTTGTTACATAAACAGGAATGAAAGTTTGCTGAAGAGCTGAGAGGAAGGAAGGAAGGCCTAGAATTAGGTGTGGTGGCACACTTTGTCACCAACACAGACAAGGCTGGGGCAAGAGGATGGCAAGCCCAAGGCCAAAGGCTGAAAGTTCAGCAGGCAGCCCCACTGGCCTCTAGTGAGGCTGTACATCATGAAGGCATCTGACAAGAATGTGTGTTCAAGGTACACAGGAGACCCCTGTCTCAAAGAAGAGAAGTTTCAGCTGGATTCCCACAGGCACCCCCACCACATACACCTGCTCTGCCTTTCTGGTCTAAGGAGGACTAATGGGAAAAGGCCATGTTTTCCTCAGCAGCAATGTGTACATCAGCACGGGAGCAAGAAAGAGTCAATAACTGAAAATAGCACCCACAAGGGGAGGGAGGGGGGTGTCTCAAAAAACCTGGCTTTGAAACATAAAGAATGAAGAGACGCCCAGCCATCTCTGTATAACACAGCTCATTTCCAAGTTCATGGCCAGAACAGAACTCTCACCTGCCTGCCGGCTTCCTCACCAACACAGTGGAAGCAGCGAAGCCATGCTACTTCTGGGAAATACAAAGAGTTAGCTTACATCTAAGACCATCCAGGAGCCAGAGGCTCACTAAGAACCAAGTGTTCCTATCTTCAGAGACAGTGAAATGCATAACACTGAAATACATAACTGAATACAACACTGAAATGCATAACAGCAGAACTCTGAGCTTTGAGACTTGCAGGGTTTCTGGGGCTGCTGAAGACATTTAATTTGCAATGCCATACTATCCCCATGCAACAAATTAAAATATATTATTAATTTCCCAGTAATTGCTACCCCACACTGGTAGTATAAGCACTGTGGCCATAGGCCACCAAACCCAGAGGAGCTGGTGACACGTGGCTCTGAGAATCACGTGCACAGAATGGCATCATTTAAGTTAAGGAGCAGACAGCAGTTGTTTTGCTTGTGCTTCACTCCATGGATTTCTGGGTGCAGCACATGCCCAGGTCCACACATGAGCCTGCTATGGAGAGACTAAACTAGCGGCAAGTCAATAGTGGTGTCCAGTACCTGTCTCAGTTTTGCTGGCGAAGCCTGCCGCCTGCTTGATGGCTGCAGCCGTGAGTGCTAATCCTCGGCTCCTCTTCATGCCATGCTGAAGGACGGCTTCAAACTGGGCACACAGACAGGTCACCCTGCAGGAGAAGCAGGGACTCATCAGTCCACCTGGGAAGGGAGCAGCAACACAGTGGGCTCCAGAGCTGCAGGTGAACCACCAGGTGTGACTCAGGTGACACCTGGATGTGCAGACCTGGGAAGCTCTGAAAGCCCCACCCCAACTTACGTATGAATCACGTAAGTCAGGACTACCCTCAGGACCAGCGCTGGAGGAACCACAGAAGGGTGCCAACCAGTAGGTGATGCAAAGCCAATTTAAAAACAAATCAGTCCTGTGGGGAAGGGCTGGTGTTAACTACATCTAATCCACAAGTCTCAACCCTTAATTCCCACCCCATAGTTTACAAAGCAAAAAGCAAGATGACATTCTCAGAGGCTGAATCTACCAGCATGCCCAACTGGAAACTAATTTCATGGCCTGTTACTTACTGCCATGTGAATTCTTACTTTTGTTCCTTATTGTATTAAAAGAGATTATATCGTGAATGCCTATCTAGAGCTAACAAAATTTTCAATTAAATTACAACTGCTGTACATTTAATTGAATTTCTCAATAAGCAAAGAAATGTGAGATTCAGAACATGCCCATGAAGAGGTGAGGTCAGGGCAACCACATTCTCAGGTCTTCCCTAAGTTCTTGGGCCTCTGCCCAGGCCTTCTGAGCTGTTCCACTCTGAGCAATCACTGTATAGTTCCTAGGTACCAGGCCTTGTTCTGAGCTTTGGTAATACAAAGGTGGGAGAGATGGTGGGACACTGTGGCACACACCTTTAATCCCAGCACTGAGGAGACAGAGGCAGCTAGATCTCTGTGAATTCAAGGCCAACCTGGTTTGCACTGCAAACTTCAAGCCAGGCAAGGTTACTTAGTGAGACTTGCAACAAACGAATGAATGAATGAATGAATGAATGAATGGTTTTAAGAAAAGAGAAAGGCAGAGAGAAAAAGAGAGAGAGAGAGAGAGAGAGAGACAGAGAGAGACAGAGAGAGAGACAGAGGGAGAGAGAGAGAAGGAACAAACATAAAGGAGACAGAGAGGGCCCCATCCTAGAGCCTTTGCACTGCTGAGGGAGAAAAGTAAGGACAGAGACCCCATAGAACATTCCAGTTCCTCAGAACTAGGAAGAAATTCCACAGGGTAGCATGGGTAGTGAAACTGCATATGCCCAAGCCAACATTCTGTGACCAGATAGTAGTAGCTTTGGAGTTTTGACCTCACTATGACAATAGGCAGCAAATTAGACAGAGGAGCCCAGTGCAAAGGCCATTCATTAGACCACTCAGCATTTAGCTCCACCCATCACCATACCTGCCCCAGTCCTGCCCAAGGGTAATCACTCTGTGGGTGGTGAAACATCTTCACACCTACTTCAGTAACACCTCCAACAACATTATGAGACTTGGTGAGGAAGGTTCTATTATCTCCAAACCTAACTCCTGGCCTCCTAGCTTGTCTTCCCTGGACCATCTGTAGCCAGGAGGGGTCTGGAACCCACTATGTGCCCCCCCCCACCTTGTACTTTTTCCATGATTATAAGGCACAGGTTTCAGAACCCACTCACAATGAAACATCCCTCTCTGTGGGGCAGAAGTAGTCCTCAACATTAGCCATGTATTTGCCATTTCTCTGCACACTCCAGCAGGCAGGCAAGTATTTGAGGGCTTCCTGAAAGCTGGGGCAGACACAGAATTACCTGAAATCCACAGAAACCAACATTGGAGCCAGACCAGGGCCTGATCTTAGAAAAAACAACTCTAGAGTGTGTTATTAACTGAAGCCTCGAGCTTCAGATGAATCTGGGAAACTCAATCATCCGTTTAACAATCCCTGGCACTTTGCTTGCCTCCAAAGCATAAGTCAGTAACTGCCTGGCCAGCTCCAGATAAAACCAGGCCCCTGAGAGGAATGGAATGCAGGCAAGCAGCAATCCTAGGTTTGTAGGGTTCAGTGGCACCAGAAGCCCTGCCTCCCAAACACACACAGGTCACAATTAAGCTAACACAGCAGAAAAACCCAGCTGAGTGCCACTCTGTAATTACTTATCATAACATCAAGTTAGAGGCCATTCCATGTCAACAGGCTCTAGGTCCCTTGGGCCTCTCTGTTTGACCTAGCTAGGCATGTGTCTACTTGCGATCTACCACTTCAAGTGGGTATACACAGAGAGGCTCCCTGTAGAACCACGTCAGGGAAGGTTTTGATTGTTCCCTGCCTTTGCATGTAAGGTGTTAATTCATACAACAGCAAGCAAGCACCGGCTTTCCTCCATGCTACATTTTCTTAGGTGAGTCTGTATTTCCCAGAATTCTCTCTGCTAAATGTTCTTTAACTTCACTGTGGAAGGCTGACTGCCTCAGTGAAATTATCACACCCAATTTACAACCAAGTTAATGAGTTGAGACATGTTCTTAATGCGTGAGGTTCTTAATAACATTAGATGTTTGCACAAAGCTGAGTTCTACCACATAAATCTACCACATAAAACCAGGCATGGTGATATACACCATGGTACACACCCAGATAGTGGTGGTGGTAGAGATGGTGGAGGTGGTGGAGGTGAGGTGGTGGTAGTGGTGGTAGTAGGGGTGGTGGTATTGAAAGTGGTGGAGGAGGTGGTGGTATTGGAGGAGGTGGAGGTGGAGGACATGGTACTAGGAATCAAGCTTAGGGCCTCAAGTATACTAGGTAGGAACACTGACCCACATACCAGACCCACACTGGGACCTTTTAGAGAAAACTAAATGCAACCTCAAAAGTAAACAAGATTATCCCCATTTGTAACCCCAATGTAACGTGTTAAATGGTACATTAACATTGAGTCAATAGCACCACAAAATCCACCAATGAACAGCACCAGCTATAGCACAGAGGCAAGATGGCGTCAATCAACCACCCTTGCTCAAGCCAGGTCATGAACACGATGACCATTTGAAATGGACTGTAGCAGGATATCCTCCCTTCCCCCCCCCCCCACCGCTACATTTTACAATAAAGCTTGGTAATTTGGGAGGAGCTAATGTGGGAGGAGCGGGGAGAGAAAGAGGAAGAACAAGGAGACGAAGGAAGGAGGGAAGAGAGAGGTAGCAGCCATGGAGAACCACATGGGTTCAGAACAGTCCTGGGTAACAACTGATATCTTAAGTTAGGTATTGGGTAACAACTCTAACTGTGTGGGCATGAGCATCACCAAATATGTAAACATCGGATAATCATTAAGTATTAAGAGTCTTCATTCTACCCCATACCACGGGATGGTAGGTATTACCTACACTCAGCCAAGCCTTGCGGAGACAGCGTGGTAGAGTGCCAGCGCCATCTCCCATGCTGGTGTCTCATGGGTGCCAAGGGCCAGTGCTTCTGGCCGGCCTGAGCTGCCACAGAGCCGAGCAGCGGTGGAGCACACTGCCACTCTTGGCTTCAGGCCTTGTCTAGTCAGGAACATGGCGGCTGCTTAAGAACAAGCCAGACTAGGTGCCGCTGTTTTAAATATTATCCTCAACAATGGACCACATCCTACATGTATGAATTACGTGAAGTTTTAAAAAAGCAAATATACAAATAACATACAAATAAAGAGTAGCATGTTTCAGACCAGCAAGCTAGCTCAGTGGGAATCACACCTGCATCCAAGCCTGAAGACTTGAGTTCAATCCCCAGGATTCAAATGGAGAAGAGAACAGACTCCCCAAAGTTGTCTGCTCATCTCTACACGTGCTGTAGTATACACATGCTACACACCAAATCAACATACAATAAGATGCTTATAAAACACAAATAAAAATGCTGCAATCAGAGACATCAGAAGGTATTTTATTTCATTTGATTTATTTTAGTGCGCATGCACACCCACGCATGCCACAGCACACATGTGGAGGTCAGAAACAATTTGTGGGATTTGGTTCTCTCCTTCCACCATAAGGGTCCCAAGGATCAAACTCAGGTTATAAGACATGGTAGCAAGTGTCTTTACCCGCTGAGCCATCTCAATGGCCCAAGAGTGGCTATTCCAAATACAGACAAAAGGGTATGTTGGCTAGTTGTACATCAGCTTGACACAAGATAGAGTCACTTGGGAGAGAGACTCTCAATTGAGAAAATACACCTGTGTGCCAGGAAGCAGAAAACAACAGCAAATGCATGTGTGTACTCATGTATGTATGTGTGTGCAAGTGTGGGCTTGTGTATATGGTATGGGTGTGTGTATGTGTATATGTTTATGTATGTGTTTGTGTACATGTGTGTGCTTATCTATATGGGTTTGTGTGTTCTGTATGTGTGTATTTGTGC
>JANHMN010000002.1:90696247-90732395 GCA_030674055.1 Rhabdomys pumilio | reverse complement strand
GGAAGGGAAGGGAAGGGAAGGGAAGGGAAGGGAAGGAGGGAGGGAGGGAAATGTAAGCCATCTCTCTCCTAAATGTCCAGGGAATGTATGTGACTTTTTCACACAGGTTAAGAACATCACAAAGGGGCTTGAGAAAAGATGACTCAGCAATCAAAAGGACTTGTTCTGGCAGAGGATTCTGGTTTGGTTCCTAATCACCCATAAGGTAGCTCACAACTTGTCCATAATTCCAGTTTCAGGGGAGCCGACTCCTTCTCATGACCTCTTTGTGCAACATAGACACACACGTGCTCACACACACACACACACACACACACACACACACACACGCACGCAGTGCACATGCACACACACAATACACACTGCAGACAGGCATGCAAGCAAAATAAATAAAATCTCATACACATAAAATAAATCTTTTTTAAAAAAGAAAAAAAACCAGAGAAGAACAACATCTGCTTTGTTTTTCTGCCTCCCGCAAGGTGTTTTTTGTTTTGTTTTGGTTCAGCTATTTTTAATTCCTCAACAAGTAAAGAGAACATCACACATACACAGGAGGGTCCACCAGGTGTGAGGACACCTCATGTGTAATTAGAATGGCAAACACACTTGCTAAAGAATAAAACTGATGCTCCCCAGGCCCGAGCTTAGGGCTGAACATGGCAGACTCACAACCCCACATGACTATTGTATTATCCCCACAGACAGGGAATCAGGCAAGTCAGGAACAGCCCAACAGGGCATGGTGTGGACTGGGCAACGCTGGCGTCAAACCCTGTGCTCTTTACTGCCCTGCACTCCTCATTTCCCTAACTGAAGGGAAGCTACCCAGTTGTGTTCTGCTGTCCACAGAGAATAGCGTTGCATTTAGCCTCTGACCTCCAGCCAGCAGGTCCAGGAGAAGGCAAACTAGTCTGAGCTACTAAAGTCTCGCACCACCAGTGTGACTGGCAGACTGGACACATGACACGTTTTATAAGCCACAGAAGGAAGCTGTTCTTAGAGGAAACAAAGATGAACAAGTGGCAGTGACAGACAGGGTTGAGAAGCTGCTGGGATGCGGAGCCCAGCAATGGCCACCAGTAGGACAGCACCTGTCTGAAGGGAAAGGCAAGCCTTAGCTACACTTCTGAATGCTGTTCCACCCTGCACAGGAGAACCTCTGGATCTTGCTATGGTAACCTCACAAGACCAAAACCTTCAGATAGCACCACTCCCTGCCTGCCTCTGTCTGTCCCCAACCACACACGCAGGTCCATTGTAGAACACTGCACATCGAGTCAACCCCCAAACTCATATTCACTCCAGTGCCAAAGGACTTCCCTCCCAACATCTTAGCAACTGCTGTCGTGCCTGAGGACTCGCTGGCATTTCTCTCTTGTCTTCAGTTCGACTTACTGATACTGTGACTAGCACCATGTGACCAAGTACAGACTATTCCTGATGTAAATGTGATTTAAGGATTACATTCTGACTCTGTCAGGGCCAGTTGACTGAAACATGTACTATTTAAAGATTGAGCTGTAAGAAAAATATTATTCTGAAATCTTCTGAACAAGCTAACATTTTTGTAGGTCAAAAATGATCAAATATTTGCCATTTCATTTAGTTCCACTTCATACCAAGACAAGTCTTTCCCCCAGTATCACTGAGCCTGGGAAGGACCTGAAAGGAATTTACTATCATGACATTTAGCATCTGAATCTGCGGTGAGCACCTGCAGTGACACAAACCTCTCACTTGGGGAGCACAGATAAGGAAGACAGGGCGGATGTGTGCTTACAGAACCAGGCCTGGCTCCACACTCCACTCCACTACCCAAATCTCCATCCCAATCTTGGTCATGATGAAGCTTGCAAGTCTGTGGTAAAGAAACCATCCCTCCTTCCTGCTACATCCTCCTAAGGCAGTAGTTCTCAACCTTCTTAACACTGACAGTCTTAACACAGTTCCTCCTGCTGTGGTGACCCCTACCATAAAGTTATTTTCATTGTTACTTCATAACTGTAAATGTGCTACTATTATGAATTGTAATATAAATACCTGTTTTCCAAAGGTCTTAGGTGACCCCTATGAAGGGGTCATTGGGCCCCCCCCCCACCCTTACCTCCACCCCCACCAAAGGCATCTTGAGAACAACTGGCCTAAGGTGAAACTAACAATCTTGCCACAATCATTGTCAGACTGTACAGTGCCATCAAATGGACTGTCATTCCAACATGTAGGCAAAGCCAACAAGTATATTCATTCCCATTATAAATACCCCTTCTCAGTGCAGAAGCCAACAGGGTCTTAGAGCTCCCTCAGCCAGACCCTCCTGCCAGTACCCAGCAGGGAGCTGGGAGACTCCTGAGTGAAGAACAGCTGGTGTTTACTCTGGCATCCAGGCCATTCCTACTCAGGAGTCATTCCTGGAGGGCTGGGGAGATGGCTCAGCAGTGAAGAGCACTGACTGCTCTTCCAGAGGTCCCAGGTTTAATTCAAGCACCGCATAGTGACTCACAACCATCTGTAACTCCAGTCCCAAGGGATTTGTCACTGTCTTTCAGCCTCTGCAGAACCAGGTATACACATAGTACATAGACATACATGCAAGCAAAACAGCCATACACATAACAGAAAAATAAACTTCAAAAATTTAAAAGACATGATGGCAAGGTGCAGTAGTGTATGACTTTAATTCCAGCACTTCTGTGCGTTCAAGGACAGCCTAGTCTATATAGTAAATCCCAGGCCAACCAGAACTTGACCTCTCAAATCAAACAAACAAAACCAGAAAAAAGTGGGGAGGGAGGGAGGGTGAGTAGGGCAAACGCAAGGACAGAGGGAAGAAGGGAGATAAGAAATCCATTTCATACTTCTATGAAATTGTCAAAGAATAAATTAAATTAAAAAATTAAAATTCCAAGTTCCTTCTAATCCTCCACTGTCCCCTAGAAGCTTCTGGCTCTTAAAGCCCTGGAGAAGACTGACGTGGGAGGAGAGCTAGTCAAGAAGCTGTGTCAGGGCTGGGGATGACTTGGAGGTAGAGCACTTGCTGGCACGTGTGGGGCCCGAGTTCTTTGACCAGCACTAGAGGAAGAAGGGGCAGTAATCACCCATTTTTCCATGAAAACACACACACAAGAAAAGTGCCTGGAATCACACGGAAACAAGTCTTCCAACACCCATCATACCTGAGAGCCAAAGCAAACATCTTCAAAGCTTACAATTCATTTCTGTCCTTCTGTCTTCTTTCAGTAGACTTCCTACATCAACATGTGATGGACAGCTATCATAAGCTGAATGGCAAGCAGGCAACCACAGCCTGTATTCCCAAAGGGGAATTTCCCGAAGTGACGTGAAATAACATCCTCCCATTGGGCACTCCTCACAAACAACAAGGCCCATGAAATGCTCAGGCTGGGTAAGTTAGGAAAGAGCCCGGGGGCCCAGAGAAGGGCCATGATTCCTAACTGGACCTTGAATGCCAACTTACTCTCAGGCAGTCAGTCCAGAGAACTGAGAGCTTATTACACTCCAGCTACACCACTCCCGGTTATAGTTAATCCCCCATGTCAATGTGACTAAATTTAGAGTCAGTATGGAAGCACAGCTCCCAGTGTACCTGTGAAGCTGTTTCCAAGTAAAGTCATTTAGGAGGAAATGCCCACCCTGAGGCGCACAATCTCAAAGGCTGGAATCCCAGACCAAATAAGCTGGACAGAGCTGAGCACCAGCATTGACCAGTTGAGTTTCCTGACTGTGGAGGATGCTGGGGAGTGTGACAGGGAACAGCAGACAGGTGGTAGAGAATCCACATTTGAGTAAAGTTCTGAAGCAAAGCCCATTGTCACAGGTGAAAAAGTGACTCCTGCACCTTTTCAGATGTACCCTGCTGTTTTGAAACCTCAGATGACTTCATTAGCTGTAGATCTTGGCAGATGCCAGGAGGAAGGTGAGGAGGAAGAGGAAGAGGGAGAGAAGGAAGTCACGACTTGTAAGTTGGGGTCTAATAAAGCTGGCATGTTTGGTACTGGAGACAGTTAGGGAGGAGCTCCAGAGAAAGACAGAGAACGTTCCATGTCAGGTAAGTGTGCTGAGGATCTGGCTACAAAGGGAGAAAAGAGAATAATACGTTTTGTGAATTAAAGCTCAAAAAAGCAGCAGGCAGTGGAGACCTGAAAGCAGCTGCAAGACTGCTGTCTCAGCATGGCAGCCAACACTCTCTGTGGAGGTGAAGTGTCTCACAAGAACAGTGAGGGTGGCTACCTGCAGCTACGCACCTTGTAAATGATACCAGAACTTAGAAATGAGGGGGTGCCCTATGGGAGAAGGCAAGGCTATTGAAACCCCAACTTCAAGATCAGCCTGACTACTAAATGGGCACTATAGAAGGATAATCCTACATCATCACCCCTCAGTATTTGTGAGGGAGCATTCCCAGAACCCTGTGCATATAGAAATGCATGACACTGAAAGCCCTCATATAGGCTGGTGTAGTGTCTTGTGTTATCTTTGCACACCCTCCCATGAACTTCAAATCTTCTCTGAATTGTTTATAATGCCCACAACTGTAAATGCTGGCCAGACGGGTGTTACTGAGTATGCCTAGGGAGGTTTGTACATGTTCAGCACAGATGTATTGCTGCGCATAGAACTCAAGATTTTGCACAGCTAAGCACATGTTCTACCACTGAGCTGTATCCCTTGCTTTTCTAATATGTTTTTGTCTGCAATTGAACTCACAGATGTAGAGCTGGCAGATACAGAAGAGCTCAAGATGGGGTCCAACTCTAGTCCTAACATAGCCACGATGTCTAAATGTCATGATTAGACATGAAGTACCCTCATGACTGATCCCCTGGGCAGCAGATGCCCTAGGACTTCTGGGAAATGAATGGATCAAAAGGGATGTGATCTCATCAAAGCATTGATCCACTAATGGATATGTAATTGGGTAGCACTACTGGGGGATTATAGAAACCTTAGGCATCAGGGCCTAGTTGGAAAATGTAGGTCACTGGGGCAGTCTTTGAAGGACACACAGTCTTTGAAGGACATGCCCCTTGTCCCTTCTCAGGAGCCCTTTCTGCTTCCCAGAACAGGAGTGAGCAGCTTGTACCCTCCATGCCTCAGATACAGCCACTGGGAACTGTTACCTCTGAAGCCATGAGTCAAAGTGTTATCTTCTTGCAGGAACTGGAACACTAACACACTGCCTAGGGCACTGTTATTTTCCCTCTCTGGGTCTGTTTTATCGTCAGAAAAGGCATGATGCTACTGCATTTAGGTTGTACTAAGATGCAGTAACAAAAGCAACAGCCAGTGATGACCAGTACTCTCCACTTTCTGTGTGTGTGTGTGTGTGTGTGTGTGTGTGTGTGTGTGTGTGTGTGTGTACCCAGTACCCAACAAAGACCAGGAGAGGATATAAAATCCCCTGGTAGTAAAGTTAGAGGCATATGTGAGTCACCTGACATAGGTGCTAGGAATCAAATTTGGGTCCTCTGCAAAAGCACTAAGCACTTTAAACTGCTGAGCCATCTCTCCAGCCCAGAAATTAACTTTCTTAATTCTACTATCCAACAATATCTTTGAAAAAAATGTACAGTGTGTGTGTGTGTGTGTGTGCGCGCGCGCGCGCGCGTGTGCAGGCACACTCTTGCCATGGCAAGCATGTGTAGATTAAAGAACAATCGTGAGAGTTTGTTCTCTCTTTTTACCACTTGGATTTCTGGGGTCAAATTCAGGTCATCAGGGGCCACAGCCATAGTCCTCACCTGCTGAGCCTTCTTTACAGCAAAAACTTAAGATTTCACACAAGAAAAAGTGCAGCTGTTACATAGGAACACATTCATCTGATGTGTTCAGATGCCTCTCAGGAAATGTACTCAATCAACTCCTACAAATGGTATTATACTCAAAGATGAAGAAAAGGAAATACACATATATGCGCACACATTGCACAGACAGGACACCCTGTCAGGACAGGATAAGCACTTGTTAATTAACTCTGCATACTACACCAGAACTCAGAACAACTACTCTGCATACTACAACAGGACTCAGAACAACTACTCTGCATACTACACCAGGGCTCAGAACAACTACTCTGCATACTACACCAGGACTCAAAACAACTACTCTGCATACTACACCAGGACTGAGAACAACTACTAGACAGAAGCTTCGAGTTCACCAGACTCACCAGTTTGTAACTGGTTTCTTTAATCTATTTGTTTTTTTTGAGACAGGGCCACACGTAGCCCAAACTGGTTTTGAACTTGCAATCTAGCCAAAATAACTTAAACTGACAATCCTCCTGCCTCTACCTCCCACATGCTGGGATCACCACACCCAGTTCTCCTGTTATTCTTTTAAGGTAATGTTTACTAAAAACACAACTTCTGGGATCACACCTGTGATCCCAGCACTGAAGGAATGGGACAAGAGGAGACAGAGCTCTCCAAGCAAACACTCTGCTCACATCTGTAGAGCTAGGTTGGAATCTGAAATCACCATTATGAATTTACAAGCCTTCAGACCCTTCTAATGCAGGTAGACCCTAAGTTCCAGAATGAGGACCCCTGTTCTGACAAAGGGTAGATCCCTTAATCAGACCTTGAGGGAAAACATCAGTTAACACTATGCAACCGTGCAATGCCAAAACACATGCCCACACTCTAAGGTTTGGCAGGCCCAAATGGCCAGTGCAACTTGGGGCAGGTAGACACAGAAAGTTCATAAATTCAAGGTCAGATTGAGCTTCATAGCAAGACCTTACCATAAAAGGAAAACAAGGGCTAGCAAGAAGCTAGGGTGATGGCTCAGCAGTTAAGAGCACTTGTTTTTCTTACAGAGGACCAGGATTCAGTTCCCAGCACCAACACGTGGCTCATAATCATTCTCAACTCTAGTTCCATCCTCAGCTCTCTTCTGACCTCTGAAAACAACAGGCACACACACGATACACATGTATACATGAAGGTAAAACATTCACATGTAATATATCTAAATAACTTAATTTTCAAAGAGTTAAAATAAATTTAAAACAAGGGCTGAAAGATGGCTTAGCAAGTAAAGAGTTTGCCACCAACTCTGACGACACAAGTTCAATACCCAGAACCCACTGTGGAAGGAGAGGACTGACTCCTACAAATGGTCTTCCAATTTCAGTGCACACACAATGCACACACACTACACACACTAAATAAATAAGGAGCAACCCTTCTGCCCTCAACGCTCACAGGCATGGAGATGTCGTGGACACTGAACACCCTCTACAGGGCAACAGGACACACATTCCTTGGGATACAAGATCTTTCCAGAACACCGTTTAGGTGTTATGGCTGTGCATGAAGAAACCTGCTGAGCTCAGCCATGGGAATGGGCTACTCAAACATCTCCAGAAGCTCCCACAGTGCATGGAGTGCAGACAAGGTATTCCTGGGCCAGGGGCTGGCATTAGAGATAAGAAGGGACCATCACAGCTGTCAGGCTGTGCAGATACATCAACAATCAATACAGACAAATATCCCTGTGGGCTCAGAGCTGGCAGTGTGACAGAAGACAGATAAAAGACTCAATAAAACACCGAGATGCACAGCTTGCTAGATGTTCAGTATCGCAGAGGGAAACCTAGGAAGGGAGAGAGGACATCACTCCCCTGAACCGGGCTCTGTGCACTGTTCATGCTGGTAAAGTTTCACAGAAAAAAGAAGAGACAGATGGGGAAGGGGAGGCCAGGCTCACAGGCTGAGGATTAGATACTTATCAGGCAGGATGAGGGCTGAGGAAGAATGTCTTCTGGTCTCTCCTTGGGCCACAGGGCATGTGACATCACAGAGAAATTCCAGGAACACTGGACACCTGTGACCTCAGCTGGGCCAAGTGCACACAACCAGCCAACATGAGAAATATGGACAACTTGTTAGCCTTTTCTGAGCCACAAGTGTCACTGATAAGCTTAAGGACTTTCCTTCACCATAAAAGGGACACACGGGAAAATACATTGAATATATTAAACAAATATCAGGAAACATTAAAATCCTGTTATTATCCTGAAAAACACTTATGTTCAGATCTTGATGATTTGGAGCGGAGGGGATGATTTTTTGCTGTAATTTTTGCTTAACATCAATGTGTGCTCATATACTTTTATAGCTTGCGCTGGTCACTGCTGTGGCATACGTATGTTTACTACAAACATCATTTCTATCACATTTTACTATGTGTCTATCTGTATTTGTGTGTCTATAGCTGCACACATGCCACAGCAGATATGTGTTAGTCAGAGGACAATCTGCAGGAGCTGATTCTCTCCTCCCACCACGTAGGTCCTCAGGATGTATCATCTGGTGTGCGACAGGTGCTTTTACCTGCTGAGCCATCTCATGGGCCCTACATGCAGAATTTTTAAATTACTGCATATACATGCACTTCCTACCTAAAGGAAATTCTGTGAATATCACCTTTTGCTTCTTTGCTATGTTTGTGGAGTTAGGAATTGAACACAAGGTCTCATATATGCTAGAAGTGTGCTCTAACACCGGGCTATTTTTGTTGTTGTTGGTGGTGGTGGTGGTAGTGGTTTGGTTTGAGTAACAGGGACTAAGCTGCCTATGCTGGCCTTGAACTCACAACATTGCCGAATGTTCCATGAACTCATGATCCTCCTCAGTAGCTGGGGTTACAGAGCTGAGACACGGAGCCTGGTTTGAACATCACTCCATCTTGCAGATGCACTATAAGTGATACCTATTTTCTAATCACTGAATATTTAGGTTTCTGAGCTTTCCCAACTGTAGATCATCATGGAAATAATCTTATATAGAAAGGTACTGCAAGTAGAAAAGATGTCTAGAAGGAGAAGATAGGAAATTAGAAGCATATCACTAGGCAGTGGCTATCCGCCCACAGTGGAAGCTGTCACTGCCCCTCCTGCTGCAGAGGCAGACACAGCAGCCTCCATTTCTTGGCACCTTTTCCTTAATGGTGAAGAGGTTTTGAAAATGGCCTATTAGCTAAGCATGGTGACACATGTCTGCAGACCCAGGGCTGGGAGAGCTAAGTCAGCAGGAGGTTGAATCCATTAACAGTAGAGGGGGAAGGGTGAGATGGGTCAGCAGGTAAAGACACTTGCTACTTAACCCTGTCCACCTGAGTTTGACCCAGATGCCAAGATGGAAGGAGAGAACCAACTCCCGAAATCTGTCCTCTGATTTCCACACATGTACTGTGGCTTGTGAGCACTTGCACTCACACACACTATAATAAATTTTTTAAAGTTTTTTTTTTTTAAAGAACAACATGGGCTATGTAGTAAAACTATGACTCCAAAAGACAACTAAATAAAAAATTTAAGAAAGAGGAGGAGGAGGTGGAGGACAGAGGAGTGATATACTCACCTGCTGTCCGAATCTGAGGCGATCTCCTTTCTCCCTCCAAAGCGGATCTGGCACTGCAGAGAAAGAGACTGCTGAGGTGGGTCGGTGGTGGAAGGGCAGCATCACAGAGCAGTCACACATACGTCAGATACATACAGCAGGGACAGAGGCCAGAAGGGCCTTGGGAGAGTCAGAGTGGCCCAGGCCCTGGGGCTTCAGAGGTAAGAAGCCAGCATGGCATCCCCAGACTCCTCTGTAAGGGAGCCCTGGTCTCCCTCTTGACTCAGAGAAGTGGGTGAACTAAGCAGACAGGAATGGAGGCACCACAGCTACTCAGAAAGCAGCAGCAGCAGCAGCAGCAGCTGGAGATCACAGCACTCTTGTTGATGGCACTGAGAACCTCTATGTCTCTGTGCTGATGACTCTTTGTATTAAAGAAGGAAAACTGTGTCAAAGGACAGCTACCTGGGTGAGGAGTTCTGCCAGGCTGAGTGGATGGAAAAGCAGTCTTTTGAAAAACAGACCTATAAAGCCCGCCATCCATCATGCCCCTGACCTTCCCTATCCCCTATCACCTCTTTCCTTGTTGTTAGCTCTGAGCCAACCTCACTCTGTAGCCCTGACCAAACCAAACGCCCAGTAGTCCTCCTGCCTCAGCCTCCCAAGTGCTGGGATCATACCGTACACCACACTCCCAGCTCACTATTCAGGGTAAAGACAAAGAGTCTCTGCTTATGAATAGCAGACCTGAATGATACATAGATTTAGGATTAAAAATTACATATAATCTAAAAAGGACACTATTATCAGAATTCATGACACAGTACACACCCCATGTACTTCTCAACTATAGGCAAATGATGGACATATCAATAAATATCAGTAAAACTGGCTGCAATTTAAGAAAAATTTAACAGTTCAATTCATCTAAACAACACAGCAGCTCTGAGCAGAAGCCCCATTTGTGTCTAAGTGCTACATGGAAGCCGCTGGACCCACTTTCCTGCCCTGCCCTTTCTTTCATTTTCCAGACTAAGCATAGACCAAACTCTACCCATGTTAACACATGCAACTCATCCAGCATCCCTGTGCAGAGGAAAAGCTAGACTCCAGGGAAGAAGAGGACTGACTGTCTTAGGTTTATAAACACACTGAACAAAAGCAGCTTAGGGGAGAAAAGGTTTACTTCATCTTATGTGTCCACATCACAGTGCCTCGTGGAAGGAAGTCAGAGCCGGAACTGGATCAGAAGCCATAGAGGAAGACTGCTTACTGGCTTACTGCACATAGCTTGCTGAGCCTGCTTCCTTGCAGCACCCAGGACTACCTGCCCAAGGGTGGTACTGCCCACTGTGAGCTGGGCCTCCCACATCAATGATCAATCAAGAAATGCCCTACCAACTTGCCTACAGTTAATTTGAAGGAAGCAGTTTTTCCAATTGAGGTTTCTCTTCCCAGATGACTCTAACCTGTATCAAGCTTAAAATCTAACCAGCAAAAGGATGCTCAGAAAGTCTGGCAGCTGAAAAGAGCTGGAACTGCCTGGACCCGTTCACCACATCAGGTTCCCTCAAGTTTTTGGGCAAATACTGGATTCTCTGAGCCCATTCAACATTTAACCCACAACCTGTTAAACTATTCCCTCCTTATAATGACATAGAAATAAATGTCAATATTCTCTTCCTAAAAGGGGGCTCTTCGACTCTCAGGTTTGGCTCCAGCTCTCTTGCTTGCTGATCTTGGAGTTTCCATGCCCTGACTTCTACAGTGGAAACAATGGCAGGAACTCCTCCATCGAGAGCCAGGCACACGGTGGACACGTGAGGACAGCGAACATTACAGTGTCAGGCAAGCCAGCGCCACAGTCAGCATCAACAGCAGCAGCAACCTCGCAGGAAGTCAGCACAACTGCTGGCAACCAAGGCTCCTGGGTGTGGCCTTAGGCCTTGGGTCTTGCGTTTGCACTTTTAGGGTCCTAAGTCCAAGCCAGCGCCTCTGAAGAGCTGCCCTAAAACAAGTCTGCTGGGAGCCAAACTCTGCAATGAAGACAGTCAATGCTGAAGGATGGAGTCCCCTGAACACTAATGACTTTCTCCATCCCCACTCTCACTGCCTTCCCTGCTCAACCATCTCAACTACAGCTGGACATGGTGGTACATACCTGTAATCCCAGGATGGGAGGCTGAGGCAAGAGTTCAAGGCCAGCCTGGGCAACCTGGTGATGATACCCAGTCAAACAAGCAAACACACAAAACCATTCCCAAACACAAAAAAAGCCTGTGCACGTAAAAGGGAAGAGGTGACGTCACGCTGACTATGGACACTCACAGGAAAGGCTGGCATGTATCCTTACCTGCTTCACTGCATCCAGCAGCCGCTCCAGCAGGAACTGCCTTCTGTCATCGTTCTGCGACCCTAGAATACATGGGGTTTAATTACTTCTATTGGACAATTAGACTCTGATTAAGACTTTCTGACACGAGATGCTGAACATAGTGGCACATGCCTTTAATCCCAGCACTCCCGAGGTAGAGGCAGGAGGATCTCTGTGAGTTTGAGGCCAGCCTGGTTTACAAAACTAGCAAGTTCCAGGATATCCAGGACTATATAGAAAGACCCTGTCTTTAATAAAATAAAAGTTTCTGACATCTGACATGATAGTGTGTCAGTCAGTCTCTTTCTCTTTAACAAAATAGGTAGCCAGGCCAGGCACCGACAATCTACTGCAATAACTGCAATGTACTCCATCACAGGAAAACTGTTGTCCCAGACTTAATGTGTCCTGGACGGTCCTGATTTCTCTGCTGTGGTAAATACTACTGGTACTGCAGGAAATTCAACAGTGTCCCTGGCCTCTATTCACTGGGTGCCATTAGTGACACACACAGAACTGAATTGGCTTCACACACTGTCAAATGTGTCCTGGAGAGTAGGGATTCCCCTTGACAGGCAGGAGTATAAAATGGCAGTTGGTAGAACGCTTGCATGGGGCCCTGGGTTCAGCACTTCATGAACCAGAATGGTGGGCACACCTGTAATCCCAGTTTTGGAGAATGGGAACAGGATGGTGGGGAATTCAAGGTCATCCTCAGCTACACAGGAAGTTGGAGGTCAGTCTGGATTACCTGAAACCCTGTCTCACAAATGAACAAGCACCAATAGCTTAGCCAATGAGAACCAGGCAGGAGTGTGCACTTGGAGGCTTCTGGTAGGCTGTGCCTTATGAACTGGTAGGAGGGCCTCATGCCTTCCTCCACCCTCATGCCTGAGTCTTATGCATTCAGATGAAGCAGAGCAGTCCTTTGTCCATTAAATCACATGCCTGCCAAGAGAATCACAAAGGTGTCCTCCTGGGTGCTCTGAGTTGCTAAGTTGTCCAAACCTACATAGGTGCTTGAGCTATTTTTTGCAATCAAATGAATTCCCAAATAATTCCCACAAGAACAAAATACATGCAGTTTTTATTAAAAGGTCTGGGAAAAGGACCTTCAGCAATAGACAGGCCACCGACACATGGTGTAGATGTCTGTCCACAAGAGGCAGGGTGGCACCTATCAACAAGTTAAGTCTGTGGATAACAATGCCCCAGCCACAGAGCAGTCACTCTGAACAGGGATGGAATTGCTCCCCAGGGGTTTCTGTCCTGGGCAACAGCAGGAAGAGTGTGAGAGAAGTGAGAGTGGAATGGTGTGAAGAGTCACTTTTTCATGGAGGAAGAGTCAGTGCCTGAGCACACTGAGAGTGACTGGAGACAGGAAGAAACTATGAGGAAGACAGAAGCCACGGAGGCCAGCACAGCACAGTGTATGGCTCTCTGCACAGCTGACATATGAGCTGAGCCCTTTATGAAGAAGAGCAGCAGTCAGAGAAACACACGAAAGGATCTGTTCCAGGCAGAGCAAGCAGCTAGGGGAGAGGCTGAGACAAGACATGCTCAGCTTCTGTTGGGCAGGCAGAAGGACCACAGACAGGACTAGAAGTCGACTGGGGTGGGGGTGGACAGGAGGACCATCAGACAGACTGGCACAGCAGCCAGTCATGGATGGTCCTTCCCAGCAGGCTACAGGCTATAAGAATCTGCTTTAACCTGGGCACTAACTGGTCCAAGTGTGATTTTGATAGACAACATTGCCCCTCCAAAGCCTGTGCTGGAATCACCAGCTCAAGATGGCTGCCTTCCTCAAAGCCTGGAGGTGAAACGGAGACACTCAAGAAAACAAGTCCTTTTTCTGGAAGAGCCTTTGATAAGGTCAAGCCTACACTGCATCCTCATCAGGCAAAAGAGCATCTGGAAGCATGGCTCCAGGCAGCGCAGATCCTTCACAGCGTGCTTCTCCACAGCTCTCTCTTCACTTAACAGAAGGGTGCTCTCTGCCCCTCCCTCCTAACACCAAAACAGAAGGAAATTACAGCTTTCTTCCTTCCTTTTTCCAAGCTCTAGACTGAAGGATTCCTCACACTGGACACCGGACAACTGGAAATGACAGTTTCACCATAAAAATGCTCCTACTGTTTTTTTCTCATAACAGAAATTTATGAGACTAAAAAGACAATAAAAAAGAAAAAGAAAGAAAGAGGGCTGGATAGATGGCTCAGTGGTTAAGAGCACTGACTGCTCCTCCTGAGTTCAATTCCTAGCAACCACATGGTGGTTCATAACCATCTGTAATGGGATCTGACACCCTCTTCTGCTGTGTCTGAAGACAGCTACAGAGTACTCATATACATAAAATAAGTAATTCTTGAGAGAGAGAGAGAGAGAGAGAGAGAGAGAGAGAGAGAGAGAGAATTTCTATCCTCTCACTAGACTGGCATTCAACTAGTCAGCTACTACTACTGTGTACTTGGAAGGGTATGTATGTTTGTGCATGTTCAGGTGCATATGTGTGCATATGCATTCGAACACCAAAGGTCAACCTAGGTGTCATTCCTCAGGAGCCATCTACGTGGGCTTGTTTGTTTGTTGTTTGTTGTTTTGAGCAGGGTCTCACTGGACCATAGGTTTTAGCATTAGGTTAGGTTGGCTATCCAGTTGTTTGTTGTTTTGAGCAGGGTCTTCCCCTGGACCATAGGTTTTAGCATTAGGTTAGGTTGGCTATCCAGTGAGCCCCAGGGGTACACCTATGGCCGCCTCTCCTGTACTTCACCATGCCTGGCGTTTTCACATGGTGCTAAGTATCTGAACTCAGGTCCTCATGAACCCTGTGAAAACACACCCCGAGGCTGAGCAGGTCTCAACTCAGAACTAGCTTCCTGGCTATGGTCTCCCAGGCATGAATCCCAGTGAGACCATCCTGACCTCAGCAGGGCACTGTGGCTATCTTATCCCTGAAAAGATATGAGAAGAGAGTCTCCAGGGTGCAGGACAAACAGGTGACTCCAGGGCCACATATCAGCAGCAGGAAGTAGAGAGAGAGGCCCCTGGCTGTGAAAGGAGTAACATTCAGCAAGGAAGTCACAAGACATAAGTCCTCATCCTAGCCAGGCCACTTGCTAGCCATGTGACAGGGCAGTCACTTCCCCTCTCAAGACACTGGCTCCTTCATGATGTTGTGAGCACTAACCCTGCAGTATCCAAACAGAAGGATCCTGCACAGACTGGCAGGCAGAAACACAAAGTGTTTCCTCACCTTCTACAGTGACAAACCAGAGAATGTAGCACACTCACGCTTACACACACACATCAGAGCCCCAGAAGAGCCCTCCAGCTCCCAGCATCACAACCACATGGGAAGAGTATCAAGTTAACACTACCCCAAGTCCCAACTGTGGGCCAGGTCAATAAATGACCAGTCTACACCATCCTTGACCAAGAAAGGGGAAAGGGCTCACTCAAGAAGTAGAACTAAGGCTGGGGGAAAAGACATTTACATTGGCACCACATCTGTCTGCGACCCACCTATAATAACAGCCCACTACAAACCCTGACCGCTGTTATACCCCAGGGTGAACCCTGGTCTTCCTGCCATCTCCAGGGACAACTTCAGCTAACAGCAGTTTGGCTCAGTGATGGAACACTTTTCCTGAGTTCCATCCCCAGCACCCTAGAGAATGCCTCCACAGCTCCACATATGATATTACATGGTCATGTAAAATGCTACAATCCAGTTCAAATGGCACCCTGTGGCCTTTCTTTGTCCTTGTCCTTTTAGAGGTAAGGTTTAATGTCCTGTTTAGATTCCTGATAGGTTCAAACCATGTCCTACTGCCACCTTGGTAACAAGACTGAGCAAGTAGGGCTTGAGCTATCTCCTCACACTGGGAAGGAGCAGACAGATAAACCCAATCAGTCTGTGGAGGTTAGGGCAGGAATAACTCTGTGGATGCAGGGTTTCCTTTAGGTTATGAACATGTTTTTAGAACAGGACAGAGGTGCTGGTCACACATTATAAATGGTTCTGGTTGCTCAACTTTAACTCTGCATCACACTGATAAAATATTTTATGAGAAGGCCTGCCACAGTGGGGGGTGGTGTGGGAGGGAAACTATTTCAACGCAATTAAACAACTACAGGAGGGTTGCTCCCAAGGAAGGAGCACCAAGCTGCACTCTGAACTCCCTCTTACACACTTGTAGTTTCCTAGGGAGAGCACCTGTCTCTCTGGTGACCAGGGTCCTCATGGAAAGGCACACAGTGCTCAAGTATGAGGGTTCAGGAACTGCTGAAAGATCTTACTCGGGGGGTACGTGTCAGTAACCCTCACACCCAGAGTCAATTCCCCTCCCAAGGGCAAGCCCTCATCTAGCCCAGGTCGGTCAGGAACTGGCTGGGCAGAGGACGATCCTGGTCCCCATTCTATCTGTAGCATGCTGGAATTGCAGACTTGATGTGTCTCCTGCATGCTAGGCCAGCACTCTCCAGTGAAATACATCCCTAGCCCCTTGGAGACTTTTTATTGACTTGTTTGCTTGTTTGCTTGTTTTGGACATAGGGGTACTGGCTAGCCTGAAACTCATTCTATAGACCAGGCTGACCTCAAACTCACAGAGATCTCTCTGCCTCTGTCTCCCCTCTTCCCCCCACCCCCAATGCTGGAATTAAAGGTATATGCCACCATACTTGGCTCTTGTTCCTTATTTTTGTTTTTTGTCATCATGAATTAGAGAAGCTAGGCTTAGTGGTGCACATTTAAATCCGTAAACTATCCCAGGAGGATTGCCAGGAATTTGGGGTCAGCCTGAGCTACATAGTAAGTCCTAAGTCAGCTAGAGTGAGATAGAAAGACCCTGTCCTCTCCTTCCCCCTCCCTTTGTAGTGTAGTAGAAGTAGAGACTAAGCACTCTGCTGAAGAGCTTAAAGTGCCCAGGGCAGTCCCAAGAGTCAAAGGAGCAACAATTGAAAGACTAAGATCTAAAGCTATGTCGGGTGGGGTCTTACCCTATGATCAATACTCCCCTTATTTCATTAAGCATCAGGCTTTTTTTTTTCAATCTTTTATCTCCTAGAGGAGGCTGGTGGTCTCCTCGAACTATACAAGCAACAACAACAAAAAGAAAATACTAAAACAAACAAACCTTTGTACCTCTCTTTGTCCAGCTTGTTCCTTTTCATCACAGACCTGCCTATGAGTGAGTCCTAGTGACCACTAGTACTAGCCTGTCTTGACATTTCTGCCAATACCATGAATCCAAACTCTTCAATTTAGCCTCAGGCAGATTTTTAGAGCGAGGGCAAAAAGCAAACCTATTCTTTGCCAAAATATCACACAAAAACATGCATGTGTGCACAAACACACACACTAACATCCTTCCCCTCTGAAACTCCTGAAGCCGGGACCTGCAGTTGAAATCACTCTCAGCACTGCTGTCTTCCACACTCCTCCTGGGATGGCCCAGTGAGGCCCATTTAAAGCACTCAACTGCTTTTCTAGTCCAAAGTCCCCATTCCACCGACAAGCAGCAGGGTCAGGCCTGTCACAGCAATACCCCAATCCTGGTTTCAGTCACTACTCTATTGCTTTGAAGAGATGTCACGAGCAAGGCAACTCTTACAAAGAAAAGCATTTAACTGGGGGCTTGTTTACACTTTTAGTCCACTATTATTGTGGCAGGGAATGTGGTCAGGCACAGCGCTGGAGAAACAGCTGAGAGATACATCCTGATCCCCTTGGGGGTGGGGGCGGGGTGGAGGTGGGGGTGGGGCTGAAATGGGCTTTTGAATGTGACACAGTTGCTCCAACAAGGCCACACCTCCTTATCCCGCTAACCCTTTCAAACTCGGTGGTAACTAAGCATTGAAATGTATGAGCCTGTAGAGACCATTTTTTCAAACCACCACAGTTATTTGGACTGTTTGCTTTAAAAAATAAAAATAAAGTTGGAAAAAAAAGCAGAATCTCAGCTATATAAACACAGACAGAAAAAAAATGTAACAGGCTTGGGGATATCTCAGTTGGTAGAGAGCCTGCGTCCACACTCAAACTCAGAGTTTGAGCCCCAGAACCGGTTAACCACGCGTGTGTATACCACACTGTAGGTGCACACTTGTAATCCCAGCACTAGGAATTAGAGGCAGCCAATCAGGAATTCAAGGGCCATCCTCAGCTTCATAACAAGGTCAAGACCAGCCTGAGCCATTTGAAACTGTTTCAGAAAAGAAAAATAAATGGGCTGGAGAGATGGCTCAGTGGTTAAGAGCACTGGCTGCTCTTCCAGAGGTCCCAAGTTTGATTCCCAGCAACCACATACAACTCACAACTACCTGTAACTGCAGCTCTAGGTAATCTAATGCCCTCTTCTGGCCCCTTTAATCATGTGATGCATAAACATATATGCACCAAAAACAAACAAAAACTCCATATACATAAAATAAATCTCAAAAGTGAATGTTCCCTCTCCAGGGCAAGAAGGGACCCAGGCCAGCAAGCAGGGGAGCTGGCAGAAGAAGCACCTGGACCAGGCCTGAGGGCTCCTGTGTAGTCAGAGCCAGGGAAAGAACCACAGATTTCATACCTCTCACCCAAACACAGCCTCTTCTCTCTCAGCCCTGCCAGCTTCTCTGGAGCAAAGCCTAAGCAAATTCTGTCCCATTAAGGTTTCTGCTCAGACCTCTCTCTCTTTCTCTCTCTCTCTCTCTCTCTCTCTCTCTCTCTCTCACACACACACACACACACACACACACACACACACACACACACACACCCTAGGAGGTTTTCCTGATGCCACATACTAGTGTTTCCTCCACACAGACAGTTTACCAAGATAGACTACACAGACAACTCTAAGCTACGATAAGCCTATGAATCAGATCTGGCCACCAGATCCACAAGGATGAGCTACAGGATGGCTCCATAGTCAGCCACCCTGACCTTCTCCTGGAGTACTCCCGACCTGGTGTCACTTTGACAGGATGGCAGCCAAGAGCTACTGGTAGACCTCTTGCCTGTGAAGGAGAAATGAACAGAAGCATTGTCCAGCCGACTCCCTAAGAACCTGGATCCAGGTAAGCAGAAGCCAGAAAAAAAAAAATGACCCTACATCTTTTGATTACACAACTCTACATAGTCCCATGTTGCAGACTCAGCTTAAACAACTTCTGCCACATTCCACCAAGAGAGACCGGCTGATGGATTGCCAGCATCCCAGCAAACTGTTTCCCTAAGCTGACACCACTTCAATTGGCACCAATATTATACAGACTTTTGCTAAGTGAAAAGGGACAGACCGAGCTGCCATCCAAAGAGTGTTTTGATGGCCTGCCATTACTGGGCCTCACCTCCCTCGCAGCATTTCATACTAGTACAACTGCTTGGGCACAGAAGCAATCAGTGCCAGCTCTGGGAAATCACATCAGAGACATAAGGCAAAGAAAGGAAGGCTACTGTGATGGCTTGAATAGGTATGGCCCCCAGACATACATGCTTGGACGTAGTGAGTGGCACCATTAGGAGGGGTGGTCTTGTTGGAGTAGGTGTGTCACTGCAGAGATGGGCTTTGAGTTATATGTGGCAGTCTCTCCTTGTAGCCTGAGGAATCAGATTTAGAACTCTCAGCTCCTTCTCCAACATCATGTCTTCCTGTAAGCTGCCATGCTTCCCACCATGAGGATGATGGACTAAACCTCCCAGCTGTAAGCCAGTCCTAATTAAATGTGTTCCTTTATAAGAGTCGTTGTGGTCAGGCTTTCTCTTCACAGTAATAAAACCCTAAGACAGCTACCCTGTGTCCTGCACACCACTGTTTACAACATGGAAGTAGAAGAAAAGGAAAGGAGGGGAGAGGGCTAAGCCTCAGTGTAATCCATAGATAAATATGTGCTATATACAAATGGATTACTGCAGGATAATTGTGCGGTCCATAACCCTGACCAATGTGCAGTCCATGGAGCAACGTTTTATCTGGAAACGTTAGAGATGAAAGCAAAACGAAATTCTATGCTAATGATAAAATGACCTGGACTGGTATCAAGGGTTTCTCAACCTTGTTTCTTTTTCCTTTTGTTTTTAAAGGGTGTGTTTCATTTATCCCAGGCTCTGATCCTCCTGTATCCCACTCTGAATGCTGGGGTTACAGGTGGACACCCCACTCCTGGCTTATGTAATGCTATCGAGGAACCAGAGCCTCAGGCAAGCTAGGCACTGGTCTACCCACTGAGCCACAGCACCATACTTCTTTCTTTCAATGTCTTCATTTCAGGATTCTTTAGGCATTTTCTCCCTTTGAAACACTCTCACTGTGTAGCCCTAGCCTGAGATTGCTACATAGACCAGGCTGGCCTCAACTCACAGAGCTCCATCTGCCTCTGCTTCTCTGCCTCTCTGCCTCTCTGCCTCTCTGCCCCTCTGCCTCTCTGCCTCTCTGCCTCTCTGCCTCTCTCTGCCTCTCTCTGCCTCTCTCTCTGCCTCTCTCTCTGCCTCTCTCTCTGCCTCTCTCTCTGCCTTTCTCTCTGCCTTTCTCTCTGCCTCTGCCTTCCAACTGTTGGGATTAAAATTTGTGACACCATGCCTAGCTTTACTCCCAAATTTCAAGAGTGTTAGCAACTTGGCTCTCATTAGGCGGCGGTCAGAACCTGTGTACACAGCAGCAGAAGTGGTCAGCGGCATGACTCCAGACCACTGACTGCAGAGGTGTTACACCACTTCTGACATTGGAACACTAACATTCTCCCATAATTCAATCCCTGTGACATCATGAAGAGGAAAAATATTAATAGCCTCTGAATGAAACCACAAACATTCTTTTTCCAGTCACTGTTTTAGCTCATTCCAAGAACAAATCACTTCTGGACAGGGCGCAGCCAACAACAAGGAGAGACCTGTGACCTTCAACCTTCCAGAAAAATAAGAAACTGCCAAGATGTACACACATAAGGAGCAGCAGTGATCTCTCTTGGCCAAACTGCTCTGTCAGGTTCAGTGACTTCTTGGGCCCTAACTTTCCTACCCTTCTGAACTGGGATCCAGCATTTTCACAATGATAGGGTTCCTGAGAGTTTCTGATGGAGAAAAGGCACCAAGGACTCTCATGCATCCTTGGACAAAAGATGTTCTTGGCTTGAGAACAATGACTCTGCTTTCCCATGGAAAGCAAACATGCCGGCTAGAAAACAGAATCCCTTGGCTTCTGAAGGCCAGCAGTAGAGGGCTCCTACCTACTGAGTTCTCCAGGAAACAATCTGACCACTCCCTCCCTAAGAGACACTTTCGTGGGTCTTTTCCTCTTGGTATCTTTCCTCCTGGCATTTTGTTTACTTCTACAGGCAAATGTAAATCTACATTTTGGCTGTGTTGAATGTATGTTAAGCTGCATTGAAGCATATATTTTACATATAATTCTATACTCTGCATAGTTTTTTTTTTTCTTTTTGAACAGAGCTTCATGTAACCTAGATTGTCTTTCAACTCTCTACGTGACCACAGATTTACTTGAACTCCTGATCTTCCTGCCTCCTGAGTGCTGGGACCACAGGTGTTCAGAACCAAGTCCAGCTTATGTAGGGCTGGATACGGAACTCAGGATCTCATGCATGCTAGACAGACACTTAACTGAGCCACAGCATCCTCAGCTCCATCTTGTTCTAGCAGAACACTGACATTTCAACTAATGTATACACAGTGACTTGTGAAGAAGTCTATGCTCTTCTTCTCAACATTGCTGAGGTTCTCTATGTGAGGCCATACCACATGGTATTTACACATCCCCCATCAGTGGGCATCTTCATTGTTTCTGGCCTGGTAACAAACTGTTATCTAGTGTATGCATTATCTACTGTGTGCACTACACTTCCCGGATACTTGCACATAGTGTTCTCAGCCCTGAACCCATCTTCCTTCTGTTTCTACTCAAACACTTTAAATGCAAGAGTAGAGCAGAGACTAGTGGCTAATTTTTAGGATGGACAAGAAACTGAAAAATATGTTATGCTAAACCAAAAGGAAACAATCAGCAAAATCCTGCAAAAAAAAAAAAAAAAATCCACAGGACAAAGGAGCACGTTTCCTTCAAAAACAACTGCAAAGAGCTTACAAGATGGAACTCTTAGCAGGCCTCTCTGGAGAGGCTGAGGCAGTAGGGTCTCACTGTAGGAAGATCTGGACTTTGAGGTCATCCTCGGTTACACATTATGACACTGTCTTCAAAAAAGACACTGTGGGGCTGGCAAAGTGGCTCAGGGAGTAAAGGTGCTTGCTGTGCAAGTCTGAAAGACTGGGTTTGATCTCCAGAACCACAGAAAGGTAAATGGAGAGAACCAACTTCACAAAATTGTTCTCTGACCTTCACATGTACACCACGGCACCTGTGTATACACACACACACACACACACACACACACACACTTACTCACACATTCACACACATACACATTCACACTCACAGACACACACACTCACAGACACTCACACATTCATACACATACACACTCACAGACACACACTCACACACCATTTTTTTAAAGACACTGTAAACATGTCTCACTTGGTAAAGTGCAAACATGAGAAACTGAATTTAATCCAAAGGACTCACATCTTTAAATAAATAAGCTAGCCACACGTGGTGGTACATGCCTTTAGTCCCAGTACTGATGAGGCAGACCTCTGTGAGTTCCATGCCAGCCAGGGCTACATACTTGAGACTTTGTCCCAGATAGATAGATAGATAGATAGATAGATAGATAGATAGATAGATAGATAACAGATG
Organism: Rhabdomys pumilio; assembly: GCA_030674055.1. Taxonomy (NCBI): domain Eukaryota; kingdom Metazoa; phylum Chordata; class Mammalia; order Rodentia; family Muridae; genus Rhabdomys; species Rhabdomys pumilio. Next base: position 90,709,890 of record JANHMN010000002.1, on the reverse strand, counting down.
GACAGACGGACAGACAGGAATGGTAGTGCTTGTAATAATGGTGTTAAGGAGCCAGATGGGCAGATGCCTGAGGATTGATGGCCAGCCTAGCTTAACTGGAGAGCAGCAGGTTCAATATGAGATCCCATCTCAAAACACAAGGGAGAAAATAACTGAGAAAGGCAGAAGGTGACTTCTGACCTCCATACACACAAACACACAAAGACACTGTGCCTCAAAGGATGATGTCATAGATAGATAGATAGATAGATAGATAGATAGATAGACAGACAAGAAAGTCATGCTCAGCATGGAGGCTCACAGCTGTAATCATATATCACTTAAGAGGTGGAGACAGGAGGATCAGGAATTCCAGGTCTGCTTCAGCTACACAGCAAGTTCAAAGTCAGCCTGAGCAACATAAGACCCCATCTCAATAAAAGAAAGTATGAAGACAGTTCACAGAATGGGAGAGAAACTTTGTAAGCATATTAATAAAAGAATTATATCTGGAACTTACACAGAATTATGGCAGCTCAACATTAAGAGACAAATGGTTCAGTTGAAAAGTGGACCAACGGTAGTGAAGGCTCAGAGGCTAAGAGCACCAGCTGAGCTTCCAAGGTCCTGGGTTCAATCCCAGTACCTACATGGCAGCTCAAAACTGGTTATAACTCTAGCTCCAAGAAATTAGACACCCACTTCTGATCTCTGAGACACCCAGGCACACATGTGGTGCACATGTATACATGCAGGCAAAATACCCACACACATAAAATATTAAAATGAGAAGAACTTCCATGGTCAGATGATATAAAAAGATATTTCTCCAGAGAAGATATGGGCACAAGAGGCTATGCAGAGAAAGCACAGTCATTAGAAAATGCAAATCAAAACCACAAACAAGTGTCACTTCACACCCACACCAATGCGGGCTACCATGGTGCCCTGGGACAGAAGAGCACATTAAGACTCCTCAGCTAGGCCTGGCAGTGGTGGCGCACACCTTTAATCTCAGCACTTGGGAGGCAGAGGCAGGCGGATTTCTGAGTTCAAGGCCAGCCTGGTCTACAGAGTGAGTTCCAGGACAGCCAGGGCTACACAAAGAAACCCTGTCTCGAAAAACAAAACAAACAAACAAAAAGACTCCTCAGCTGCTCCAGTACAACACAGCAAGGCCACTCTTCTCCCCATAACCAGAGAAGAATGGAAACTGGCGCCCCACACAAGACTGTATGTGAGCTCCACAGCAGCATCCTTCCAAGAGCCAAGTGCACACCATCCAAAGCCCAACCGCTGTAAACAGACAAGGTGAGCAGTGCCCACACTCAGGACCACTTGGCCACAGGAAGGATAAATTATGGGTTAGGCTGCTCCATAGCTGGACCCTGAGGACATTAGACCTAGTTAACAAAGCAAAAGTGCTATGATTTCATTTACATAACATACAAACAGTAGGAAAATCCAGAGTGCCAGGCATGCACCCCCACACTTGGGAAGTAGAGGCAAGGGGAGTCAGAAGATAATGGCTATCCTGGGCTACATACTAAATTCCTGAACTACATAATACATTATCTCAAAAGAATAAAAAAAAAAAAAATCCAGAGACAGAAAATAGATTAGTTGCCTAAGACTGAGCAGAGAGGCATGAACAGCGATTGCTAATAAACCCAGATTCGTCTGGAGTAATAAAATTTTTCTAATACTGATCATAGTGAGGTTTGAACAGTTCTGTCACAGCACTAAAATAAACGTTTAAAATCTCTTTCCACTGAGCAGTGGTAGCACACACCTTTAATTCCGGCACTCAGGAAACAGAGGCAGGTAGATCTCTGAATTCAAGGCCAGCCTCATCTACAGAGTGAGTTCCAGGACAGCTAGAGCTACAGAGAAACCCTGCCTCTAAAAAATAAGAAATAAGAAAAAAACAAAACTAAATTCTCTTCCAAAGAAAGCTAAATTATTTAAAAGAAAAGTCACCCTTAGATCTAAGTTGTAAGATTACACCATAATAAAGCAAAGACTTAAATGTAAACATTAGATGGTTAGTGCTATTAGGACATCACTGGTTTCTAACAGGATTACAAAATGAGTTACTTTTTAAACACAATGAGAGATACATATAAAAGTATTTGCAGTGGCATGGTACCTGGGAGAGAGGTGGGAAGCAGGCAGGGATACAGATGAACTAGCAACCAGCTGTAACTACCAAACAAGTGAGCTAACAGAGTTCATTATACAGCCCCACATTTGCAGTGTGTGAAGTACTACTCCCCCCACCCCTTTTCTTGAGTTGGGTGTCAGTTTTAAGACAGGTATACACAATATATCACAGGTTGCCTGGAACCTGATCTAGATGCCTGGCTGACCTCAGACACAGTTGGGAGTGTTGCATTGACAGACTCGAGCCACTGCCACACACCTGGCAGGGAAATCTGCCTGAGAAGAATGGAAATCTCTCCTGCACTTAATTTCATTAAGCATCAATTATCAATCCCAAGGCAGGTAGGATGGGGTCATTCTTGAACCACAGTCTTCAAGAAACAAAAGTACCCCACGCTTCACAGTATGAAGCACATTTTTAGCAGAATAGGGCCTGGGTTTGACCTGCACTCTCCTTCCAACCCTTCTGAATCAATGACACTACTTCAAAAAGGAATAAACCCCAAATCCAGGCTGAACCCTGACATGGCACTTAGTTACAACAGAAGAAAGGGTCTATATGAAGCACACATAGCAGGAAAAGCCAGATGTGGTGTACACTCTGCACTGGGGAGGGGAGGCTCCTGCCTCCAGTTGCTCTTTCCAAAACGGCCATTTGATCTCTCTCACATGCTTTGTTTGGCTTTAGACCTAATGATTTTTTTAAACTTCCTGAAACTTTCCTTAGATTGTTATTACATTTGTCTTTATTTATTTTGTGTATCTACGTGCATGCCACAGTGTTTCTGTGGCAATTAGAGGACAACCTGTAGGAGTCAGTTCTCCTTCTATCATGTGGGTCCCAGGGCCAAACACAGGTCAGCAGTTAGCTACAAAAGCTTGAGAGAGTTTTGATACTAAGTGTCTTAAAAGATAAACTGGTCAATTTCCTTTGGTTTCTCTATTTCAGTTCCTCCTCTAATGAAAGCAAAAGAATTTCTACTCCAGACATCTGGGTCTATGATGGGCCCTTTGGCCACATTAAAAGGGAAAGGTTAGGACTGAGGGTGTCTTTGGTGAGAGAACACAGGCTCAGCATACATGAGGCTTTGGGTTTACTCAGGATCACAAAGCATTTCAGAGTGCCTGGTTCCCACCATTGTCCCAGAGGGACTAAGAAGCAAGCCTGTCCCCAGTCTTCACTCCCCTTTTATGGAAACAGTAACAGTGAACCCTGTTAAGGGACTTAACATCAATCAGTTAGCTGAGTAACCAAAACTCATTACTAATCTAGGAGGCAGATGCTATTGTGTATCCTCAATTTGCTGCAAATTCCACTTAGCTGTTCTAACTTACACAGCTTTAAAGGATGGAGAGATGGCTCAATCTGTAAAGTATTTGCTGCTGAAGCAGGAGGACCTGAGTCAGGACCCCCAGACCCACGCCTGGCATGTAGTACATACTTAATAACTTCAGGACTGGTGGGCTGAGGCAGACACAGCAGGATTTCCAAGACTCTAGGGCCAGACAGTCTAGCAGGAATAGTGAGCTCTGGAACCAGTGAGAGACCCTATCTCAACAAATAATGGAGCAATTGAGAAAGACAGCCAAAGTTGATTTCTGGCCCTCATACACAAGTGCACACGCAAACACACCTGCATGCACATACATGTGTACATGCATGCGCGCGCGCACGCACACACACACACACACACATGTGCATACACATACTAAATTAATTAATTACAATTATACAGTTTTATGTGGTAGAACCAGGATTTGAACCCAGTACATTGGGCTCCATCACTTTTGGTGGATGCTGGCACACACATTTTTGGTATCATTAGTGTTCAAGGATCTGAAACCTTAAATTAGACTCGGTAATTTGCTTTGGCAGATGAAGGTAAACTGAAAAACCCCTCCATCCGTCCCCTCCATAAGACCACAATTCCATAAACCTTGCTCTTGAACAACAAAAAGCATTTAACATTTTTTAAGATGCACAGAAATAACTTAAAAACTAAAAATAAAAGACTGTCCTTTGCTCCCTTTGCCCTAGCACCCTCTCCACCCCATGAAATACCTGAATGAAAGTCTAGAGGCTGGGTGCAGGGACTCTAAAATTCAGCTGCACAGTGAGAAAAACCAAACTATGAGGGTAGGCGGGTCCTCCGAAGGGAATCCAGATCCCTGTGTCCAGCAGGAGAATCAACAGCCTACACAAGCCTTTCCTGAGTCACTCCCATATCCACACGCAACACCCAGGAATGACTTAGCACCAAAACATCATCAGGACTCTTCAGAGGGAGGCTTGAAGACACAGACTCGGACAAGGGACCAAACTTCAGTAGCTCTGAGCACAAGCCGTCCATTCGCAGCTTCCTCTCCCTTCCAGCCTCCCCACACACTCCATCTCCCTGCTGCTGGTGGTACTGGCTTGGGCAACGCATCAGCCCCATTTAGGTTCAGCATTGGGCAAGAAGGAAAGGGCTGCAGGACACAACCAGAGACTTCAAATGATGAGCTAGAGGAAGAAATGGAGAGAACTGGAGCATGAACCAACAGCCCAAATACAAAAGGTACAACCGGGAGACGGACGCTGAGAGGCTAATGGGCCAGCTCTGGGGACACAGGTGCAGGGAATAAGAGGGAGAAAGACAAAGCTGAGACCTCTGGGGACCCGGAGCTATCGCTTTGGTTTGCTGTGTGTGACAGAGGTGTCGGGATCTAGAGGGGCTCTTTGCCTTCGGAGAAAGAGGAATCACTAGGGATAAGAGACCTGGAACAGAGAATGACTGAAAACCAGGGGCTGGTAACTGGAGCTGGGTCTCAGGAGGGACACGGGAGAAAGGGACTGAGGCAAGTACCAGAGATCTGAGAATCCGGGGTGTGAAAACCTGTCAAGGGGATCGGCGGGCTGGGAGGGTCTGGGGGGGACTGGGGAGCAAGCTCTGCTCTAGGAGTTGGCTGTCACTGATGAGGCAAAGGGACAGGAGCGTTAGCCCCGGGACAGTGGGAGCGGTGCAAGAGACTCCGGGCCAGGGCTAAGCCTGCGAGCGACCCCGCGGGGGTCTGCAGGGTGTGAGGACACCCGGCCCGAAGCGTGCGGCTGCAGCGGCGCCACTGGGCGGGTGACAGCAGCGGGGCCGCCACTCACCACTCATGTTGCCGCTCCCGGGGCCGCCGCCTGCCTTGCCGCCGCCACCGCCGCCGCGTCTGCAGCCGCCGAGCTCTACACAGGCCGGGAGACCGCGCGCCCCGCCCGCTGGCCCCGCCCCGGAAGCAGGGGCCCTCCGAAGGCCCGCCTCCCGACCCGGAACCAAAATACTCGGGCGAGTCGAGACCGCAGGGTGACAGGAAGAGAGTCGGCACCTCACAAAATAAATGCCTCCCACTCCCCGAGCCAGGAAGAAGACATCCGTTTACGCTGAAGTTCGGAAGGGGATGCGAGATAAGCGTACTGGGAGCTTGGAGTAGTGTGGTGGGTGACCGTCAAACCAGCACTCGGGAGAAGGCAGATGGATCAGAAGTTCAAGGTCAACCTTGAACTATATAGTGAGTACAAGACGAGATTGGGCTACTTGAGACTGTCTCCAAGAGAAAAGAGAGGAAGAAAAGAGTAATGGGCCTGCAGGGCCTGGTGGCACAGGCTTTAAATTCCAGCATTCCAGAGGATGAGTCAGGAACCTGAGCTACAAGAGCTCTTGAAGAGACTGTAGCTTGGTAGAGCACATGCCTTGCGTGTATGAGGCCCAAGCTTCAACTCTCTGTACAAAGAAAAACAAAAGGTGAATTCAAAGCCATTTTGGGCAATTTCTCGGGACTAAAAACAGGGTTGTGGAGATAGCCCAATAGTTGGGGTAGCATGTGCAAGGCCCTGGGTTCAATCTCCAGCACCACAGAGTCTGTGTGTGTCATTGTATGTGTGCAATGGGCCACTGTGGCAGACTAGCGATCCCAGAAGGTCTGTCTTTTAAGTCAAGGATAGGGGTTTCAGAGGAAGAGATCAAAGTCCATCCCTGGAAGGGTCGGTTGGAACACAGGATGAGTGAGAAATTGGTGTTGAGAAGCAGAATGCTGAAAGCTGGGGACACCCTTTTGCAGGCAGGAGAGTTTGTACTTTCTTGCCTGCCTCCTGATGGATGCAGGAATGGAAGGCCATTGCAAGAATTTAAGCAGTCAGAATTGCACTTTAAGAAAAAGTTTTACTTGCAACCCTGGCTTGACAGTGCACACCTTTAATCCCAGCACTCACAGAAGAATAGTTACAGCCTGAGGCATTGGGGAGAACCTGTGTGTGTGTGTGTGTGTGTGTGTGTGTGTGTGTGTGTGTGTGTGTGTGAGAGAGAGAGAGAGAGAGAGAGAGAGAACGAACGAGAACTTTCTAGAATGAGAATGAATTGTAATGGGCCTGAGGAGAATGGCAGTGAGTTAGGGAGCTACAAGAGTTGTCCAAGTGACTCTGGACAACAGTGAGAGAAAAGGTTTGTGGGTGCTGAGAAAACACAAGAGTTAAATTCACAGCAACTATGAAGTCCAGGGTTTCGCCCTATTTTAAAACTGGAGTTGAAAGACTATTTTCCCTGCTGGGTATGAGGCTGAGGCTGGAGTCACCTGGCCTGGGGAAATAGGAAAATAATGAAGAGCTAGTGGCTGTAGCTCAGTGGAAGAACACATGTGTGTCACCCTGGATTTGATTCCCAATGATAGAAAGAACAGGGAAGTGACTAAACCACGCAGGCTCCCCTTCACCAGTGGTCTTGAGCTCTACAGAGATTTCACATGGGTTCAGCTAAAGTTTTCTACCTTCTGCCCTGTGAGGACGCATCCACACTCTCACCAGATGCTAGCATCTTGATGTGGAGCTCTACAGCTCCACAAATAAGGCAGACCAAGTGTGGTATAGGTGATGCGTTCCTATAATCCAGATCCAAGGGCTGGGGCAGGAGAATCAAGAGCTTAAGGCTACCCTGTAAGGAAAATGATACATTTTGATACTTCACACATTACCAAGTCTCAAATGTCTTGTTACAGTTTCACAAAACATTCACTCACTGGCTAATACTCGACTCAGTGCCTGTCTCTTCTCCTCTACCCCCCTCTCCCTTCTCCCTTCCTCTCCCCACTTCTCCCTTCCTCTCCTCTTCCCTCTTCTCCCCCCTCTCCTCCTTCTCTTCCCTCACTTCTCCTCTCTTCACTTCCGTGTGTGTGTGTGTGTGTGTGTGTGTGTGTGTGTGTGTCTGGAAGTTGAACCTAGTACCTTGAATGCTAGGCAAGCATTCTGTCTACCACTAAGCCACGCCCTCAGTCCTGACATCATATATAAGGTGGAGGTAATAATGGTCTACCTTCCTTGTATTTTGTATGTGTAAAATGACTTATAGCAGTCTTTGGCACATAGTGCACACGCCTGCAATTGAGCTGAAAACAGTACCAGGTTCATGTTTGTCACAGTTAGCAATAACACATGCATTTGTATGAGCATGCTCACACCTGCTGCATTTCACACAGAATTAGCTTGGCTTCTCCTTACAGAAAAACATAGGACAATCTTGCTTTCTTTGACCATCAGGAAAATCCAGTTTGTTCTGAAATATACCATGTTTGTGGGTGCCTCAGTAGAAGCATGATTCTCTGGGTCCTATAGATGGTGGAGAGCTTTTGTTTCTTTTCTTTCTTTTGTTATTTATTTATTTTAAGGCAGGATTTCTCTGTATAGCCTTGACTGTCCTAAAACTAGCCCTGTAGACCTGGCTGGCCTCAAACTCACAGAGGTCTGCCCTTCTCTGCCTCTTGAGTGCTAGGATTAAAGGCATGTGTTACCACCACCTGGCTTGGTTTTGGTTTTGGTTTGGAGAATCAAAAATTCAGCCATGAGCTGGAAAGATTAGTGGTTAAGAGCACTGACTGTTCTTCCAGAAGACCCAAGTTCAATTCCCAGCATGGCAGCACACAACTGTCTATACCTCCAAGATCTGACACCCTCACATCTACATGCAGACAAAACAACCAATACATAAAATAAAAATAAACAAAATTTCAACTATAAAAATAGAATTAAAGGACAAAAAGCTGTATTCTCAGTTGATAAACAGTCATCCTAAAGACATCAAAGCATCAAGTCTCCTTCTGACAAAAGGTTCTCAAAGCAGCTTCACACCAGTTAGAAAGCTCATTATCTAGCATGAGTTGGCTTCTCCATCCCCATGACACTTTCCAAAGCAGTTGGCACACTTGACTTGCCATAGTCACCCGTTTTTGTGGTGACAAGAATGGTTGCCCCCTCCTCCATGGCTGGAAGTGGGAAGAAATGGTCAGAATCACCCTTGGGGTTGCTCTTGACACAGTCCTCACAGGTGCATTCTTCCACTGTATACTCCAGGCCTCGGGGAAGAATCCTTTCGTCACCAGCCCTGCTCCTAGTCAGCTCAGTATCGGCCTTGTCCAGCTGAACGGATCCTGATGATACAGAAGCAGGCAAGCATTCCTGAGGGACCCAGTGGTATTGTCATGCTATGCACGGCAGGACACAAAGCAGCACAAGACCAAGAAGGAGTGCATGCTACACTGAAAATTACCAACTAAGACTCCAGCCCATGCAGGGCCCTGAGGCAGGTTGCTCTGCTGGAAAGAGGAGCTTTTAAATCTTGTCTTACATTGACCACATTTAAATCTCAGGTTATATCACATGAGAGTCTACACAACCAGACTTTATAAAGACTATAAAATGTGACATCAGGAGGGACATGGAGACAATGGGCTGGAGTTCACAACATTGCTGCTATCTGAGTGCTTTGAGCACATGATGGGTACCCTTGCTGGTAAAGCCACAAACTGGATCACTCATGTACCTATTACCCATTTGGCTCTTGGAAGTTATGAGGATTTGACCTCATCTTACACAAGAAATTGCCATATGTCACAGCACATTACAGTCATCCTGTGAGTGACATTTTGAAATACAGAAGCAACAGCTGAGCATGGTGGCACATACCTGTAATCCAGCCAGTCAAAAGGCTGAGGCAGGAAGAGTTTGTTCAAGAAAGGCCCTGAGTTCAGTCTCCAATACCAGAGGGGAAAAGGATATGGAAGGTACTTTTTAAGTTTAATTGTTGTGATGGGATAGGTCACATCCCAGTGCACCTGTGAACGGTAGGAGAGCTCATGGGAGTGGATCAAACTCAGCATCCTAAAGAAGCTTGGTAGCAGATACCTTTATCTACATGACATCTTGCCAACCCCTAAAGATGGGTCCTGCTGTGCCCTAGTTTTCCTAACATGGCATCTTAAGGAGCATTTTTCAGCACGTTATTTGTGTGTGTGCATATGTAGCAGGGTCTCATTCTGTAGCCCATGTTAGCCTAGAAATCATTGTAGCCCAGGCTGTGGTCCAGTTGCAATAACACAGTATCTCATCCGTGCACTAAATTCAGTCAAAGACACTTCCAAGGGAAGTCTCAAGAGCAGTTACCAAGAGAACTGGGGGGAAACAGGCATTGAAAGGAGACTGACTGCAAAGTAGCTATCAATGTCACAATTTTTCTGTTTTGTTTTGTTTTGTTTTTGTTTTTTTTATTTTTCGAGACAGGGTTTCTCTGTGTAGCCCTGGCTGTCCTGGAACTCACTCTGTAGACCAGGCTGGCCTCGAACTCAGAAATCCGCCTGCCTCTGCCTCCCAAGTGCTGGAATTAAAGGTGTACACCACCACTGCCTGGCTCTCTGTCTTGTTGTGTTTGGGGGACAGTTGTGGGTTTGGTTTGCTGTTGTTGTCATTGTCCATGTCAGTGTTTTGCTTTGAGCCGTGGTCTCCTGTCACCCCAGCTGAGCTCACTCAGTACCGTAGCTGAGCATGACCCTGACCCCTTTACCCCTCTGATCCTCCTGCCTCTACTACCCACGTGCTAAGATTTCAGGCATGTGCCACTGCTCCCAGCTCAAAATTTCAAACAAGTACCCACTAACACATTTGAAAGTGCTGTAACAACAACAGAAAAGCCGAAGTTAAAAAAAGAAAAGGAAATGAAACTTGGAAGAGCTGCCCTTACAGAAATAGGTTCCAAGACTCACCATCAAGCTGACCTGGGCTTTGAGGCTTGTTCTTCAGGGCCTCAGGGTTCATCTTCCTCAGCAAGAATGAGAGTGTGAAAAGTGCCAAAGAGACAACCAGGGTCAGGCCCAAGAAGATCCAGAGCACTGTGTACATCCCTCTCACTGAGCTGGTCATGCCTTTATCAAAAGAATGTCACAGAGAGATGCAGCCAGAGCTCAGGATTCACACCAAGTATGACTTTCCACCACTCAGCTCCCCTAATGCACATTCATGAGCATCTTACCTGGGGTGCTTTTTGAGACAAAGTCTCCTGTCAATCAGTCTGACCTGAAACCCAGCCATAGCCGAGGATGACCTTGAATTTCTAATCCTCCAGTTTCCACCTCTACATAAGTTCTGCAAGTACAGATCTGCGGCACTGTGACGTACACACTGCTGGGGGCAGACCCAGGGCTGTGTGCATGCTAGCCAGATGCTCTACCAGCCCAGCTACAGCCCAACTCCATTTGGTGTTTATGGGACTGGACCCCACTCTAGCCTAAGCCGCCCTCAAATTCACAATGTAGTCCAGGCAAACCTCAAATTTGTTTGGTTCTTAACCTGTGGGGAGCAACCCTCTGGGGAGGTCAAACAATCCCTTCACAGGGGTCCCATATCACATAACCTGCATATTAGATATTTACATTACGATTCATAACATTGGTAAAACGAGTTAGGAAGTATCAACGAAAATAATTTTATGGTTGCGGTCACCACAAAGGAACTGTTTAAGGGTCGCAGGTTAGGAAGATTGAGAACCACTGAATTAGAGCATGTACTGCCTACTCCTGGTTTCACCAACACTGACTTTGAAATTCTAAATACCCCTTAATTAAGAGCCGAAGAATAAAATTGAGTCTGGTTCTGAATAATTCCTCTGTTCCAGGAGGCATTTAAATTATATTTTCTTGTTTAGATGCAGGAAAACAAAAGAAAAGGGAAATCTCCCCATCTCCTCTGTAGCATTTGTTCTCTAGTAGGTAGTGCTGTCAGGAGACGCTTCCCACGGGCAGCAGCTGCTGAGGCGCACTTACTTGGGTCACAGTAAGGCCGACAGGGTGCAGGAGGGTTGGAACATCGCAGGTGACACGGTTTGCAAGCATGTAGCAGACTGTCAAAATATTCACTGTGGAAGCACTGCTGAGCCATGAGGAACTGGATCACTGAAAGAAAGAGGAAGAGCAGACAGAAGAACATGGAATGACAGCAGATCCTCTGCTGGAGTTCCCCGTGGACAGGAAGTCAGGTGGAAAGAAAAGGAGGGCCTCAGGTATTGTGGTGGAAGATTTGAATACCTCTCTTTCTGATCCTCCGTTTCTAAGAGGCTTGGGCGGGGTAGCAGAGGGGTATATCACAGCAAACCATTCCTGAAACAGAAACCACCTATTTATAGAAGAAAGTTACAGCCCCAGTGGACAAGCCTGGGGCATCAAGCTGAAAGTGCAGTAACCATTTATGGATTATCTGTTTGGGGGCTGTATCATGAGACAAGAGACAGGCAAGATGAGGCCTGCATCCCTTACATACTTAATGTCAACAGGGAAGACAAACTATAGTCTGGAACCAGTGGGTGGCAGTGGCTGACAGCAGAGAAAAGACAGGAGGAATCCATCAACTATGACTATCAGGTGTGCTTTGGCAGTTGGGATTAAAGCAGCAGGCTTGAAAGAAGGGTCATTTGAGGGCAGTATGTCATAACAATTAATGTCGTCCTAGCAGACATGGGGTTGCAACCTTCACTCCCAGCCCTCTGGAGGCAGAGGCAGATGGGTCTTTGTGAATGTGAGGCCAGATTCATCTATAAGAGGCTCTGTCTCAAAAACAAAGTAAGACAACAATCCAGTATACATCCTCAAAAAGAAGTGAACCTTTACCATCCCCTGGAAAGTGCTTAGAGACTTGGATTGATGACTTATGCACATATGTTGTACCCTATATGATCTGTAAAGTCAGGGTTAGGGAGTCAAGCTTGAGTGCCATGCCTCTAATCCCAGCACCTATGAGTCAGAGGTAAGAAGGTCTCACGTGGAAAGCCAGCCTGGGTTACGAAGCAAGATCCTGTCCAAAATAATATTTTGTTTGTTTTAGTTTTTGAGACAGGGTTTCTCTGTGTAACCCTGGCTGTCCTAGAACTCACTCTGTAGACCAGGCTGGCTTCTAACTAACAGCTATCCACTTGCCTATGCCTCTTAAGTGCTTGGATTATAGAAGTGTGCCACCACCAAAGCATGAGGAAGAAGCACACAGGTAGTGAATACAAAGCCCACTGAACTACACTGAAGCAACCTTGTCATGAAACTACCTTAGGAACTGAAGAAATGGTCCAGCAAGCCGAGCAGTGGTGGCGCACGCCTTTAATCCCAGCACTTGGGAGGCAGAGGCAGGCAGATTTCTGAGTTTGAGGCCAGCCTGGTCTACAGAGTGAGTTCCAGGACAGCCAAGGCTATACAGAGAAACCCTGTCTCAAAACAAACAAACAAAAAAAATGGCCCAGTAATCACACTGGCTGTTCTGCCAAGGACCTGCTTGATTTCTGGCACCCACACGATACTTCACGACAGTCCCTTGGGATCCTTTCTAGCTTCTGTAGATACCAGGCACATACGTGGTCACAGATATACATGTGGGTAAAACACACGTACACATAAAGTTAAAAAAAAAAAAAAGTTAAAAATACATGATTGAGCCAGGTTATGATGGCACATGCCTTTAATCCCAGCACTCAGGAGGCAGAAGCAGGCAGATCTCTGTGAGTTCAAGGTTAGCCTGGTCTACAGAACAAGTTCCAGGACAGCCAGGACTATTTCCTTGGAGAAACCCTGGCTTGAGAAACCTAAATAAATAAATAAGGAGATGGATCTGTGCCATTACCATACCCTGGAAACTTCAAGGGTTTGTGTAGCTTACCTGTTGTAAGCTTGGATGACTATTCTGTGGGACGGAGTATTATATATTCAGCCTAAAAAGATGACTTGGTGGTTAAGGGCACTTTTGGGGTGATCATGAGGACCAGTGTTGGAATCCCAATACCCACCTAAAAAATTGTATATCCCATATACATCTGTAATTCTAGCTGGGACTTGCAGGCTTACGGCCTCGCTGATAAAACCAGAGCTTCAGCTAAGGGAGAGTCTTTTGTCTCAAAGGAATGGGTGACAAGTCATAAAAGACATTTGACACCTGTCCTCCAACACACATAGGCACATATACCTGCACACACAAGCATAAACAGAGGTACACACAAATTAAACATACATGTCAACATGGCATAGTAGCATGTCTTTAATCCCAGCATTCAGGAGACTGGCAATGAGATCTCATGAGTTCAAGGCCACCCTAGTCTACATATCAAGTTCCAGGGCAGCCAGGCTGTCTCAAAAAACTACATAATAATAATAATAATAATAATAATAATAATAATAATAATAATAAT
>JANHMN010000002.1:90684962-90692462 GCA_030674055.1 Rhabdomys pumilio | reverse complement strand
TCACCTGGAAAAATGCTAAGAGCCTGAGAGTAGTTGCTCTCTCAGGGAAAGGGAAGAATCTACCGTTAGAGGAAGATTTCCTTACCACTGAATAGTGCTATCTAAATCATTAGTTCTGAAAAAAAAATGGGGCATGCCCGGCTGACCCTGAACTCTCTATATAGCTAAGGATGACCTCTGTCTTAGTTAGGGTTTCATTGCTGTGGAGGGATAACATGACCAAGTTAACTCTTATAAAGAAAACACTTAATGGGGACTGGCTTACAGTTCAGAGGTTCCATTACTGTTGAGGTTTTGTCTTTTACTGTCTTTTGTAATGCTAAGAGTGGGCCCCTAAGACCTGGGAGTCTGCACATAGCCCCCGTGACCCTGATTGGTAAATAAAGATGCCAACAGCCAATAGCTGGACAGAAGAGCATAGGCAGGGTTTAGGGTTCCCCAGGGCTTGGGATGGGAGGAGAACCACAAGGGGAAGAAGGAGGAAGAAGAGGCTGCCATGGGTTAGGAGTAAAGAAAACATGGACCTGTGGGCTGGCTAATTAGAGTTAAGAGCAGCCCAGATGAACACAGTAATAGCTCGGGGTTATCAATAGGAAAGTAGATTCTAACAGCATAGAGGGTAGGTATCTGCCCAGCTTTTCTACTGTTGAAGTCTTATAGTAAATATAACCTTTGTGTGTGTGTTTCATCTGGGAACTTAAATATATAAGGCAGGATAAAAACCTCGGGGCTGGATTTAAACTACAACACATTACTGTCATGGTGGGAAGTATGGCAATATCCAAGCAGGCATGGTGCTAGAGGAGCCAAGAGTTCTGCATCTTGATGGGAAGGCAGACAGGAGACAGTTGGATTCCACAGGCAGCCAAGAGGAGGCTGTCAATTCCACATCAAGTGAAGTCTGAGCACAGGAGCTTTAAAGTCCACTCCCCACAAGTGACATACTTCTTCCAACAAGGCCACACCTCCTAATAGTGCCACTCCCTGGGCCAAGCCTATTTAAGCCACCACAACTCTGAACCTCTGCTCCTCCTGCCTCTACCTCCCAAGTGCTTGGATTACAGGCATGTACTACTGCGCCCAACTGTATGCATAGTTCATGAATCTGAGGCAGATATTCCACCAACTGAGCTATATACTTGCACCCTTTTGTTTTTAGAGACAGGGTTTCCTGCATAGCCTTGACTATCTGCAAACTCATTCTTTACACTAGGCTGGTCTCAAACTCAGAGGTCTGCCTGATTCTGTCTCCTAAGTGCCTGGATTAAAGACATGTGCCACCACCAGCCAGCTCCTTTACAAATATTTTTAAAGGTTTATTTTTATATTTACTTGTGAAGAGGCATGTGATATGTGCTTGCCAAAGAAAGATTCCTCTGCCGGATGTAGGTGGATGTAGGTGCTGGATGTGGGTGCTCTATAAGAGTAGCAAGTGCTCTTAACTGCTGAGCCATCTCTTCAGTCCCCAAGCTGGTTTTGAAATACCTGTGTAGCCAACGATGACCTGAAACTTCCTTTTCTCCCTTTTTATTGTGTGTATATGCATGTTTACATGTGTGTATAAGCGTGTGTGTGTGTGTGTGTGTGTGTGTGTGTGTGTGTGTGTGTGTGTGTGTAGGCCTAAGGTACCAAAAATCTTTCTCAATTGCTTCCACCATATTGTTTTGTTCTTTTGAGGAAGTGTCTCTCAATCAAACCCAGAGCTGGAAGATACAGTTTCTGCAGCTGGGATTTCTCTATCTCTCAAGGCTGGAATTAAAGGCTTGTGGAGCAGGGGTTCTAACCACTGAGCCCTCTCTCCAACCACTGCCTTCTAATTCTCCAGTCTCCACCTCCCAGGGCTGGATTACAAGCATGTGTCATCACGCCAGCTTGTTGTAGTGCTGGGGTTTAAAGCCAGGGCATCCTGTATGCTAAGAAGCACTCTAGCAACTGAGCTCAGCCTCTGCCCAGTTTTATTTTCCTTTGTCTCACAGCTGAGGGCCAAGCCTGGAAGTGAGGTCGAAAATAAATTAGGCAAACACTATTCCACTGAGCTATGTTCCCAACCCAGAGTAAGGCTCTTCCAACCCTGTTTCCCTCCTTCCCCATCTCACTAAGATCTGAAGACCATTTTTTCTTCACTGCCTTCTTCCCTTCATCCTTCTTGGTGGCTTCCTTCCATAAATAAGCCTATCACAGTACCACTCACTCCATCATGACAACTGCTCCTTGGAGAATCACACTGAGACTGGAGACGCCTTACCGCTTACCTTCTGGCCCTTACCTCTATTCACTTTAAGCCTGCTTGCTCCTTAATGGCATTTTCATGATTCCCTGTACTTTGTGTTTCTTGATGCTTTTGTTTGTTGGAGATCAGGTTTCCCTGTGTGGCCAGAGCTAGTCTTAAACTCACTCTGTAACCCAACTCATAAGCCTCTGCCTCCCAATTATTTACATTATAGACCTGTGCCATCAAGTCTAGCTATTACTTTAATGTTGTTTTTACATTGATTGATTGATTGATTGATTGATTGTATGCGTGCGTGCGTGTGCATGTGCGTGTGTGTGTGTGTGTGTGTGTGTGTGTGTGTGTGTGTGTGTGTGTGCTTCCGTTCATCAGGTTTGGGGTCAAGTGCCACTAAGCCATCACCAGCCCTATTTTAAAGTTCAGACTCCATCTGGTAGGAAGAACATCTAAAAGGAACTCACTTGTCCCATGGCGCCTGCCACAGTGTCTCATGCGTAGAAGACAGTGATCAATACTGGATGGGAGGGGTTCTCTCAGCCTGTCAGATTATCTGATAATGCTGATATGGTTCTCAGTATGCATTCACTGTCCTGTGGTGTTTACAGTGGGGGAAAGAAGAGTCGTGGGGAGAAGTCAGTGGCTAAAAGAGAAACTCAAACCTCCCTAATTCATTTGCCTTCATAATTGGGAACAATTGGGACACCCTACAGATCAAAATGAAGCACTTTGAAAAATTCTAAAGGGCTGCAAACACGTGGTACATCCTCAGGTGCACAAAGAACGAGTTCAGAGTAGCTGAACTTCAAAGGGAATCTTTGCAGAACTAGGAGAGAGCCTGGAGACGGCACCAGAACCGGTTACCTTTTCATATCCACAAGCCAGCCAAGCTTTGGAGGGGTAGGCGAAATCTGAGAGGCAGGAAGAAAGGGAGAAAGGAGGTCTTGGAAGTTAACTTAACATTACAGGACAGGCTCAGCTCGACTTCTGAGAACCCTCCCTCTCCACCTAGGATCCCAATCCTAACCCACTTCATCTCCTCCAACTCCAGACTCACAGGTCTCTCTGAAGCCTGAAGTGGAGGAAGCTCACCACTCTGGGGTTTGCAGCCCAGTGGAGGCCAAGGTTTTGGGTTCTTTGAGACTTTTATGTTTTGACAACAACCTACCAAAAAGTCTTCCCTGGAAATGTTTTGGTATGTATTATAATGGAGTGTGAGTATGCAGAGTGGCAGGGCATGCCTTTAATTTGGGCACCAGAAGTGGGTATTGCTCTGAGTTGGAGGCCAGCCTGATCTACAGAGTGAGTTCCAGAACAGCCAGGGCTACACAGAAACCCCATCTTGAAAAACTGAAAACGTGTGGATGTGCACGTGCTGTGGCACAGTAAACAACCCTGGGTGAGGAATCCATCTTCTAGTGCTTTGAGACATGCTCTCTTGTTTGTAGTTGTGTATACCAGGCTAGTGGTAATCCTGGAAGTCTCAGAAGAAAAACCAGTTTCACAATTTTGAGCCAAATTTAGAGCAAGTTTTAATTAAATCCTGACCAGGATGAACTCTAGTCAAGCCCATGACAAAAAGGAACTAAAATGAAATAAATGACTGGTGCCCCTCCATTTCCAGGCTCCTCCTACATAGTAACGCTGATATTAGCCAACACAGGGCCTGTGGCCCTCTGACTTCTGCTAATTACTGTTGGCTCTTGCATCATTGATACCTTAACTAAATGATAATTCCTATTTGGGTACCATGAAGTTGGTGGTTATCAGATCCCCACATAAACAAGTACCCATTATAGAGTCGAGAACTTGACCAAAGATGCAACTCAAGGCATAAGACCCACCTGCCCAAGGACAAGGTAGCTTTCTGGAATGCTGGGAGTTTTAGTTCTTGGAAAATAACAATACCACATAGGAAATACAATGGTCATGTAAATTTGCCCTTATACATCCCCTACAATATGTGACTGGTCACTTTCTGGGATATCAAAGAGTGGACCTGACCAGAGTCTGTCATGATAAGGATTTAAAGTTTGCTTCAAATTTGGCTCAAAATTGTAGAACTGGTTTTCTCTTGAGAATCTTGGGATTAACACTAGGTGGCCCCAAACCCTATGGGGATTTCTCCTGCTTGCTTTCCATGTCACTATAGGAGTTTTGGGGTTACACGTGTACTCCACTATTCTGGCTTTATGTGTATGCTAAACTTCTGAACTTGGGTCTCCACTTCCAACCCCAAGTACTTACTACACTGAGCTTTCTTCTCAACTCTATGAAGAAAGGATTTTAAAAATATGTATATAGCCAGGCATGGTGGCACACGCCTTTAATCCCAGCACTTGGGAGGCAGAGGCAGGCAGATCTCTGTGAGTTCAAGTCCAGCCTGATCTACAACTCGATTTTCAGGACAGCCAGGGCTACACAGAGAAACCTAGTCTTAAAAAGCCATGTGTAAGTCGGGCAATGATGACTAACGCCTTTAATCCCAACACTTGGGAGGCAGAAGGCAGGTGGATTTCTGAGTTTGAGGCCAGCCTGGTCTACAGAGTGAGTTCCAGGACAGCCAGAGCTATACAGAGAAACCCTGTCTCAAAAAAAAGCCATGTGTGTCTGTGTGTGTGTGTGTGTGTGTGTGTGTGTGTGTGTGTGTGTGTGTACACTGCAGTATGGTCTTGTATGCTGTAGGTGTGTGTATGTCTGTGTAGATATGTGCATGAATGCAAGGTGCCCATAGAGGCTAGAAGAGGGCATTGAATCCTCTGCATCTAGAATTACAGATGGTCCTGAGCCACTCAAGCTGGGGTCCTCTGCAAGAGCCACATGTGCTTTTGACAGCTGCGTCATCTTCCTAAACCCGTACAAGTTTATAGCAGTATTTGTTTTGGGTTTTATTTTTGTTTTAGTGTTTGTATGTTTTTTTTGTTGTTGTTTGTTTTCTTTGGGTTTTTGTTTGGTTTGGGGGTCTCTTCTTCTTCTTCTTCTTCTTCTTCTTCCTCTTCCTCTTCCTCTTCCTCTTCTTCTTCTTCTTCTTCTTGATTTGTTTTTGGTTTTTGGAGACAGGGTTTCTCTGTGTAGCCCTGGTTGTCCTGGAATTCACTCTGTAGACCAGGCTGGTCTTGAATTCCGAGATCTGCCTGCCTCTGCCTCCTGAGTGCTAGGAGTAAAGGCGTGTGCCGCTGCCATCAGCTATAAAGACATTTTTAATGCCAGTCCTCTGGATGCTGAGGCAGGAGCATCTCAAGTTCAAGGTCAGCTGGAATCCACCATGGGCATCCTGTTTGGTCTTGCTTTCTTTTTGTTTCCCTTTTGGTTTCTTGAGAAAAGATCTTGCTGTGTAGCCCTGGATTACCTTCTTCATGTGGCAATCCCCTGCCTCAGCCTGCTGGGTACTCAGATTGGGAGGGGGGGGGAATCACCACAATCCACCCTACTTTTGAATTTTTTGAAATAAAATCTCACTCTGGAGCCCAACCTGGTCTTGAACTTAAAATCGTTCTATATTCTGCAGGGCACGGGGATTACAGCGTGCCACCACAATTGATGGTTACTAATATTAGTGACCAAGAGTTACTGTTTCAAAAAATTCTATGTAACTGTATACATTTAAGATTTTTACCTTAAAACCTTTCGCCTTGCTGTGCTCCTTTTGAGAAGACCCATAGCTCTTCTTTCACTGGCTTTCTCGATGCAGTGTTTCTGTTGGTGCCAAATAAATGCCAGCATCCTCCTGATGCTCTTCTGTTGCATTCAAGTGAATGGCACCGTTGGCTTCAGAGGGGTCAGACAGCATCTTTTGGCTTTGTTAGAGCTGAGAATGACAGCTGGCACCTGAGAATGACTCTGGAGTGGATTCTCCTCTGTTCTGTGCAGGCTGGGAGTGGTGAGGTGCAGCTGTCCTTGTGAGATATCCTTACATCATCATCTTGATGCATCAAACTAAAAAAAAAAAAAGCTGCCTTGTTTATGAAACTGTGTAGCCCTGGGCATCTGAACACAGAGATATAAATCAAGAGTATTTGCTGTTCTTCCAGAAGACCAAGTTAGGTCCCAGCTCCAGCTCCAGAAGGATCTGATGCCTCTGGCTTCCGTGGGCATCTGCATTCAGACACACACAATCAAAAAATATGCTCATGCTTGTAACTCCAACACTCAGGAGGCTGAGGCAGGATTCCCACGACTCTGAGGGGAGCCTATGCTGCAGATTGAAACCTTTGGTTTAGGGAAAGAAACAGAACAGTGATGGAGTGGTTAAACCAAGGAAGTATGTTTTTTTATTGGCTGATTGGTTGATTGGCTGATTGGTTGATTGGTTTGGTTTTTCAAGATAAGGTTTCTCTCTGTAGCCCTGGCTATCCTGGGACTCTCTCTGTAGACCAGGCTGGCCTCAAACACAGAGATCTGCCTGCTTCTGCCTCCTGAGTGCTGGGATGAAAATCATGCACCTCCACCTCCCTACTCCAGTGAGGTTGAGTTAATCACAGATAGTGTTTATAATCACATGGGTACATCACGTACTTCCTGTACTCATCAAAGATTTCATAGAGCTTGGAGATCTGAAATTCAGTCTCAGCTACATAGCAAGTTCAAGGCCAGCTTATGCTTCATGAGACACTGTCCCAAACCAACAACAACAAAAAAGGAATAGCATAAACCTCAAACAGTTGTGGTCATGTCACAAACCGTCTGTTAAAAGTGGTATAGTGAGCTATACAGAGAAACCCTGCCTCAAAAAAACAAAAACAAAAAAACAAACAGACAAGAAAAGTGGTGTTGTAAGAAACCACAGGGAAGCCCAGTGGTTACAGTGCATGCATTTAATCCTGGCACTCAGGAGGCAGAGTCAGGCTGATCTCTGAGTATGAGGCCAGCCTCATCTCAGGGTGAGTTCCAGTTTCAGGACAGTCAGGGAAACACAGAGAAACCCTGTCTCAAAACAAAAGCAAAGACAAAAAAGAAAGAAAAGGAGAGAAAGCACAAGCAAACTCGTCTGGGGACGTCCTATGATACCCACACCATGTGCTAGAACACAGGGAGCTTTTGTGAGTGGTCCCTAACTGTTCACAGTGAAGCTCAGTCAGTCTCCAGGGAGATCTGGGTTTAGTGCAGACATTTACTCATCTGGGCTCCTGGTGGCAGTAGTGTCTAAGGTTATTCTCCGTGGGGCTGTTCATACGTGGCCCAAGGAAGTCTTTCTAGCTTGTTGAATTCTGGTCTTACCTTATTCCCCCTCCCTCCTCCTCTTCCTCCTCCTCCTCCTCCTCCTCCTCCTCCTC
>JANHMN010000002.1:90661574-90684862 GCA_030674055.1 Rhabdomys pumilio | reverse complement strand
TCTCTCTCTCTCTCTCTCTCTCTCTCTCTCTCTCTCTCTCTCGTCTAAACTAACACTGTCCTGTGTCCTCCTACAGCACGGGGTTTTAGCACCAGATGCCACAATGCAGCATTTCTGTAATACTGAAGATCAAACTCAGCTTCTCATTTCGTTGCTGGTGTTCATATCACACTTAATTATTTTGTTCATGTATGGAAGTCAGAAGATAACTTGTTCTTTTTCTCCTTCAACCATATGAGTCCTAGCAAGCACCTTTACCTGAGGAGCCATACTTGGTGGCACAGGTACTCAAGGTTTTGAAGTAAGCACTTTACCCAAGAAGCCATCTCCCAGCTGCTGTTTTCATTGGGTTGGTCTCAGAGACAAGGTCTTACTAGACATACTAGGTGGCCTGAACTTACTGTCAATCCTGTCTCTGTCCCCACTAACTGAGACACTATAGTGCTGGAACTATAGGTGTGTGCCATCATACCCAGCTTGCTCCTGTGTCTTGGAGTCCTGACCTTGCAAGTAAGCCACTTCTGCTTTTCTCTGAGCGATGACAATCCATCAGCACTGCTGTGACAGCACTAGACCCTTACAATAGCAGTTGAGATGGAAGTGGTGCTACAGACCACAGAACATTGAAAAGCTCTAAACCAGGCCACAGAACATGCCCGTCTCCTGCTGTGTGTTGCTTTAGTCATAAGCAATAACCAGAAAACACTATTATCAGGGCTTAGGATATTTTGATGACATATCCATGTGAAGGAAAATGATTAATACGTATTAGTTAATAAAATGTAGCAGGTGGCTTCCCTCATGGCTCAGGGATATATTTGCAAGAGGAAGGTTCTGAGAGCCAGAGGGGATGGAGGACTCCAAGGAAACAGTGCCTTCCAGACTCCACAGGACTGATGCACACATGAGCTCACACAGACTGTGGCAACAGCACAGAGTTGCACAGGCTCCAGCCGGACAGGGTCCCAGCACTGAGAAGGGGAAGTAAACATGGGCTCCCACCCCTAAAACCGGAAACTATCTGCAATTGTTGCCCACTGGCAAAGGAAAAATCCATTTCTCCAAAGGAGTCTCGTGGGTATATTAACCACCCTTCAGGGCAGGCCCATGCCCAGGAATAGTTGCCCAACAAAAAGCAAACTCAATGGTATTTTTAAAAACCACTTTAAAACTTCGGCTCTTTTGGTCATTTGTCTGATTTTTTGGTCATTTGTCTTATTGGTCTTTTACTTGTTTTGTTTTGTTTTGTTTTTATCCTTGTGTGTGTGGAGGTTTGTGTGAGTGTTCCTTGTTTTTACATGTTTGTTTGTTTTTCCTAGTTATTGTCTGTGTATAGGAATTTTGTCTGCATGTATGTCTGTGTACCATGTGCATGCAGTGCCCTCAGAGGCCAGAAGAGAGTGTCAAATCCCTGGAACTGCCATGTGGGTGCTAGCAACTGTACCCGGGTCCTCTGGAAGAGCAGCCAGTGTTCCTAACCACTGAGCCTTTGCTCCAGCCATTTATTTTTTTAAAAGAGAGAAAGAAAGAATATAAATGGGTAGGGAGGGGAGGGGAAGGGAGGATTTGGGAAGAATTGTGGGAGGGAAAAAACATGATCAAAATAAACTGTATGAAAAAAATGGGAACTCTGGAGAGATGGCTCAGTGGTTAAGAGTACCAACTGCTCTTCCAGAGGACCTGAGTTCAATTCCCAGCAGCTACATGGTGACTCACAGCCATCTGCAGTGGGGTCTGATGCCCTCTTTGGGTGTGTCTGAAGAGAGAAATGGTGGTATACTTATAGCCAGGCAGTGGTGGCACACGCCTTTAATCCCAGCACTCAGGAGGCAGAGGCAGGCGGATTTCTGAGTTCGAGGCCAGCCTGGTCTATAGAGTGAGTTCCAGGACAACCAGGCTTACACAGAGAAACCCTGTCTCAAAAAAAAAAAAATGGGGAAGGAGGCCAGAAAGATAGCTAGCTCAGTTCTTGAGAGCACTGTGCATGCACCCAGAGGACCTGGGCTCAGTGTTCAGCACCCACACGACAGCTTACACCTACTTCATTTCTAGGGCATCTGATGCCCTTTTCTGGCCTTTATTGTATATACACAGTATACACCTTTCTCTCTCTCTCTCTCTTTCTCTCTCTCTCTCTCTCTCTCTCTCTCTCTCTCTCTCTCTCCTCTGTCTCTCTCATACACACACAAATAAATGTTTTCTTTTTTTTATTTTTCATTATTAGGATTTTATTTTATATACATTGGAGGGTTTTTTTTTTGGTGTTTTGTTTTGTTTTGTTGCCCCATGTATGTCTATGTGAGGGTGTCATATCCCTTGAAATTGGAGTTACAGACAGTTGTGAGCTGCTATGTGGGTGCTGGGAATTGAACCCAGGTCCATGTGGAAGAGCAGCCAGTTCTCCTAACTTCTGAGTCATCTCTCCAGCCCTGTCTTTTAAATGTAGGGACTAGGGATATGGCTCATCTGGTAAAGCACTTGCCTAGCATTTATAAAGTCATGAGTTCAAACTGAATGTGGTGCATCCCTGGTATCTCAACACTCAAGAACTGGAGGCAGGAAAATTAGAAGTTCAAGGCCGTTCTTGGTAAAGTAAGAAGCCAGCCTGAGATACATGTGATCCCTTGTCAAGAATAGCATTGGGGGTGGAGCTGAAGAGAAGGCTCAATGGTTAAAAACACTCGCTGCTCTTCCAGAGGGCCTGGGTTCTATTCCTAACAATTACAGGTAGCTCACAACCACCTGTATCTTCAGTCCCAGGGGATCTGATGTCTACTTCTGGCCTTCTCGGGTACCAAGCATGAACATGATGCACAGACACATGTACACAAAGCACCCACATACATTAAATAAATAAATTTTAAGAATAATAACAATAATAGGGGCTGGGGAGATGGCTCCATTGGTAATAGTCCTTGCTTTGCAAGTATGAGGACTTCAGAATCTCCAGCAAGCCCATTATTCTGAAAAAAGAGACCCGCAGGAATCCTACTCTTGGTCCTCACCATGGCCAAAGTCTCAGAAGAGAGGGGGATTGCCCAGGTAGTATTAGAGCCCTTCTGTATAGCTTCCTGTGAAGCTTGAATGTCACTTTCCTAACCAGGACCTTAGGCACCCGCTGTCAGACACAAATGGTGGACTTTATGTCCTCCTAAGACACCTTTGTTCTGATATTCTAACATATTACCTCCCTTAACACTGCCCCAAGAATACCCAGGGGACAATCTGCTTTGGATTTAGGGAGAAGGAAAGGTATTTTATTATTTGAACTATATATTAGTCCATCATTGAAGGAAGTTAGGATAAGAACTCAAACAGGGCAGGAACCTGGGGGCAGGAGCTGAGGCAGAGGCCATGAGGGTGCTGCTTACTGTCTTACTGAGCCAACTGTTTTGTTTGTTTGTTTGTTTGTTTGTTTGTTTGTTTGTTGAGACAGGGTTTCTCTGTGTCACTCTGGCTGTTCTGAGACTCATGCTGGAGATCAGGCTGGCCCCCAACTCACAGAGACTCACCTGTCTCTACCTCCTGAGTGCTAGGATTAAAGACATGCACCACCACTGGCAGGCCCTGCCTGCTTTCGAATTGAACCCAGGACCACCAGCCTAGGGACAGCACCACCAACACAACTCCCCATATCACTAAGAAAATGCCAGCTGGATGTGGTATCACAGGCCTCTAACCCCAATACTTGAGCACTAAAGAGGCAGAGACAGGGTGGTTCTTTGTGAGTTCAAGACCTACCTAGTTTACACAGTGAGTTCCAGGAGTCAGAGCTACATAGTGATACCTTCTCTCAAACAAACAAACAAACAAAAAGAAAGAGAAAATGCCTAACAGGCTTGCCTACAGTCAGATGTTATGGAAACAGTTTCTCAGTTGGGGTTCCCTTCTCTCAGGTGACTCTAACTTGTGTCAAGTTGACATAAAAACCAGCTGGCACAAACAGAATTTGTCCCAAAATAAGGTAGAGATGGTTCAGCATTTAAGAGATCCGGCTGCTCTGAGGACCTGGGCTTGATTCTCAGCACTCATGTGACAGCTCACAATGTCTGTAACTCCAGTTCCAAGGGACCCAATGCCTTCTGCCCTCCACAGGCACCAGGCACACACATCATGCACAGACCTACACATGGTGCATAAACATGTATTCAGGCAAAATACCCATAAAATAAAAATAAGTAAAGAAGCTGGACAATGATGGCACACCTTTGATCCCAGCACTCAGGAGACAGCGGCAATCAGAGGCCAGCCTGGTCTAAAGATCGAGTTCCAGGATAGTCAGAGGACTACACAGAGAAACCCTGTCTATAGATAGATAGATAGATAGATAGATAGATAACTATAAGATAGACTGCGAGGATGTACATCCAAAATTGACTTGACTTCCATAAGTATGTCATGGCATGCACCCTCATTCATACACAAATGTGCATATTTATGCATACACCCACATGTGTGGTATATACACACACACACACACACACACACACACACACACACACACACACACAGGGCTACAGCTTGGCATGGGGATACACACCTGTAATCCCAGCTTCTGGGAGGTAGAGGAAAGAGGATCAGGCGTTCAAGGTTCTTTCTTGGCTATAACAAGAAGCATGGCATCCTGTCTCAAAAGTCAAAAGAACCAGCAAGATGGCTCAGTGGGTAAAGGCACTTTTCACCAAGCCTGACCTGACCATGTGAGTACAATCCTAGAACCCACTAGAAGGAGAAAGTCAACTCCCACAAGTTGTCCTCTGACCTCCAAATGCACAAGCCCCACCATCATAGTGAACACACACACATAAACACAGGGAGGAGAAATTAAGGAAGAAAAACCCAGCTTTTTAACAAACAAATAAAACCAGGGCTGGGATGTAGCTCAGTAGTGCAGGGCTTGGTCAGCTTGTACAGGGCCCTGGGTTCTAGTCCCAGCACTACAATAATTGTATTGTACTACCAGCTGAGCTACCTCCTCAGTGATTCGGAAGTTCAAGACCATCCTCAGATTCAGGCCATCCAGGGATACAAAAAAGACTCAGAAAAGTACCAATACCTCCAAAACAAAAAATTTCAGGCCCAGATAGATGATTTTGCAAGTGGATTCTAAAGCTATCCATGGGGCACAAAATGTGTATATTCTTGATTCCAAAATGAGATAAGAAAAATAAGAAAATAATAAGACTATTTTTCTTATGAGTAGAAATGCTAAAATCCTAAATACAATATCCACTAATTAAATATAACAGGTTTTAGGACTGGCAAGATGCCTCAGTGGTTAGGGACACTTGCTGCCAGGCCAGATGACCACAATTCAGTCCCCAGAATTAAGGTGCTATAAGGAGACACACACACACACACATGCACACGCACATGCACACACAGGCATGCACATTTAAAAAATAATACATATAGTAGATTATCCCCTCCTTACCCATGGTTTCACTTTCCACACCAGTGACTCATAGTTAATTGTGGAAAATATTAAATGGAAATTCCAGTAGCAAGTAACAAATTCTAAATTAAAGGCCATTTTGATGAGCTTAATGTGACATTCTGGTTTTATCCGGATTTGTTTATACCTGTCTAGTATATCTGTGCTGTGTCCACAAGCTGCCCATTAGTTACTTAACGGCTTCCCCAGTCTGATTGCCCACCACAATATTTACAATGCTTGTCTACCTAACACTTTCGTTATCAATGGTCTCTAAGAGCAAGAGTCCTGGTGCTGTCAACTCACAAGGTGCTATACTGTTCTCTTTAAGAGAAAAGGCAAAAGCACAAGAGCATATTTTGAAAGAGACCATATTCATATAACCCCATTAGCACACATGGTTGTTTCACCATCAATTATTGTTCATCTCTGCACCTAATTTGTAAGTTAAACTTTGACAATAGGAACTCGTGAAAAAGCCCAGCATGTCAGCATCAGCACTGTCCGCAGCTTCAGGCAACCCCTGGGGGATGGTATACCACACACTCTGGTCTCATGTGTTAGTGTCCCTCCTCTGTGCTGGTATAGGGCGAGCTCTGCCTCTCTTGTTCTTGCCTTGGGCTCATTGGTTCATACATGGAGTGTTTTTCTTTCATAGCTTTGTCTTTGTAGTACTGGAGTCAATCTCAGGTTTAGCACAGGCCAGGTAAGTCCCCTCCCACTGAGTAGTGCAGCACACCCCTTCATGAATGTTTTCCTCTTACGAGAAAGCCAGTCATACTAGATTCTATCCCATCCTAATGGCCTCACCTTGACTTGATATTATCTTTGAAGACTCCAAATAAAGTTACAAGTCACAATCGCAGGTTCACAGGAAGGAGTTGGAGCTTCGCTGTATCTTCTGAAAAGAAGCAGCTCAATCATAACTATCTTGATAAGCAGGGCCCATCTCAAGAAGGTAAGTGGAGCGAGGCACAAACAAATTAACCACTGAAGGTCACCATAGTGGTGGGCCAAAAGGGAGAACCGTGTTTGCCACACAGAAAGAGGATATCATTTAGCCCACAATGCTTTGAGGGCCAGCAAGATGGCTGAGAGGGTAGAGGCAATGGGCACCAAGGCAGGTCACCTGAGTTTTGTTTCCAGGACCCACATGGTAGAAGGAGACAACCAACTCTCCTGCAAGTTGCCCTCTGACCTCCACACAGGCACCATGGCACAAATACAGCCCCATCCACAAGAACACACATACACTAAATAAATCTAATTTCAATAATTAAAAACAATGTTTTAATGCTGGACAAAGTAGTACATGTCTTAATCCCAGTACAGAAGCAGAGGATTATAGGTTCAAGGCCAACCTGAGTCACACAGCAAGATCCTATCTCAAGTAGCCAGCCTTGTTCTACTGCAACTTGGCAAAAATGCCCAGCCTTCCAGAGACTGATCACTGCAAGGAGTCCCTGACGGCTGCTTTCTGGGAGTACAGTGGGAAGGATGGGAGCAACAGAAACCCCCAAGACCGAGTTCTACACCTTCAGAATTCAGAGCCAGCAGCCTTCACAAAGGACCAGAAAGACCCTGGTATCTACAGAGTGAGTTCCAGGACAGCCAGGGCTACACAGAGAAACCCTGTCTCAAAAAAAAAAAAGAACTCGCCTTGCCTTGCGCCTGTCTGTCTCCTGAGTACTGGGATTAAAGGCACACACAATCATGCCCAGCTTTGGCCAGTCATCTCTACACATAGGTGCACCTGACCTGCACACATACACATAGAAATGTTATTTTAAAAGTGAAATATAAAAAGGAATAAAAAAAAACTATGACGTGGACATGCTTATAATCTCATGTCTCTAGAGGCTGAGGTAGGGAGGTCTCACTTTAAAAGTCCATCTGACAAATCTAACAATAGTTTGTCTCCAAAGGAACAGCTAAGTGCAGTGACGCACACCTCTAGTCCCAGCACTCAGGAGGTAGAGGCAGGCAGATCTCTGTGAGTTTGAGGCCAGCCTCATCTACAGAGCGAGACCCTATCTCAAAAAACAAATCGGAGAGAAATGGCTCAGCAGCACTGACTGCTCTTGTAGAGAACCCAAGTTCATTCCCAGCACCCATATGGTGGCTCACAACCATCCTTTGCAGTTCCAAGGAATCTGATCCATAATAGACTGGGATTCTGCCTGGAGTGAAGATTCTCCAAGGGCACCAGGTGTCCTACACATACATACAAACAAGCAAACATTCATACGCGTAAAGTAAAAACAAGTAAAATCATTTCTTTTAAAGTTGTAAGCAAATAAATCCTCCTTGAATCATATCACAAAATGCTTTAACACTTTTGCATTGCTAAAGACTATGCTCAACCCTTCTTAACTGGGACCCTGTGACCTTCATAACAGCCTGTTTGAGGGGTTCTGTGATGAGCCCCACATACACAAGCACAGCATAAAGTTAGCTTTGCCTCTGTGAGCCACAGTCCTAAGGCTAAAATCTCCCTCTTGGCTCTGCTTAACCATGAGAACAATGAGTTTGCTGATCTCTGCCAGAGGCTCAGGAGGGCATTGTTCCCACTCACTGTGCCAAGAAACAAGGGTCAGCAGAAACCAAGTCTGGACATCAGCAAAGAGGAAGGTTGACAAGTTAGGGCTGTTACCACTGTCCTCTCATGAGAATTCTCACTTTAGGCAGAACCACAGCTCTGTTACTTACAGCTAGTTCTCAGATCACCAGCTTGGGGTGGGGGGTAAGGACTCTGTTTATGTTTGTCTGTAGAGGTGGCAGCTGGGTTCTAGAGGGCAGTCTGTACTGTAGTTAGCTGTCAGGAAGTGAAACTGATAACCTCATGTCCAGAAGCTGAACCCTCATAGACCATGGGCAGATGCCAGAAAACTTAGGGCCCTGCTCTTAGAAATGCCCATAACTGGGGTTCTAACTTTTATTGTTTTGTTTTCTCAGTTAGAGTCTCATGTAGCCCACACTGAAATAGATAGCTGGGAATGGCCTCGAACCCCTGAACTTTCTGCCTCTGCCTCCAATGTGTTGGGACTACAGGGGTGCACCACTACTCCTGAATGTGTTCTGTCTTTTTAAAGGCTCTCTACACACATATTTCATCCCCCATGCTGCAAGAATACAACTGTTTCCTAGCTTACATCCTTCCTCAACAATCCATCACAGGGTTCAAATCCAAGCTTGGACAAAGCTAGCTTTGTGGACAAAGACAGTGTCTCCAGTGGGTCTCGAACTTCTGATCCCTCCTGCCTCCCTATCTCCTAAGTGGTGAGATTACAGCAAATAACAGTCTGACTTTGTGAGGTACTAAGGATGAAGAAGGAACCCAGGGCTTCCTTTCACATGCTAGGCAAGCCCTCTACCCACTGTGTTATACTCCAGCCCTCAGTTCTTTTAAATTAACCATCCATCAAAAGTGCACACAGAGAGGGCAGGGAGACTAAAGGGCCCCCTGTGAGAAGCCCCCACTTATATTCCTTGCTGTATGTCTTACTTTCTTCCTAAGCACTTTTCTTTCTCTTAACCAGAAGGCTTAAACTCTATATTAAAATGTCTTAATAAATTCCAGGAGCTGGTGAGATGTTTCATCATGTAAAGGTGCTGTCCTCAACATGAATACCTGAGTTTGGTTCTTGGAGCCCACATGTTGGAAAGAGAAAGTATCTCTCTGGCCACCTGAACACTAGGGACACACACATCTACACAAGTACATACAGACTCATGCAAAAGAAATAAAAATCTCAATTAAAAATGTTTAAACCCGCCGGGTAGTGGTGGTGCACGCCTTTAGTCCCAGCACTTGGGAGGCAGAGGCAGGAGGATTTCTGAGTTCGAGGCCAGCCTGGTCTACAGGGTGAGTTCCAGTACAGCCAGGACTACACAGAGAAACCCTGTCTCAAAAAACAAAAACAAAAACAAAATGTTTAAACCCTGTGCACTGGCCCAGTCTGTAGCTCTTGTCCTTAATCAGAGAATCAGATGAAAACTGTTGCAAAAATTACTAACTAGTCAAAATGTAGAGTAAGGAACTGTGGGGTCCCCAAATCCAACTGGTATGTCTTCAATGCAAGCCCTACACTGAAGGCTCAGGGAAATCATGGAAGGGGAGTACAAGGATTGTAAGAGCCAGGAGCCTAGAACACTTGTTGCTAGATGGAGTCCCCTAGGCATTATGGGAAAACACCCATAAAATCTCAACAGTATGGTTGCCTGAACAAGACAGACATAATGACACCAGTCAAGGTGCTGAAATGGACAGAAGAAATTCTACCTAGTTTCTTTCATGCCTTTCAGATGGTCAATGGCTGCTGAGAGAGAAAGAATTAGCTTCTACCAGGTCAACACTGCATACGTGTTCACAGAAGCAAAGCTAAAGGAACTCAGTAGGTTACATTGTATATATGTGTGTGTATATACATAGAGGAGTAATGATTAAAGAAGAAAGCATGAGTGTGTGTGTGTGTGTGTGTGTGTGTGTGTGTGTGTGTGTGTGTGCAAGAGAGAGACTCACTATGTAGCTTTGACCAGCCTAGAACTTATTATGTAGACCAGGCTGGCCTCCAACTCACAGAGATCCATCTACCTCTGTCTCCTGAGTGCTGGGAATAAAGGGGTGTGTGTGTCACTACCACCTAGCAAGACCGTGAGTTTGGGAAGGAGAAAATGAGACATTTTGAAGGAACAGAAGAAGCAGGAATAGCCCTCTCATGTAGAAAGCTCTCAAAAAAGAAATGAAATCAAACAACAAAAAATTAAGCCCCCCAAACTAATTAATGATTATTATTATTATTATTATTATTATTAATAATAACTAACCTCCATTATGCTTAAAAAAAAAAAGTTAGAGAAATCCTATCAAAAAATTTTCTCAGGCAAGGTGGATTTGAGAGGAACTGTCATGATGTTGGGCACCCAGTTAAAGTGGTAAGTGTTATTTAGGGTGTAAATTCTGTCAGTGATTGAACGCTGAGGGGCAGCAGATTGCATATGAAGCTTTGCTGAGCCCCTCCAGACATTTCCCGAGAAGCTTCCTTGCCCAGCACATGCGATGATGTGTCCTACTGGTTCTGGATGCCAGGAGGCAGGGTGGCATGATAGCCATGGACAACAATGGCCAAGGCAGTCCATTTGGGAGAGCATGGGCCTCTCCAGCTCATCCTGGCCAGCCAGGAGTCCTGACATGGGGCCCAGCTCCACAAACAAACAGGATTGTTGTTTATTTCTGTTGCTGTGGCTACTGCTATTGTTGTTGCTGCTGTTGCTGTTATGACAGGCTCTCTCTGTATTGCCCTGACTGTCCTAGAACTCACTATGTAGACCAGGCTGGCCCCAAGTTTTCTCTGTGGCTGAAAATGAACTTTTGGTCTTGAACTTTTGGTCTTCCTGAGGCCACCTGTGACAGGGAAAGACAGTACAGAGGTTCCTCCATCTTGTCTTCTTGCTGAGGGCACTTCAGGTTTAACTAGAATTTGATCTCCTTGATGGAAAAGCCCATGGAAATCTACCCAGCTCTATTCGAGGAGCCAGATGTCAAGATGCCCCAGCTAACTCATCTCAGCTTCGGTTAAACTGCCTGCTTGTGCAGAGCCTCCATGCAGCTGCTAACAGAGATGACAGAACTTGGACTTTGCCTTCCCAAACCCTGTGCTCTAGACATTTGGGACCACACATAGGTCCCCAAATACCTGGATGTGCTCCTAATCAGCTGAGTGTTCGTCCCTAGTGGGTCACCTATAACACACCTGCTGAGTTCTGAAATCAGAGGGATGAACTTCCACATTTCATTTCTGTGATGCTGAGGATCAAACACAGGCCCTTGTGCATGATAGGCAAGCCCAATAGAGGTCTTTGTATCCAGTCTCTAACCCTCAAGATGACATAGTGACATAGTGACAGATGGCATAGTGAAGACAAGCACCCCATGCTTCTTAAAAAAACAAAAACCACTAAAGAGCAACTATGCAAATTGATCCAGGTGTCATAATTGGCCAGGCTCCAAACCTATGTTTAATTAGAAATTAGACTATAGAAGCAGTACATTTATTATGACCAAACAGGATTTACAAATGAATACTGTTTGTCTAGTCTGTTAATTGGAAATCAGCTAGTCTTTCTGCCAGGTAATTATCAGCAGCTTCCAATCACCCTGCTGGGAATGAAGGCGATCAGCTCCTAGTCTCACTGTGGTGCTGTTATTAGCTTAGTGACATTAGCAGTGTTTAGTAACAGCCTCGAGGATTAGCATCCACCGCTAATCTGACAACACAATTTCAACCTCAGAGAAACAGAATGTAATTATATTTGTAGGGGGTAAGTAAAAAATTAAAATGTGCTTCTAAGCACTGAACTAATACACCGCCTCCTCTCCACCAACATGGGAATGGTTGGTGAAGCCCTGTTCTTTCTCCAGGCAGTAGTGGACAGAAAGGCTCTGAAATGTGGGCTGGGGGTGTGGCTCAGGGGGTAAAGGCTCATCTTGTAACCCTGGGGTCCATTTCTAGCACAACATTGAAGAGGTTTGGTGGTGTGTGCCTGCAATCTCAGTACTTGAGAGGGAAAGACAGGAAGATCAGAAGTGTAGTGAGATTTTTTTACTTCTGTTTTACAGGAGACCCTATCTAAAAAAAATATGGAGAAGCCCTGGAGAGAAGGTTCAACATTAACAAAGCTACAGGACCTAGATTCAACCTCAGCACCCTCATGGTAAAAGAGAACCCCACAAGTTGTCATCCTACCTCCACATACATGCAGTACCTAGCACACACGCATGCGGTACACCAACATACAATAAATGAATAGCTTTTTTCTTTGTTTTTTTCTTTGTTTTTTGAGATGTGGTTTCTCTGCATAGCCCTGGCTGTCCTAGAACTAGTTCTGTAGGCCAGGCTGGCCTGGAACTCAGAGATCTGCCTGCCTCTGCCTCCCAAGTACCTCCCACATATGCACCTCTAGCCTGGCTGAATAGCATTTTAAAAAAGATTTTTAGGCCAAGAATGGTGGCACACACTTTTAATCCCAGCACTCAAGAGGCAGAAGCAGGTGGATCGCTATGAGTTCAAAGCCAGCCTGCTCTACAAATCGAGTTCCAGGAACTGTGTCTCGAAAAAGCAAAAAGCAAAAACAAAACAAAACCAAAACCCAAAAAAACAACAAAGAAGATTTTTTAATGTTAACAATACAAAGAATAAGTGAAGGACTAATTTACCCTGATCTGCCTGTTTGTTATACACGTCATACCTGCACTGAAGTGCTACACTGTTGGGACTGGCCTGGCGTTGCTGTGCATTCAAATGCTAAATACTGGCCCCAAAGATCGTGTACACCAAACAATGCTATGTAAACTTTGCTCCCCAATTTAAAACTATTGGTTAAATAAAGGTGGCTACAGCCAATTACTTGGGAGAATAGAAGAGGTGGCGTTTGAGTTACCAGCCTAGGGTCACAGGAGGGACCAGGAGGAAGGAAAGGGGAGTGAAGGAGGAGGAAGATGGAGAAGACAGGAGGTCTCCATTAGACTTGATGGACTAGGAGCATGCACCCAAGTGAAATGCCCCCCACCAGGACAGACTGCTGGAGCAGAAGTAACCCGGGTGAGATTCAAACAGCGGGTACTTGAGTAACACAGTTGGAAGTAGACAGTCTAGCCAATAGAAATATAGATTTAGGGGTAACCTCCAATAACTGTGTAAAAGCTAAATAAGTAAATCATAGTCTGAGATTTATTTGGAAGCTAACAGGAATAGAAATAAACCAATTAATCTATACCACAATGTGCCCCATAAAGACATTTAATTGCTACATGTATTGACTAAAAACACATGCATGACTAAGTATGTTGGCTTATATATGAAATCCTAACTCTTGGGAAGCTGAGACAGGAGGATCATGAGTTTGAGATCAACTTAAGATACACAGGGTGTTGGGGGGGTACAGGAAATTATCTCATTCAGACAGGGGTAGGTTATTGAGCACTCATCCCAGGACTGATTGATCATGGACACAGCCTGGACTCAGAAGCTAGACTGTGACCCCAATCCAGAGTCTTATAGAGTTTTTAAGCCTGAAATCAACAAAAATCTGTGCCAAGTTATTCTACCAATCAGGATTTAGGGATAGGTGACTTCCTTAGGAACATTTTTTTGTGGTGTACTTACACTGTCTTCATTGATTAGGTTATTCCAGTGTGGCTGGACAATGACTTGCCTAGCATTCATGTCCCAACTTGCCAACCAAGATGTCAGTTACCCACACACATGTCTCTTTCTGCCAAGTAAGATATCAATTCCCAGGGAGGCCTGAGGTTCAAGCTTAATATGGCTATCTATACAAAGCAGTGGCCTCTATTGTGATTGGTTTCCAAGAACACCAAAGCATAGAACATAACAGAATTTGGGTTAACGGTTAACTCAGGCATGAAGAAGTTTCCAGTAATGGTACATGAGAAAGTTTCCTTGTAACAGCATAAAATGTCTGGCTAGACAGGCATCAGTTACCTAGGCCTTAATACAGGGAGATCTTGGGGGGTTTTCTTTTGTTTTTTTTTTTTGTTTGTTTGTTTGTTTGTTTGTTTGTTTTGTTTTTCGAGACAGACAGGGTTTCTCTGTATAGCCTTGGCTGTCCTGGAACTCACTCTGTAGACCAGGCTGGCCTCGAACTTAGAAATCCACCTGTCTCTGCCTCCCAAGTGCTGGGATTAAAGGCATGCGCCACCACTACCCGGCTCTTTTGTTTTTCTAAAAAAAAAAAAAAAAAAACAAACCAAGGCTAACTCTCATTAGTATAGTGGTTAGTGGTAACCGTCCCTGCTTGTTGCAAGGAAAAGTGGGATTGGAGTGCACCCGTTGTGTAGCCACCTGGGTTCACCTGAAAGTGGGACTGGAAATAAAGAAAGGGACGGAGGGCAAGAGAAACATAGAAGCCAAGACAAAGTTCTCTGATCAAGGCTCAAAGTTTAATGTTCAGCTCTTCAATTTAAAGGGGAAAGCCCCACTGAACCCCTTCTTGTTTCAGCCGGAGATGAGTGGGGGAGCCCATGCTTAGTCACTGCTGGAGATGGGTGAAGGAACCCATCCTTTGTCACAGCTGGAGATGTCTCAAGGCAATCTCAACGGGCAGTTTGTTCTTCTAAGTTCCTGTAGCAGGTTGTACGTGCAACTGAGGTGGGTAACTCCACTTAGGTCCTATTATTTGGTCTATTGTGGTAAACAAGGTCTTTCAGGCCTGCTCAAGGCTGGGGCGAGGGCACACCATTGGATTTGCAGGGCAGTGGTGTACAGTCTTCAATCCCAACACTCAGGAGGCACAGGCAGGCACTGAGTTCAAGATCATCCTAGTCTACAGAGTGAGTTCTCGAGCTACACGAAGAAACCCTGTGAAGACAAGAATAAAAACAAACAAAACAAAAAACAAAAACAAGCCAGGCATGGTAGTGCATGCCCCTAATCCCAGCATTTAGAAGGCAGAGGCAGGTGGATCGTCTGAAGCTAGTCTGGTCTACATAAAGAATTCCAGGGCAGCAAGGGCTCCATAGTGAGATCCCAGCTCAAAAAAGGAAGGAAGGGAGGGAGGAAGGGAGGAAGGAAGGGAGGAAGGAAGGGAGGAAGGAAGGAAGGAAGGAAGGAAAGAAGGAAAAAAGGAAGGGCTTGTTCTAAGTATTTATAAGATGATCATCTTATAAGATATATAAGATATAACTGTGCTGGACTCCGGATTCACATTATTTATCTAAGTAGTTAATAAGACATGTCAGCTCCAAACCATACTACTTCCTTCCTTTTTTTTCCTCTGGTAACACGTAGCTCAGGCTAGCCTTAAACTCACTGAATATTCAGTGATGACTTCGAATTAATGATCTTGCAGTCTTCACTCCCCAACTGCTGGAGTGACAGACATTTGACACCACATCCCATCTCTGTGGTGCTGGGGATTAAGACAGGTCTTCAGGCCATAATGTTATTTTCAAGGTGGGATGTGGTGGGAGGCTGGGAGGTATCAATGGGGGGTGGGGGCGGGGGTGGGGGGGACCAAACGAGAAACACAGTTTCCACCTCAAAGGGAATAAGCATTTGTTCTACAGCCAAACTTGAGTGACCATGGCCTGGGAAGACAGGTCTTGGTACCCCAAGTTCCATGTTCTCATGTGGAAGCAGTCCATGGAGTTTTTGTAGTAACAAAATAAAGAAAGCCACAAATCAAATACATTCCAAATATATTGGTGGGTACACAAGAGAGGTGGTTACAGCAAGATGGAGATGCTTTCCTGTAGGCTTCAGATGTTATCTGATGACATTCTTACTTCTAGGTCAGTGGAAGCTAGAGATCTGCTAAGTTAATATATTCCAAAGGATGTATCTCTCAGTTATAGTATGTTCTGACACAGGGGTAGGCAAGAAGTCTAAAGCTATGCAAGGTCTAAAGTTATTCAGGGGTCTAAGGCTAGCCCAGAATAAGGAAATTATCCCCTTGACCTACAACATCCCAACCTCTCCTTGTCTCTGGAGCACATTTTATTTCCAGAATTTCTCACTGTCAAAGAACTGTGGGTTCAAGCCAGCTTGGGCTGCGTAGCAAGGTCCTTCCTCAGAAACAAAATAAAAACTGGAAAACTAGAAGACTGCACTATCTACCAGACAAGGCCAGGTTACCATCAGCCTCACAGCACAGAAGAATTACTAACAATTCCTTCATCTTCCTCATAGCTTCCCTTATTCTCGAGATATTTCCCCCTTATGATTTATTCTCAAGACTTTTCCTTAAGGAGCAGGGTAAGAACTACTGCTTTAAAAAAATTGGTAGTAGTATTAAGTCTTTGTGACTTAAAAAAAAATGCATGCTGATAAAATATATAACATAATTTACCATTTTAACTACTTTTTAAACTTTTTTTTTTTTAAAGATGGTTTCAAGTAGTCCATCCAGGCTGACCTTGAACTTCTGACCTTCCTGTCTCTTACCCAGGGCCAAAATAACAGGCATTCACCACCACACTCTATTTATGCAGAAACAGAGATGGAACCCAGGGCTTCATAAACCTCGGGCAAGCACTCTGCTGACTTACATGTCCAAGTCTATCTTAATTACTCTGTGTGTGCATGCGCACGTGTGCTCACAAGCATGTATGTGGAGGCCAGAGGTCAAGATCAGGTTTCTTTTATATACCTCTCCACCTTATTTATTTGGGGCAGAGTCTCTCAGGCAGTCCAGCTGCTGGGATCCTCTGGTTTCTGCCTCTCTAGCTCTTGAGTTACAGTACATGCCACTACGACCAGTTTTTTTTATGAGAGTTCTGGGAACTGAACTTCATGCCTATGAATGGAAGGCACTTTATCCTTAACATTTTATCCTACTTTGACAATTTCATACATTTATACAATGTATATTGATTGTATCCATTCCCCCACTCATCTACATGTCTCCTTCCACCTTCATGTCTTTTTTTTTCTTCATAGCACTCAATTCAATTAGTACTGCTTGCTTCTGAATAGATGTGAAACCATTCTCCCCCAAAGAAAAATGGCAAGCATAGGTTAGGGACAGAGAAACAAGGACTAACCATTTGAATAATGCAGGAGTTCTCCCAGGCTCCTAAGAAGAGCCTTAAGTTTGAGAAGCGGGAGGGGTGAACACATCTGCTTGCAGTCCCCTTCGTTGCCTCAATCCAAGGAGCCTTTCCTATTTTGCTGGGCTCATTTGCTGGAACCTCCCAATCTCACTGGCAACCAAATGTTAACAATCTAAATCAATTAAATTCACTTAAATAAAATATTCGGTTCTTCAGTGTCTCCAGCTAAATTTCAAACACTCAGTAGCCACAGTCCATGTGGCTGTTGGCACATCTGTCACGTTCCATCGCTGCAGAAGGTTCTAGGACACCTCCCTGGCTTATAAACATGCATTTAAAAAGCATCATGGATCACTGACAGAAGCCAGGTATTTCACTGCAAAGAACAGCAAGCAATGAAAGAACTGGAACACAATCTGCGGAGGGAAGGCTCTCACCATCATGAGGGAGATTCTCATGATGGTTCTAATTATATTGCTCTCTCCTCATTTGCTCCCTTGACTGTGACCCCTAACTGCTTTGTACATCTTTCAAGGCTGGCATTCTGGGATACAGTTCCCCCAAGTGTTGAGAAGGGGCAGGCAGGGAGGACGGCAGCAATGCCCAGGTGATTCTGTGAAAAGCAGAGCTCTGGGCTGTGAGTTTTTAGCTCAGTGGTACTGCGTTTGCCTAGTATGTGTGAAGCCCTCGATTCCATCCTTAACACCAAAACCTAAATTAACAATAACAACACAAATAAGTAGAACTCTGGCTTTCCCACCAGCAGGTTCCTGATCCTGACTTGGTATTACTCATGAACTCCTAGGGCAATTTGCATATGGAACTGGTAGCAAGGCAGTTGGAGAAGACCTGCTCTTTCCACAGGTGTAACGCTACAACGTAGCAGGTTGTGGGGAACAGTTTAAATAGTGCACTGCATCTCCCAGAGGGGTGTTTTGTGTCCTAATAGATGTTAAAGAACAAAGTTTCAGTCGGGCAGTGGTGGTGCATGCTTTTAGTCTCAGCACTTGCAAGACAGAGGCAGGCGGATTTCTGAGTTCGAGGCCAGCCTGGTCTACAGAGTGAGCTCCAAGACAGCCCAGGCTACACAGAGAAACCCTGTCTTGAAAAACAAAACAAAAAAAAAAAAAACAAAACAAAACAAAAAAAAAACCAAACTTTCAGGCTGGGAATGTATGTCTTGGTAGAGCACTTTGTTGGGAATTGGTTCTAATGTTTTGTCTTATCTTGGCTCCCAAAAACCACTCTTCCAGATCCGAGGGTCCCTGCCCCCAGCTGGCTTTAACTGGTAATAAAGAATTGCCATAGAGCCAATGGATGGGCAGGGAGATGGGATGGGATTCTTAGATTGTGCATGCAAGGGACCAAGGGAGAGAGAAAGAGAATCGCCGTGACAGGGAAAAAAAGAGAGCAGACTTAAAGGCCATTTGCCATGTAAGAACTGGGAAAGTGGCCCTAGGGGCCACTCCCCCAATTGTGTCTGGGGTAGCAGAGATGAAATATAGAATTTAAAAGATGTTAATTTAGCTGGGCAATGGTAGTGCACACCTTTAGTCCCAGCACTAGGGAGGCAGAGGCAGGTGGATTTCTGAGTTGGAGGCCAGCCTGGTCTACAGAGTGAGTTCCAGGACAGCCAGGGCTACACAGAGAAACCCAGTCTGGAAAAACAAAAAACAAACAAACAAAAAATGTTAATTCAGGAATACCAGAGGGGGAGTGTTTGCTAGCCACAGGGAGTTTAGAAGTACCCAAACATTTAAGCTAGTTAAGGCATATCAAAATTAGCTGGTGTGTGTGTATGTGTGTGTGTGTGTGTGTGTGTGTGTGTGTGTGTGTGTGTCTGGATTCATTAATTCAAACAGCTCTTAGGAGGGTGCAATGCACAAGGATCCAAAGAGGTTTAACTAATTAAACGCTATACACTTAATAGGCCTTCAATCCTAGCACTCAGGAAGCAGAGGCCAGCCTGGTCTACCTATCAAGTCTGTGACCACCCAGGGCTACATAGTGACTATGTAGTATGATAGTACTATGATAAAAATGATATTATCGTCATCATCATTATTAAAATAAAACAAAAAATTCAACAAATTTAGGTTTTTTGATCCAGTTGTTTGGGATTTGTGAAGCAGGTATAGCTAGTCTAATCCAAAAATAGGACAGTCTGGGTCTGATGGCACAGGCCTATAGTTCCAGTGCCTGGAGACAGTAGAAGCTCAGCTTCAGCCTCAACAAGTTAGAGATCCTGTCCCAAAACTGACAGGAAAAACAGGCGCAAGTTGTTGCTTAGCAGCAGAACATTTGCTAATATTTGGCAGGCTTTGGGTTTAGTCCCCAACAGTAGAGGAAGAAGAAAAGAAAACAAAAAGTAATGAAAATGAAAAGGGCAGAAGCCAGACCCCTCCTCGTGTTGTCTTGTATTTTCAGTTTTTAAGTATGTATTTGTACACCACACACACACACACACACACACACACACACACACACACACACACACAGGAGTTTGTACATGCGCATACATGTAGGTGCCCAAGAAGTCCAAAAGAAAGCATAAGATCCCCAGAATCTGAGTTAGAGGGGGCTGTGAGCCACCAGATGTGGGTATGAGCACCTGAACTCTGGTCCCGTGGAAAGGCAAAAAACACTCTTTTTAAATCTTTGTTATGGTATATGTTATTTTAGGTATGTTGTTGGGGAAAGTGTGTGCTTGTGTTGCCCATGGGAGCAAAGCTATCTGATCTCTGTAGAGCAGAGGTCACAGGTGCTGAGAACCAAGCTCAGGTCCTCTGGAAGAGCAGCACACAATCTCCGCCTTTGACCTCTCTCTCTAGGGCTTTGTTGGTGTTGTTCTTGGGTTTAGTTTTTCTGCTGTTTTCATAATGCTAGGAGTCACACCTATGGCCTCCTGAATGTTAGACAAGGAGCTGAGCCATAGTTCCAACTTGACTTTTGGGTTTTATTTTTTGTGTTGCTTTATATATATATATGAATATTTATTTATTTATTTATTTATTTGAGACATGGTCCATTTTGTAGCTCTGGCTGTCCTGGAACTCACTTTGTAGACCAGGATGGCCTTACTCTCACAGAGATCTATGAACCTTTGCATCCTGAGCTGGGATTAAAGGTGTATACTCCCCCCCCCCAAAAAAAAAGCACTTGGGAGGCAGAGGCAGGCGGATTTCTGAGTTCAAGGCCAGCCTGGTCTACAGAGTGAGTTCCAGGACAGCCAGGACTACACAGAGAAACCCTGTCTCGAAAAACCAAAAAAAAAAAAAAATTTAAAATTAAAAAAAATAAATAAAGGTGTATACTACTACATCTGGTGAGATTTTTATTTATATTTTATGTGTATAGATGACTTGCACACATGTATGTATATGTACCACATGCTTGTCTGGTGTCCTTGGAGGCCAGAAGAGGGCAGCAGATCCTCTAATACTGAGGGTACAGATTGCTATGAGCCACTATGTAGGTGCTAGGAATTGAACATGAATCCTCTGGGAGAGCAGCCAGTGCTCTTAAGTACTGAACCATTTCTCCAGCCTAGCCCATCTACTTTATGGCAAACTTCCATATTTCCTTGAGTACCCAAGGGCATGTGATTCAAAAAGCACACATTACACTTTTGAATGTTGATGTATTCTAGGCTCCCACCTTCTAAACAGCAGAATACACACACACACACACACACACACACACACACACACACACACAAGCCCCTCCAGGGAGCCATTCTGCTAGGCTCAGATTGAAAATCTACTTTTTAAAAATTATGATAGATTATCACTATGTAGCAGAGACTTAAACGAGGGGATCTTGAGATTGAGGCCAGCTTGAGCTACATAGAC
Organism: Rhabdomys pumilio; assembly: GCA_030674055.1. Classification (NCBI taxonomy): domain Eukaryota; kingdom Metazoa; phylum Chordata; class Mammalia; order Rodentia; family Muridae; genus Rhabdomys; species Rhabdomys pumilio. Next base: position 90,664,005 of record JANHMN010000002.1, on the reverse strand, counting down.
AGACCCTGTCAGAGAGAAGGAAGAAAGAAAGAGAGGGAAGGTAAAGGAGGGAGGGAAAGAGGAAGAGAGGGATGGAGGGAGGGAAGAAAAGAGGGTTGGAGGGAGGGAAGAATGGAGGGAAGAACAAGAAAGAAAAAAACCTCTCCCTGGTATACCTGTGCATATCCATGCACATAAAATAAAATATATATGGAATATTTAAAAAAATTCATACACATGTATGTATGTTCCTGTGGGTCTGGACATGTGGTTCAGGTTCCTGTAGAGACCAGAGACATTGGGTCCCATGGAGCTGAGTTACAGCCCACTATGAACTGCCTGATTTGGGGCTTGAACTTAGGTCCTCTATAAGAGCAATAAGTGTTCTTAACTACTGAGCCATTTTACCAGCATCAAACTTAAAAGTCTTTAATTAAAATTGAGAGAGAGAGAGAAAGAGAGAGAGAGAGATCTCTGAGGGTAGGCAAGCTGTAAATGTCAGCAACTTTCCAAAAGAAGGAAAAGAAAAAAGCTATGCCAGTTGAGTAGGCCAGCATGGAGGTCTGCCACACTTGTACAAACACCACGAGGTGGGTGGGGAGTTTTAGAGGAAGGAAGAAAGCAGAAAGTATTGGCAAAAGAATACTTAGGCTCAGCCGGGTGGTGGTGGCGCACACCTTTAATCCCAGCACTTGGGAGGCAGAGGCAGGTGGATTTCTGAGTTGGAGGCCAGCCTGGTCTACAGAGTGAATTCCAGGACAGCCAGGGCTATACAGAGAAACCCTGTCTCAAAAAACCAAAAAAAAAAAAAAAAAAAGAATACTTAGGCTCTGGCAAGCATCTAATAGAGAGAGGCAGAAGGAAAGGACAAAAGAAAGGAAAAGGAAAAGTTGTACCTTTCTCAGGACTCAGAAGGCAGGCAGATTCAGCTAACCCTCAAGGCACTTACAGAGGCTGTGCTGCCAGGTGGCAGCTCTGAGAAGAAAGCACAGAGTATCTCACTAAAGGAACTGGTTCTTTGGCGCAGCTTAAGGTGGGCCCACCTTCCTAAGCATGGTCTTACTTCCTGAGAGGGGGTCTTTCAGCAGGTAATTGATCAGAACAACTGGATCTAACATTAGAGCATTAGAGAAGAGATCACCATCCTCTTGACCAGAAGGAACAGTTTTCCTTTAATGGGCCCTTGCTGCTGCGGTGGCACCAGGCCCAGGAGCCCTCAGAGTAGGGACCATGCTTCATATCTAGCACCACAAATGGCTTATAGTAAGTGACACATAGTGGGTGTTTTATAATACAAACCTAAAATTTGAGCCTTGTGTGTGTGTGTGTGTGTGTGTGTGTGTGTGTGTGTGTGTGTGGACATATACATATACATGCATCACATGTGTACCAGGTGCCCTTGGAGGCTGGAAGAGGGTATCAGATCCTCTAGAACTGGAGTTACAGGAAGTTATAAGCTGTCATGTAGATGTCGGAAATTGAATCCAGATCATCTGTCTGTCTGTAAGAGTAGCAAGTGCTCTTAACAGCTGAGCCATCTCTCTAACTGTGAAATTTTTAAACTTTTATTAGTATATATCAATCATACATAATAATAGTTTTTTTTATGACATTTTCACACACATATATATTTTGATCATATTTATCTCTTATTACCCTTGAGGCTTGCCTGGGTCTGCCTACTTTATCCTGAGCTATCCTGACTCTCTGTCATGCATTTTAAGTAAAGGCACACCTATTTAAAAATGACTAAGGGTGATGTTGACAGGCAGAATAGATTAATTTCAACTCCCCTGCTCTTCTCCTCATAGTTGCTCGAGTAATTTTTCCCCAAGCATCCAAGCCACTTGGTTCTGAGACTGCAAGATCTCAGTCTGACTTCAAGCCCTGGAAGTGTGGGATCCACTCCATCCTCCCTGGAGGTGTGGGATCCACTCCATCCTCCCTGGAGGATCTTTTGCACCACTGTGCACTGTCAGGTGGTTCTCCATGAGGAGCCCAGCACTTCTCGAGATCTATAATCATTTCCTCTGCGTATACTTCAGGGTTTATCTTCACTTCTTCTTTGCACAGTGAACACTCTGATTTGTGCTTATGAGGTCTGTGGAGGACACAGCCACTGCATTAAAGTGAAGATTCGGAAGCTGCTGTTTCCTCAGGAAGGCTTCTCATGGACAGTGTCTGTAGTGACAATTTTGGCATTTTGGTTTCTTTAAAAAAAAACACAGAAATATTATAAGAATATGTTTTTGTTTTAATCCAAGATGTGGGATATGGCCCTGCTTCAGATTGTCCACAGCAGCTGACTATGATTTGTCTCATGCTCTAGCAGGAGCATGATTTTGCCAGGTGTAGATAGTTTCTGCAATTGTGTGACATTTGGAATTCTAGGGACTTTTCAGGGGGTATATAAATGCTAAGGCCCCAAGAGACAAGGTGGGTTATTGGTTGT
>JANHMN010000002.1:90604074-90659074 GCA_030674055.1 Rhabdomys pumilio | reverse complement strand
CTTCTAGGATTACTAGTCCACACTGTTGGGTTTTGTTGTCATTGCTTGTTTTAACTAGGGTCTCATGTTGAATCCCATTTGATATTTAGCCAAGCATGACTTTGGACTTCCAACATTCCTATTTTCATCTCCCAAGTTCTTGTTTATTGTTTGTTTTGTTTTTTAAGACAGACTTGTTATACAGTCTGGGCTGGGCTGACACTCTGTAGAGAAGGTGGGCTAGAACTCACAGAGATTTGCCCACCTCTGTCTCCCATGTTCTGGAATTACATGTATGTGCCATCAGTTTTTGGCTCAGAAGTTTTCCCTTTTTTTGAGGGTTTCTGTTGGTTGGACAGTGTTGTGGGTTCGACCTAGGTCCTTAAACTTGCTAGGTTTTGTTTGTTTGTTTGTTTTGTTTTTCTAGACAGGGTTTCTCTGTGTAGCCCTGGCTGTCCTGGAACTCACTCTGTAGACCAGGTTGACCTTGAACTCAGAAATCTGCCTGCCTCTGCCTCCCAAGTGCTGGGATCAAAGGCGTGCGCCACCACTGCCCGGCCACTTGCTAGGTTTTATACTCTACCACTGGCTTAAAACAACTCTTATTTCTGTGAGTACTTAAGTAGATGGGTCTGTAGATAGGCTTGTGTGCACATGAGTATGGATACCTCAGAGGCCAGAGAGTGTGTCAGATCCCTCAGTGTCAGTGTGTCACACAGTTGTGATCTACCTGAAGTGGTGCTGGGAACTGAACTCTGGTCCTCTGTAAAAGCAGCAAATTTTCTTAACTACTGAGCCATTTATTTCTCTGGCACTATAGTTTTACTTTTGATTCTAAACAATGTTGTATTCAAATAAAAGAGTAAGTGTCCCCAAGGCCTGAACAAAGGCTGATTTATACACAGAGAAAGGACAACAGAAAAAGTCAGAAACTGGATTGATCGATGAGAACTTTCTTCACATCTCCCTCTCTTCCCTCCTTCTTTTTTTTTTTTTACTTTTTAATTTCCCTGATACCGAATCTGGATCTTATACAAGTGCTGTATCACTAAGCTATACCATCCAAACTGTTTTTGCTTTGACCTTATTGAAGTAGCAGCTCAATAAATTGCCCAGGCTGTCCTTGAACCTTTGGAAGGCAGTGTTATGGGCTGAAACCCAGGCTTCCTGCTAGGCAAGCCACCAGGCCCAGCTTTCCTTGATACCACTGAACTGTAACATATATAGGTAAGATGAGGCTGGCTTTTGCAGCTTAGTTGATGGAGTGGTTGCCCACTATACATAAAGCCCTGTATTTAATCCTCAGCACTGCCTGTAGTCCCAGCACTCAACACGGGAGAATCAGGAGTTCAAGACAACGTTTGCTACACAGTGAGTTCCAGGCTATGCTAGTGTGGTGGTGTGAATATGCTTGGCTCAGGGAGTGGCAGTTTGTTAAGAGGTGTGACTTTGCTGGAATAGGTGTGGCCTTGTTAGAGGAAGTGTGTCATTGTGGGGTGGGCAATAAGACCCTCCTCCTAGCCACATAGGAGCCAGTTCTTTTCCTAGCAGCCTCCAAATGTAGAACCCTCAGCAACTCCAGTGCCATGTCTGCCTGCCTGGACTCTACCATCCTTCCTGTTATGATAATGGATTGACTGTTAGCCAAATGCTCTCCTATATGAGAGTTGCCTTGGTCATGGTGTCTTTTCATAGAAATGGAAACTTAACTAAGACACACAGGAAACAGAAGACAGTACATTTTATGTTATGCATTTTTCTTCTTATTTTTTTTTGTGGTGGTTGAGACAAGTTTTCTCTGTGTAGAGTCTGCTGTTTTGAAATTCTATCTATAGACCAGGTTGGGTCCAAACTCAAACATTGGTCTGCCTCCACCTCGAGACTTCTGGGATTAAAGGCATGTGCCACCACTGCACAGCTGCTATGCATGTTTTAAGCTAATTTTAAAATTATTTGTTATTTATTCCTGTTGAATGGGGGTTACACTTCTGCCATAGTATATGTATGGAGGTCAGAGGACAACTCTCCTCCCACCAAGTGGGTTCCAGGGATTGAGCTCAGATCATCTGGCTTGGTTATAAGTATCCTTAGCTGATGAACCATCTTACAGACCATATTTTTGCTCACTCTCTCCCTCTTTTCCTCCCTTCTTTCTTTCCTTCCTTAAGACAAAGCCTTGCTGTGTAGCTTTGGCCATCCTGAAACTCACTACAATGAGGCAGGCTCTAGACCATAGCACAACTGACTCTATGATGGAAGTATCATTCAGGCCATAAAACTCAGCAGGTAGACAGCACCACCTGCCAAAACTAAAACATGGGCCTAATCCATCAAAGGCCATAGTTCTGGAAAAGTCTCTGACTGTACTAATCTTGCTTTTTGGCTTCTGTAGCTCTGCTGCTGGCTAACTGTTCTTATTAACTGAAGTACGTCAACACAGAACATGATCTTTGTGCTTAAAAGCTCTCCCTAAAAAAGAAATAATAATAATAAATAAATAAAAATAAAGCTTTTCCTAAGAAAGGTTCAGGGCACATTGGGGTCTGGAACACCCAGTTTATTAGCTGTCTAGCTAATAAAGACTTTCTATTTGCTTAAACCCATGTTCAAGCAGTCTTTTCTGGTGGCTACCCAACACATAGACCAGGATGGCCTCAAACTCACAGAGCTCTGACTGCTTCTGCCTCTCGAGTGCTGGGATGAAACGTATGTGCTACCATGTCTGGTGTAGCTTAATTTCTTAAGCCAGTTCTCAAGTATGTAGCCCAGGGCGCCCTTGAACAGAGTCCTTAGCAGAGGGTGACCTTTAGCTTTTGGTCTTCGTGCTCACCCCAGTTCTGGGATGCAGGTGTGCGGCACCACACCCAGGTGTGACTCTTACCAGAGCATTCCATAGAGAACAAAGGTGCTATAAGGAGTCATGGTACCACCTCTTTTCTTCCCTGATGTGGGCATGCTCAGATCTGTCATGGCACTGGCACGTATGGTTTTCACATTATAATGAGCCCAAGGTCCAACTGGCATGTCAAAATGTTATAGAAGCCAAATCAAGAAAGTCTGGGATTGAGCAACTGTAAATAGGTAATAATTCAGTGCTGGGTGCCTAAAAGGCTATGATTTTCAGTCACCCAATTGTGAGGTTTATTTTATTTCCATAGGATCTGGCTACATGCACTGAGCCGGCCTTGAACTTGCAATCCTGCTATCCTGGCCTCATGAGTGCTGGGATAACAGGTGTAACAACACTCCTGGCTACAGCTGTCACTTCTGCAAGGCAGTGGCATAGTTGACAGGATAAGCTATCAGTCATCTCTGGGTTCAGCTGAGTGGTGACAACAGGTCTATGAACACATGCAAGGAGCGAGCGCTAGTACTGTGTGGTGGCCATCAGAAAAGACTGCTCACACATGGGCTTCAGCCAACAGAAAGTTTTTATTAGCTGGTCGGTGAATACACTTGGGTCTTTGGGATCCCAGTATATCCCTGTGCCTCTCTCAAGGTGAGCTTTTAAGCACAAAAATCACATTCTGTGATGACTGACATACCTCAGTTAACAGGAACAGTTAGCCAGCCCCAGAATTCCAGAAGCTAAAAAGCAAGGTTAGTACATTTGGAGACTCTCCCAGAACTATGGACTTCAATGAATTAGGTCTTTGTTTTCATTTTTGTCAGGTGGTGCTGTTGAACCTGGTTTTACAGCCTGGATGGTACTTCTATCATGGAGTCGCTGGTCTCAGTGAATGAGTCAAAGAGTATACTTAGCCTGATCTACAGAGGTATAGTTGGTCCTAAGGACCATTAATTTACTAAATTGATACATAATTAACCACATAGTTTTAAGATTCAGGGCCCATCCAGTGCTGATAGCAGAGTGGTTAGCCAAGGTGACCAAGAGAACAGAGACTGATATCAATTATCTGATTAATCTCTCTCTCTCCTCTCTCTCTCTCCTCTCTCTCTCTCTCTCTCTCTCTCTCTCTCTCTCTCTCTCTCTCCTTACCTCCCTTCCTCTCCCTCTCTCAGCTTTTTTCCAACAATGGCAAGTTTTTTAAATACTCCTAGTTAATTAGCATAGATTACAAACAACAAATCTCTCCCAGAGCCATATATAGTTTTATCTCGTGAGGAGTAACTAAACCTCTCCAACTCTGTAGGATCATTTCTGTAAAGAAATCTAACCTTTTTTTAAATTCAGAAATGGAAACTTAATATTTCTGGGTCCTGATCAACCTGTCTACTTAGTTTGGAAAGCATCAGAAGAGGCACATTTAGCAAGCCTTTAGTGCATGCCCACCAAGTAGTCTCAGGGTCCCAGAAATATTGCTGTCATCCAGATGAGTTTATCAGCAAGACATCAGAATAAAGGGAAATGCCTAGGTTAAAGGTTTGTTATTAGACAAGTTTCAGCCTCTAGGGTCCTCTTATGTTAATTTGGGCTGCCCCCAATCACTGTGAGTTTTGTCAGTCAATGGGCTGGCAGTCTGGTTAGCTCCTATCCCTTAGTACAGGGGCCAGATGTCTAAGTATAACCAGAAATCCTGGCTAACTTCTGACTGGGGAAAATTAACTCTATCCCTAGTGTTCTTTCCTGTGGCATAGCATAGAGTCTGAGTCCCAGGTCTTTCCTGTTTCTCAAAGGCCAAAATCTTTTCTAAGGATCTTTTCAGGAAGCCTCAGTTTCATAAACCTTTCTCCAGCACAACCACATACTTAAAAGTGGACATCAGTAGGCAAAGGTCACGATCAATATGGGTTGCTGAACTGTAATCACCTTAGTTTCCCTGTATCTGTCTTCCTCAGTTTCCAGTCCAGGCCTAAAAGTGGTGGGGGTTGGATCATGACCTATAGTACAAAACACAAGGCTCAGGAGGTGGCAGAGGAGCAGGAAATGAAAAGGCCCAGAATCCAGTAAAACCTTTGTTTCCATGAGTCCACAGTGCAGAGATAGTCCATTTGGCAGCAGCATCTGTGGCTTTCACTTTCTTAACATGGGTGTGGAGGATCCACCGTGTAAGCCATGGAGTGTTGGAGCCACAGAGTAGGAGTGGGGAGAATCAACATGTCTGGTCCTTTCCAGGCTAGACCCAGCACCCCTTTGGCTACCCACTAGGACCAGATAGACTCAAATAAGCTGGGTTTCTCAGATAGTCCAGTGGATAGCCTGTGTGGAAAACTGGAGGGCCTGTGGTGATTTGAGAAAGAAATGGTTACAGAGTTCTGTCAATTGCTGGTCTTTGAGCCTGGGAAGCAATGAGGAATTCCAAACATAATCTCACAGCGGGTGTGGTGGTTTGCATATGCTTGGCCCAGGGAGTGGCACTATGAGGATGTGTGGCCTTGCTGGAGTAAGTTTATCACTGTGGGAGTGGGCAATAACACCCTCCTCCTAACCACATGAAGGCCAGTCTTCTCCTAGTGGCCTTCAGATGAAGATGTAGAACTCTCAGCTCTTCTGCCTGGATGCTACCACGTTCCTGTCTTGATGATAATGGACTGAACCTCTGAACATGTAAGCCAGCCCCAATTAAATGTTTACTTGCCTTGGTCATGGTGTCTGTTCACAGCAGTAAAACCCTAACTAAGACTGGGGGTAAATCCCATATGGATGGGATACAGTGGACACAAAGCAAAGGAAGAAGGTCTATCCACATTTCCCTGAATTGTAATGAGTTCTATTAAATTCTTTTTTAATGCCCTACTTATTCTTTTTACTTGGTCAGAACTCTCTGAGGTCTATTTGTACAATGAAGTTTTCAATCCATGTGTAAAGATTTAGCTATTAACTGAGAGGTTTTGGCTATGAAAGCTAAGCCATTATTGAACTCCATTACTAGGAGAAGGCCAAATTAGGGGCCCAGTTCTTGGAGGAGCTTTTAAGCTACTGTTTGAGCAGTTTCAGTCCAGGTGAGGAACACTTCTACTTACCCAGAAAAGGTATCTATAAAAACTAGCAAGTACTTTCATCCTCACCTGGCAGGTCAATCTCAGGGAAGTCAGTTTTCCCAGAGTTTGCTGGGGTGTTGCTTTCTCATCCAGGCTCCTTCCTGGGTGAGGGCTTTCTGTTTTGAATTTACTTGTGCACAAACCTTGCACCTGGCTGGGCAGTGGTGGCATATATATGCTTTTAATCCCAGAATTTAGGAGGCAGAGGCAGGTGAATCTCTGAGTTCGAAGCCAGTCTGGTCTGCAGAGTGAGTTTCAGGACAGCCAGGGCTACACAGAGAAATCCTCTCTTGAAAAAACAAACAAACAATCACCGGGCAGTGGTGGCGCATGCCTTTAGTCCCAGCTCTTGGGAGGCAGAGGCAGGCAGATTTCTGAGTTCAAGGCCAGCCTGGTCTACAGAGTAAGTTCCAGGACAGCTAGGACTACACAGAGAAACCCTGTCTCGAAAAACCAAAAAAAAAAAAAAAAAAAAAAAAAAGAAAAGAAAAACAAAAAGAAAAGAAAAAGAAAAACAAAACCAAAATAGCTCAGACATTCTGCACTAGGCTGTCTGGTCTAAGTATAACAAACCTTGGTTTGAGCAACTCAGAAGGTTTTGTGGAACCCAGCTGAGTAACCTTGTAATGGTCAGTTACCAGAGTTCTGCCAGTTGTTTCTGAGAAGATGATCTTTCCCTGTGGTGTCTTCCATTAACCTGTGGTTACACTGTCCATTTCTTCTTTACTATGGAGTCTCAGCAGCACCAGGTTGGGCTAACTCTCAGGATGCCAATAGGCCCCACTGGTCTCAAGGCCATTTGTCAGGCAGCCAAGTCAGTGGCCCAGTTACCCCTTGCCTCAAAGGAGTCATCTTTTTTATATCCTCCACAGTGGAGGGTAGAAATTTGTGGGGGAAGCCAAACCTAGGAGGACTAAGATTCCCTAATGTCCCTTTTCCTAGCAGTGAAAATCTCAGCTTCTCTATAGATCATACCATGGTAGATATGGTCCATAGTAGACATACAGTGACGGTCCATGTGTATGGTGACGGACTTTCCTTTCCCCTGAGAGCCTGGGTCAGGTTGATCAGTTCTGCTTTCTGGGCTGAGGTAATGTCAGTTAACTACTGCAACTCTCAGGTACCTAGTTTCATCTTTTATCTGTGACAGTTATGGATGAGCACCTTCAGGTTGCCCTCTGGTAAGATGGTAGCAGGACTGTTGGTGGTGGGTTTTTCTTTTCTTTCGTTCTTTCTTTCTTTTTTTTTTTTTTTGGTTTTTCAAGACAGGGTTTCTCTGTGTAGCCCTGGCTGTCCTGGAACTCACTTGGTAGACCAGGCTGGCCTCCAACTCAGAAATCCGCCTGCCTCTGCCTCCCAAGTGCTGGGATTAAAGGCGTGTGCCACCACCGCCCGGCGGCGGTGGGTTTTTCAAAAAGCAAATTTAGAGATGTATCCAGAACCATGGACTTGGATGGATTATGTCTTTGTTTTCATTTTGGCTGGTGCTGCTCTCTGTAGTGTTGAGTTTTATGGGCTGAATGGCACCTCCATCATGGAGTCAGTCGTACTAAGCTCTGGGGCCCTGTTATTCCTAACGTGAGAAGAGTAAAAGCCAGGCTCATGGCCATAAAACATGACAAGCAATATGTTAATGACTCAGAATTGACTGTCAGGCTGTCTCTGTGCTCTATTAGGGGCTTGTACATGCACAGAAGGGCAGCACATACAGGGACAGTCATTTCCAGCACAACACTAAACCCAGGGTGGTGAGGTGCTACTTAGACAACTTTTAAGAGCTTATTTCTGCTAATACTGGGCCAGAGCTGGGCACGGCTGGTCATGTTCCTAGGTGCTGTTTTAGAGCCACGATCCTCTGAGATACTGACTACCCAGGGAGAAGTCCCTGTTTTAACACTGCTTGTGTTCTAGCCCCAGATGGCACCGAGGTTCTATCACTTCATCTCATCCTTATTACAGAAAGGAAGTGTGCTAAGTGAGGAGAGAGGGCTGCTGTGGGAAACCTCCCTGATCCCTGGGGAAACCAGAACAACTGGTTTTTGCAGGAGTTCATTGACAGGCTGCTCACCCACAGATGTGTGAGGAAGCCAGTGGTGTTGGTACAGTGTTACTATGGTAACTATCCTGGCAGTTTCCATTCCAACAGCAGCAGTACTTGCTATCAATCCACCTATCTTCCACTTATCATGGATGATGTATGTGTTTTGTAATTTTTTTCCCTATGGATCGGGCAGGAACGAGACAGGTTATATTCTGTAACTCCAACTGTCCTGGAACCTACTATGTAGCCCAAACTGAACACATACGTGAAACAATCCACCTGCTTTAGCCTCCTGAATGTTGAGATCACAGGCTTGTACCACCACACATGGTCTTATGTTGTGGCTCATTAAGATCAATTTTCTCACATATTTTCCTGTCTACCGTCTACTCTAGCAAACTGTATTTCCCAGTGACATAGCTTATAAAAACACCCCAGGGGAACTGGATTTGGTGGTGCTCAGACAACTGTGAGCATGCTGAGAACCATTGATTGGACTGAGGTGGGTGACCTGTGAATGACAGCCACACAGAGATGTAAGCAGCAACCTATATAAAGCCAGAAAGTTAAGGCAAATATAGGACCAAATTATCACAGTATTTGTTTCCTACGCTGGCAAATGTTTGCTGGGCTAGGAAATTAAGTAGCAAACACAGATTCCTCTATTCATTCTGAGCTAATATTACTCTGGCTCTCATATTTCTGTATGTTTGTGTATGCTCATGAATGCAGAGGTCAGAGGACAACCTTACCTGTGTCCCTTAGCTTCCACCTTGCACAAGCTAGGGTCTCTTCAGACCTTCAGTCTGTCCGGTTCTAGAGCTTCTGGGGATTCTCAGGTCTCCTCCCACCTCATGGAGGACACACTAGGATTACAGACTAGAGAAGAATATTGTCTGGGCTCAGATCCTCATACTTAGATGTTAAATGTTTCATGCGCGGAGTCACTCTCCAGATCCCATATGTTTATGAAGAGTTGAGAGCAGACTCTACATAAAAACATGACTGAGGGGCTGGTCAGGTGGCTCAGCAGGCAAAGGCACTTGCTGCCTAGGGCTGACAACCTAACTTACATCCCACAACCCACTTGAGCCTTGAAAGTTGTCTTCTGTCTTCCACATATGTGCCATGGCATTATGTGCATATGTGAATCAGAAAATTAAAAGAAAACAAACCAACCCTGAGTACTCTGTAGTCTTTTTTGTTGTTGTTATTGTTTGGTTTACTTTTTTTAACAGTTTCATGTGGCCAAATGTAGTCTCGAACTCACTATTTTGATTTTTCTTTACCCTCTAAATGCTAGAACTGCAGGCATATGGTACCATGCTGATTGTTCTTGTTTTTTTCAGCCAGACTAAACTGGACATGGTAGAACATGCCTGGGTAATCCAAGGCCTTGGGAGGTAGAAATAGGAAGATCTGGAGCTGAAGGCCATGTTGTGCTATGTAGCAAGTTTGAAGCAAGCTTGGGTTATGTGAGACCCTGTCACAGACACACAAAAGTGCTGGGTAGATATGGAAAAACTGGAAAATGTGTGCTTTGATAATGGGTATATAGAAAGAGACAATTATTGTAAAAACAGGTAGTTCTCTCTCTCTCTCTCTCTCTCTCTCTCTCTCTCTCTGTGTATGTGTGTGTATATAATTCCCAAATAAAAGACACAAGACCTTTATATTTATAATAAGCCTTAAAAGCACCAGAGCTGGGCAGATATCTACCCTCTAAGTTATTTTGTCTACTTTCTTGTCAATAACATCATGCTATATCTTGCCGTGTTCTAGCTGGGTCACCCATACTCCAGCTGGGCGACCTTCATGGCCATGTTCTCCCTATCCACTGGCATCTTCTTCCTAATCCTTCTCCCTCTCATCATGGTCTCTCCTCAGACCCCAAGCCCAGGAACCAAAGGCCCACCTATTTGTCTTCTGCCCAGATATAGGCATCTTTTTTTAACCAATAGCTTTACATTAAGAAGCAAGGTTTGCATAACAAAAACTGGTAAATATACATTATAATATATAGCAACAGAACAAACCTCAACATGTGTATGTTGTTTTTTCTCTCTCTACAGAGCCCTGGTCATCTGGGAACTCACCATGTAGACCAGGATTGCCTTTAACGCACAGAGATCTGCCTGTCTCTGCTTCTTGATGAGTGCTGAGATCAAAAGTGTACACTGCCATGCCTGCCAATGCTTCTTCTGTTTGTTTTTGTTTTTCAAGAAAGGGTTTCTCTGTATAGCTCTGCCTGTCCTGGAACTCACTTTGTAGACCAGACTGGCCTTAAACTCACAGAGATCTGCCTGCCTCTGCCTCCCAAGTGCTAGGATTAAAGGTGTGTGACACCATGCCCAGCACTTGGCAATGTTTCTTTAAAAATAATAAATACACAACCTATGATTCATCAATTCTATTTCTACATAGATACTTCAAGAATTGAAATTAGGGTTGAAGGGATGGCTCAGTAAGTTAAGGGTACTTACTGCTCTTCCAGAGAACCAGAGAACCAGAGTTTGATTCTCAGAATCCATGCTGTGTGGCTTATAATCACCTTCAACTCCAGCTCCAGGGGATCCAGTGTCTCTAGCCTTTGCAGGCCCCTCTGCATACCTGTAGTAGTGGTTCTGATGTTAAGGTCCTGTTCCCCCATTGGTTCTTGATCTATCAGTAAAGAAGTCATGGGCCAATTGCTGGGCGGAAAAAATAGGTGGGACTTCTGGGTCCCCACAGGCAAGACAGAAGCCAGAGAGGGAGAAAGGGAGAGTTCACCATGCTTCAGAGAGAGAAAAGCCAAGCAGCCATGTGAGATCTCAGGTGGAGATCTGAGGCCATTTCTACAGGTGAGCAGTTGGGAATGTTGAGCTGAGACTAGATGTAACTGAGCAACTAAAGTTGAGGGCAGGTGGAGAGGTGCAGAGCGAAGAGTATTGATGAGGGCATGCTTCTCCAGGCAGGAGATAAGTATCGCCCAACAACTGTGCCAAAAAGGCAAGTTGAACTCAACAACTGTGTGTGTCTGTGTTTTTCATCATCCACAGATCCAATATTCTTTGGGTGGGGGCTGGTAGCTAGCACAGCCCAATCCTGGAGCTTAGGCAGGGTAGCAAAAGCCACACATAACACATACCCATACACAGACACATGTGTCTACACACAGTGACTCATGGTCAGGCAAGATGGTTAAATGAATAAAGGCACTTGCCACCATGCCTGACCACTGAGTTTGATCCCTGAGATCCACTTACAGGCAGGAGAGAACTGACACAGGTTGCCTTCTGACATGCACACAAATATTTCAGGTATACATGCGCCCACGTGTATGCACACAAACACACTAAATAAGTAAATGATAAAACAAATTTATGTATAAAAAGGATAACAATTCTTTTTACTAAAGACAAATCTCAAGATGGCTCACCAGTTAAGAGTAGTAGCTGGTTTTCCAGAGGACCCAGGTTTGATTCTCAGCACCCATATGATGGCTCACAATCACCTGTAACTCCAGTTCCAGAAGACACCATGTATAAAGCCCTGGGTTTGATCCCCTCTTCCACACAAAACAAATAAAAATATGTACATATGCATAGCACTATTATTAAAAGTCAAAAAGTTCAACCAACAAAGTGACTGGATAAATAACGTGGTATATAAAGACAATGGAATTATTATCTTTCAAAAGACACAGAGGCAGGCAGATTTCTGAGTTTGAGGCCAGCCTGGTCTACAGAGTGAGCTCCAGGACAGCCAGGACTACACAGAGAAACCCTGTCTCTAAAAAAGAAAAAAAAGACACATCTGACATGTAGATGATCTGAAGGACATCGTGTTCAGTGAGAGTAAGCCAGTCCGCAAAGCACAGGTACCGTGTGACTTCACTTTCATGAGACTCCTAGAATAGTCATTTGTACAGGCAACAAGAAGAAAGGCACTTGCCAGTAGGCTTAGAGAGGGGCTATGAAGTATTAATACTATAAGACAGCTTTCAGCAAAGACATGCAAAAGTCCTGGAGAGGGATGGCAGGGAAGGTTGCAGAACAGTGCAAACAGCTGTCAGGAGATATGCAGTTTAGTGGATAGAGCGCCTGTCCAGCTTTGTTTGATGGGAGGTGGTGCAGGCCTGTAATCCCAGCAATTGCGAGGCAGGGCACTAGGATTGATGGTCATCTTCCTCTACACTGAGATTGAACTTGAACTTGATTTGGGATCAAAAAGGCAATACAGTAGTGTGACTGTTTTGTTTCTGATCTTAAAACATGAAGCAAAGTATCAATGTCTTTAAAAAAAAATGGCAACCTTGAGATTCCAGGCAAAGTATAAGCACTTGTGGTTGTCTGTGCTGTGGTTTATTTCTAACTGTCTTGAGTGAGGGGAAACCTCCCTTTCTCCAATTCTACTCCTGTTCCAGTTTTCCTCAAGAAAACCAGGAAGAGCCTTTGGTGAAGGCTTGGGAAGCAGGATGAATTCTACAGTTACACAGGCTCCAAGTGCTCACAAAACATGTTCTTTTGCTACTATGGAAGTTTTTAACCTTTTCACTTTGAGTTTTGAAATACTCATCAGTCATACTACAGGCAAAACTACTTTAGAACTTCAGTGGGCTTACTACCCAGCATCTCAAGAGCTAACATCTGACATACCAGAGACTTCCAGGTCTGACTCAGGAGCAATGCAATTAACTAGATCACACTGCACCAGACTTTATCCACTTCACTTCTTTTTGCTCAAAAACAAAACAAAACGAAAAAGTACCATATAGTTGAATTAAAAGAATACATTTGGAAACCCTGACTTAGTTTTGAAATACAATGGCATTTTGTGGAGAATAAAAAAAAGACAAAAAGAAGGACTAGAAGCATGTGGCTCATTGGTAGAGTGTGTGCCTAGCATGTTCAAGATCCTTTATAAGTGTTGTCATGATCATGTGTCTCTTCCCAGCAACAGAACATTGACTAAAAGATCTGGTGTCTGGGGATCCTAGGCTCAATTCTCTAGCACCAAACTGGGTGGGAGAGAATGAAAGAGATGGCTAGCAATGACAGCTGGGTGATATTTGCAGTGGAAAAGAGGAATTATTTGTTTTAGTGTGGCTCAAGCCTTGAAGGAGCATAGCTTTGCTAAGGAAAGGAGCTGTCAAATCCATTATACACATCCTAGCAAACAGCAGGAAGTCTTTGGAAAAACTGACTCTTAAGCCAACAAGATGGCTCAGTGGATAAAAATATTTGCCATACAAGTCTGATAACCTGAGTTTGATCCCCAGACACCAGATCTTTTAGTCAATGTTCTATTGCTGTGAAGAGACACATGATCATGACAACACTTATGAAGAAAAGCATTTAACTGGGGCTTGCTTACAGTTTCAGAGGTTTAGTCCATTACCACCCTGGCAGAGAGCATAGCAGCATGCAGGCGGACATAGTATTGGAGAATACTTGAGAGTTCTACATCTGGACCCACAGGCACCGGGCAGAGTATGACACTGGGCCTGGCTTGAGCTTTTGAAACCTCAAAGTCCATCCCCAGTGACATATTTTCTCCAATAAGGCCATACTACCTAATCATTGTCAAATAGTGCCAATCTCCAATGACTAAGCATTCAAACATGTGAACTTTCGGGAGGCCATTCCTATTCAAACCACCATGCCAGATGAAAACAGCTGGATATGGAACTGGAGAGATGGCTCAGTGGTTAAGAGCAATGTCTGTTCTTCTAGAGAACTGGGGTTCGATTCCCAGTACCTACTTGGTGGCTCACAACATCTGTAGCTTTAGTTCCAGGGGATCCAATATCCTCTTCTGGCCTCTGTGGGCACTCAGACACACAAACAACAACAACAATAGTAAACAAAGCTCAATACAGTGATGACTCTAGTCACAGCATTCCTACACTGAGGCATCACAGAAGAATGGCAAAGAAGCGTTCCAGCCAGCTAGTCTGAAGGACAGGGCATTGCAAAAACAAGACCTTGCCTCAACAATATGAAAGGTGAGAATAACTCTAAAGTTGTCCTGTGACCTCCATGCATGTGTTGTAACACTGACACACACACACACACACACACACACACACACACACACACACACACACACGAATAAATAAAATGAGTTATTGCTCTGCACCTGAAAAGTCCTAAGTGCTTATAAAGGGCAGTAGCATCACTTCACACTTAATACCTGCATTTCCTTGCCTAGCTTTATACTAGGTGGTAGGAACCAAGACAACAGTCTTCAAGTTGCTCACTTTTAAGCACAACAGGGGTGGTTGTTAACAGACTTTCTCATTTCCCGAAGTTTGCTATGGTAGGCCAATGCCTTTGAAAACCAAAGAAAGTCAGCATTGTGGTACATCTCTATAATTCCAACAGTGGGGATTGTAGACATTGGTCCCAGATTAAATAGTAGCTAATATTGAATTTATAGGGATCCTTCTGCCTTAGCCCTCCTTGTTAACAGGATTGAACCAGCACACTGGGCTCATCAAAGGCTTCTTCAAACAGCAGCTTTTAGCAATTTCTGACACTGTCTCTAGAAAAAGCACCATGAACCAAGAAAATAAACTGTTCAACTAGTTGTGAAGAGCTAACATTCTCAGAATGTGAACACCCAGAGTCCTAGGGGTTGGCTCTATCCAGTGATAGGCTGTGGTGAGCTAGTTTAGTCAGCAGCATGCAGATGTTGAACTGTCTCCGGAGTGGGCCAGGGCTTGCAGATCTCCTGTGAGGTATGGATTTATTAGAGACAGACTTAAAGATGAAAACCATGGTTCTGTACAGGTTCCAGCAGCTTCTACCAGATGATCTTGAGTCCAAGTCAGTCTGGTCCACACAAAAATGACTTATCTTAAAACACATGCAAGGAGAAAAAAGTAATTTACAAAACACCAGTTAAAGCTGAGCATGGTGGTGCAAGTGCAGAAGAGTTTCAGCACATGGAAAGAGAGATAAAAGGATCAAAGCTCAGGGCTAGCCTGGTCTTCATTTGTCTTTGCTTAACCAATCAACCAACCAACAAAAACCTAACCAACCAACCATAAAAAAGAAAAAAAAAAAAAAAAAAAAAAAGCTAGTTTGAACCCTTGCTTTGAAAAGTAAATGGCAACTTTGTGGTTTATCTCTCTCCTCAGGTCAAATTCTCACTTCATGTCTTTATAATACAGATGTTTAAAGTCAGCATTCCGATTTTGATCTCTTAGATCTGGATTTTTTTAAAAAAAATAGCCTCATTGTTGGAACACTTTTTAACATGGTATTCTATAATTTCCAAGTAGGTTAGTTGCATTCTGTCTAGACTCCTTTCAGAGGAAGTAAAATTAACAGCATATTTTTCTTTGTCTTGGTCTCCATGAGTGAATTACAGGAGAATTTAACAGTTATTTAGAACAGGTCTTCCTATTTCGTGCAGTAAGAACTAAAGGTGAACTGTATTTCTTCTTGCTTGTCACTTTTCCCACAATTACTAAAATGCAACCTGCAAGTGTGAGATGCACTCGTTATTAAAGGACTTCGAGAACAGCAGACAGATGCAGCGTTTCAAAAGGAAACCACTTTACCTAGTGGCAGCTAAGGAACTTGAAGCACCAAAATAGCCCCTATTAGGTACCGCTGGGTTCACTAAAAAAATATGGCAATCCTGATTAATTTGTAAATCTCCTGGCAGGGAGGATGAAAGGATGGAAAAAAGTTTAGGTGAGGGCTTTTAATGACTAGTCAAACATAACATGAGTCACTGAAAGTTTCCAGTTAAGGATCCCTTTTTTGCCGGACATTTCTCGCCCAGTCATTATGAGCTACACGCAGTTTCAGCTATAACATCTCACGGTTTTACTGCCTCTTCCACAAAAGAATACATAAAAGGAAAGACGCTTCCCGCCGCCTTGGAAATGTAGGGCAAACTCTGGCTGGGGGTGGAGAGAAAGAGAACAAGGTATATAATATAGACTGAGAGACAGAGAAGGCAGAAAAGGCGCTGAAAAGGGAAAAGAAAAAAAAAGTTTCCCCTAGGTTAGGCCTGAGGACCGTGTGTCCTCACAGGCTGGGGTGGATTGTCACCGCGTGCGGAAGGGCTCGGCCCACCGCCCTGCCCTAGCCAAGTAGAGCCTGTCCCTGCCCCCACCCGGCGACAGATGGGCCACCAGACCTCTGCTTCCTCGCGCTGCCTGCCGGGAGCTCCAGCCGCTTCCGGTGACGCTTGATCGCTGAACTCCGACTCCCGTCAGCCCCCGAGAAAACCGCAGCGGGTCTACGGGTGTGCTGTCGGAACTTGTAGTTTAGCTATCTGCCGCGCTTCGTAGGCGGAAACGCGGGAGGACATAGACGGGAACTACCGAGGCGAAGGTACGGGTGGTAGCGAGAGGTCAATTCTCGCCAAACGTGGGGTTGGCGGAGAGGCCGGCGGCGGTAGTTGGGGTTGGGTGGGAGGAGATCCTTTCGCACACACACGAGGAAGGTTGAGCCGCTGTCGCCCTGGTCGCGAGTGTACAGTCTGGACTGTATCTGCTGCCCAGGACGCCGGCAAGTAAGTCGTTGGCCTCCAGCTCCCCAGTCTTGCCGTCCTCCCTGGGTCAGTGCGGCCTGCTCCTCCCCGGTCGGCCGCCCCCGCCTCCATTTCCCGCCCTCTCTTCACCACACACACGGCCCCCCCGATCATGGATCCCAGCAGCGGTGGTGGCGGCGGAGGCGGCGGCGGCGGGAGCAGCAGCAGCAGCGACTCTGCGCCAGACTGCTGGGACCAGACGGATATGGAGGCCCCCGGGCCGGGGCCTTGCGGCGGCGGCGGCTCCATGGCCGCGGTGGCCGAGGCACAACGTGAGAACCTCTGCGCGGCTTTCAGCCGGCAACTCAACGTCAACGCCAAGCCCTTCGTCCCTAACGTCCACGCCGCGGAATTCGTGCCGTCTTTCCTGCGGGGTCCGGCCCAGCCGCCGCTGTCCCCAGCTGGCGCGGCCGGCGGCGACCACGGAGCGGGGAGCACCGCAGGAGGCCCTTCGGGTAAATTGCCGGGCTGGATATCCCCAAGGCACGGGCGGCAGGCTGGGGCCGGAGTTCCGCGGTGGGGTGGGTGGAGAGGACGCGCTGCCGGGCCGGCCTGCACGTGGGGCGCTGACAGCGGCGCCGGCTGGTCTGGGTGGGGCGCCTCCAGTCTGGGAGCTGCCTGGCTTGGGGCGCCTGGGCCGGGAGGAGCAGAGACCAGGAGACCCGGGGACGCTTGTCCCGCCGCGGAAGGCCGCGGTTCACCCCAGGCATAGGATCCGTATGGGACCGGGCCAGTCCTGGGCCAATCAGTGCCACGAGGCCCAGAAGTGGGGACCGATAGGGCCTGAAGTCGGGCAGGAGGACGGTGTGAGAGCTTAGGAGTTGGGGGACAAGACTCGTCTCTTTGCCTGGCCCTGAGAGCTGCTCCTGCTGCGGTATTGGAACTGTAATTGCGTTTTAAATATCTGTGGCACTAAACCGACCTGAAGGAATCCCAAGATGCATTGCAGGCTTGTGATCCGCCAGAAACTGTTGGCTGTCAATACAAAGACCTTTTTTCACCTTTAACATTTTTAATACTTAAAGTTTTAAAAAATGTCAGAAAGATTCCTCAGTAGTAACATGAGGTATGAAACCTCATTGGTTATGTGCTGTTTTAAGTGGGATTTAAGACTTTGTTCTGAGTGGCATATTTAGACTTTTAATTGTTTTAAAAGTATTGACCTTATACGAGTTGCTTATAAAAGATTAGTTTGCATTCTTGTATGAGTAGTCCAGTCTGTTACTTGAATACTTCTAATAGCTAAGTAGTTGTCATATGAATAGCTATTGGATACACTTTCTGTTTTTTCAAGCTTCAGTCGGTAAACATCTTTATACAAAGCGGCTGTTTGGTAGCCTTCTTTCAGGTACTGATTTTTGTAGCAGTGTTGTTGAGTGAACTTAACTATTGCCTTCATACTGATGTTTATTTGAGTAAATATGGTATTATCTTAAAGAAAGAAACGGGAAGAAAAAAGGCTGAGTCTTTGGTTATTTAGCAGGGACATTGGTGGGCCAGATAATTTAAGTTCATTTCAAGTGAGAGAATATTGTTAATTTCTATGTTTTAATTTCTGGACTTAGGCATGGAGTGGTGGTAACCTATAGTTAAAGCCTATAGTCCCAGAACTCTGGAGGCTGAGGCAGGGGAATGCTTGGAGAAAGCAGAAAAACAAATGGCATTGTCACCTCGCCTCACTCTCTCATGTGAGGTGGTGTATTGCCTGCAACCCTGGGACTCAGGAAGAGAGGGCAGCCGAAATCTTTAGGTGAAGGCTACCAGGACTGTCTGGCAAAATCTTGAACCACAAATAATAAGTAAATAAATTCTTGGAGTTTAGTTTATTGGGAAACTTCACTTTGCTTTTTAGAAGTGAGAGGATGTTACAGTGTTGAGGGAAATGGTTTTGTGAGGCACATATATAAACACAGGTTTTTTTGGGGGGGACCCAACTTTGGGGTTTTATTGTGCAGGGGGGATTAGACATAATTAACTACCCTCCTTCAAACCTGGGGACTTGACTGTTTTATTAATTTAACTGGCATTTCTTTTATTTGTGTGTGGTTGATAGTTTTCTTTTCAAACAAGGAAATTCAAGTTTTAATTCTTTTAGACATTCAGCTATTTATTAGCTTCCTTACAAATTGCCAAAAGCACCTGTTTCCACCTTGTCTTACAGCTTCCACACTTCTAGCCATTTTCTTTCTTGGCTCTCTGGAACTATCAGCTTTGAGTAGACTGAGTAGACTGGAGACTGCGTTTATATGCACTGACCAGATTTTAAAGGGACAGTCATCCACAAGGCCATGGTTGGAGTGGTCACTATGAGTGACTAGGCATTGTGTTTTGTGCAGGAGTTTTTCTTTATCTGTTACTTGCTAATTTGTGGTTTTACTATGTGTAGGCATATGTTCGTGGAAAGTTCCTAAATTATAGTATGTGTGAATTTTTTTAATCAAAAATGGTCTTACTGACTACACCAATTGTTTTTACAAAAATGTTTATATATACATAATTTTTAAAGACAGGGTCTCACTATGTAACTCTGGCTGTCCTAGAACTCAAACTCACAGAGATCCACTGGACTGTGTCTCCTGAATGCTGAGATTAAGGGTGTGTGTCACCACCACCCAGTTTAAATTTTGTTGTGTGGTTGAAACAGTTGAGAAACTGAGGTCAGCATGGGCTAGAGTAAGAACCCATATCCATTGGGAAGAAAGAATAATAATACTGGAAGCATTCTGTGTATGATATCTGGGTGTTGCCTAAACAGAAGTCTATTGCTGTGTGGGACAAGTTTGGGAACTTTGGGTCCATACATGCTGCCATCATTTTTACTAGGGGAAAGCAGAAAAAAACAATGGCAAGAGCACCTAGCCTATAACTTGCTAAGGGGGATCCAGATGTTTTTGATGGTGAAGAAATAGTCCATAAGTTACTGGACCTGTTTCCTTTGTTGTTATCCAGGCTGTGGAGAGTAGGGCTCTGGACTAACCTTTAAGGGCTTGTGTGCTAGACTCTCCATTCTCCTGGAAACAGAATGATTTGCTTTTTATTTTGTTTCTTCTTTGAAATGCAGTGATGCCTAAAGCAACCAGCAGAGGAAGGGGCTTTGGTGGCATGACTCTCACAGACAAGCCTGTGTCCAGCCATCTCAAGTCAGGACAGGGGACTGCTGCTAACCTTGTTTTCTTTGAAAATTGTAAAAGCACCAAATTCCAAACAATGATTAAATAGAATGCATTTAAGTGTAATTAAACATAATCCATTTAAATTCAACTTTCTATAGAGCCAAGTAAATTGGGCTAGTGATTATCAATGAAAATAGAAGTCTTAAAAATGACTGGAAATGTATTGCTTAAGTTTTAGTAAATTCTCAAGGTTAAGCAACCATTGTCACTTGGTTGTTTTTTTTTTGTTGTTTTTTTTGTTTTTTTTAAGGACAAGGTCACATTGCCTAGGCTAGTCTCCCCATTGCTATATACCCAAGATTTTTCTGATTCTGTTTCCTGCCTCTACCTCCCAAATACTGAGATTGTAGGCTTTCATCACCACAGACAGATTACATGTCCTATGACCCTCACACACGAACTGTGGCATTCATGCTCACACAATAATGGTAAGAAACAATTTTGAAAATAAAATCTTGGCACTGTAAGGAGACAGTATCCAAAATTTCTCCAGCTAGGGAAATACTCTAGAAAACAAATACAAGCTTTGATTTCCTTTTGTTTGTCAGAGAAGGAATATCTTAAAGGTGTTAAAAATAGAATTATCTTTCTGGTTGAAGAGAAAGGAATGAAAAAAAATTTAAACTTTTGGGGTGAGTTAACATATTAGAATGGAATTTTTTGAGGTGGAATTTTTTGTTCAGATATTCATTCTAGACACTTACAAGCATTTGCCTGTCTACTGAATGTAGGCTGCTGTGCAAGGCACGGAAAGGAGGCTTTCATGAACCTCAGTATAATGAAGTGTGGTCTTTGAAAGAGTCTAAAAAGTGGAAGACTGCAGATGGGCAAAGACATGCAAAGGATGTGGAGGCAAGAGATGGGTGAAGATTCAGGATCCCTCAGTGAATAAGTGGGTTCAGTCTTGTCGCTCCAACCATTAAACTAAAGATGTTTGGTTTCTGCCAGGTGTCTGTCCTTCATGAATGCCTTGCTTTTGTTCTGAGGCAGGGTGTCACTGCATTTCCCAGGCTGGACTGAACTTCACCTATCCTTGCCTCAGCCTCCCAAGTGCTGGGATTACTTTTAATTTTTCCAGGAATTTGGCAAAGTAGAACATTGCCCTTCTTACTACGTGGTTCATTCTTACCCAAACATCAGTGGGTTTGGGTTCCTAAAAGTTTTGTCCTTGTTTTCTGTAGATTTTAATAAAGTAAGTGCCTTGAGAGTAGATACAGTTTGTATATTCATAAATAGCTTTGTTCTGTTCTCCATTGTAGTTCTTCTTTCAATGGAAAGAAACAGTAAGAATTTTCTAAGCATTTTCCATTACTGTAGCTTAGGAGTGGTTATGTGTACTTCTCAAATAGGTTCCAAATAGATGATTGTCATTTTATTTGAAGGGAAGAAAAAAGTAAATGTATGTTACTGAGCAGTCTGTGTCGACCTTTGGGTCGTTCATTTCAGTGGTAGGACGATACTTTCTTTTTGTATCTTATTGACACTATCTGAAATGGCTTTGGTATGTGTAATATACTTTTGTTTTTGAAGTAGATGAGACATAAATCGTAAATATGGCCTTAGGATTACATAAAATGTAGTGGAGTTTTTGTTATGCTACAGAAAACCGTATCAGGTTGATATGTGGTGTTGCTTTAATGATATAATAATTAGGCTCTTTGAATGTTACAGCTAGAAATGACTCCAGCAAAAAGACAACCTCAGTTTTGGATAAAGAACTTGAAGCATAAGCATGCTAAGTGGTTGTGTGAGATCACTCCCAGAGTTAGGGAAACAGTTCAATATGGAATCTTGATTTGCCAGCTGATAGTTTAGGTTTATTTCTGCCGTGCCATGCTTTTCAGTAGTGGAAGAAGGGAATGCCTATAGCCAGTTTCTATAACCTGTATGGATTTGCTGACAGAGTAGCCCTGGAATTTTTCTTTCTCATGTTTTCATTCTTAAAGGATTTTGTAATAAGTTCAGGACTCTGAAATGCTTGTTGTAGGTTTATGGAGCAGTCCCTGCAGCTTACCACTTAGCCTTCCCAGTACTTTTTAGATGCCTGGATACTTGTAACCCATTTTATAGATGCAAAAATTGCAGATTAGAAAAGCTGAATACCTTAGTAAGATTATGCCCGTGACTAAATGGAGGAGTAGTCTCTGATTTCAAAGCTTATTTTAATGACAGTAACTCCTAACTACCAGGAAAGATCCTTGTAACTTAACATCAAACAATCTCTTTGAGACCCTTTTCCAAAACTGGCCACATGGATTTTGTTGTTCTCACCATCATCTGTCTCGGAAGCCGCAGAATCCTGCCAGGCACTGCTCTAGTTTCAAGAGCTGCCTCTTCCTGGTGTAGATGGCTGTGAACTGTTCCTTTGCCTTTGTACCTTTGCTCCGTCCCACTCCTCTTCCTCCCCTACACTCACCTCTTTCTTCACTGTCCTTGAGTCTTTCCCTGGTGCCAAGCTAGCCTTGAACTCTTGGACTCAGGTGATCCTCGTACTTCCACATTCTGAGCACCTGCGGTCCAGGTGCTTCAGGTTGCTTTGGTTTGTCTACGGGTTCTCGGTATGGTAGCCCTTGTTGCCTTGACCTCACCAGGAATCCCAGACTGGCCTCAAATTCAGTGATCTTCCTCCTGAGTGAGTGAAGGCTTGCTACAGTGTCTACCTGCCTTTTCATGTCTAGAACATTTGACATGTGTAAGACAAACATTGGCATTTTTATGTGTTCAGCAGACTTTCTTCTGTTGTCTCCTTTCACTGTTTTTCAGTATTGCCTGTGGGAGAAAGAAAGAGATCTCAACATGCAATTTTGGTGAGATAGTTTGGTCTCCTGGGTGCTAGAGATGTTTAGTTGAAAACCTGAGTAAGGTGCTTCCGAAAACCTCACTAAGAAAGCTGGCACATTCAAAATGGATTTTACTGTATTCAATCGTAGTAAAAATTCAGTGAATCCATGGTGAGGGGTAAGAAAAGTGCAGAGAATCAGTATGAACCTTAGTAAAGCTAGGTCTGGAGGCACATGCCTATAATCCAGGCTGGAAGATTGCCACCAGTTCAAAGCTAGCCTGAGCTACATAAGTTCTAGGCCAGTCTGAAGTGAGACCCTATCTTTAAAAAAAAAAAAAAAAAGTAAGTGGGCCAAGTGTGACCTCAGCTCAGTAGATCAAAACAAAATAAAGTACTTGCCACGTAAACCAGACAACCTGAGTTTGATTCTCAGAACCACTGTTGAAAATCCAGATGTGGTGCTTTGTATCTGTAATCTCAACATTCCAATGGCAAAACAAGAAGCCAAGATCACCCCCAAGCTCATGGGCCAGGATAGCTTGGGGTGATAGTGTAACAGATGCAAGAAAGGCCCTGCCCCCCAATAACATGTAAGGCAAGAATCAACTCTTAAAAACATTGTTCTTTGGTCTGCATGTATATTGCCACTGTCGGTCGGTCGGTCGGTCTGTGTGTGTGTGTGTGTGTGTCTGTCTGTCTGTCTGTCTGTCTCTCTCTCTCTCTCTCACACACACACACACAAATCAATCAGTTAATACATATAGGCAGGTAGATTTCTGTGAGTTCAAGGCCAAGCAGAGTTAAGGGGGTTGGGGGGAGAAAGAACTGTTGAAGTTAATTCATTAAAGATTAAATGTTCTGGGCTGGACAGATTGCTCAGTGGTAGGAGCACTGATTGCTCTTCCAGAGGTCCTGAGTTCTAATCCTATCACATGATAGCTCACAGCCATCTGTAATGGGATCTGATGCCCTCTTCTGGTGTGTCTGAAGACAGCGACAGTGTACTCATATACAATAAATAAATAAATTAATACATTAATTAATTAATTAAATTTAAATGTTATGGCCAATCAGTGGTGGTGCACACCTTTAATCCCAGCACTCAGGAGACAAAGGTTGGCAGATCTCTGAGTTCAAAGGTAGCCGGGGCTACACCCAGAAATTTATACAAATTTAAATAAGCTAATTCATGAACTATATAAACTGAACTTTTGTGCACATGCTTTAATCCAGAGCCTCCTGAGTGCCACCAAGACACTCATCCTGGCCTTTTGGTGGTGGTTCTGGGGGTGGTATATAACTGGCGCTGTCTCATTGTAAACCATTTTCACCACCTGGAAAGGAAACCTGTATTCTGAAGTAATAAGTACTACAGTAGTTCCCTGCTTTTCCAGTCTATAGTTTGACCAGTTTAGGTTAATGATGCCATACAGTATGTAACTTTCGGATTTTTTTGTTTTGAAGACACATTTTTTTCCCTTGTGTAGCCTTGAGTGTCCTCTGTAGACCATGCTGTCCTTGAACTCAGGGATCCATCTGCCTCTGCCTCCCAAATGCTGGGATTAAAGGCCACTCTTCCCTGGTGATTTTTAAATATGACCTATTTTCTAAGTTAAGTCTTAGACAGTATCTTTTAAAAGTCTTGTTATATACATAGCCTTGGCTGGTCTGGCATTTGCTATTTTTTAATTTTGTTTTATTTATTGCTTTATTTTTTTTGCATTTATTGGGGGGTGCAGCCCATGGCACATCAGTCACATTGTCACATCATCATGTGACAATCAGAGGACAACTTTTGTCCTCTTCCTTCTACCATTTGAGTGGGATTGAATTTAGATAATGGGGCTTGGTGGCCATCTTACCAGCCCAAGGTCTATGAGTGTTTGCCTCCATGTATGTGTCTGTACTGTGTGCATGCCTGGTGACTCCGAAGACCAGAAGAGCGTGTTGGATCCCTAGAACCAGAGTTCTAGGTGGTTGTGAGCCACCATGTGGGTGCTGGAAACTGAGCTTAGATCCTCTGCCAGCAGCAGGTGCTCGATCTTACCTTCGGAGCCGCCTCTCCAGCCCCTTTCCACTGACTTTGCTTTATGATTTGTGACAATAGATCTAATGTTAGAACTAGTTCTTTGTTCCCTGTCTAATGTGAAATCTCTGTGTATGTGTGTGCCTGTACACGTGTGTATGTGTACATGTGTATGGAGACTAGAGGTCAAGTGTCTTCCTCGATCGGGCTCCTGGGTTTTTGTTTTTTAAAGATTTGTTTTACTTTAAAACACTTATTTCCATTATTGAAAGCTGACTGTTGTCTGAGAGTTTTTTATTTGTGTAAGTGTAGGTGTGAATATGCTGTGGCATATGTGTAGAGGCTAGAAGCCAGTTCTGTGGAATTGGCTCTCTAATTCTACCTGTTTTGAATGTCGGTATTAAAGATGCATCACGTCAGCCTGTATTCTTCCACAGTTCTGTGGCTCAAGCATTGAACTCAGGTTGTCAGGTCTGTGTGGTGAGCTCTGCTGAACCATCTTGCTGCTGCCCAGATTTCTTTTAGTTGTCTGCAATTGGTAGAGTTCTTAAACGTAGGCTGAAGAGAGCTCTGGTTTGAAGCCCACTTAGCAGCCATTGTTCTGAGTTGCTGGGACCTGTGATGTCATTGCTCTTGCCATGTTACAGATAAGCCAGAAGAAAAGCTTCATTTCTAATAACACTCGTTTTTTCTTAACCAGAACCTGTGGAGTCCTCTCAAGAACAGTCGTTGTGTGAGGGTAAGTTTTTAAATGTCTAATTAAGAAAACTTTAAGTTGTCTGTGATATGTAAAATTAGGTACTGTTTTATGAATATGTATTTTTTCAATTTTTTCTCTAGGTTCAAATTCTACTGTTAGCATGGAACTCTCAGAACCTGTTGGTAAGACTTTCTGACAGTATTAATACAGTAATCTAAAACTCTTTCACTCCAGATTTAAGATTCAAATGTAGTGCTCTGATGACTGATGTGTCTGTGCTTCAGCCGCACTGAATTTTTTGCTATTAGAATTTAGAAGGTGTAACAAATTGAGCATTAACATGGCCTTGACAAATTAGTGACTGCAAATGGAACTGAGCAGAGGAGTTCTAGCTAATTTAAAAGGTTGTACTTGTTCCTTTGACTTTGTTTCTTTCTTGTGGGGAAGGGCTATTTTTTCCAGACAGGGTTTTTCTTTGTTGCCCTGGCTATCTTAGAACTCTCATGGTAGACCAGGCTGGCCTTGAACTCACAGAGTGCTGAGATTAAAGGTGTGCACCACCTGCCTAGTTTCCTCTTTGTTGTTTCCTGAAACTAGGTCTTGACTAGCAAACTTGCCAAGATGGCCTTGAACCACTGAACCTATTGCTTCTACTTTGAGAACTCGGGGATTACAGGAATACCCCATTATGCCTAGCTGTAACATTTCATCAAACATTTCTATCCTTTTAAAAGTAACTTTATTACTCTTTAAAAGTTTCCAATTTCAAAGGTGACTGTTAAAGTTAATGAATGCCAAAGAGTCATTATTTACATAGAAAATTATCTCTTAAATTCTAGTTTTTATACTTTCCTTATTTCCTATCTATCAGGACATCTTGACACTGGAATAGCTGATTTTGGGAGTAATGGCTCTCTTGTTTACATGCAGTCTACTCTTAGGAAGTGACACGATGCTAGGATAGTAGTGTGTCATGTCATCAGTTCTGGCATGGCTCTGTCCTGTCAGCACCGAGAGAGACCAGCTTAAAAACCTACCCGTCTCTGCCTGTGTCATGGGTGTCAGGAGAGGGACCCAAGTGACTTGTATTTGCTGCTTTAAAGCCTGTGTGGTTAAATGCAGGCATTAGTTTTCAAGATAATGAATTAAAATGGCTTTCTTCAGTAGAAAATGGAGAGACAGAAATGTCCCCAGAAGAATCATGGGAGCACAAGGAAGAAATAAGTGAAGCAGAGCCAGGGGGTGGTTCCTCAGGAGATGGAAGGCCACCAGAGGAAAGTACCCAAGAAATGATGGAGGAGGAAGAAGAAATACCAAAACCGAAGTCGGTGGCGGCACCACCAGGAGCTCCTAAGAAAGAACACGTAAATGTAGTATTCATCGGGCATGTCGGTACGTTGTCCTCAGAGAGCTCGTAGGCCATGGCCAGAGCTGTTGGAGACTTCAAATTGTAGAGCATCTTGCTTAGCTTCTTGGAGATGTGGAGTAATACTGTGGGCTGACTGCAGTAAAATGCTGTGTCTGTGTGTATTTATTTATGCAATTAGGTTTCTCTGTGTCACCCTGACTGTCCTGGAACTAGATATGTAGACCAGGCTGCCCTCAAGCTCACAGAGATCTGCCTGCCTCTGCCTCCAGATTGCTGGGATTAAAGGTATGTGCCACCGTAGCCTTGTTATTTTTTTGTTATGGTTTGTTTTGAAGTTTAGGTAGAGGAACTGTTTTGTAATGGCATAAAAGTTGGAAGAAAATAACCTTCAGTATGTATATAATGGATAATTAATTAGTCTGTAGACCACTGGTAATGGTTTGCCATACTGTGATACCTCTTAATTAATATCCAAGAAATGTACATATTTTTGTATTAACTTTATTTTTTGATATGTTCCTTTTAATGGGTTAACATTATTCCTATTGAGCTTAATTTTGTATGAAATGAGAAATTCTTAATTTAGAGTAACTTTTGGGTAATTGTCAAATAACTGATTTAGCCAAAGAAACAAGACCTTATTTTATGTTTTCTGACTTATTATCCCTGTATCTTGAGACAGGGACTCACTATACAATAGTCCAGACTGGCCTTCAACCCAGGCTCTTCCTGTGCTTCAGCCTCCTGGGTTGCAGATACGCCTCACCATGCTTGCCCTAGCTCCCTTTACAGAAGACTAACTTCGAAATCTGTGAAGGAATGCCTATTCTGTTTTCAGAAACAGAATAAAATGAAAGGAGGACCTCCCATGGCCTGCCATGGGGGTGCATGTCTTTATAGGCACTCAGGAGACTGAGGCAGGAGAAATAGGTTCAAGATTAACCTGGCCTGTTAACACAGGTGCTTTAGCTTCCTTTGCTGAATTCTAAGGCTGTCTGGGGAACGTGTACTCTCTGATAGTGTGCTGCTAGCTGAAGATCCACAACAATCTTTTTTAAAAATTGTTTCTTCTTTATCAGGTAAGTATTTCTCAGTCACCATTGTCCTATAGGGAATCAGCCTTGATTATTGTACATGGAAGAGGGTCTCTAGAATTTAAATTCTATTACAAGTTCATTTGCTTTTGCAAGAATGGATTATACCTGACTTTAAAATATCACTGATGTTGTATTTGTATATATTGTTGTTTTTAACCTATGTTCCAATATTTTTGCTGTTCCTTTTAGATGCAGGCAAGTCAACCATTGGAGGACAAATAATGTAAGTCTCTTTTATCTAATGATAGAGTTAATTTGTTTGGATAAATTTCAGGCGTTGTTTTAAGTGTTCATGTTGTGGTGAAATTGTGATAAAATTGGTAACCACCTTAAGTGGTAAACCTTAAGACAGATGTTAAGTATTTTGTTGTCACTGTGAGTTTTAAGTCACTGCCAGACTCACAGAACACTGTTTCTGAAAGCTGTCATTAAGAAACAAAACAAAAAGTTGGGTGTGTGTGTTGGTGATGTTTACACATGAATATTGGTGCACGCATCTATGTGCCCATACGTGTAAAGCCCATAGCAGAATATCACGTATCTTGCTGTTTCTGTCTCTGCTGTATTCCCTTGAGATGGGACTCTGACTGAACTGGAGGCTTCCAGGTTTAAGGAATGGCCACCTAGCTTTTGGAATCTGCCAAAAGCCCATTCCACCCCCCAAGTGCTGAGCTTACAGCTACAGGAAGTCATGCCCAGCTGTAGGTTTGTTTGTTGGTTTGTTTGTTGGTTTGTTTGTTTGTTTTGAGACAGGGCTGTGTGCTTCCACATCCATTTTCATGTACGGCTTTTTTATGTAGATGCTAAGGACTTGAACTTGTTCCTCATGCTTGTAGAACAGGACCTTCCCATTCCTCCTTTTTTTTTTTTTTTAAATGGTTTTTTTCCCTCTTTCCTTTTATGTACATTTGTGTTTTACCTACTTTGTGTGTGTGAGGGTATCAGATTCCCTGGAACTGGAGTTGCAGGCGTGAGTTGCTATGTGGGTGGTGAGAGTTGAACCCAGACCCTCTGGAAGAACACCCAGTGCTTTTAACCATTGAGTCTTTTGGGGGGATGAGGTTGGGAGGGCTAGGCATAGCATAGTACCACGTACGTTTTAATTAATCCTAGCACTTGAGAGGCAGAAGCTTGTCGTTTCAGGCTGTAGTGAGCTCCTATGCAGGTCCTGGGTCCTCTGCAAAAACTCTTAAGTATTGAGCCTTCTTTCCAGTCTCTTCTTTTTAAACATGTATGTGTATGGGAGTGTTGGCTCTCCTAGAGTTGGAGTTACAGGTGATTGTGAGCTATCTGATGAGAGTGCTGGGAACTGAACTTATGTCTTCCAGAAGTACAGCAAACCCTCCTAACTGCTCAGCATCTCTCCAGACCCAGACTTTAGTAATGAAAAGAATTCGAACTGATTACTTCATGTTTTGCAATGTGGATATGACTGATACTTTCTCATATTAAGAATATCACAGAAGTTGGGTACTGGTGGCACATGCCTTTAATCCCAGCACTCGGAGGCAGAGGCAGGCAGATCTCTGAGTTCAAGGCCAACCTGGTCTACAGAATGAGTTCTAGGATAGCCAGGGCTACATAGAGAAACCCTGTCTCAAAAACCAAAGGAATAAAGAAAACAGAGAAAAAGGAAATACTATACTTTGTGTCCTGTGGAGAATTGTGATATCAACAATGTTTTATGTATTCAGTATGTTTTATAAAGTACTGACGGTGTGGGCTGAGGATACCTTGGTAAGGTACAAACTGTCCGTTTCATTATGAAGGACTTTTGTTTTTACCTAATAATTCGAAAGGATACAAATTATTCTTTTATTTAAACTAGCTCTATGGATGGTACATTTACTTTAAAAGAGCCAGGAGTTTTGGCTAGTGAGATGGCCTAGTGGGCAAAGGTCACCAAAGCTAACTGCTGGAACTCAATCCCCAGGACCTGCATGGTAGGTGAGGAAGACTGACTGCTACAGACTGTCCTCTGAGTGCCACATGGACACTATGTTGCACACACACAAACTAAAGACACGGAATTCTACTTTGAAATAGCTGTTTTTCTTCAACACAGGGTCCCTTTGAGTGCTCTAACACCATCCGTATTTACAGAGTAATTAACTGAGCCCTTCTTTTCTGTCTTCAACCATTTTTAGGTATTTGACTGGAATGGTCGACAAAAGGACACTTGAGAAATATGAACGGGAAGCTAAAGAAAAAAATAGAGAAACTTGGTATGGTAAATTTTTATGATACTATGAGTTACTTTTAAGGAAACACGGTACTCTTAATGTTTTTGTAATCCATTCAAATACATATTTGCAGCCAAGCCCAGTGCTGTGTGCCTATAGGCCAGGAGTTTGAGGTCAATCTGGGTAACAATAGTGAGGCCCTATGGCAATAAAATGATTTTAAACAAATTTTTCTGTTTAAAATACTATATAATAAAGGTAAAATTCATACATACATAGAGGCCTGGTCCTGATGATGTATACAAAGGAAGTTTGAGAGTCATCTAAACATCTAGTAGCGAGAAAGTTGTTTAATAAACTATGTCATAGCCGGGTGGTGGTGGTGGTGGCGGCGGCACACGCCTTTAGTCCCAGCACTTGGGAGGCAGAGGCAGGCGGATTTCTGAGTTCGAGGACAGCCAGGGCTACACAGAGAAACCCTGTCTCGAAAAAAAAACCAAAAGAACAAAAAAAAAAATTATGTCATTCATGTAATTGAACAATTACATATTGTGTAACCATAAAAGATTATATTTATATTGCTAGGCAATGAAGGCCATGCCTTTTATTCCAGCACTTGGGAGGCAGAAGCAGGCAGATCTTTGTGAATTCCAGGACAGCCAACACTACACAGAGAGATCCTGTCTTGAAAAACCAAAGGGGGGGGGGAATTATATTTATCAAATTTATAATAAGCAGGAATGAAACTTAACGTTGCAGTGGCATTTGAAGAGAAAAGAAATATAATTGTACTTAGGATTTGTGATCATACTGCATAATGTAAATATGTACTGGAAGGAAAAAAGGAGAATTGATAGTTTTTTCTTTGCTATTAACAGATAATAACTATCAATTCTGTGTGTGTCTGTGTCTGTAGCTCTGTTACTTATTCTGATGGTGAACTTTACAGACCTGGAAGTACAGGTATCTAGTAGAGTAATGCCTGGCAGAGAGAAGCTCGGCTTCAATGTCCAGCACTTAAGGGGAGAGCAGGTTGCAGCCCTTACTTCACTAGGACACACATTTTTTTTTTTTTTTTTTTTTTTTTCAGGAAGAACCACATTTCTCTATTTGATTATTTGATTATTGCTATTGAGACAAAAGTCTATTTAGTTCTCACTATATAGAGCAGGCTAGCTTTGAAATCAGAGATCTACCTGTCTTTGTTAACTGAGTGCTGGGATTGAAGAGGTGTGCCACCACAACTGGCAAATGGAATAAGTCTTAATTAATATTAGACTAAAAAGATTACAAGCTATTATTATGAGTGTTTTGAAATAATTTATATAGAATTATATAATTCTTACACAGTGAAATACTATTGATAGTTTTTAATCAGTAACCACTGTTCAAGCATGATGTGAATGGTGGTCTTGTGGGAAAAAATATGCTTTTTTGAGATGAGTTCTCATTATACAGCCTAGATTGACCTCAAATTTATTCCTTCACAGTATAAGTGGTTATGGTATTGGGATACAGGTAAGAACCACTCTGCTTGGCTTTAGTACCCTTGTTTTTGCACCGATCGTATTCTGTCATACAGTTAGAAAAGTGAAGAAAGGACGATTATCTCACTCTGTGATGTTGGAGTTTGGAATTAGTTGTATTAATTATATTTCTCTTGCTGTGTTTAAATGCTGTGACCAGAAGCAACCTATTGAAGGAAAAATTATTTGGGATACGAATCCATTGTGGGTGAGAGGCTTGACAGCAGGTAGCCTCTGTAGCCAGAACAGCAAGCTGAGAGCAAACCAGAAGCAGTGTAAAGCTTTAAGTTCTTCAAGCTGGTCTTCAGTGACATTTCACTTCTGACATGGCCACACACTCAAAGCCTCCCTAAATAAACAGCACTACTGTGGACCAAATATTCCATGCCCAAGACTGAAGGAGACAGTTCATTCAAAGCACAATGTTAGAACTGTGACTCATCTTTGTTTTTCCTTTTTTCTGTCACCTTTCTTATAGATTTTGATGTGTAGCTTGGCCTCAGTCTCCCTGATTTATGGAATTAATTATGCCCAACACCTTTACCTTTATGAATAATGTTTGCTTATAGACTAGTTGACTATGGGAATGCTCTGTTCGACTCATTGAATTCTCTCGTTTTTATTTTACTAGTAATGTGACACATGATAGTGGACATGAAACTTTAATTACATGTTTAATGGCAGAAGAATATTTTTAAAGATAATCATATGTTCTTTTTAAAAAATCCTTCCAGGTACTTGTCTTGGGCCTTAGACACAAATCAGGAAGAACGAGACAAGGGTAAAACAGTAGAGGTGGGCCGTGCCTATTTTGAAACGGAAAAGAAGCATTTTACAATTCTAGATGCTCCTGGCCATAAGAGTTTTGTCCCAAATATGATTGGTGGTGCCTCTCAAGCTGACTTGGCTGTACTGGTAAGAAAGACATCTCTGTTCTGTTCATATTTATTAATAGCCCAGGTTGTCTCTTTTTATGTAAGTTTTCTATCACTGATTTGTGAAACAGGGTCTCACCATGTACTCAGGCTGGCCTGGTTAGCGGTCTGCTCGCCTCTAGTTGAAGGCATGCTCTACAGCCCTGACTCTAATATTCTAGTATGACATAGACATTAGTTACAGTATTTCATTTCTGTCACTCTTATCTGCCCAAGAACTGTTCATAATTTATTTATTAAAAATACATTAAACATTTTCTTTTTGCTGTTATCCATGTGCCCATATTTAGCATTTTCTTGACTGTTAACCCCAGTCTTCGGTTTTTCCTTTCCCTCCTTCTTGGTGGCACATGCTCTCCTGGAACTCATCATCCTGTTGTTTCAGACTCCCAAATGCTAGGATGACAAGTATGCATCAGCATACACTCAGAAGCTTCTTTGTTTTATTTTGTTTGTAGTATTGGAGATGCAGTCCAGATGGCATAGTAGTTAATAGCATACACTGCTCTTGCAGAGGACCTGAGTTGGATCCTCAGCATCCACACTGAGTGGTTCACAGTTGCCTGTAACTCAGGATCCAAGGTATCTGATGCTTCTGGCCTTAGCAGGAGACTACATTCACACATACTAGAGATTGGACTCTCAGTTCCTTGGCAAGCTTTCTTATAGAACTTAAAGTGTAGATGGTTTGCTGCTAGATTTGGTGGGAGTGGACATGACTTGAATGTCTAAAGAAGAAATTACTTGGTTTCTTGAAATAGGTAATCTCGGCCAGGAAAGGAGAGTTTGAAACTGGATTTGAAAAAGGAGGACAGACAAGAGAACATGCAATGTTGGCAAAGACAGCAGGTGTCAAACACTTGATTGTGCTTATTAATAAGATGGATGATCCAACGGTCAACTGGAGCAATGAGAGGTGAGCTTGGATGCTCTGCTGGGTTTTTACAGTCAGTGAAGTAAAGACTGGTTTTGTTATTGTCTGCATTGTTTCTTCCAGTTTGTCTAAGCTTTAATTTGTTTACTGATGAAACTAGAGTTTGTCTAGTTGGCATAATTGATTTATTTCTAAACATTCATAGATATGAAGAATGTAAAGAGAAACTAGTACCATTTTTGAAAAAAGTTGGCTTCAATCCCAAAAAGGACATTCATTTTATGCCCTGCTCAGGACTGACGGGAGCAAATCTTAAAGAGCAATCAGATTTTTGTCCTTGGTACATGTGAGTAACCTTTCTGACTTTTTTTTTTAAAGGGAGGATGGACATATTTTAATAGTAATTGAAAAGAGATTTTGGCTGTAGTCTTGGTTTTAAAAGAGCTATGATCTTTGTTTTCTAAAAAACTTTGGTCCATTGATTGGTTGGTGTATGCTTATGTTTGCAATGTGAAGGTGCTTGCCCATGTTTGTGTATGTACAGCCTAGAGGTTGACACCAGGGGTTTTGTTTTGTTTTAAAGCAGCAAATATTTTTTAAAGATATATTTGTTTATTTTATGTATGTGAGTACACTGTAGCTTCAGACACACCAGAAGAGGGCATCAGATCCCATTACAGATGGTTGTGAGCCACCATGTGGTTGCTGGGAATTGAACTCGGGCCTTCTGCAAGAGTAGCCAGTGCTCTTAACCGCTGAGCCATCTCTCCAGCCCTGACACCAGGAGTTTTGAGACAGTTTTGCACTGAGCCTAAAACTAAATTAGGCTCGAATGACTAGCTAGTAAGCCCTATATCAGTCTGTCCTCCCCAGTGCTAGAATTAGAGATGAATGCTACCACCTGGCTGTTACATGGGTGTTGGGGTCCAAATGATAGCCTTATGCTTGCATAGCTGGCACTTAAATCTGAGCTACCTCCCCAGCCCTCTGTAGTCTTTTTTGAGTAATGGGAGTTCTTTATGGGCCTTTGGCTTATCGTTAGGTTACTTGCCTTATAAACATGAGGCTTCTGGGGTTCAGTTTCCCAGATCCACTTACTCAAGCACATAAAACCCCAAAAAGGTTTCTTACGTTTAAGTCCCTTACTAGATAAATGATGAGTACTTAGCAAGTATTTTTCCATTCTATATTAAATTCCATCATAGCTTCCCTTTCTGTCATTTGTGCTTGTTTGTGTTGGGGAGAATCTAGAGTCTTGTCTATACTGAGTGTGATCCTTGTCACTTGAGCTATTCTCCCTTAACTCTTCTGTTTCTCACTGTGCATATGAGTACAGACATGCATAGGCTACAGGGCCTAGGCGAAGGTCAGAGAGCTCGGCACAGGTTGGTTCTCTCTCCCCTTCCTGCTAACCTCTCACTTCGGCTTCCCTCTACTCCTGCTGGCCTATGAGCAGCCATGTGATTCTCCACTCTCTGCCTCCTGTTTTCTCTTAGCAGTCCTGGAATTACAAACATGTGTCAGCAAATCCATGTTTTGTTTTTAAAATATATCTAGTTAGATGGCTCAGCATATTATGGTGTCTGCTGCCAAGCCTGCTGACCTCATGGTAGAAAAAGAAAACAAACTGCGCGCGGGCGGGCGAATGAATGATCCAACACCACAGAGATGTAGCCCTATGGAAGAGGATAAGGCCAGTCTAGTGCTGGAGAGAGAGCTCAACAGTTAAGAGCACTTGTTGCTCTTACAAATGACCTGAAAATTGGTTCCTAGTGGCCACATGGCAGCTCACAACCATCTGTGAGTTGAGTTCCAGGGGATCAGATAGATGCTCTCTTACCTCCTCAGATTGTAGGCGTGCACATGGTGTACATACATAAGTATAGACAAAACACTGCATACACGTGAGATGGAATATAAAACACATCTAAACGTAACAAAAACCCCTTTCCCTTTCATATTTAGTTGTCAGTTCATTTTTTTGTGTAAGGTTTATGGTCTTTACCTAGCTAAGTTCATTTTTCTTGTTTGTTTGTATGGGTATCCAATTATTCTGGCACAATTTCTCTGTAATTATCACCGTTATTAGAAATCCAAATGGCCATAAATGTTGAGGCTTTTTTTTTCTCTCAGTTCTCTTCTGTTCAACTGTTTATCTTAATTCTGTGCAGTCTTGCTACCATGTAACTTGAAATTGGCTAAAATTTTGCTTGCTTTCTTTTTGTTACCTTTCTTTGAGTCTTGACCATCACACATATTTTAGGATTAGCTTGTAGTTACTGTAGAGCAGGCAGACAGCCTTGCTGGACACTGTTGCCTCACAGAGCAGAAGTCGTGTTACACAACCCTGATTTTAAATTTTACAATGCATGAAATCTGGTGATAGAAAGTAGAAACAGATGATAGGCATTTGGTACATTGCCTATAATCCCAGCACTTGAAGCAGGAGGACTGAGCTTGAGGTAAGTCTAGAAGACATAGCAAAACCTTATGTTCCCTGTCCTTATGTAGTTAATATTACAATGTAGGCTGTTGGAAAACATTTCTAACTTAATGCAAACTTATGAAGAAATTAGGCCAGGACAGCTCAGCCGGTCAAGGTGTTTTGCTGCCAAGCTTCATGGCTTAGTTCTTGCCCCAGGGCCCAGACCATTAAAGGAGAGAACTGACCCTTGCAAGCTGTCCTCTGACCCCATATGCACGTAGAGACACACACACACAAACACAGTAAGTCAATTAGTAAATATCCAGAGTAGTTTTTTGTGTGTGTTTTTGTTTTTTGTTTTTCGAGGCAGGGTTTCTCTGTGTAGCCCTGGCTGTCCTGGAACTCACTCTGTAGACCAGGCTGGCCTCGAACTCAGAAATCCGCCTGCCTCTGCCTCCCAAGTGCTGGGATTGTGTGTGTTTGTAATTTTTGTTTTGTTGTGTTCTATTTTAAGACAGTAATCTCACTATATAGCCCAGGTTAGCCTTGAATTTATTATTCACCTCTTGTCTAAGTATCCCAAGTGCTGCATTATACCTGGCCTAGGGAGCTTTTTAAAAGTAAGGTATTTTGTTTTATTTTAGTTTTCTTAGGTATAAGTTTCATGAAACGGAAATGTATAAAATGAAAAAATGTACATGGGAAAATGGTCATTTTTTGTTTAAATTATAATAATGTAACTTCTTAGATTTTTAAAAATTATTGTTTACTTTCTTTAATTGATATTGTTCTGTTCTCAGCGGCTTACCATTTATTCCATATCTGGATAATTTGCCAAACTTCAATAGATCAGTTGATGGACCAATCAGGCTGCCAATTGTGGATAAATACAAGGTACCTCAAATATTAAAGTTACTGTATTTCAGGGGAGATGAAATCATTGTTTTGTTATAAGTTATAGAAAAAATTATTGGTAATAATATTTATTACCTTTTTGAATGTTTGTTTTTGGAAGGCCATGATTTTCAGCTTAGCTTGGAAATTTTCAGTGAGTCATTTTTTTAGCTGCAATAATACAATGAAAAGGCTGTTCTGAAAGATTTTTCACATTAAAAGTGGTAGCTATTGTTAAGTAGCCCTGCAAGAAGAGTGCATTTAGTTATAATAGTACCAATACATGAGTTTTTTTGTTTGTTTGTTTTTTGTTTTTTTGTCAAGAGTGCAGTGCATTGGGTGTGGTGGTGCATACATTTAGTTTCAGCACTTTGGAGGCAGAGACAGGTCAATGTTTTAACTCTAGGCCAGCCTGATCTACATAGGAAATTCTAGGCTAGCCAGGGCCACACAGAGAGACCTTGTCTCTACAAAAACAATTCTACACATCTCAAACACCTACAAAAAAATGTGGCTTTCTTGGTTTCAATTGGATTTTCAGTTGTTTCTTTGGTACTTGATTTTGCAGTAGAGACTTGAGTGAGTGGCACATCAGGCAAGTTGTCTGCACTGAGCTGTATCCTGAGCCCTCACCTCAGTCTTACATGTGACAGAAACAATTCACATCATGTTAAGTTTACAAATAAGTAGTTTTTCTAAATTTGTACAAATAATTCCAATCTTCCAACATAAAATTCTGTGCTGTTTTCTGCACGAAGCTTTCTTTTGAAGTGTAGACATTCTTTGTTATTTAAAATAAGTGTACCCCGGCTTAAAATGCAAAGTATTATGGAGTATTTGTTACCTGCTCTGTGTTTAAGAATAATCATAAGCATTCTAACACTTACTAAGCTAGATATTTTTCCTTGATAGATGATTTCCATAGAATTTCACTTTGGGTTATTCACCTGCTGTAATCAACAATAAAAGTCTTGAAAGTTTTTACTTTTTTTTGTTTATCCTAAATTTGAATAGGATATGGGGACTGTGGTCTTGGGAAAGCTGGAATCTGGATCTATTTGTAAAGGCCAGCAGCTCGTGATGATGCCAAATAAGGTAAGCATTTAATATGTGTTGTCTTACTTACTTAGTCTCTTGAAAATGTTCACAGAGCCCAAATTTTTCAAAAACTTAGAATTTCCACTAAAACAAACAGGTAATAATATTTTGCTACTAAATTATTATTATTTTAAAATATTATTATTTAAAATAATAAGTAATAATTATTTTATTAATCTTAGGTGAAATTAAAGAACAAATAGAGGCTGGGCAGTGGAGGCATACCTTTACTCTCAGCATTCAGGAGGTGGAGGCAGGGGGATCTCTTGAGTTTGAGGACAGCTTGATCTTTAGAGTTTCAAGACAATCAAGAACCATCTTTAAAAAAAAAATTAACAATAAAAAAAAAAAAAACCCAGAGGTATTTTTTTGTTTTGTTTTGTTTTTTAAGTCAGTGACAATTAAAGGGTTAACTGACCCTGTTAGAAGGTACAACATGGGGCTGGAGAGATGGCTCAGTGGTTAAGAGCACTGACTGCTCTTCCAGAGGTCCTGAGTTCAATTCCTAGCAACCAAATGGTGGCTCACAACCATCTGAAATAGGATCTGATGCCCTCTTCTGGTGTGTCTGAAGACAGCAACAGTGTACTCACATACATATGATAAATAAATCTTTTTGTTTGTTTGTTTGTTTGTTTTGTGTTTTTTTTTTTTTTTTTTTTTAAGAATGTACAACATGAAGGTTTGAAACTATCAACCTATCCTATTCTTAACAGGGACAAATAAAATAAGGGATTGGCAGTAGTTAAGTAACTGCTTTGGCTAACAACACATATTAAGTGAGCCATGGAAGAAAACTCAGGCTCTATCCTGGTGTGCCTGTGTGTCTCTGTGTCTGTGATCTGTCATTCAGATGCCACAAAATAGTATATCCATGACTGTACTTTCAGGGATTTTTAAAATTATTATTTTTGTTGTTAATAATAATAATCTTTTGGGGTGTTATTGTGGTTTTTTTTTAAGATTTTTTTATTTTATGCATATGAGTACACTATAGCTGTCTTCACATTTGCAACATGAAGAGAGTTCAGTTTTTAATTGCTTAGCAGATCAATTGCTTAGCAGCATTAAC
This sequence comes from Rhabdomys pumilio, assembly GCA_030674055.1. Classification (NCBI taxonomy): domain Eukaryota; kingdom Metazoa; phylum Chordata; class Mammalia; order Rodentia; family Muridae; genus Rhabdomys; species Rhabdomys pumilio. The sequence continues at coordinate 90,620,425 of JANHMN010000002.1, read as the reverse complement.
CTGACCCATTTACTTATGAACTCACTACTACCAGCTTTATGCTTAAAGATAGTAAGTTTTAGGGGCTCAAGAGTTGGTTTGGTGATTGAGTGCTTGCTGCTATCGCAGAGTCCCAGCACTTTTGAGTAACTGACGGATCTCCTTGTCTCTGCTTCCGTAATGTTTCTTGGCTTTCTGGGCACCTGGACTTACTTGGTATACATATCAATATAAATAAAACTTTTTCTTTTCCTTTTTTTTTTTTTTTTTTTTTTTTTTGGTTTTTCGAAACAGGGTTTCTCTGTGTAGCCCTGGCTGTCCTGGAACTCACTCTGTAGACCAGGCTGGCCCCAAACTCAGAAATCTACCTGCCTCTGCCTCCCAAGTGCTGGGAATAAAGGCGTGCACCACCACTGCCTGGTTAAATAAAACTTTTTAAAAATGTATTTTATAATTAAACATTTCAGAGCTGGGTGTGGTAGTGCAAATGTATAATCTCAGCACTTGGAGGGTACAGGGAGGCAACTATGGAGTTCAGGGTCATAATGGGTTTTACAAGGCTTTGAGGTGCCTTAGTTATCTTTAAAAAATATCATAAAAATTAAGTCAGAGGTGGTAGCACATGCCTTTAATCTCAGTGCTCAGGAGGCAGAGGTTAGCCTGGGCTACAGAGTGAGTTCTAGGGCTAAACAAACCCTGTTTTCAATCTATAGATATATTTATTTATTAATGGCTCAGTAGATAAAAGACTTGACCTTGACACCTAGAACCCACTTAAAGGGAAGAGGAGAGAAACGCTCCACAGAGTTGTCCTCTGACCTCTTGTCCACGTGTACCGTGCACTCCGACACCTACCCACACCCAAACAAGATGCACAATTAAAGACAAACATCTTGTTAGTGAGTTTAAAGCTAGATTTGGTGACTTTTTACTTTGAGGTATTATAGAATTATACCAAGAAACAAGTTGATGTTTTTAGTACTTTGTAGGTAAATTGTTAATACATGTAACGCTGTGGTCCCATTTTCTGTATCACTCCTCCATCCTTCCCACGCAGGGCCATGGCCTACTGGTGAAACAAAAGAGGAAGGAATGTCAGTAACAATATTGAGCTGACCATAGCAGCACGTGACTGTCCGGTTCTTATTTTTTGTGTGTGAATATGTTGCCTACATCTGTGCATTATATACACCCGGTGGCCACAGCAGCCATGGAGCCCTGGCTTTCCTAGAAGTGGAATTCTAAGTAGTTGTGAGCTACCAGTTGAGTGCTGGGAATTGACAGTGGGTCCTCTGAAGAGCAGCAAATGCTCTTAACACTGTCGTCTTTCCAGCCTACACAATGCATTTTAAAACTTCAGTTGCTAAAATAACTTTCAGAAACACATGCTTAACTGAAGATTGACCTGCTGTAAGGAAATAATTTTTGAATTCTGAAACTTAGTTAAAAAGAGTTAAAAATCCAGTTACTAAATTTGATGTTTGTCTTAGTTTCCTGTGGCTGATAAAATACCCTGTGAAAAGCAACTCGAAGGGGCTGGAGATGTGTCTCTGCCCTTAAAGAGGATTTGCTTCACCAGCAGCTCAGGATGGCCTCCCAATTCCAGCTCCAGGAGATCCTATGCCGTCTTCTGGATGCCCTCCGTAGACATTGCATTCTACACACAGAGATGAGCATACACCTATACATAAATAAAGTAATTTTCTAAAACCAAAGCCATGAGGCTGGAGATGGCTTAGTGGTTAAGGAGTACTTGTTGCTCTTGCTGACGACTGGATTCAGTTCCCAGGGCATCTGATGTTATCACTTCTGACCTTTGAGGGTATCAGGCACACATGTGAGGCGCATAAATACATTCAGGTAAAACACAAAGGCATAAAATAAATAATTTTGGGGAGCTGAGCAAAGCAACTCAAGGGATCAAGGCTTTATTTCAGCTCTTAGTTAAAGGGTACAGTCCTTCATGGCAGGAAAGTCAAGGCCATGGAAGTTTGAAGCCACTGATCACAATTCATTTGTAATCAGGAAGAAAAGAAGGATGAATACTAGTGTCCAGCTCACTTCTCCATGTTGTAGTGTAGGTCCCCAACTCAGAGTGACCCCCAGCCACAGTAAAGACAGTTGTTCCCACGTCAGTTAACTGAAGGTAATTCTGTTACAGCGTGTCCAGGGGCTGATCCCTCACAGGTGTACCTGGACATTTTCCTCTTAGTGATTCCAGATCTTGTCAAGTTGACAGTACTAAGCATCACAGTATTTTAATTTTGAATATGAAGTCTGTTCTGTATTCAGTTTAGAAGTTGTTAGAATGAGATGTTTAAAAATAACAAGTTGTGACATTTGCAGCCATGCAGCAGGTGGCAGAGTGCTTGTCTGATGAACTCAAGCCACTAAGATTGATCCCTTTCTTTTCCTCAAAGTTTTATTTTTGGGTAAAATATTTTATTTTTATTTTGACTTGTGAAAAATGTGCACGTGTCAGAACACCTTCAACTTTGGTTTCTTTTTAAGCACAATGTGGAAGTTCTTGGAATACTTTCTGATGATGTAGAAACGGAGTCTGTAGCTCCCGGCGAAAACCTCAAAATCAGACTGAAAGGAATTGAAGAGGAAGAGATTCTTCCAGGATTCATCCTTTGTGATCTTAATAATCTTTGTCATTCTGGACGCACATTTGATGCCCAGGTAAGGAAATTACTGCAGCCATCCTCATGGTTGGTAGGGTTCATTTCAGGGCCTTCTTCTGAGTGCTTGTGACATGCCACATGACCAGTGTCAGGATCTCATCTGCACGTTACAGCGATAGTATCTCACACTTTCAAGATGCTGTAAGAATTTACCAGGTAGTTATTTTTTTCTAAATTTCATTTTATTTTTGGTTTGTGGCAGACTGTGATATATCATCAATAAACATTTAGCTTAAAATTTCCTTGATTTGACTACAGCATAGTCGTAAGCTCATCCAGACCCAGTGTTTTTAGACTTGGGTCACACTTCTGTTTAACCTGACCTTCTTGGAGAAGTAAGAACAAATGAGTGGCACCATTAACAGAACTTTCTGTGTACTGTTAAACTGGAGCTAGAGAGATGGCTCAGTGGTTAAGAGTTCTTGCTCTCTCACCGAGGTTCCAAGTACCTACAGGTTAGAACTGCCTACAATTCCAATTCCCTGGAATCCAGCACCCTTTTCTAACTTTCTCATGCACCAAGTGGTGCACAGACAAAACATGCAGGCAAGACTCATACACATAACTCAAATCTTAATCCTTCCCCACAAAAAGTTTTTTGAATGCCAAATACATTGTTGTGCTTGCCGACTGTGCCTTGAGTATTGAGAAATGGACAAGCTGTGGGAGGACCCCATCTAGGTAATGTGCGAATCCATGGGTGATACACAGTGAAGGCTGCTGAGAAAGAGTCTGCCTGTTGAAGTGACATGAGCCAGGCTCTTGCCTGTTTATACACAGGACAGTGGTATGGTAGAGCTGAGGTCAGACAACTTGAATTATCCTACCAACAAAATAACAAGGTGTGGTACAGTAAAGAAAGTGATTGCTGTTACTTCTTGGGATATTATGCCTTTCGAACATTGAAGATCAAGTTCCGAGGATCTTGTTTTGTTTTTAACTTGACAGATAGTGATTATAGAGCACAAGTCCATCATCTGCCCAGGGTACAATGCGGTGCTGCACATCCACACCTGTATTGAGGAAGTCGAGATAACAGTGAGTTTGTTATTTATTTGGATTTTAAGAATGTTGTGTTCCGATAACTTCTGACTAGTAGTATTGGTACAGTTATGTTTTTCTACTCTGGGAGGAGGGTTTGTGGTGGTACGTGTGTAAAGGTTAGAGGACAACCTTTTGGAGTCTTTTGTCTTCTTCCACTTTGGGGACCAAACTCAGGTCAAGAGATTTGTGTGGCAAGTGCTTTTACCTGAAAAGCTAGCATGCTGTGTGTCTTTTGTTTTTGTTATTTTGAGACAGGGTCCCACTATGTACACTATGTAGCCTTGGAACTCATCCTCCTCCTGCTTTGGCTTCTCAAGTATTAGGGTTACAGGTATTCCCATGCCCAGGTTACATTTAATTATATTTTTAGTGTTACTTACATTTAACATTTTAATTTTTTCTTACCCTCTTTTCTTGGCTAGGCCTTAATCTGCTTGGTAGACAAAAAATCAGGAGAAAAAAGTAAGACTCGACCCCGTTTTGTAAAACAAGATCAAGTATGCATTGCTCGTTTAAGGACAGCTGGAACCATCTGCCTGGAGACCTTTAAGGACTTCCCTCAGATGGGACGTTTTACCTTAAGAGATGAGGGTAAGAGTTTTTCAGTGCCTCTGATGTCAGGCTTTAGTAATCAACATTATCTAAGTACTGTTCTTATTGCAGTAGAGTCAAAGGAAACCCAGATTTATGTTCTGTTCTTGAATAAACAACATAATTACCATACACTACCAGTAATGTTCTATGTAGAAAAGTTTTAATATTTTGTAATAGTTCAGTTGGAAAAAATTAAATTTACTAAGACATTTCTATAATGAAGACTTTTATAGTAAATATGAAGAATACAAGGGTTATGCAGCTTGATTTTTTTTTTTTAAATATGTAATTCACATTCTGGAGGGCATCTATTTCTATATACCTTTGATTGATGCAGAATAGCTGTAATTTTTCTTCTAATGGTCCAAAAATTCCTTGATATGAAAATAAAGACCATTTCTTTGTTATCTAATCCTTCTAAAACTTTGTTATTTTAAATGGTCTCAAGTAGTCCAAGCTGTCCTCAAACTTACTGTGTGGTGTCTGATGATCTGATGACCCTGAACTTCTGATCCTCCTGCCTCTGCTTTGCAAGTGCTGGGAGTCATACATGCCCGCAGCACTGTACAGGCCACACTGTGTCCCCAGTACCGTGTGTTGTTTTGAGGCAGGGAGTCATAGTGGAGCCTATGTTAGCCTCCAATCATTGTAGTCCTGCTGCCTTGGCTTCCTGAGTGCTGGGATTACAAGTGTGAATCCCCATGTCTGGCAACTAGAAAACTACATAAAGCTCCTGTAGTTAAACAGAAAATACAGATAACCAGTTAACGTGGTACTTTCTAGTATTAAACTGTGGGTAGAGAATACACTATAAAACTCTTGTTACTTTTTTCCCAAAAGCTTGACTAGGTCATGGCTTCACTGTAAACACTTTATCTTCTAAACTTGTTGATAGTGACATTTTTATACTTAATATTTTAGTAGGTTTTTCTTTGTTTGTTTGTTTGTTTGTTTTTGAGGCATCCTTTCTATCATCCAGCTAGCCTTGAACTCAAGATTCCAAGAGCTAGAATTATAGGTATTTGCCGTGTGCTTAGTTCTAAATAATTTTGCCCTGTGTCTAGAGAGCCTGGCAGAATGTAACAGGAAGAAGAAAAGAAAGTAAGAATGCAGGAAGGAAGTGTTTAGGCTTTTCCTGAGTCCTAGATCATGAATCATGAATGTGGGTTTGGACTGTGATTCCCTTTAGTCCACAGACATGCTCCTGAAGAATGTTTTCATGGAGCCACATGCTCTGTCTTTGTAATCACTTGGGGATATGTTTCCTTTTTAGTTGCTATATAGATATATGTGACCCTTTCTGTTTTCTTTTAAGTTTAGCCATGTTTTTGAATGTGCTGTAATTTATTAATTTTATCATCAAGTGGTATTCTGTTGTAGTAGGCTACTTCCCAGTAAGACTCGTTTAAAATGACCTAACCAAATACCATGGTTTGGGTAAACAAAGGTATTAAATCAGGAATTTGCACAATGACAACATTTTCTTTTGGTTAATAATCTTAATACATTACAAAGACTTGCTATTAACTACTGAAAGACATTTTTTTTCCTCAAAATTTCATTTCTAGGTAAGACCATTGCAATTGGAAAAGTTCTGAAACTGGTTCCAGAGAAAGACTAAGCATTTCCTTGATGACCCTGCACAATACTGTGAGGAAAATTGACTGCAAAAGCCTACTTCACACCACCTTCTCTTACTTTCTGCCCATTGACAAACCTCTCCCCATATTTTGCAAAGAAAATTCACAGCAAAAGTCCACATTATGTCAGCTTTCTCATATTGAGAGCTCTGCTATGCCACTGTTGAATTTTCCCAAAATTTTGCCCCCCTTCAAACTTCGCTTCCTTGGACAGATTTGGCAATAGCTTTGTAAGTGATGTGGACATAATTGCCTACAATAATGAAAACCTACAGGAATTTTTTATTTTTCATTTTCCCCTTAGGCATAGTTAGTCTTTTTTCCCCCAGGCAGATCATTCTGAGTGTGCGAGTGTGTATGCACATGTTAAAAAGACAACTACCATGTTAATAAAATATTCACTTTGAAACCCTTTCGGTATTGGAATTGCTTTTGAATACTGTTTTTATCTTAATGTAACATTGTTGTATTAGCTTTTTAACTGCCAAGTAATTGAATCCACTTTATTACTTGGATTTTTCTAAGCTCTCCCTACCCACTCACTTTAAATGAAGCATTTACCAACACTGCTCAAGTCTGTATTAGAGGAAAGCTTTTGTCTGAGCCCTTGTATTGATGGTTGATGCGTACATAAGCACCTTTATGCAAGTGTGACACTGCTCTGTGAACTAGGTCTATTGGTTATTTTCTGCCAATTCATATTTTAGTGTTTCTTAAATACGGTTAAGTTGTTTGAAAATTTAAAAAAAGCATTACTGTCAACTTTATAAGTAAAGCTTAATGAAACCGTATCCCTACAGACAACTCCGTTAGGTTGTTACATTAATGGAATTCACAGTAAAAGCATGTTGAGACTGGCAAACACCCTTTGATTTCTCTAGTTGCTGCATGCATCCAGTCTGAAACCCTGTCAGTTCCACATGTTACTTACTCACTTTGTCAGTAACACAAAAAGATGAAGAGCCTCGCTGCTTCATGCAATTTCTCAGTCCAGGGACTGAGAACATACTTCGTCATCACAAACTGCTCACACTAACATGAACGGAATAAATAGAATCAAGCACAGAATAGGTTTTATCTCAATTATTTCTTAACTGTAAGCTGGAATTTGCTAACCATGATTTGGATGGACCACAGTGCAGCATTGTGGTGTGGTAGTTTCAGCTCGAAGGGTGACTTTCTGCTACAGCTATTATGCCTGAAATTGTTGGTGAGAATGACTGGGATGTGGAAGAGGTTTGTCAGACCTCCTCTGTGTAGAGTGTGTGCTTCCATTTGTGAGATTTGGCCTCCTTTACGTTATGATTCCTAAGATACGTTCTAACGATATGTTTAATGGTATGGCCCATCCCTGTAATCTTGTTCTGCAGAAAAGCAAAGCCTAGCTAACTGTATTTCCAGTCACAAAACAAAATACAGTGAAATGCCAACTGCAGAGACAGGGCTAAGGCAGTGCCTACAGCTTCTTTAAACTACACATATGGCTATTAAATTGCATGAAATTGAAAATTTAGGATGTCTGCAAATATCTGGGCTTTTATTTTTTTTGTGCTATATGGAAGCTCTAATGAGAACAAAATACTTCCTATATTTCCATGCTAATAAGGAAAAATATTAGCAAATGCTTGAGTCTTAATGAATCTTTAGAGCCTCTGAGTCACTGAAATTATTTCCAAAGATTTCCCTTTTGAAATTAAACATATCTTTAAAAACAAGTTATATCCGCTCTTAACACTTAACAGACACTGTTAAAAATGCTGTATGCGTGTTGCCAAGATTCTTAAGTGAAGTGACTTGGCCAGCACCTGTGAGAAGCCTACCTCTACGTGGTAATATAAGGACAAAGGTAATTCTAAAGAGTTTTCATTGGAATTATATCACATCAACAGGATTAATCAACACCATACATTGTTAGGGATTTTGAAGTTTGAAAGAGTGTGTATCTCCATTTAGACCCATCCATTTTAAAGTAGTGGTTATATATCAGATTATCATTTCAATAAGGAGATAAAATGTCTAAAGTAAACATGAAATGTGTGCAGCTGTTGGAGTTTTAAAGAGCAATGCAGTTTTGTGCCATCATTCTGCCTTCTGCAAGTGTGAACTGTTTATGTGGTTGACAGTGCGGAAGGAGAGAACTACACATTCTGGGTTGTAAAGATCTTATGTTTCTCAGCTATACTTAACATAGGCGTGTTAGCATCATGATTTGGTTTGCCCCATTTTACATTAATGATCATCGTATGACTTTTATGCTGTTATTTAATCTTTCAGGTAAATATATTGAATTTTAAGAGATGGTATTTAAAAACATTGTAATTGTCATCTCTTCCTTACAGTCTGTGGAAGAGGAAAGACAGCATTATTTTGTTGTTCATAAATAATTTGCTATCCATTGGGGAGGGCATATATAAAACCAAACCATAAGAAATTGAACTGAGTGTATACTGCCCGAAATTTAATGACAAAGCAATTTGTAAGTGATTAAACACTTTTTCTCCTTGTTTTTAATTATTAAAACTCTTGAAATGCATGGTAATCACATGTACAAAAATTGTAAACTGAAGTACAAGCTATTTTCTGTAACAAGTTCGTTCATGTTTCCTATTTCTGAAACCACTAGATCCTCTTTTACAATGTGGGACTTTGAAAGTTTGGTTGGACAATTCCTGTCATCAGTTGAAGTGCTGCAAATATTTTGGCTTATACTTCCAACCAGATGCGGTTTTACGACTTAGGGATCCATGATGAACATTTTGGAAAAAAAGTGACCCTGGAGGACTGTTTGCACAGGACGGCACTCTAGCACCTTGCTCGCTGACTGCTGCTTTGTTGAATGATGACTTCATTGCTTTGGGTAGAGATTTAGATAGTCAAGGGACAAAGCAGTAGCGTTTAATGTTAGGCAACTTCCAACTATTAGAACATTTGTGAAAATTCCAGTTACAGTACTATAACTGACTATAGAATGATTAGATGTTATATTCATTGTTGGCCTACCTTATTAGAATAAACTGTTCAATTAATCCTCTCACAGACCTATGTGTAAAGTAGATAGATAGCAGTCCACTGTATTTTGGGGATTATCTTCCAATTCTGTATTTATTTCTTCCAGCTCATTTTTCAGTGATTGTAACAAATGCCATCTAATCATGATCATGTTTCTTAAGAGATCTTGCCACAGCAGCAACTTGGTAAATAAGTATAATTACATATGCACAGCTCATAACTTAATTGTTTAAATTTAACAATTGATTAGATTCTGTAGTACGCAGAATAGAAAGTGTTTATTTTCTAGTAGTATTTTAGTCAATTGTATTTGAACCAATTTATTGCCAGAATTCAGTTAGTGTAGATTTGATACTTGATGGTTTTTATTCTAGGATATTCTAAACTTTTAGAATCCTAGAACTTAATGAGTCTTCCCTTCAATAAATATACTTCTAATACCTCTAATCCTATGCTTCCTTGAAACAATAATATGCTAGCCAAGTTGTTTACTAAGGATTAGTATGAGAGCATGGAGGTACTGGGAGGGGTACAGATTGAAAGCTTGTTCTCCAATGCAAGGGAAGAGTAGATAGGCACTAAGCCTGGACAGGCAGAAAGCAACGGATTTCTTAAGTAGCCTGAATCAGTATTGCTTTTTCTGCCTTTTCACACATGCCACTGTGCCCTTTAAATCTTGACCTGGAAACCTCAGGTTTGTGGACCGCACAGGTGAATGGCTTTTTGTGTTTCCTGAAGCTCCCCTTTGCTAGGTGCATTAGCTTAGAGCTTCAGATGCCAGCCAGAGTCCTTGCTACCTCCATTTGCTGCCCGGAGAATAATTTGTGCTGGAGCTGGATGGAGCTCTGGCCCTCCTCAGGTGATGGTTTTCACCTCCATTTCCTCCACATGCATTAGGTGAAACTGAGGTCTGAGCCTGCAAGTCTGCATTTTAAGGGACATGTTGGCATCTCAGTAATGCACACACTTCTTAACTAGTTTTAAAGGAGAAATGTGGATCTCTCAGGCCAGGATTTAGTGACTAACCGGTTAATACCTAGAGCCCGTTTTAAAAGAAGACAAGATTGATGAGAACTAGCTAGGTTTGATAGGTTTTTAGCCCAATTCCAAAGCATGGATGAGTGTTCTAGGTAGGAAAGGAACTCTTAGGATTTGTAGCTACCTACTGTGCCTGACTTGGTGCCTGTGTGAGGATTAAGCCCTTAGTCTGCTCTTGCAATTACCCAAATGACTGAAGTTTAAAATTTTTGTTTTGTAACAATAAAAATTGTCATTTTTCCTTCTGATGTGCTTGTCTGTCTTTATAATCACATTGCTGTACTCTGAGCTACTTTATAATATTTTTGTATCAGGTATTGGAAATATCTAACAGACTTTTTGGATGGATGGACCTAACAGGCTGTTACCTCAGAATTTAAAACGTTTGCTTGGTGTTGAGGCTTTTGTATGGTTATGTAATGACCTTACAGACAGAAGCAACCCTCCAGGAAGGGTTATGACAGCTACTTGATAATAAATAACATCACAGTATGGTTTTCTATGAACAGTAGAATTGCAGAGATTAATGATTATTCTGTCCAAGCTATGAACCTTAAAAATTCAGGATTTTTAATAAAGATCAAGAGACCAAATGGCATGTGACCTTTTTTTTTTTTATTGTGCAAGAGTGAGTGCAGAACGAGTATATGCAGTGATTAACTGAGTGACAGCAGTGTGTTTCTTGTACACTCACTTTTGATGAGGGAAGTTGAGACAGAATCTCCTTGTGTATAATACTCTAGCCTCAAACTTGTGACGACCTGTCAGCTTCTTTTTGTTTGTTTGTTTGTTTTTTGTTTTTGTTTTTTCAAGACAGGGTTTCAACAAGCCAACCTTAAATGTGGAGAATCAATTATTGTGGATATAGCTTTTGATATTCTGATGACTACATTTATTTCCATGAATTATTCTACTAGAAATAAGATATAACCTGAAGCAGGAAAACATTCTGTAGCTAAGAAGTACTTTGTTTTAAAATTAAATTTATTTAATATTTGTGTATATATGTGTGGGGTTGTGAGCCACAACATGTATGTACAATTAATAGTGGATTCTCTCCTGCCATGTGGGTCCCAGAAAACAAGTAATCAGGTTTGGTGGCCAGCACCTGTCTTAGTTTCATTGCTGTGAGGAACACTATAACCAGAGTAGCTAATGAAAGAAAGCATTTAACTGGGGGGCCAGAAGGTTGCTCAGTTTCAGAGAGTGAGTTCATCACCATGCCAGGGAGTGTGGCAGCAGGCAGGCATGGTATTGGAGCAATAACTGAGAGCTTACATCTCCTCTTCAAGATGTAGAGAGACAGCTAAAATGGGGCTTGCAGTCTACCCTCATGACACACCTCCAACAGGGAAACACCTCCTAATCTTTAGCAATACACCAACCAAGAAGCAAACATTCAAATATGAGCTTATGGGGGCCATTCTGCCACAGCACTTTTATCCATTGTGCTGCCTCACTGGCTCCAAGAATACTTTCTGGTAATTGGTGAAATCCTGTAATGGGTGATATTTAAAAAATGGCACCCAGTCCAGCTTGTTCCTCCTCAACTCTGACTGGGGCTCTGGCTAGCTAGATGCGCAGGCCCTGGCAACGATATGCCAGCATGGGGATGGCTTTGCCAATCCACAAAGCTCAGCTGAACCCCAGACAATATCTTCCGTCCTCTCAGTACTCAATAGAATGAAGACTCTTAAAGCTTAATGATTATCTAAAGAATTTATATATTTAGAAATGCTCAACTAACAAGATGCCCACACAATTAGAGTTGTTACCCAATATCTAATCTTTTGATAGAACTTGCTCCCCAGGACAGCTTTCTGCCCATCAGTAGTTCTTCATGACTCCTAGCCTCCTCCACTCCTCCCTCTTTTTCTCCCCTCCCCTCCCTCTTTTTCTGCCTAATCTAGGCACCACTGCAAATACAATGTAGCAGGATAAATATCCTGCTACATCCTTCTGTTAAAATTTAGGATTGGGACTGGAAAGGTGGCTCAGTGCTTAAGAGAACCCACATCACACCACTATCACCTGTCCTCCAAGACAGTGGACACAGGTACGCACACACACTTTTTTAAAAAGTTAGGCTGAAATTTCTCCTCAAATGCATCAAATAAAATTTAACAGTTGTATATATTATTTTTATGTGCATTATTTTTTGGCTGCACGATTTATGTGCACCATGTACCTGCCTGGTGCTTACAAGGGTCAGAAGAGGACTTCATATTCCCATGGAACTGAAGTTAATAGGTGTTTGTGAACTTTCATGTGGGTGCTGGTTATCAAACCCAGGTCCTCTGACTGACTCTTATTCAAGTCAGTGACCAAGAGCAAGCTTCCATCACAAAGAACTCTTGACTGTAGGATTTATAAAACCAAAAACCACAAGTACATAAGTACATAATACCAGGTGTAGGCTGGGAGGTCTCTCTCTCTCTCTCTCTCTCTCTCTCTCTCTCTCAATGTATATGGTAGTTTTGCCTGCATATGTGTAAATGATGTGCCCTGTGTGTGCCTAGTACTCATGGAAAAAGCATTGAATCTCTCAGAACTGGAGTTACAGACAATTGTGAATGTGTGGATGCTGGGAATTGAACCTGGGTCCTCTGAAAGAGCAATGAATGCCCTTAACATTAATCCATGCATGGCTTTTTGGTTTTGGGTTTTTTTTTTTTTTTTTAATAAGCATCATTTCAAGGAAAGAACAACACTGATCTGTTAATCATCTTACAAGCATTTCTCACAAGGACAAACCTTGGTTCTGCTAAGCAAAATATGGTTCCAGTGGAGAATTGTGGGGTTTGGACACCCTGACCCTTTCTGAACCACTTCATTCCCCCACTTTATTCTAGTTACTTCCAAGTCTATGATGTTTATTAAAGGAGTAATAGTGGATTCTTAGGATCGTTAGCTTGACTGAGGCATCCTTTGTTTTACAGACCTTGTACAGCAGTTGATTTTGTAACGTTTCACTGTGAGCCCTATGAAGACAAACAGCCATGATCCTGTGAGGCCAATGAGTAGGTTCCTGAGCCTGAGATTCCACATTTTATGGTACCAGAAACTATTGGACTCATATTCTTTTTGTCTTTGGTCCAGATTGTCTCTAGGCTGTGTAGGGTTTATTAGTTTTTAAAAAAGATCTGTTTTTACGTGTGTTGGTGATTTGTCTGCATGTGTGTACAAGAATGCCAGTCTCTCAGGAACTTTATTTACGGACAGTTGTGAGCTGCCAATGTGGGTGCTGGGAATTGAACTTGGGTCTTCTGAAAGAACAGCCAGTGCTCTTAATCCTAAAGCATAGAAACAATAGGACTCTCCCAGAGCCAGGTATACACCTTGAGAAATAAAAACTGAATCTAGACCTTATTGGTCTAGGAGAACCATTTTTGCAAGGGGCTCCACCTGGGCATGGATGTCTTTGGGAAACTGGAGATGTTTGATAACAGCATCTGTGTTGACTCATCTATGACAAACCTATCTCTTCTTTAACTAGGTGATGTTTAGAGCAGCTAATCCTGCCATACTCATTTGGTGGTGGGTGGCCTGAGAGGAAACATAAGACAGGTTTCCTTTGGGCCTGTGTAGACATACACCAGTGTAGAACAACATGAATAATCAGACATAATAATGGGAGTTAAATTCTCTGGCAGGCAGACCACCTTTATTCCCAGCACTCAAGAGACAAAGGCAGACTTTTCTGAGATCAGGGCCAGCCTGGCCTACATATTTCCAGGTCAGCTAGGGCTACTCAGAGAAACCCTGTCTCAAAAAACCCAAATTAATTCTCTGAGGTCATATAGTGGGTACGTCCATTATCTGAGTCAATGGCAGATGCATCTTGAATTGATTAAGAACATGTAAGACTCTTGACTACCATCAGGTGTTGAGACTCACACTGCCCGGCTTGGGGACCACTATGTCCTGGCCCAAGCTGCTGCTCAGGTCCCCAGGTCAGGGTCTAGAAAGAGAGTGGGGATGGAGGGGAAAGAGACTCGAAGAATGGAGACAAAACAGAGGGTCTGATCAAGTCTCCTTTATTGAAAGGAAATCTGGGGTATTTATATGCTTTGCCATGTGCCTTGCAGGTGTGGATATCACATGCCTTGCAGGTGTGGATACCACGTGTGCTTTGCAGCTGGGGGCACTAAACAGCAAAACAAGATATGTGGGATAAACAAGATGTTTATCAGAGTGTGCTCAGCTGTTGTAGGCTGTTGAAAACAAGTCTCTTGTCAGGGTATATGGCTCGAGATGGCTGCAAAGATGATAGCTGCTTTCTGCTAGGAGTTGGCTCCCAACAATCAGGGCAGTTTCTTCTTAAGTACAGCAAAGCTTTCACTCATCCTGAAGATTTCTACGAATACCCATAGACATTTAGATCCTGCGTGAGGATGCTTCATCTCAGTGAAGTCAACCTCTCATCTTTCTCTACGGGCTGGCCCCCTCAGGTGGACCTGGGGTGCTTTTCATTCTGTATTGGGTTCCAACTTGACACAAGCTACAGTCATCTGAGTGGAGGGACCTCAATTAAATAAAGGCCTCCAGTGTATGCCTTTAATCCCAGCACTCAGGAGTCAGAAGTAGGCATATCTCTGAGAGTCTGACCCAGCCTGGTCTACAGATGGAGCTCCAAAACACCCAGGGCTACCCAGTCTCGGAAAAAAATCCACCTGCCTCCGCACCATGTTTTTCTCATCTTTGAAGTTTTTGTTTGTTTGTTTGTTTTTTAATTCAGTAATCAGAAGTCTCCTTTCTTGATAAATCATGGCATGAACATTGAAGGGTAGAAAAGCATACCTGCTATTTGTATAGATGTTTACCTACCTGTCCCTTCCCCAGAGCAGAGGCTAGTAGAACACAATTAGTTCTGCATTTTGGAACAACTGTCTTGGACCTCTGGATTCTGTGAACAAGACTGCATTTATCTGTGAAGAGGTCAATGTCTGCCTTGGCAAGAGACAATCCTGGAAATCTGGCCTGGGAAAAACCATTAGGTCTTTATAGACATGGAGACTCTCAGTTCATCAGGCATCAGTGTTGCAGAGTTGAGGCTCTGACTGATAGTAAAGATGCAGTGGAGCTGACATTGCAGCAGGCTGTGATATTGATACAGGTCTTTGACATCCATAGGCCATTTGCCCCCAGCAGGAGGGTCTCTGCAGCATTAGGGGCCATCAAGGTCAGATCTTGGAGAAAGGTGAGCTTGTCAGCCTCTTTTACCAACATAAAGGTTGTGGTTTGTGATGGTTTAAATAGGTAATGGACCCCATAGACTCGTGTTTTTGAATGTGCAGCCCATGGGGAGTAGCCCTATTAAGAGGTGTGACCTTTTTGTAGGAAGTGTGTCATTGCAGGGATGGGCTTTGCTCTCAAGCTATGCCCAATATGGCAGTTTCCTATGGAGAAGGTGGTTTCCTCTAGGTACAGGACCTGATGGTCTGCTGGGAGGAAGGCCAAGCAGAGTGCACAGCTTAGAGAGAGTTAGATTCTCTCAATGAGATTATTTATGTACCAGAGAGCCTGGATCAACAGGGCTTGTGGACTGACAAGAAGGATGTGTTCTAGGCAACCTGGCATGGGAGTGAGCATGTCTGATTCTAATGACCTTGATATGAAGAGCAATCCCTAAACCTAGCCTTTGGCTCATAGAATACTGTCAGACTCAATCTGATTGTTGTGGCTATAGACACAAGACTTACCATGACAAGCAGGTGATGGGCTCCCAAGCTCAGAGGGTTTGTTCCTTCCTATAAACTTAACAGAACTGTTGTAGATCCTAGAGCAAGTTCTTGGGATCCGTGGTTGCTCCCACTGTGGGCTCTGGAAAGGCTGGGAGCTATTTTTCAGACACAGGACAGTTGAGTTCATAAGCAGGCACAGATGAGATGCAGTCTCTGAGGCGCACAGGTGATGGTGATGCTCAGCTTTCACAGGTGTGGTAATCTAAGTATGGGCAAAGCACCACACAACTTCCATGAAGGAGTGGGTCAAATGTCTGTGAAACATATTGTGTGTGATAGTCCTTGACTACACTAATGACCTCCAGAACTGGCATCTTTGTTTGCAACTGGACTCAACTGAGTTCTTAAAGCAGACATCTACCCTAGTAACCACTAGAAGAAACTAGTAGGTGGCCCCCCACTAATGCTGTGACCAATAGCTCTCAGAGGCCTATGACAGTAGAGCCCAATCCCCGTCATTTTGATTCACTGTTAATTTTCTCTACAGCCCAGAAGTACCTTCTTTGGCTTGGAGCCTCTAGGAAATTCATTTCTCTGGATGTTTCTTTTATTTACAATAAGCACACTGGTTCTTTTCTTTCTTTCTTTCTTTTTTTTTTTTTTTTTTTTTTTTTTT
>JANHMN010000002.1:90563228-90603974 GCA_030674055.1 Rhabdomys pumilio | reverse complement strand
TTATTGTCCTGTCAGTGAGTGGCTTAGTCGGTGGCCTGGGCACCCTATTCTTGTCTTCACATGTCACAATTATTAAAGTCATTTTGGGCTACTTCTAGGAGCTATAAAATATTCAAGCCTGCAAAGCACTTGAGTCTTTGGAGCTTTTTTCTAATGTCAGGAGAAGATTCAGGAACAAAAGTCAAATGTAAATAAATCCCTAGCATTTTCTGGGTATAAAAGGCAGAAAGGAAAGGTCTCAAAGACTCAGGCAGACATTCAATGATCACCTCAGGGTTCCTCTGGCTCTTAGAGAAACTCAGTGGTCTTTCCAATTTTTTTTTGTTTGTTTTGGTTTTAAAAAACAGAGTATTGCTGTGTACCCATGGTTGTCCAAGAACTTACTATATAGACAAGACTGGATTTAAACTCAAGAGATATACCTGCCTCTGCCTCTCTAGAGTTGGGATTAAAGGTGGGTACCACTACACCCACCTTTTTACTGTCTGTGTTTATCTGTTTTGTTGTTTGACATGCTCTCACATAGTTCTGCCTCTATTTACCAATCACTTATATAGACAGACTATACAATTAAGCAGTTACAACAAACTTAGTTTATTTGATTAAGGCATTTTTGTTAAAAAGAAAATGGTTTACTAGATGGTGGTGGCATACACATTTATCCCAGTACTTAGGAGGCAAAGGTGATGGGATCTTGAGTTCGAGGCCAGCCTGGTCTACAGAATGAGTTCAAGGACAGCCAGGGCTACACAGAGAAACTCTTGTCTCAAAAATACAAAGAAACAAACAAAAAAATTGTTGCTAATTTGAATTTAGTCCTGAGTTGGGCTACCGATAACAGAAGTAATGTAATGTACTGGTAAATGATGAATCTAGAAGGGTACAATTATGAGATGTCACAATTGTGTGGTATCCTCAAAATATATTTAGGTTGAAATTTTGTATGATTTCACCTTTTCTTAGTTTTTTTTTTTTTTTTTTCAAGAAAGGGTCTCTTTATGTAGCTCTGGCTGTTCTGGAACTCTATGTAGACCAGACTGGCTTTAAACTCACAGAGATTCACCTGCCTGGAGACATGGCTCAGTATTTAAGAGCACATACTCTTCTTGTATCTTCTTATAGAGGACCTGAGTTTGATTCCCAGAACCTACATCAGGTAGCTCACAAATGCCTGTAACTCCAGGTAATCTGATACCTCTCAGATCTATGCGCGCATATACCACCCCCACATACACACACAAATAAGTAGAAATTAAAAGAGAGAAAAAAAGAGAATGTTTCTTCGTTGAGAAGGAGGGAGGGAATTGTGGTCAGCTATGGTACCATAAGCCTTTAATCCCAGACACTCCAGAGACAGGTAGATCTTTGAGTTTGAGGCCAGCTTTGTCTATACACAATGAATTCCAGGCCAGCTAGGGCTACATAGTAAGGCATACCTTGGGGAGGGGGGGAGGGAGGAAGAGTGTGTGAAGAAGAAAGAAAGAAAAGAGTGGGAAAGAGGAAGAGAATGAGGATAAACAAGCTTTGGCCTTGTATGATAGGGCCAAGGTTTACCCATTTTGTGTTTGCTGCAGCCAGGTAAGGTCTGACTTAAGAGCTGACCCTGGCTTCCCCTGTCCCCTCAGACTTATAAACTGCTTGCTTGCTATACATCTGTAGCTGCCAAGCAATGCATGTGTTTTGCCTTTAAAAGCTCCCTGCAGAAGCCAGGTATGGTGGCACATGCCTTTAATCCCAGCACTTGGGAGACAGAAACAAGTAAATCTGAGTTCAAGTCCAGTGTAGTCTACAGAGTGAATTTTAGGACAGCCAGAACCACTATACAGAGAAACTCTTGATCGATCAATTGATCAATTGATAGATCAACAGACAGATACACACACACACACACACACACACACACACACACACACAAACTCAAAGCAAGCAAGCAAGTTAGCTTCTTGCAGAAAGCAGTTGGAGCTGCTCTCTGAGAACTGTTTCTCTGCTGGTCTACAAAGTGAATTCCAGAGTGTAGCTAAAGCTATAGAGAAACCCTAAAACAAACAAGTAAGCAAGCAAACAAGCAAGCAAACTCTATGGAAGATAGTTGGAGTAGCTCTTTGAAAACTGTTTCTCTCTGAGTATTTGATGGCTGGCTTAAGACTCTCAAAAGTGGATCTGTTTTTAATGAGTATTGGACCTTGGGGTCTCTGCCCCATGACAGCTCAGTTTGTAATGACTGCCTACTATGCAAGAGGCCTTAGGTTAAATTCTAGCATCAAAACCAAATAAATATATACAATTTAAGTTATCTAGTCCTTAATAAATGCTTCCCTCAGATTACTTGTATTATTTTTAAAAACATAGATTAATTTAAGGTTTTTAGTTTGTCCTAAAATATTAAAAAATATTTTTCCTAATAAATTCAAAAGTACATCACACACACACACACACACACACACATACACACACACACACACACACAAAAGCAGTACATTTCTATAGACTATCACCCACATTTAAAACTAGTCTTCCTGTAGGGTAGTGGTGCATGTCTTTAGTCCAAGCACTGGGGAGGCAGAGGCAGGTGAACTCTGAATTTGAGGTCAGCCTGGTCTACAGAGTGAGTTTCAGGACAGCCAGGGCTACACAGAGAAACCCTGTCTCGAAAAACTCAAAAAATAAATTAAAAACCCTCAAGTCCTCCTAACAGGTATAGAAATTTAAGGGACTAAAAATCCCTTGGGGAACCATAAGAATAGTTTCAAATTCAACAATCTCTGGACACAGTGGCATAAGCATATATGTTAGTACTTGGAAGGTAGAAGCAGTATCAGTAGTTCAAGGTTAGCCTTAGGTAATCCAGATCAAGTTCTGAACCAGCCAGGTTCTGACCCTGTCTTAACAAGTACAATTCCAAAACAAAAATAAAACCAGACTGTGAGGATCCAGGAAAAACTGAGATCATTTTCAAGAATTTTACTATAGAAAGACTTGCCACACAAGGATGAAGACCCTGGAATTCATGCTGGGCTGCTAGGAAGTGTGAGATCACCAGGAAAGGACCACAGACTCAATCCAGATTATAATTAGATACATTTATTAAAACTGCTAGCTTAGTGGCAGTCTTAAAGTCAAATCAAAGGCATACCACCAAAAGGAGAGGTTGAGGGAATGATTTGTAAAGGCAAAAACCACAATTACTTAATTTTTCGGTGGAATTTGCAGCTATATGAGAAACTCCCCCTGCATAAAGCAAGTTACAAGTTTCAAAAACCTGAGCCAGCAGCTAATAATTTCACAAGTTACACCATTTTAGGGAGGGAGACAGGTTGTCCAGAGCTTATCTTTCAAGAAATTAAGTCAGGGGACAAAGGCTACTAAAATCGGAACTGGGTACAGAATGGAGCTTCCTTAGCCATCGCATTTCCCACTGGCTCTTGATCTTATGAATCCAGTCTCTGATTTGTGTTGAAGTACAGGTTGTTACCAAGCCTGAAGGGCTCTCGTTTTAGCAGAATTGGTTCTACTTTTAACGTACATCAGTCACCAATTTAAAATGTGGTGCTGACTGGGATGCCAACGGATAGTAAAAACTGGGCCCAGCTAGGCTGTAAAGAGTGGTAAGCCATGGGGACCAAGAAAAAGAGACTGGTACCAAGCAGAAGAAGCCTCAGCTCATTCCTTTGCCCTTACAGCTTAAGTTTTTCTGAACCATATCTAATGTTTCCCATAAACTCGTGAGTTCTTGGCATAGAAACATTTTTCACCTAAGGCAGCACAACAAATGTACTTCCTTCACAATTAAAATCTAGTCCTCCATGGTTCTGTGAAACCATCTCTGCTAAGGAAACCACTTGTTCAAGTTGCCTGATGGAGCCCTTTAGGTGTTGTGTCTTGGTCTACTTTATTTCTGAGTATTTTAAAATTCTGGTCTTGAATAACTAGGGCTGACACTCCCAAGGTGATTCTTGCTTTCAGGAGGAGTTTAACTATATAGCTGAGATTGCTATTCTCTTTTTTCTAACAGACCCTGCTGGACCTCACAGTGGGGACACCCTTTATATGTAGGCAAGTTTTCTTCCCTTCTCTCCAGTATACATGTCTACTTGGGAGAGGATATAGGCTAGGATACAGAGATTTCCTTCCTGGGGCCACAGTTCAAGGTGTTCAGTTGTTACATATCTAGCAAGCTCAAATACACAGGCCCGGCATGTCCTTCACAGGCATTAGAGGTACATTCTAATATGCTCAGACCAGCTGATGTACAAATGACTCAAATACACAGGCCCGGCATGGCCTTCACAGGCATTAGAGGTACATTCTAATATGCTCAGACCAGCTGATGTACAAATGAGTACTCGGGTTTTGCTATAATGGGAAGCTGGCTAATTACAAATTGAAGAGATTAACCTTTTGGAAATCTCCCAGGGTGAGTCTAGTTTCTTCATTTTACTATTTCAATTTTCCAGTTGGGATAATAGAGAGATTGACTCCTATCTCTACATAAAAGAGAGGTCTGGACCTTGACAAAGCCAGTAATCTCTTCCAAGGCTGGGGTATGTATGATTTATCTAATTATGCAATAACTTCAAGTCTTGAGCTCAAGGGAATCACTAGGGGATAAAACTTGTAAGTGTGTTGTGGAGTAGGATTGAAGCTGTCTATTACTGTACCCCTTTGAGCATGACTGTGGATAGATTCACCACCATAGGTGAAATCGCCTGAGGACTGAGGATAGAGAAAGGATACACCCCAATCACTGGTTGAGGCAACCAGCTCCTTTCAGGACCTATGGGATTGGCTCTGTAGTGTGGAACCTTTTTCTGTATAGTGAATTCTACACCAGGACTGTTTCCGTAATTCTTAAATTTAAGTACAAATCCCCAGGTCCGGCCTGTAAGCCAGTATTTGGCACTCAATTCATTCCAAGTCACAATCTTTAAAGTAAAGGGATTACAGGTCCCAGGTTTGCAATCCCGGGAAGGATATACCCGTTGAATGGAGATGTATGGATCTTTATGTCCACCCTGGTCAGACTCAGTCTCGCAACCTGGGGTGGAACAATGATAATCTTTTTCCCATCTGTGACAATGTGTAGGCCCATCAGCCGGGCATGCGTAAAATGGTGAAGACCAAAAGGATATCTCCTGCATTTTGGTCCCACACCCTGGGTGAACTGGACTATACATTCCCCATTCAGCCATAAGTTCATTGTTATCAAAGAAATCACACAGGTCGAATTTAAACATAGGTTGGGAGTTGACATTCTGGAAAACACCTATTATTTTCCTATCTGCAGTTCGAGACAGCTCCCAATTCCAGGCTTCAACATTTTTAACTGGCTGGGAGTAAGCTATCAAGATTCCCAAAACTAGTGCCAGTCTGAGTTCAAGGTATACATGAGTCACACCTTTAGAGGGTATTGGGGACACTGCATTACCCTCCATCTGTCACCTTTCTCCTGGCTGGTTTTATCTGCCTTTAGATGGAAGTGGTAGATCCAAGCTGCGGTCTCTGCTACCTTGATGGCTCTTGGCGTTGTCAGGATCACAGGATATGGTCCCTCAAAGGAAGATTCCAGAGTCTTGCTAGGTAAGCGGCAAGTCTCCGAGTTGAAACCTGTGTGCTGTTCAGTCAAGGGTAGCACAGGTGGTGGGCATAATAGATGACTCTGGATTCTCTAGTTGTCTGCTGCAGTGCCTGTAAGGACTTGAAGGAATGATTAGACATTTCAATAATCTGTGGCCTTCCCTTTACCAGAATAAGTGGATGTGGTTGGCCAAATATTTCAAATGGTGTCAACTTGTCCTGGTAGGAGGAGCACCTGATCCTAAAAAGAATGGCAGTGTTGCCATTTTTGGCCCAGAATTTAATGTTTAATTCTTCTGTTAGTTCTCTCTACCTGTCCTGAACTCTGTGATCTCCAACATGTTCCTAAGGTTTAGCTCATAACCATCTATAATAAGATCTGGTGCCCTCTTCTGGCCAAGAGTGGGCTGAGTCCATCCACATCATTAATCCAAAAGATGTTCTATAGACTTCCCTATAAGCCAATTCTATTGATGGAGGTATTTCTTCAACTGAGATTTCCTCCTCCCAGATGACTCTAGCTTGCATCAAGTTGAAAACTATGAAACTAACTGTCTTAGTCAATGTTCTATTTCTGTTAAGAGACACAACTCTATAAGGAAAAACATTTAATTTGGGTTTGCTTAGTTTCAGAGGGTTATTAGTCCATCATCATGGCAGGAAGTAGGGCAGCATGCAGGTAGACATGGTGCTGGAGAAGTAACACATCCAGATCCACAGGCAGCAGGAAGAGAGAGACCCTGGCCTGGCTTGAGCTTTTGAAACCTCAAAGCTCACCTACAGTGACACACTTCCTCCAACAAGGCTATAACCCCCCAATCATTCCTAATAGTGCTGCTCCCTGCTGGCCCATCAATTAAAATGTGTTCCAAGGGGCTGGAGAGATGGCTCAGTAATTAAGAGCACACTGACTGCTCTTCCAGAGGTCCTGAGTTCAATTCCCAGCAACCACATGGTGGCTCACAACCATCTTTAATGGGATCTGATGCCTTCTTCTGGTGTGTCTGAAGACAGCGACAGTGTACTCGTATATATAAAATAAATCTCAAAAAAAAAAAAATGTTCCAAATGTGAGGAGATATTTGAGGAGGTTGATATGGGTTAGTGCACTAGTTAGTGTGGTAGTTTGGATGAGAATGGCCATTGTTATGCTGGGTCTGTGCCCTCCATCCATATTTTCCTTTCCTTAGCTCTCTTCTCTTCTAATCCACAAGTAAAGATTTCTTGATGGCCCTGCTTTGGCTCTATATTTCTCATCTATTTCCACAGCTGTAACCATCCCTATGAAGATGGTGTCTACGCCTTTTTCTTTTCTCAGAAACATCTTCCTCTGCATCCCAGAATTACTTAGGTATAGCACTAGAACTTTAAACTTGAAATAGTGAAAAAGAATATTTTTAAAATTGTTTCTTAATTGCATTTTCTTGCGTGTGTGCATTCCTGTGGGCACACCTGTGCCATCGCTCATGAGCCAGAGCTCACATGTGGAATCAGAGGGCAACTTGCAGGGGTCTGATTTCTCTTTTCATAATGTGGATTCTTTAAATCAAACTCAGGTTACTGGTTTAATGGCAGGTATCTGTACCTGCTGAGTCATCCCACCAAAGAATTCATTCCGACAGCTTCTAAATCTGTTCCTTTTTCTTCATTTTTAAATCCTATTAGTAATTAGTATTGCCCTTTTGTCCAGTTAATCATACTCAGGAATTTGTGGATTATCTAGGTTTCCATGTATCTCCAAGGTTTTGTTTTGAGATGGTTTCATGTAGCATAGACTGGCTTTAAACATGCCAGGTAGCTAAGGCTTACTATGAAATTCCTAATTCTATAATTCTAAATTAGGGATGTGTGCCACCAAACCCACACTGCAAACTATTATTCATCAAATTGAGGGATGAGGAGAAAAGACTTAAAAATAATTCTATCTGTCTTAGAAGTACTCAGTACTGAGAAAGGAAATACAAGGGAAGCAAGTTGAGGGGTCACGAGTTCATGGTAAAACTTGGTGAATGTGAGGTGCAAAAATTCAATCACCCCACTTTGGTAGCTAAAATTAACAAAGGCTTACTCGGTTTTTATAAGAAAGCTAGGAGCAGCATAGTTGGATGATTCTGACTTGGAGTCTCTCGTGTGTCTGCAAAGAAGGCTTTACTTCCACCTTCATGCCTGTGGTGACTAGCTGGTTGCCAAAGTAGCCTCACAGCATATCAACCAGCTGGCTTCCCTCTCTCTAGGGCCACCTTACAAATGAGTGATTGAGAGGGATTGTAAAGATAAAAATGACATGCATGATAGTAATCACAAGTCTAATTTCAGAAGTGACACTGAGATGACAGTATTGCTCTATAGCCCAGAATGGCTTAGAATTCACTGCAATCCTTCTGTTAAAGGCCCCTCACCAGTACTGGGATTGTAAGTACCATGCCATGCTTGACGTCCTATTACATTTCCAAAACACTATTAGAAAGAACTAAGTCACTGCATCAGCTCACACTGAAAGAGGTTTTGGGGTGTGTATGCTGAAGCTCCATTACTTCAAAGTAAGAATATCAGAGTTCTAGATCTTTCACCTCGAAATACCACAACCAGACCAACTTTACTAAAGTGCGATTCGGCACTTTTCCTTTGCTAACTAGGACTTTTCATTTCTTTCACATGTAACTGCAGTTTGATAATTAGTTGCTTTGTCAGTTTTAAAAGCCTCATATCCTATCTCTTCAGTTTGCAATTCTTTGGCTCTAGTCACTGTTTCCAATCACCTCCAGGATCTATCATCTAAATTCATGTAATTTCCTTGGCCCAAAAGTCTGGTGTTTGGGGCTGAAGAGATGGAGTTAAGAGCACTGCTTGCTCTCCCTGAAGACTACAGTTTGATTCTCAGCATCCACATGGTGGTTTCCAACCATCTGCAATTCCAGTTCTAGGAGGATCTACCTCCACCAGCACTCCCCACATGTAGTGCACAGATATACATGCAAGTAAAACATCCATACACATAAAATAATGAATCTCTTAAAACAAGCCAACAACAACAAAAGGTCCTAATCCCAGCACTTGGGAGACAGAGGCAGGCAGGTTTCTGAGAGCTTAAGGCCAACCTGGTCTACAAAGAGAGATCCAGGACAGCCAGGGCTGTTACACAGAGAAACTCTGTCTCAAAAAAACAAAAAAGTCTGGTTCTCAAACTTGAACTTGGGCAAGAGAACACCTAAGACCACCAATGCTCTTTGGAGTGTGTTAGGAAGCCTGCATACCTCAAGCTCAATGTAGCAACTCATTGCAATATGCTAAAAGCCCATCTTATACTAGATTTTAAAAGAGATAAGTAGAAGCAGGTGCCAGTGACTTTTCTAAAAATGTATTCTACAAGTTAAATTAAGACAAGGTCCTCATCAGACACAAGCAGAGCAAGATTCTTTCATATAAGAAAACAATGGTTTTCTTTTGGAAAACAACTGACTACGGAGTTCATTTTATTCCCACACAGACGCTGAGGGGAGCCTGTCACTATCCTTAACATCTACCTAAAAGTTCCTAAATAAATTATGCAACAGTGCCGATACAAGTTGGGGGACATGGGACTCTCTCACTCTTGTAAAACTAGCATCTGAGACGTGGGGAAGGAGGCTCACTCTAGAAAGATCTTGACGTAAGCGGGGGCGTATTGGTGTATGCTTTTAATCCTAGCACCCTGAAACCTGAAGCAGGAGGATATCAGTGAGTTCGAGGTCAGACTGGTCTATATAGAGAGTTCCAGAACAGCCAGAACTGCCATAATAGAGTCCCTGTCTCGATAATAGAGAACCTGTCCCGAACCAAACAAAAATAAAAACTGGTGGTACCATTCAGAGCTCCCTGTACTGACTGAGAACAACCTCAAATACTCCGCATGAGGTAAGGTCAACACAGTGGGTATGCTTGGCAACTACTCGTCATTTAAGACGTTCCGGCGTATTCCCCTACCCGTTCATACTCACTCAGGTCTTACCTGGGACGAAGCTCCTGAGAGACCGACTCATTTTTTCGTTTCTCGCGCAGCATCACGCGCCTAATGTTGGCAGTTCCTCTTTATTTCATGGGAATACCACCAATTTGGGGAAACCGACACCTGAAGCCACAACAGAATGGGAAGCCGCGGCTCCCCGCACTTCAGAAGACAGTACGGGACTGAGGACAGGACTCTGGTCTCTCTTTGGGGCGCTCTCTCGGTGTTCTCAGGAGAAGAGCGACAGGGTTTGCGAGGCCTGGCGCCTTCAAAAGAGCCAGACACAAGAGAGACGTTTGTACTGGAATAACTCTGGGAACAGCCTAAGTCCTCAACATCAACTACTCCAGAGGGCGGGACCGGCATCGAATTCCGCGCCTCACCGGAAATGACGTAAGTAATCAACCCCGCAGAATTACCCTCTGCTTCCGGTTCCGGGCCTCCGGCTTGCGCGTACGAGTGCCACACGAGGCGGCATGGATATTTCAGCGTCCGACTCTCCCAGTGCCTCGGCTGCTACGGCGACCACCACCGAGGTGCAAGCGCCCCCGGCCGGTCTTGTACAACTGGACAGAGAGCAGGCAAGTGGCTTTTGAGGACAACGATTCGGAAGGAGGGTGGTTAGGACCCGCGTGAGGCGCAGGGTGTAGGGCGAGAGGCCTGGAAGTGGGCCCGCGACTGCGTGACTCCCCGGAGCTCAAGGCAGGCTCTGAAAACGCACCCCAGTGGGCTCGCTTTTCTCACACTTATGTCCTGTTTGCCTCCTGTTGAAAATGGGCTTCTGCGCTCCGTTCTGCAGCATTACAGGCCATATGTACGTGCACAAAGTGTTTTTAGTGCCGAGCACATGACGTTCAATAAATGCTCCCAGCACTATGCGCTTTTCCTGATTGTTTTCTTTCTCGTAGAGGGCAGGAGCTTCCGAATAGCCCTTTCTCTTATGTAGAGAAGACAATTTGTAAAAAGATTCTGGAAGCAGGTACTTAGATGTTTTAGACGGATTCTTAGATTTCACTGGGTACAAATTGTAAGATCCTAATATGCTGATGAAATTTGCCCAATAAAAAGAGAAGTGCCAGGCTTACTGACGCACACCTTTAATCTCAGCACTCGGGAGAGAGGCAGGCTAATCTTTTGAATTCGACGTCAGACTGGACCACATATTCCAGGACAGCCAGAGATATACAGGAAAACCCTCTCTTGAAACGCCCCCCCCCCACCAAAGGAGCAAAAGAAACAAATATGTCTGTGTGGGAGCAGTTAACGTAGATTGAGAAAACTAATTTATTTCTCTGTCTTTGCAGATTAGAAAGGCGGTGGAAGTTCTGTTTGATCACTCGAAGTCCAAAAAAAACAATAATGAATTGCTGTTGAATGGGAGCGAAAATTTATTTTTAATGGTGATATTATGGAAAATTCCAAAGAAAGAACTTAGGGTCGGAGTGTAAGTTCCTATTTATCTGTTGAGAGTTGTTTGGTTGGTTTTGGTTTTTTGTTTGTTTTGTTTTTTGACTGGTTTGTTGATACTAAGGCTTGCCTGGCCCCAAATTCACAGTAGTAGATCTGCCTCTTCTTCTTGAGTGTTGAAGTTAAAGATGCCCACCTTTTAATTTTTAAAAATCACTTAGAATGTCTGTGTCTTAGTGTAAGAATGTGGGCCACATGTGTCCAGTGCTTGCAGAAGCCAAAAGAGGGTGTCAGATCACCTGGGCTGCAAAGACAAGAGGTTTTGAGCAGCCCATTGTAGGTACAGGTAACAGAAGTCAGATCTCCCAGGAAAGCAGCAAATGCTCTTAACTGTATGCAATCCTGCATTTGATCGCTGTAGCACAATTTTTTTTGTTTTGTTTTGTTTTTTCGAGACAGGGTTTCTCTGTGTAGCCCTGGCTGTCCTGGAACTCACTCTGTAGACCAGGCTGGAACTCACTCTGTAGACCAGGCTGGCCTCGAACTCAGAAATCCGCCTGCCTCTGCCTCCCAAGTGCTGGGATTAAAGGCGTGCGCCACCACCGCCCAGCAATATTTTTTATTTATTTTATTTATTTATTTTTTTTAGAGCCAGAAGTAGCAGAGGCAAGCAGATCTCTTGAGTTTGAAGCCAGCCTTGTCTTCAGAGCTAGTTCTAAGACAGCCAGGGCTACACAGAGAAACAATGTCATGAAAATAAATAAATAGAAATATTTTTAAAGAGCATTTAGTTGTGTTTGTCTGTCTGGAGGGTTAGGTGTACACACGGCATTGAGCACGTGTTTTCACCCACTGAGTCATCTGGCCTGCCTGTATGTATTGTGTGTTCTTGCTAGCTCTCTTGGGTCAACAATGAGGGTAAGTATGTGCTGTGCATAATCCATAATGTGTTTCTGGAATAACACTTTGCTCTGTGTTTGTCATGTTTTACAGGTCTTTGCCTCATAACATTCTTTCAGAATCCTCAGATGTATGTCTGTTCACTAAAGATGAATGTGAGTCACCTGAACAGACAGAAGGCTTCTATAAAAAGCTTTTGAAAAAACATGGAGTTAACACTATTACTCGGGTAGGTGGTTTGCTGATGTATTGAAATCCTTTCAAAGACGTAACAGAAATGAAGAATGATACACTGCTGTAATCTTTTAGGTCTATTTTCACTGTAATCTTATTATATGGGTATGTATGTGTGTTCTTGACCTTATGTGTATGTACCATGTGGATGCAGGTGTCCTTGGGGGGGGGGGGGTGCTAGTAAAAGTTATGAAATCTCCTGGAGATAGAATTACAGGTGGTTGTGAGCTGCCTGAACAGTGCAGGAAGTAAAACCCAGGTTCTCCAAACAAGCATCAAGTGCTCTTAACTGCCCAGCCATCTCTCCAGCCCATTTCTCTTTTTAATGTAATTGTCACTGCTTTTGGTTGGCTGTGTTTCCTTTTGCTTTTGCTAGAGGTGCTATTTTGATTGGTGAATGAAAAGCTAAATGCATGTCAGATTTTATATCTTATTTTTAATTGTCTTGAGCACAGTGCCTAAGGGAGAATGGAGTTCCCTGCAACTGGAGTTGTAGAAGGTTGTTTTCATGGGTTTTCTGTAAGCAGTCAGCGCTCTGAACCACCGAGCCATCTGTAGTCCCGCTGCAGATTGTTTAAAAACAATCTAATTTATTGTGTGCTTGTGGAGCACTACATGTCTGGCTCTGGCTCGTGATTATTTATCTTTGTACTATGTTTCTTTATATTTCTCCTAGTAATAGGAATTGAATCCAAAACCTTACCCATGCTAGACCAATACTCTACCCAAAACTGTAGTGTAAACCAGGCTGTCCTCCAATTCAGAACTTCTTTCAAGCTGGGATTTAAGGTGTACACCTCTATACCAGGTACTGCTACCGGACCCCAGCATCTTTGCTTTTCAAAAAAGTATCTGGGTGTTTTATAAGTACCCATGTAGACCAGAAGAGAGTCTTGGATTCCCTGGACCTGGAGAGAAGCACACATGGCCATGAGCTATTGTGTGGGTGGTGGAATCAAACCCAGATCTTTGGTCAGAGCAGCCAAGGCTTTAACCACCAAGCTGTCTCTGCAGCTCATTTTTGTTTGAGATAGCATCTTGCTCAATTGCCTCAACTACCCTTAAAGTTAGCATTCTCCAGCCTGAGATTCCAAGAACAGATTATGTCATGTACTTCAGTGCCTCACTGACATTTGGGTTTTTATCCCGGTTCCTTGATCCTCTCAGGGACTCCCAGCATTTGGCAAGGCCTCTAGTATATTTTAGCTGCTTAGGAACTCATTAATCTGAGGGGGGCATGGCTTTAGGGCCAGTCTGAATAGGAAGTGTTAAACATTTCTCCTCCTGTTTTAGGTGTGTAACATTTTACGGTTTTGGTTTTGTTTCTGTATTCTAGATTATCCCTTTTAAAACCTTAAAAACAGAATATAAAGCCTATGAAGCCAAGCTCCGCCTCCTGGGTAGCTTTGATGTCTTTATTACTGATGAAAGAATTCGGCGGCTTTTGCCTACACACATAGGAAGGCATTTCTATCAGAGGAAGAAGTGAGTTTATCTGCAGTGATTGGACTTGAATGGTATGGGGTTTTCTGTGTCTCTTGTGTTCTGATGCCTGTGTTATATTTATAGAGTTCCAGTATGTGTAAATCTTCTGGCAAAGAATCTGTCCAAAGAGATTAACCGAGCAGTCTCGGGGACCGTCTTAAACATCTCTAGGCATGGTTCTTGCAGGTAACAAGAAACATTTATATGAAACTTCTTTAAACTTTACATATCAAGGTTTTTTAATCCTTTTTTTTTTCCACCATAAAGGATCGTGTTAATAAAACTAGGACTTTCTATTAAAATCTAAAAAGTTTTAAGTCTTCTGGGGAAAAAAGTTTAGGAGTAACTTTAACCCCCCCATTAATGAGTTCATTGTCTTTGTTGTCTGGTTTTTCTGGAGAGAGGTGAACAGATGTGTTTGTTCACCCGGGGTAGGGCAGGAACCATAGACCAAGGATGTGATTGCACAGGTCTGTCTTGATGAACAGCGAGTTTACTGTGCTGATATAGAGTGGCACGTGTTACTTACAGAAACACGGCTGACCTGATGTAAGCAGCTGTGCTCCCCCAGCATGGGGTTGTCATGAGAACTGTACCACTGGAGTTCTGTGCAGTTGCTGGCAACTCCATGGGAAGTGTCTAGTGCTTAGATAGCCTTGGGGAGGAGCTTTTTCAGTGTTGTACCTGCTCAAAGCTGCTGTCTCCCCTTGTTGAGGAATGTTTCAGCTGAAAGGAAGTAACTACATATTGATTCCTTCAGTTCATTCTTAACCAGGATCCTGAACTAGGTAGAGCCTTACACCTAAGCTAAGAAAAAGACATTTACAGTCAATTGTCCTGTGACAATCACACAAAATACACATTAGATAAATAAAAAGAAGACTGGAGAGATGGCTCATCTATTTTTTAGAGAACCCAAGTATGATTTGCAATACCCATGGTAGATGTGGCTCGCAACAACCTGTAATTCTCCCTCTAGGAATTAAATGTCTCTGGGCAGAAAGGGCACCCACTTGTTCACATGCACAGACACACATACATGTAAATAATTTTAAATAAGCCAGGCATGGTAGCACATCCCTCTAATCCTAGCACTGGGAAGTCAGAGACTGATAATCTCTAAGTCAGAGGCAAACTTTGTCTACATAGAGAGTTCCAAGGCCAGCCAGGACTTTATTAAGACCCCGTTTCAAAATAAATTACTAAAATAATAGTTCGTGTTGTTTTGACATAGGGTCTTAATATAATTCTGGCTGGCCTGGAATTCAAAGAGATCCTCTGACTCCTATTCTGAATGTGGCACTGAAGGCTTGTGTGCCACCATACCCAGCTTTACAGATGATAACAATTGCTTTCCAACCTTAAGTGGTCAAAGATGGGGCAGTGTGTGGGTCCAGGCTTAGCATAACAAGCAATATAAATAGATTGCCATTGCATGCTGCCTGCAAGAGGGAAGCCCCTTGATTGGTTTCAGTTAAATAACTAAGAGGAGTTGTCATTGGTCCTGGCCTCCTACCCCTTCCTCAGTTACAGGCTGTTGTCCAAGAAGGCTAGAGATAGCAAATATAATGGCTCACATTATCCCACCAGAAGAGAGCCTGAGCTAAGAGGCCCTCTGGTTTGAGGGTAGCCTGTACTGCGTACTGAGTTCAAATTTCTTTGATTATTTCTGTTCTCTTTGCCTGGCACAATGGCTTCCTGTCTTTTTTCTTCCTCCTTTCTTTACTTGGGCAAACACCTTTATATACATGCACATACAGAGTAGACAGCCAGCCAGTGTCTGACTAAAGAAAAAGAGCTGGAAAAGAATCTGCTGTCCAGTTGACACTCCATAAAGTGCCACCACAGTGAGCCTCTTAGCTGCAGAGATTCTTTGGTCTCTGCTAAAATAAGTTATCCATGAGAGACAAGAACTTTTTACTTCAGAAGGACTCAGCTGGGTAGGACATGTAAACTATGAGGTGTCAATGGCTTTGTCGAGGTGATTCCGCCCAAAACAGCTTGGAGGTCAACATGTAGGTTTTCCTGTTTTGTCTTACCTTATTACCATTCTGTATTTGAGTGTCAGTATGAGAAGGCAGTTTTCAGGGTCAGTTTTCTTTTACACTGAAGCCATTGGGATTGAACTATGTGGCTTTAGCTCAGGTTGTCAGGCTTGTGTGGGAAGTGCCTTTACTTGCAGAGCCATCTCGTGGTCCAACCCATGGGTGGTGGTTTACTTCAGGGAGTGGAGTTTTAAAATACAAAAGTTAAAAGATTAAAAACTTTATTGCTTTATTAAATTCTAGTGCGGTCCGTATTGGTCACACTGGAATGGAGACTCAGCACATCATTGACAACATCCTGGCTGTCTCAGAAAAGCTTTCAGAAAAATTGCCGGAGGTACAGTATGGCAAGTGCCTGAGTCTGGTTTCCATTCCTAAAAAAGCAGAGCGTGTGGAGATGACATCATTTCTTTGTTTTAGAAATGGCAGAGTGTGAAACTCTTGTTCCTGAAAACTGAGAAGTCGGTGTCTCTTCCCATCTTTTCCTCATTTGTCACATCT
Source organism: Rhabdomys pumilio (assembly GCA_030674055.1). NCBI lineage: Eukaryota > Metazoa > Chordata > Mammalia > Rodentia > Muridae > Rhabdomys > Rhabdomys pumilio. Next base: position 90,587,843 of record JANHMN010000002.1, on the reverse strand, counting down.
CAAGATGAAAACATCAATTCCTTCCGTAGTGTGAAGAAACAAGTTAGTATGAAAGTTTTAATATTGGGTGGGCCTTAAAATGTGTATCCAAGAGAGATCACAGCAAGTTCAGAGCTAACTTAAGCTATAAGACTCTGTTTCAAATAAATTAATACTGTAACTGAAGATATAGATAGCCCAGTGATAAGGCATGTGCTTAATGTATGGGTTCAATCTTAAGGGGAATGGATGTTCAGGCTTATTTTATGTGCCTTGGTGTTTTGACTGCATGTATGTTTATGAGCGGCAGAACTGGAATTGGGAGTTGTGAACTGCTGTATTGGTACTGAGACTTGAACCTGGGTTTTCTGAAAAAGAAGATGGCTTAACCGCTGAGCTATCTCTCCGGCCCCAACAAGCTCACCTTAATTTTGTGTGCTAGACAACATTGAATGTCTTCCCCTATTGCTATCCATCTTCATTTTTGAAACAAGATCTTTCAGTGGAGGTCACTGATTGGCTGGACTAGCTGGCCAAGAGCTCCAGAGTTTTTGTTTGCACTCACCCACCCATAATTAAGATTGCAGATGCCAGTCCTTGTGCCCATCTTTCTGTGTGAGTGGCATGTTTGTATGTATAAACCCTTGGCCAGCTGAGCCCTCTCCCCAGCCCCCAACTTAGTTTTGATGTATAGTCTTAGAACTACGGGTGCTGTTTCTAAAACAGAATGATGGATGGTGAAGTGGAGATTAATAACTGATTAGAGTAATGGTTTGAATTCTCTTGGCCATCTTAATCATCCCTACTGAATTTTTCATTTCTGTGTTTTGTCTCATGTCTTTATTTCTAGGAGTTGCATACAGTCAGTATCATTGCTGTGAAGAGAGACTGCAGAATTTATTTGGGGCTTGCTCACAGTTTCAGAGGTTAAGCTATTGTCAGGGAACACGGCAACATGTAGACAGACATGGTGCTGGAGAGTAGCTGAGACTCCACATCCAGATACACAGGCAGCAGGCACACTTCCCCCAACAAGGCCACATGGCCTAACATTTTCAAATAGTGCCACTCCCTTATGACCAAGTGTTCAAATGAAAGAAAATATAGGGGCCATTCTTGTTAAACCTTCACACATTTTGTTCAGAGATCTACCTGCCTCTGCCTCCTGAGTATGCATCACCGTCCCCTGGCGGATTGGCCCTTTATTTTTCTGTTTTTGGTTGTTTGTGTTTTAAATAGGGTCATAGACTCTGTAGACCAGGCTGGCCTTGAATTCTAGAGCGCATGCTGGGATTGAAGACATGTACCACCCACCATTCCTGGGTTTACATCCAGCTGTCTGTAGTAAGTGCAGTCGTAACACAAACAGCAAATGTTTCTGTGACAGCTTGTCTCTGTCCATAATCAGCTAATATATCTCAGTGTAACAAGTTACCTCACACTGAAGAGGTTGAGGACCCAGTAGTTGCTGAGCCCACTGGCCTGTGTGCTTTAGCACCCCCAACCTGGCGACTCAGACCTCAGGGATTTCTGGAGAACTGCTGGTGCTGATAGCAGCATCTGGGTGTAGCTGGGTTTTCCTACTTTGTGGTTCTTCCTTTTCTCGTCTTTATCCTCCCAGCTTCACCCCATCATTAGGTAGGGAGAGGGGGACGATAGCTCCCTGAATTTAATTTCTTTCCTTTTGTTTCTTCTCTGAGCATACAAACAAACGACAACCAGCCTCCCTAAATGACTACATTTATAGTAGTACTTACTTACCTTCCACCTCTCAGTTGCATGTATACATGCATCTTCATGGTGGGTATTGAGTACAGGGCCTTGGACACAGTAGACATGTGCTATAACTACATCATTGCCCTAGCTTTTTATGTCCTCGAAAAGTTTGCAGAATTCCAAATGATATGCAATCAAAGAAACATATCTGCAGCTAGCAAATCTCTCTAGCCTCCGCTAGAGCATGAAGCAAATCATAGTCAGCTGCTGCAGAGTCTGAAGCAGCCACATCCCACACCAGGGAGTAAAGTGAAAGCATGTTGAAGGTTGTTGTTTCTGTGGACACAGGGTTTCTCAGCCTGCCGGTCCTAGAGTCACTCTGTACAACAGGCTAACCTCGTACTCACAGGGACCTGCCTACTTCCAGCTTCCTTGTGTTTTTCAAGATGTCTTTGCAACTGGGTATATCAAGTCAGAACCAAAAGGGAAAGCCCATTGAGTGAAAGGCATTCTGATAGCCTTTTTTTCTTCCCTTCCACCATGCTCTCTGATAGCCTTTCTTCCCTTCCACCATGCTCCTTTTTATCTGGGAAGCATATCAGGATGTACTGCCTAAATTTAGAACAGCGTTTCCCGAATCCATCCCAGTTCTCAGTCACTGCTGTTGACAGTCTATAAAGAAACAGTTAAAGGTACAGGAACGATTGACACTTTACCTATGAGGCAGGAATTGTGAAAGTGCTCTAAATGTACAACCACCCCATCGCACTTTGAAAACTGGAGGTTCGAGCCTGTTAGGCTCTGGGTAAAAGTGTCATGTAAGCACTGTGTCTGATCATGAGCCAGTTCTGGGGAGGTAGAGAAAGATGGATCCCTGGTGCTCTCTGGTGAATCAGCTTAGTATACCCAATCATCAAGCCCAAGATCCTATAAAAGACCCTGTCTTGTAGACCTGGAGATATAGATATGGAGAATGCTCTAAGGTGACCTATGGTGTGAGCATACATTTGCACTTACACAAAAGACAGGTAGATTAGTCATGAATGAAACCAAAATTGGGCTTGGTGATCATGGGCTCTGCTTCCTGCTTATGTTTACTCTGGAGTGTAGCCCCTAATGAGGAAAGTATTCCATAGACTCTGAATGTAGGCACAAGGGCTTAATTTCTTTTGACCTTACCTTCCACCTCTCAGTTGCATGTATACATGCATCTTCATGGTGGGTATTGAGTACAGGGCCTTGGACACAGTAGACATGTGCTATAACACTAAACTAAGCCCACAAGTCTTTTAGTTTGAGACAGAATCTAAGTTTTAAACTTCAATAACTAGCTCAGATTAGCCTTTGAGGTTGCCATCCTCCTGCCTCAGCCTTCTGTGTAGTTAGGATTGCAAGTATATATTAACATGCTGACAGAACGGTTTTCAGCTTTCAGCTACACTGCGTGTACGTGCATCTGTACATATGTATCCAGGTCAAAGTAGAAAGCTAGGTAATTGGAGCATGTAATTATAGCGTGGCAGGCAGGTAGGAGAGGGTTAAGTTCAAGGCAAGCCAGCCTGAGCTACAGATTGAAATACCTCTCACCCTCCAAACAATAGACTGAGGTGTGACTATCTGGAAGTGGAGTATTCTTTTTGTGTGGTTCAAGGATGTTTCAGGGAGCTTGTAAATGCTCAGCTTCAGCTTCTAAACCTGTGTCATCTGTTTTCTATGGATGGTTCCTACTAAAATTTTATCTGGTGTTCTGGTAGGAGCTAAAGAAAAGAAAGAAGTATGAAAACGCAAAGTTGAAGAAGGAAAGCAAAATGTTGAAGAAGTCCAAGAAGGCTGCATCTCTTTTAACTCAAGATGGGTTAGTTAGTGCTCCAACAAAGGGCCCAGGAACTCAGAAGAAAAAGACCAGCAAGACAAGCACACAGCTGAAAGTCACAGAGGAGTGTGAAGAAGAAATTCCACTACTGGTACCAATAGGAGAAACTCCAGATAAAGAAAATGTGAAGGTATTTTTATTGATAGTAGCTGCTGTGTTTCAGGCAAAAGCTGCTAGGTGATGCCAGGTGGGGTCTCTTGCCTTTACTCAGCGATTGTGACCCAGAGGACAGGCAAGGCTACACAAAGACAAACACTATCTTAGGGGGGAAAGAAAAAGTAAAAAGTGCTAAGTGATTTAAAAAAGTTTAAGAGTTAATTCCAGGAGCCAGGAAAGCTGATGAAGGCAGATACTGGTCTACTTACTTGAGCACCTTGAATAATCTGAAAGGCCAATGCTGCTTGACAATAGGGCATTTTCTCAAAGTGTATTTCATGTATAGATGTTCATTGAAAAGGACACAAAAGTGTCAGTCCATGTGACCTCTTGGGTGTCAGCACTGAGTGTGTCTGCTGCCAGCACAATACAGCATACTGGTGTAATGTTTCTGGTGTTGAAGTAGGAGTGTACTCTCAAGACTACACTGTCTGTGATCTCAGGCTGAGGCAACCCAGCCTGGACTACATGATGAGTTCCAGCCATGTCTGGTGCTCATTCTACCTGCCGAAGCATACAGCGCTGCAAGCACAACAGTGACCGCTTATGTCTGATTGTAAGATGCTGTTCTTTATTGTTCTGGACTTAACTTTCTCTCTTTCTCTTTTAAGATGCAAGAAAATGTCACAGGGAAAAAATCTCCAAAATCAAAATCTGCTCCAAATACACCTCAGGGTAAGAAAAGGAAGGCACAACCAGCTACAGAGACTCCAGAAGCCTCAGATCCTGGGACCTCTGGGAAGAAGCAAAAAAAAGATACGCAGGAAATCAGAAAGCCAGAGGCTAAATCCTTCTCCACTCCCAGGAAATCTGGAAAGAAAGCCTTCAACACACCCAGAGACAAACAACCCCAGGCAGCCCACTCAAACTAGAAATAGTGCATTGGCATGAAGGACATCAGAGCTAACCTAAGGACTTTTCAAGAAAACTTACACAGGGTGTGGTGGCACACACTCACACACTGGGATGCAGAGATAGGAAGATGTGTGAGTTTGAGACCAGCCTAGTTGTCTATAAAGGTAGTTGGGTCACCTGGGATAAACCAAGATTTAATATTTAAAGGCCAGACTTAAGTCCTGGGCTTGCTGGTATAATACTTCGCCAGCATATGCAAGATCCTGGCTTCAATACCCAGAATTGTCAAAAAAAAAAAAAAAAAAAAAAAAAAACCCACCCAACAAGGATACTCTGCTGCTGATTCCATCACAGCCTCTTCAACAAGGAGTCCTGGACTTAAACAGTTTTTGAGAAGTTTCTATGGGTGCCTCTGAATTTGATACTTCTGTTGTAGAAACTAGGTGTTTGAGGCACAAAAATATTTTAAATTGTTGGGTGTACTTACTGATGTTTGTTTTTTTTTGTTTTTTGTTTTTTTAATTAAACTTTTGCATTCCCTTCTGGATAAATTCATTGTGTTGTTGGTGTTTCACATCTCACCTAATTTTGAAGACACATAGGAAGCTCCAGGGTTGGAGACATAGTTCAGGTGGTCCTGCTGTTCAGAGGACTCACATTCAGTTTCTGGGACCATCATGATGGCTCTCAATTTTAACTCCAGTTCCAGGGATTTGAGGCTAAATGGTGCACAGATATATATCTGGACAGACAAAATACCCCAACAACAATAAATCAACTACAAAATGGAGCAGAGAGTTTTTTGCTCTGTATGGCTTATCTGGAAGGGTTTGTTAATAAGCATGATAAAAGGGTATTAATGCAGTGCCTCTGTTTAAATGGCCAGACAAATTTACACTAAGTGGAGTATAGACAGTGTATTATAGATGCTTCTGAATTAAACTGGGAAAAAACCACCCTATGAAGTAACCCATTTTATAAGAGTGCTGCCCATGACTCCAAAAACTAGTGTCCCTTGCCTGTGACCTCATCATCACTTGGGAGGTGTAGGCAGAAGGATCAAGACTTCAAGTCAGCTTCAAGTTAGCGGGCAGTGGTGGCACACTCCTTTAACCCAGCACTTGGGAGGCAGAGGCAGGCGGAGTTCAAAGTCAGCCTGGTCTACAGCCTGAGTTGAGTACAGCCAGGGCTACATAGAGAAACCCTGTCTCAAAAAACAAACAAACAAAAAAGACTTCTAATCAAGCTTGGGATATACAAAGCTTTAAAATACTTTCTAGGACTTCATGAGGCATTTAAAAAAAAAAAAAAAAAAAAGCTGCCTTGGTGGATTTCTGAGTTCAAGGCCAGCCTGGTCTACAAAGTGAGTTCCAGGACAGCCAGGGCTACACAGAGAAACCATCTTTAAGAAAAAAAACACCAAAAAACCAAAGCTGCCTGGGTACTCAGGAACCAAAGTCTATGACCATAAAGTTGTAGCTGGTCCTGGACCAGCAAAATGATTAGTAAGATGTGTTCCAAAAGAGAGATATCTCAATTCTTGATGTCTTAAAAGGTTTAAAATATTTCCCATGTGACATTAAAATTTTTACTTAATAACAAAAGTAGAGAGCTAGGGAAGGAGAGACAGAATGGAGCTCAGAGTTGAGATGATTAGCATACATAGCCCTTGTTTAGAAATGGTGCTTAAACTGCCTTCTGCGACCTGTAAGTGCTCAGTGCGGGTTAGGCTGGATTGTGAACTGTCAGATGATTCCTGTGCTCAAATAGTCTGGAAAATGCTGGGGTAGGACGTGTGTTAGCTGTAAAGCACCTGTGTTAGTCACATCCTGGGCCAGGAGTTGGGATGAGGCATTTAGTCTGGTCACTCCTTGTCTACATAGCAAGTTCCAGAGTTCCAGTGCTTCAAAGACCCTGTCTTCCTTTGTTTTCAATTTTAAAAAAGCAAGCTTGGGGGTGGGGAGGACTGGAGAGATGGCTCAGTGGTTAGGAGCATTGACTGCTCTTCCAGAGGCTGAGTTCGGTCCCCAGCAACCACATGGTGGCTCACAGCCATCTGTAATAAGGATCCGATTTCCTCTTCTGGTGTGTCTGAAGACAGCGGTAGTGTACATAAAATAAAGTTTTTAAAAAGTCATTAAGAAGAAAAGGAAGCCCGGGAGTATTAGCGCATACCTGTAATCCTCACACTTGGGAGGCAGAGGCAGAAGGATCTTTGTGACTTTGAAGCCAGCCTAGTCTACAGAGGAAGTTGCAGGATAGCCAGGACTACACAGAAGACACCTTAAAAATAAATAAAAAATGAATAACACCCTTTATCACATTCTCAGCAGGTGAAGACAAGCATAGACTCCAGCAGCAAAATCTCTCCCAATGTAGAAGTGCCTCATAGGCTTCTCCAGGGAGCTGCTGTGTGCTGTGCATGTCTCTGTAGAATAATTGACACATTCACATTGGTCAGTGAATTAAGACGATACTGTGGTTAGTGGAACCCCTTCCCCCACTTCCCAACCATGGGAGTTCTGGTTGCTTCTCTGAACTCAAGGGCCTATGATAAAGATGAGGCACACCTCTGCTGACTCCCCACTGAAGGACACTTCCTCTGAAAGACCTTGCTGCTTTGGAAGAAACCATTTCTAGTATTTGTTGGCTTACTTAAAAAGTACCCGTTGTACCAGGTGAGAAAAGCTCATTTCTTTTGTACAACTAGTGTGCACCCTGCCAGCTGTAGGTTCTGAAGACAGCTTTACACAGGTGCATGTATGAAGAAGCTCTGCCAAGCTTCACAGCTTATACATAGGTACATGCAAAGTTACCATTTGCACTTCTGCAGCTGGAAGAGGATGTTTGTCTTTATCCAAGATCCTCAATATCCCAGAACTGAAGAGCTGTCTCTGTACTTAAGAACTTGTTCTTGTAGAGAACCCACGTTCTATTCCTACCACCCACATGGATGATCACAACTTTCCATAACTCCAGTTCCAGGGAATATGATGCCCTCTTCTGAACACTGAGGGCATCCAGCATGCAAGTACACCAAAAAGCATGCAAACACATAAACACTCAGAAAAACATACAAACAAAACAGTCATATACATAAACAAACAAACAAAAAACCTATCGTGATTCATAGATGATTATATATATATATATATATATATATATATATATATATATATAAAATTTTTTTTTTTGGTTTTTTTGAGACAGGGTTTCTCTGTGTAGCCCTGGCTCTCCTGGAACTCACTCTGTAGACCAGGCTGGCCTCGAACTCAGAAATCCACCTACCTCTGCCTCCCACGTGCTGGGATTAAAGGCGTGTGCCACCACCGCCTGGCCTTACTGTAATTTTTATATATTTATTTATTTTTGGTTTTTTAGACCAGGTTCCTCTGTGTAGCCCTTACTGTCCTGGAACTCATTCTGTAACCCAGGCTGGCCTTAAACTCAAGAGATTCACCTGCCTCTGCCTCCTAAATGCTGGGATTAAAGGCCTGTGCCACCACCACCTGACTTTTTCCTTTTTTTAAGGTAGAGTGACCAAGCCAGCTCCATCAGTCAACAGGGTCTCAAAGGAGTGAGTGAGGATTGAAAAGAAAAAGACAATTAGACATTATAAAATGACCCCAGCCAGTGCTGAGACTGAAGCTTTCTTTTTTTTCCAGTCTGCTTTTATATCAATCTAGGTACATCCAATAAACAGCCAGTCCTTAGATCAAAGACAAAGTAACCAAGCAAGTCAACAAAGGATCACACAAGGCAATAGTTAAGCAAAGCAGTAAGCAAAGCCCCATGGTCCCTGTTTCTAATATTTTTATCTGAGTCTACTTCCTTATCCAAGCCCAGTGACAAATGCCAAAGTCCTAGAAGCTGCACCAAAAGCTCTCCACAGTAGACTTTTGCTATTGTAGCTCTGACTGACCTGAAATTTTGTAGCCCAGGCTGCACTTGAATTTGTAACAATCTTTTTGACTCAACCTCCTCAAATACTGGGGTTACAGGCTTATGCCAGCATGCTCAACCTGAACCAGGGACTCATGTCTAACCTTGTGTCCCAGGACAGCCTCAAACTCCCCCTGCCTCAGGCTCCTAAGTGCCTCCTCCTCTGTCCCAGATCTGTTATCTGTTATCAGGCAGGCTATCTTGTTGATCAGTGGGGTGGTGTCAGACATTTCTGGCAGGAACCCAGGCTTAGGTTGGTCCCGTGGGAAAACACAAACTTGTGAAAAGAGGGTCTGGTCCCTTACAATTCCATCCAAAGGATCACCCTATCGCACTTGGATGGGGCAGGGGCTAATTTGGTGTGTGCCAATGGAGGGAGATAGGAAGGTGCTTGGAGTTTTTGTAGATGTTAAATACGTTTAGTGTAGTCAGAGCTTTCATTAATTGTACATTAGGGGGTAGGTGGTTGTCTTTTGTTTTAGAAGTTGGGCTTTTAGGATTTGATGTGTTTTTTTCTACTATTCCTTGGCCCTGTATGGTGGGAAATTTCCCATTGTGCTAAGGTTTTTAATTAATTAAAATGCTAGTGAAAGCATGGCCATTATCAGTTTTTATCTGTTGAGGAATGCCCTTGATGGCAAAGGCTGAGAGCATATATTGGATTAACCTTCTTGAGTTTTCACTAGTTTGGGCTGTAGACCACATAAAATGTGAGTATGTATCTATTGTAACAAAAATATATTTTTGTCTATGATTTGGAGTATGTGTATGACATTGATTTGCCATAAGGAGTTGGATTTGAGACCTCGAGGATTGGTGTCCATCGTTTGTAAAGCTGGGGAGGTAATAAGGGATGCACAGGAGGTACATGTTTTTATTGTCCTTTGGAGCTGGGCAAAAGAGATGTGGGGAAGCAGGCATGAAGCCCTTTGTGTGCGTGCGCGTGTGCGTGCGCGTGTGCGTGTGCGTGTGCATGAATGGAATTGGTCTGCTTGCTCAGTGGAGGATATGCATGTTCCTGTTGAGGTGGTTTGGTCAGTGAGGGTATTTCCCTCAGATAACGGGCCTGGTAAGGGATTATATGAGATCGGACATGCTAGATGTAGACTAGGGAAGCTCTTTCCCTTCAGAGGATGGAAACCTGTAGGGGCAGAGAGGAAAGCGGGTTGGCCTCTAGTTTGACCAAGGATCTTGACAGCCAAGGGAGCAAACTGACATCATACACACACTGAAAAGAGGTTAAGGGGCCCTTGACTTCCTTTGAAACTAGATAGATAACATATTCTATTGCTGAGAGTGATGGGGCAGCGCTCTTAATTGTAGACTCGGGGGTTCATCCTCAGGGGAGTAGTACATAACTGCTGCAGCTCCCCTCTTTCCCTCCCCCATCAGTAAATATTGAGGGGGCTCTGCAGTGGAAAATTCTAGTTCTTTGGAAAGTTAGTTACATCAAATGATGCTTTTGCTGGGACACACAAGTGAAAGGATGTCTTGCTGAAGCAGACACAGGTGAAAGGATGTTTGGATATAGCAAATGTGATGAAGGAGTATAAATATGACCCCACAGGCAGTGGGAGTTGAGTGGGGCTTTCATTTGGTTTGCTCTGCCTTGGTATCCTTCACTAAAGACATGCATGTATTGGTTCAGCTTACATTGTGTTGCTGAGCTCAACTTGTGGTTATGCTGCCACTGAGAGAAACCTGCCCAAGAACTGTCCTGAGGTTCCGGAGGCAGTTTGCTACTTCTGAGGCCTTACCTCAGGCCATTTCTTCAGGATTGAACTACAACTGCCTGGTGTCTACTTGCTGAAAGGACTGGATTGTAGCTGGCAGTTAATGTGTGGTGTCTGCCCGCCTAGAGGACCGGTCTGCAGCTGTTCAATCGTATTTGATGTTTGCTAGATCAAGCGCTCAATCTCGCCCCAAAAGAACTATTGCTGAACAGGTCCACTTCCCCCATATCCAAATAACTTTTCTCTTTCACTACCTCTGGTGGATGGTGGGCTAGAAGAGAGGTTGAACCCTTATTAAAAATGGGTTGCAAAAATGTTTTGCCTATAGGGCTCCAATTATGAGGGTTTTTTTTGAAAATATTTTGAAGGCAGTCATCACAACAGAAGAGGCTTTCATTTGGTTTCATTTCATTTTCATTTGGTGAAAAGAGACTCATTTTTCATCAGGATAATGGTTATTAATTTGTCCTGGGAATCCTATTAAGCTGATAGCAGAGCAGGAGTGAGTTTTGATTAGACATTGAATATCGGAGATCGAAGAGGGTGACAAGAATGCCAGGTTCTTTTTCTAGAGTTTGTAGGACTCTGTCCCTGCCATTTTTAATCATACTAGCAAGTGCATTCACATCATTTAAAATTCAGGGTGCACCACCCATTGGGGTGTGGAGCCATTCCAGCATACCCTGGGGTTGATATGGGGCCCCCACAAGTGTGGGGGAGGAGCTAAAGATAAGCTGTATGGACATTGTTGGGTCTTATGCTGGCAAGAGCCATGTCTTATGGCTGCATTGACAGAATTTAGAGCTTGGATTGCTTCAGGGACAGTGTTCTCAGGGGGAGGGCTTTTATACTAGTTGAGCAGTTTTGTTTCGAGTTGGGGTTTGCATTAACAGGGAATGTTTGGGTGTTTTGGGATTCTGGCTCCACATAGCAGTCCTTAGTAGAATGGGAGACAGGGTTTACTTTTGTAACAGAAGCATGAAAATTACAAAGCTGTTGCATGGTTGAGTGTGGGAGGCTGTGGAATTATGTGGGTTTTTGTCTATGTTTTTGGTAGGTTTCTGGCTTTGTTGGCTTAGGGAGGAGGGAGGACATAGTATGTAGTTTCTACTACCTGCTTTAAGTTCTGGGTGGACCACACTTTCAGCCACTACTCTGGTTCCCTGGGATCTGAGGATGAAAGATACACACACATACCTCATTTTTAACCTGCCTTATGGCTCAGTGACTGGGGTTTTCTAAGCCTCCCACAGTTCATGTTCCTTTACTCCTTGCTCAACACCCTGCATCTGCCCTCCTCAGCTTAGTTGCGTTTCTAATCTCCCACCTGGGGAAGTAGCCAGTGGTCATTCCACCTAAGATCTTACATGGATGGTGACTTTCCCTCCAAAACGTGGTGAATCCCTTTCCTCCTTCTGCATCTCCTAGCCTGCCTGAAGGAACCTGGAAATCCCGCCTATCCTGACCAGCTATTAGCTGTTGGCATCTTTATTTTACAATCAAGAACCAATTGGGGAACAGGACCTTTGGTGTTCACCTGTAGGAGGAGCCAGCGGGAGCTTCTGGGGAGGAGAGATTGTTCTCTCTGGCTTGTGGGGAGCAGTCCGGGAAGGGCAAGTAGGAGCTTTTTTGGTTTTTAATGGAGCCATGTAGAGGGTCAGGTCAACGGGTGAGAAGAGGAGAGGCCGGTGAGGCCAAGGGCTTGTTTAGTGCCTCCTCTAAAGTGTTCTAAGGGGGAAAGTGTAGGTAGATGGATTTTATTTCCCATATTAATTGGGTAAGGGCTGTGAGATCTGAAATAGGATGGTTTTTAAGACTGATCTTTGGGCTCATCTGACTGAGGGGGCTCAGGTGCTCTGGTGTTATTGGCCTGTGCTATTTTAGCTGGTCCTATGCATTGCCGAATTGGAGCTAACATTGGCAACAAAAAATCAAGAGGGGGGTTTTTCCTTCTTGAGTGCTCTGGAGAAGAGAGGTGACTTGGGTCCATGAGTCAGGCCTGTAATATCACCATTGGTTGGGACTGGTGCTATCTGAAGAACTTCTTCCTAAAACAATAAGACTTGGTTTTGGCACTTTTATTCCATGGGATCTCCCCACTACCCCCAGACAGGGTTTCTCTGTGTAGTCCTGGCTGTCCTGGAACTCACTCTGTAGACCAGGTTGGCCTCGAACTCAGAAATCAGCCTGCCTCTGCCTCCCAAGTGCTGGGATTAAAGGTGTGTGCCACCACTGCCCGGTGTCCATGGGATCTTAATAGGGCACATATTTCTATAACCTGGGGGATTTATTTTTTATGTGATGAGTTGCCCATGACAGAAAAGCAAAGAATGCCTTGTCCAATGGGAACATTCCCTTGACTTATTGACTTTGGAGGATTCCTCAGAGGTCTAAAAAGCTAAGCCTTCCACAGATTTAAATACTGTGAGTTTGAGGCAACCTGGTCTATAGAGCAAGTTCTAGAACAACCAGGGCTACAAAGAGAAGTCATTTTTTTAAAGATTTATTTATTTATTTTATGTATATGAGTACACCATTGCTCTCTTCAGACACACCAGAAGAGGGCATCAGACTCCACTGCAGATGGTTGTGAGCCACCATGTGGTTGCTGGGAATTGAACTCAGGACCTCTGGAAGAACAGTCAGTGCTCTTAACCACTGAGCCATTATCTCTCCAGCCCAAGAGAAATCATCTTGAAAAATGAATCCATTTTAAGACCGTGTGTTTCTACTCAGATGGAAGGGTATCCTGGGACTCAGAAGCTCAGGGACCATACAGATCTGAGGGGGAAAGGTATCCAAGTAGAAGGGCATCCTGAGACACAGGGCCCAGGAGACATGCAGCTTGGAAATGGGACAGCGCCCCAAAGGAAACACGTTCTCAGCTCAGGAACCACATGACTCTGAGAGGAAGGCACCTCAGCGGAGCACTGCAGCTCCTAAGGTAGGGTCTCCCCAGTGAGCTGAGGAGCTGAGGAACCCAGGCTTGCACTACTTCTTTGCTTTCATTCTTCATTGCTTCTTTTCTTCTTGGCTTCTAACGAGACAGTCACTCCAGGCAGTAAATCTCATGAAAAAGATTTGTTGGAGGGTCCGGGGTGCAGAGGATGAATCCAAGGATGGCTGCCCTCTGCCCCTGGGAGCAGATTGCAGGGAATTAAAGGGCAGTGCTTATATAGGATTTCTGAGGGGGCGGAGCTTTTCAAGGCAAAGATTTCCAGATTGAAGATTGGTAGAATTTTTAAACCTGAGCTCAAGGATTGGTGGGTTTTTCCGGTTCAGAGATTAGTGACTTTTCTTTTTTCTTCTCCTTTTCCCTGCATTGGGCCCATGGGTTAGGATGGGAAGTCTTCCTGGTTTCAGACAGCTTTGGCTGAGGCACCATCTTCGTGGAGCTTCTTGGGGAGTCTGGAGAGGAACTGGTGCAAGTGTCAACAGCTCCTGGTGGACAGCTCCTGATGGACAGCTCCTGAGAGGGCCTTTTATGAAGGCTATGGGCTGAGGCAGGAAAGGACTTGGCCTGAAGACAACTCCTGAAGACAACTCCTGCTGAGCAGAGGAAAGAAGATATGCCACCGTGGACAGCTTCTGTAACTGCTGCAGGCTTAGGTGCCATTTTGACAGGAGCTGCCATTTTTGACGGGGCAGAAAGGAGGGGCCAGCCACTTTGATGGATTTTGCGGTGTACTGCTTAGGAAATACAGACAGGGTTTCACTATGCACCCTGGGTAGTCTGGAATTGACATGTACACCAAGCTGACTTCAAATTCAAAGGGACCCTCTTGCCTCTGCCTCCATAATGCTGGGATTAATGGTGTGTGTCATCATGCTCAGTTTGAACCACAGCTTCCATGACATAAGGAAAAAGACTCCTAAAAGTCACCAGTTGACAACCACACATTCACCTCTGCATGTACCCAACTCTATGTGAGCATGTACACACACACACAACTTAAGAAGCAACAGCAAACACAAAACCATGCTTAGATGTGTCATCATCCCCAAATACAAGCAGAGACTTCATGTACTATAATGGTAACTTATTACCAAATTAAAGTGACAATCTTCTTTTTTTTATTCTTGGTGCTGTTAGGGCCAGAACAGACAGTTGAATCCTCTTGAATTGGAGTTATAGATGGTTGTGAGCCCCTATGTGGGTGCTGGGTTCTCTGCAAGAACAAATGTCCTTAACCACCGAACTCTCTCTCCTGCTCCCAGACCAACTTCTGAAAATTGTCCACTGACCTCTGGGGGCAGCACGTGACCACTTCAACCCAAAGCAATAATCATGTTTTACAAGTTACTCAGGTTCAGATAAGCACATTGAAGTTCCAAGCCTGCCTGGGTCACAAAATGATTTCATAGCCAAGGACCAAGCATGGTGGCATACACCTTTAATCCTAGCATTTGAGAGGCAGGAACAGGCAGATCTCTGTGAGTTGGAGGCCAGCCTGGTCTACAGAGCGAGTTCTAGGACAGCCAGAGCACATAGTGAGTTCTGAAGAACTCTGAGCAAGTTAGTGAGACTGTCTCAAAACAAAACTGGGTGGGGCTGGAAAGAGGCTCAGCGCTTAAGAGCACCAGCTACTCTTCAGAAAACTGCAACTCTGTTTCCAGCACCATGATAGGTGCCTCACAATATCCTCTAAATCCAGTTACAGGGAGAAGACATCCATTCTGGCCTCCTCAAGCACCTATTCATCTATCTGCATACATGTAAGTATTAGAGCTCTGAGGGGAAATGTATCTGGCAGTAAGGAGCCAAGGAATACCACAGAGTCACATTGTACAACAATCCTCACATGAGATTGGGAAAAACACAAGAGAGCGACACCCTCTGCTTCAGTGAGAACCAGTTTAGAGCTGAGCAGGAAGCAGGCTTTATATAGGGTTTCTTGGGGGAGTGGGTGAAGCTTTACAGGGTGGCCTTGGTTAGTGGGATGTTGTGGCTTGATGTTGGGGCAAACTCAGGAATTGATGGGATTGTATGGTGTGATCTTGCCCAAGCTCAGGGATTGATGGGATTGTACAGTTTGATCTTGGGGCAAACTCGGGGATTGGTGAAATTTATGGCCTGATCTTGGGTTTTTTTTTTTTTTCTGTAGGGAGGAGTTTGGTTGTTTGTGTCTCCAGAAGTTGGAAAAGGCAACCTGTTACAGTAGTCTGGGGGCGCATTCAGCCACTTTCCAACCTCATGGCATTTGTACACTTATACACACACACACACATACACATACATGCACATTAATAAAAATAAATTTTAGGGCTGGAGAGATGGCTCAGAAGTTAAGAGCATTGAGAGCTCTTCCAGGGGAACCTGGTCAAATCCTAGCATCCACCAAATGTCCATAACTCCAATTCCAGGGGATCTGACACCCTCTGGTCTGACACATAAATACAGACATATATGTAGATAAAATGCCAATGCACTTAAATTTAAAAAAAAAATATATTTAAAAAATAAAAATAAATTGCTGCAAAGGAAAAATGTAGCTCATAGCTATCTTTTATTTGTAGCACATGTCTTTAATTCTAGAGGCAGGCAGATTTTTGTGAGTTGGAGTCTAACCTGGTCTACATAGCAAGTTCTAGTCTTGTCACAACTGCATAATGAAATTCTTCCCCAATAAATACATAATTTAAAAAATTCCACCCTTTGTATGTGATAAGGCTTTGGGGAGGGGAAATAATATGATCAAAATAGATGAAAAAAGCCGGGCAGTGGTAGCGCACACCTTTAATCCCAGCATTTGGGAGGCAGAGGCAGGTGGATTTCTGAGTTTGAGGCCAGTCTGGTCTACAGAGTGAGTTCCAGGACAGCCCAGGCTACACAGAGAAACCCTGTGTTGCTGCCCGAGCTGCCCCATGCTTGGGGGCCAAAATGTCACGTACCACTCTGTCAGTGTTGAAACCCGCACTGCCAAAAGCCTTGGGGGCTAAGTTGTTAGAGTCTGCACTGCCCCAAGCTGCACAGGTCTTCGGGTCAGGGTTCAGCAAGAGAGAGAGTGAGGATGGACACGAAGAATGGAGACCAGACAGAGTGTGATTCAATCCTGTTTATTCTTCAGTCTCTCTTCCTAGTCCAAGTCCCAAGTCTTGAGTTCCTAGTCCCTAGTTCCAAGTCCCTAGTGCCTCCAAGTTCCAAGTTCTTTCTCTAAGTGCCAAGTGCCTAATTCTCTGTTGCAAGTGTCTAACCTAATTCCTAGTTCCAAGTTATACTGATGTCAAGTAATCTGTTGTCTGGTCCTCAGATCTCTCTCCAAGTTGTACTGATCTCTTCTGTCTGCCTCTTGCTTTTTATATGTCTCACTTCTAAGCCACGCCTCTAAGTCACGCCCTTAAGTCATGCCCTTAGGCCTTGTCTCTAAATGTAATCTCTAAGTCATGCCCTTAAGTCTCAGCTCTAAATCACACCTTTAAGGCTCACACACCCAAGGGAAGATCCTGGGTATCTAAAACAAGATGTTATCAGAGTGTGCTCAGCTGTTGTAGGCTAATGTAATCAAGTCTCTTGTCAGGGTATATGGCTCAAGATGGCTGCAAGGGTGATAGCCGCCTTCTGTCGGCTCCCCATGAAAGACCCCCGCCAAAGGGAGACCCTCACTCAAATCCGGATCAGTGCGCATCCAAGGACACATGAGAGACCTTCTTGATGCAATTGCAAAAGGTAGTTTAATTACAAGGGCCCTTGGGTCGAAACATATCCCACGAAGGGGATAGAAGCTTCAACAAAGACTCCAGGATGTTTGGGATATTTATAGGTAGAGGTTGGGGAGAGCGGGAAAATTTGGTGCAGTTACATATGATCGGATATTTCAAACATCAGCAATTTGCGTAAGCAATCATTTGAGCTGGCAGGATGACTAGTTATTTTTTGACCATGAAACCTCGGACCTCCCAGACAGGGCGGGAGAGAAAAGTAAACACCAGATAGCCCATTACGCACTTGGGCTTGTTTGGACTTGTCTGGGCATGTCTTTGCATGCCTTTTCATTTCTTGGTCACCCTGCCCCTGGACGGACTTAATATTTTTATTTTGGCTATATTTACCAAGTTATCAGTGGTCTTTACTGACCACGAATTTTTGTTATTGTTTCAAGCTGCTTTCAAATTTTATTCTCACACTCACAACCCTGTCTCGAAAAAAACAAAACAAAACAAAACAAAACAAAAAAAGATGGAAAAAATTAAAAACAAGAAAAGTGTAATAAAAAAGGAAAGGTAGCTGAACCTGAGCCTGGAGTGCGTCACTGAGCTGCACTCCCGTGCACTCTGCTTCTGGTCTTCAGTTCCTGCCTTCACTTCCCTTAGTGATGGACTGAAGCACATAAACCCTTTCATCCCCTAAAAATCAGTTTTACAAGGTCTGTGGCTATAGCTCAGCGGCAGAGAGCTTGTTTAGTCTATGCAAGGCTTTCTATCCTGTCACCAGTTTGGGGGCATATAATTACCAGATAAAATATGAAATCCATCCCATTGACTCCTAAACATTCTCTCCTGTCCTTTGTGTAAATTGACTCTATTTCCTGTGAATTGACTAATGGCTCGTTTGCATTTAGTTACAGGTATAAACTGATGCTCAGGCGATCAGCATGAGGTTTATGTTGTTTTGAGACACAGTCTTACTCTATTGCCCTGACTGGAACTCTCCATAGACCAGGTTGGCCTCAATCTCATAGAGATCATATACCATTATGTGCCCCAAGCCTCTGTGAGGTACCAGAGGATAGAAAACAGAATAAGGGCTGGGGTGGTGGTGAACTCTCAATGCCAGCCCTTGGGAGCATAAAACAGTTCTTCAGCAAGTGCACCTATCTGATACAGTACTCAGGTCAAAAACAGGAAACTTCCCCACTAGTATAGAAGCCAAAGAAGCAGAAACTCTTACATCACATAGTATTCTCCAAGGCTAGAGAAGGTTCCTCCATGCTCAGTTCTCCTTTTCCTTTGCTCCCTACAGTACATATAATGATAGGTTTCCAAATATATCTACTCTGTATTGCCAGCAACCTGGAATTATTGCTATTTTGTCTGGAAACTCACTGGGAATCTCCAAGCAGGATCCAGGACCTCCTTGAATTATCCACATGGTTCGAATGCAATCCCAAGGGCTCTCCAAGGGAAAGCAGAAAGCAGAATTGGGGGAGATGTGGTAAGGAGACCTCATTCAAAGAGGGAAATACTGACTCTGGAGATGAAGATAGGAGCCCAGGTGGCCTCTAGAAGATAAAAAGAGGCAAGGGCTTGTTACTAGTTTCCAGAAGGAACAAGCCTTGTCAGCACTCTGACTTCAGCCCAGTGAAACACCTACTGCAAGACTCTGGTCCTTTAGAAGTTGTTTTAAGGCAACAAAAATTTAGGTCGTTGTTACAGTAACAGCAGAAGTTCCTACAATCTCATCAGTTTTCACATTGTACTGCCACAGTACTGACAACTTCCTGGGCTTACAGTAGCACTCTGGGTCCACACAGAGTGCATCTCAAGGTCTTCCTTCTAATGTAAGCTCTTCCCTCTGTCCCCAGTGGTGCTGGACCTGAGTATCTCTCGCTTCATAGTCAAAGAAGACCTGGAACCCTAATCTCCCTCCCCACCCCATGTGCCACTATGACAAGAGTATCCCACCATGCCCAGTCTATTTAGTGCTGGAAATCAAACCCAAGGTTCTGTGCATTCTAGGCAAGCACAACTAAGCTACATCTGCTTGTTCCTTCTAAATATCTGCCCAAGAGCATGAAGAAACTTTCTAACACTGTAAATTAGACCTTGAAATTTCCATCTCAGACATTGAATTCCAAATTTCATGCATCCCTGTCCCTCAGCTACTTGGGTTCAGTATCAATCCCACTGCCTGGGAGCACTCTCCCTCCTACTTCCCTGACTGGGAGCACTTTCCACATCTCCAGTCTCAGGGACTCAGCCTTACCCAAGTACTCTGGGCTAGTGTACACCTAACCACAGAAACAAGGGTGAATACAGCGACATCTAAGTTGAGATCTGAAGGCCAGGGAGAACAATGCTATGCAGCTTGTGTTGGCTCCGAGATCCGTCCCTACCATTCACTTTTAAAAGTACCGCAACTTGTTTAGAAGATGATAAAAATAGTGACCGCGTGTAGAACTAACTCAAGGGATAGGGAATTGAGAACAGGTCCCAGAGAGTGACGCTCCGGCGTCCGAATGAGTTTAGGTCACCTTCTCTGTTCAATGCGGGTCCCTATGCCTGCCATTCATTTGAAAGGACACGACAGTATGGCTGTTTTCAGGGTGACAGTTACAGTGTCGGAATGCAGAGCAGGACCCTCGGGATAAGTGACTGCAGGGAATAGATTCCGGAAAAAGTGACACCCTGGTGCTCAGATGAATCTAGGTTTCCTTCCAGTCCTAACTCTAGTGCCCAAGCGGCTAGGGAGAGGGCGATGACACTGGGCACACGAGCTGGCGGTCGCTCAACCCCTTCCGTGTGGCCGCCCCGGGTTCCGCCTATCGCCGTGGCTTCCGCAGCCCCGAGGCCCCGACGTGGCGCCTTCATCCCCGGCCTGACGCTGGCAGCGCAGCCAATGGTGGCATTTGCGGGGCGGTGCGCGAGGCCTCCCGCCGCCAGAGGGCGCCGCCCGGAGCGTCGCGGGCTGGCATCTGCGGTGGGTCGCCTTGGAAGCTGCGAGACTGAGAGCTAGAGCGGGCGAACGCACATCCCGCTGTCGCCTCCGCACTCCGCGTCCTCCGCGTCCCGGGTCCCGCCCTGCAGGTGAGGGAAGGGGACGCGCGGGCGGCGC
Organism: Rhabdomys pumilio; assembly: GCA_030674055.1. Classification (NCBI taxonomy): domain Eukaryota; kingdom Metazoa; phylum Chordata; class Mammalia; order Rodentia; family Muridae; genus Rhabdomys; species Rhabdomys pumilio. Next base: position 90,567,817 of record JANHMN010000002.1, on the reverse strand, counting down.
GGGGAGGGTCGCGCTCTCGCAATCGCGCGCGCGCCGCTGTCGCTTCGTGAGCACGCGCGGCCGTTAACGGACTTCAGGCGGGGGAGGGGTGCGGACCCCGGAACCGGCTGCACGGGATTCCTCAGGGGTCATAAACCGGGCACGCGCGGCGGCCCCTGCCACCAGGACTGCCTGGCCGACATCCGTGCACTCGCTTTTGACGGTTTAGCATTTCGTTATTCCCGGGCTGGGTGGTCGCGGGGGGTCCGTTTTAATAAGTGTCTCGGCTTGGGGACCCTCGCGATGCCAGCCGAGTGCGCGGTCGCCGGTGTCGGGTTCGCCCCTTGCGGGTGTTTTACGCCGCCCACCCCGCGTATGGGTGGCGGCTGGTTTCCGGTGTTCGGCCGGGATTCGGGAGACTGTGGTGGTTCTCGGTTTTCCTTTCCCCACCCTTAAAGAATGGAGACCTGTCAGTTCCCATTAGCGGGAATTTCCGGTTAGGGGTAGTCAGTACAGGGGTGTGGTCAGGTTGGAAGGTCCTGGCTGGGCCCAAGGGGTGGTGCCTGCACTCTGATTGGGTGAATTTATTCCGGGGTTGGGCGTTTTCGGGTCCCCAAATGTTAAGGGATCAAAGAGGGTCATAGTGTTAGGTATTTAAGACCAAGGGGGTCTGGTGTAGGCCTGGGCTGTCCAGTAATGTGGCCACCGGTCATGTGGGGCCGTCGAGCACTCGAATGTGGCAAGAATTAATTGAGATACACTTCTGGTTTCAATTTTGTTTCGAGACTCACTTTGTAGACCAGGCTGGACTCGATCTTAGAGATCCGCCTGCTCCTACTTCCCGAATGCTGGGATTAAAAAGGCGTGTGCCACCACCACCCCGCTCTGGTTTCAGTTTTAAAGTCTGATTTGAAAGATTTCGTTTGAGAGAAAAAAAAGAACGAAACAAATCTCCTTGGTAAGCTCCTATGCTTAAGTCAGCATCTGTTTAGCAAGCAGTGTGTTACATAGTTACTTGAGGTGATACCTGTTGTGGCTACGTTGGAATAAAAACAATCTAGCCAGTTTCTTTTTACTTTTTTTGTACGGCCACTTGGTAATTTAAAATGGCACGTACGGCCGGTTTCGTATTTCGATTGGACAACGCTCAACTGGAGCGTCGGAATGGGGGAGGGGCTAGGAGCCCTTGCCATCTGCTCTTTTCCTGCTTCTTTTGGAAGTGGCTGCTTTTCCTGGAGGTCCTTAAGGAATCCAAGGTTCTTTTCACCTCAGTTGAACTGAAGAGCAGAGCTGCCCCGTGTATGTGTGTGGGGCGGGTGGTGTTGGTGTGGTGTTTATCATCTTTGGACTAAATCAAGTGCATAGACAGTTTTTTCTATTGAAAATTTCTCCTTTCTGCTCTGTTGGACCATCAGGGTGAGCTACAGATGGGAATAAGATTGAGTTATTGAGGTTGAATACCGTCAATATTTGGAGAGGTATTGTGCAGAGAGCAGGTGGATTAGTGTCCTCCAGATGAACCAGACCGCTCCTTTGCAGCTGTGTCCCTGTGACTTTTGGTTGGGGGTTGTGTTCTGACCTACAGACTCTTCCCTTGTGGTTCTCAGATCTATTAGTAACAATGTTCATTTGTCAGCTGTTAGGTTTTACAGTTGTTAATACTGACTGATTTTTGAAACCTGCTGATTTGGGTGTGTTCAGTCCATTTGTAAGAGACTGGTTGATAGTCATCTGTGGAAATAGTTTGAGTAGCTAGTTAAGAAGGAGATAGAAATCTAAAACGTCTAGACAGAACACCATGGGAGGAAACTTAGTTTCTAGATAACACCTTTGTGTGCTTTGTCTCAGCAAACCCACATTTTCTCCGTGATCTTCAAGTGAAATGTGTTTACAGTGATGGGTGCTGTAGTCTCAGCCACTTAGAGTGAAATGGGAGGGCGCCTCGGAGCCCTGGAGTTCCAAACCAGCCTGGGCAGCAGTGAGGTCTCACCTCAAACAGCAAACAACAAAAATTAGAACAAACTTCTGAGGTATATACATACAAATGAAGAAAAAGTGGTTTGTGAGTGCTCATTGTCCCTTCCTCCCTCCCTCCCCTCTCTCCTTCCCTCCCTCTACACACACACACACACACACACACACACACACACACACACTTCTTTTTTTTTTGAAACACAGTCCCCCATGTGGGCTGGGCATCAAACTAGGGTCATCAGGTTTGGCAGTAATGACTTAACCTGTCTTGCAATTCTGTCATGGCTTTCTAAGTGACTTCATTGATGTTAAAAAAAAAAAATGAGGTTACTTAACTTTGCTAGGTTTTGCCCCAACAAGAATTTTATAAATTTGCTTTTTAATTTTTACAGGTTTAGCAATATGTTGTCTAGTTAATTTTCTAACATTATGAAAGGTAAGAGAGGATGTGAATTTGGGGGGTTGCTTGGACACACAGGGTGAGAAAACAAGAAGTGTCACCCTTTGAGCAGGAGGGCCTCCTAGGGATCAGAGCACACAACCACTGTGCTGGCACTAATTATCTCAATGAAATCTTTTGAAGAATCCCAGGTTTATGTATGAGATGCAGGGTTCCCTGTGAGTTGCCTTGTCTGGCTGGAGATTGCTTCCCTTGTAGAATCCAGACTCTCTTGGCTGTTTCAAAGTTTCTGCTTGCGGGAAGGGAGGATTTAGTTCAAATGAAGAGTTACCTTTCTGGTGCTCTTTGGTGTAACCTCCAGTTTCCAGGAAAGGAAGCTATCTAGAAGAAAGAAGCTGTCTCAGGGAAGGGAGAAGCTGTTTAGCAGGGTTTGTCTACCTGGATTGCAGCAGGCAGGGTGTGGCATTTTGCCCTCTTGCCCAGGGCTGGGTAAGTGAGGAGTCAGCTACTGTACACTGTTGCCAGACAAGGTTCTCAAAACGTTACCTGAACCACTTGGCTTTATTTTATCGGTTTTTTATTTGTTTTGTTTTTTGAGACTGGGTTTCTTTTGTAGCACTGGCTGTCCTCTGTAGATCAGGCTGGCCTCCAAATCACAGAAATGTACCTGCCCCTGCCTCCTGAGTGCCAAGACTAAAGGTGTGTGCACCACCATCATCTGACTTGATTGTTGTCTTAAATCTGGTTCACAAACTTAAGTCTGAGGAGAGACTTACAATTAAAATTTTTATTTGAAACTAGGGACACTTGGGCAGTGAAACGGCTCAGTGGGTATAGATGCTGGCTTTGCAAACCTGTAGACTTGAACTCCATCCCCAGAACCCACACAAAGGTGGAAGGAGAGGACTGACACCGTAAAGTTGTTACCCGACTTTTTTATGTGTGTGCCATGGCACACAGGCTCACATGCATATCACACACAAATAATGAAACCTTCGGGACACATTTTTTAGAAGCAAAAATACAATAATACTGGACCACTTTTTCTTGCATCCTTTAAAAGTATCTTTTATTTATATCTTGACAATTTCATACATCTGTCTTGATCATGTACACATCCAGAATGCTTTGCCAGGCCCACCTGGTAGTCCGTCTGTTGGTATGTATTGTAAAGAAGGTAGCTTCACATGAGTTCTTATATCTAAATATGTCCTAGCCAAGCATAGTCCATGGAGCGGTTTTCTTGGAAGTGTTTCCTGACTCCTCAGCTTGAGCTAAGATGCTTTAAATGATTCCCCTCGAGTCTGTCTGTGTGTGCATATATGTGCAGAGCATGTTTATGCCGTTCCTCTTGGTTTTTTTTTTTTTTTATTTTTATTTTTTGGTTTTTCGAGACAGGGTTTCTCTGTGTAGCCCTGGCTGTCCTGGAACTCACTCTGTAGACCAGGCTGGCCTCAGAACTCAGAAATCTGCCTGCCTCTGCCAAGTGCTGGGATTAAAGGGCCATTCCTCTTGAGTGACCATCCAATGCCCATCTATGTCTGAGCCCAGACCATCTGAGCCAGGCACTGACCCTCCTCCAGGAGCCTGGGACACTTGGCACTGAATAGTCAGGTGCACAGGAGTCTGGCTGGCTTTGAAGTGTGGCTCTGCCACTTTCTCACACTGTGGCCTAAGGCCAGCTTTGTGTCCAGGGTTACTTCTTTGTGACCTGAGGTCAGATGACTTACTACAGGTAAAGCACTTGGTGCAGCCTGTGGCATGAGAGAGAGCTACCGTTTCTATCTCAGTATGTTGTAGTAACATCTCACTTTTCTTGGGATCTATTCATGGGAGCTGTTTTCTCTCTGTGCTGTGAAAGTAGAAAGGTCGTGGATTTCACAATACTGGGCTTGTGCTAGACTGAAGGACAATCAATGCCTTTCACCTAACAGACACTGATCGAACAGGGGATTAGAACGGGGATCCAGGACAGTTTTTCTCCCTCTTCACATAACTTCAGGCAAATACAGAATTTTAAGGCAGCTGATCTCTAAAAGAGATCAGAGATTCTAGCTTGTTAGAGTTATGTGAGACTAGTTCCTACTTAACTGGGTTATCTGATTGGATGTGCACTGCTAACAGAGCCCTCCCTCAGTCTCTTGTTCGTGTAGGAAATGAATCGCCATACTCCTTGGGGTGTCCCTTACGGCTGTCATACTCCTTGGGGTGTCCCTTATGGCTGTCATACTCCTTG
>JANHMN010000002.1:90542644-90563218 GCA_030674055.1 Rhabdomys pumilio | reverse complement strand
TTTAAGTCAAGACTCCAGGATGAAAAGGAACCAGCTCTGTGGAAGACTGGGATGTACACTGGACAGAGAACAGCAAGCACAGTGCTTTTGAGTTTAGTGTGCTTTAGGCAGTGTCACAGCCCACAGAAAGCCATGTGGCCTGCAGGAGAAGGGCGTGCAGGGAGTCAGAAGGGAAGCTCCCTTAGAGCTTAGCCAGGAAGCAAGGTTTTCTTTCTTTTAAGTGCACTCACTGATGGACTTTCCCACAAGTGCAGTAATGGAGCTGGGGGAGGGGCGGGGTTTGTTTGTTTTGATTCTTTGAGATGTGGTCTTTTTTAAAGCTGAGACTGACATTGAACTCCTGATGCTCTTGTCCCCAGAACAGCTAGCACTACAGGAGTGCACCATCATTCCCAACTTCTAAATTGTATTATTACAAGAGCCTTTCTCCAAGTTCCCTGTGGGAAGTGGATGGGAACAGGGGTGTAGAAGGAGATCTTCCAGGCTTGGGGTGCCCAGTGCTCCTATGCTATCGTTGGTGAGCTTTGAGAGTTGATAGGATGTGGAATTGGGAACAAAAGAGCAGTCTACACTGAGTTTCTGGATCGAGGAACTGGAGGGTTTGGGAAGAAAACTTATAGTTAGTGGGGCCAATTAATTAATTAATTAGCTCAGAAGTTTAAGAGCATTTGCTGCTCTTCAGGGGTCCCAGGTTTAGTTCTAGTAGCTACATGGTAGCTAGCTCACAGCTGTCTGTAACTCTAGTTCAGGGGATCCAGTGCCCTCTTCTCCCATAGTGCATGTACCTGGAGCAACTTGAAATTGTTTAAAAAAGAATTTACAATTAGAGGCATTAATAAATAGTATCAACAGCCCTGGAATTTTGTATGTGAGAAAGAATTTTGTATGTGACACACCTTAGTGTGTCAGTGTAGAATAGATGGAGGGGAATTCTTACATTTATGTGTATTTTAACATTATTGCTTACAGTAAAATGGTAGATCACATTTTAATGTAATGATTCATATATGTGTGGAGGGCACAAGTTGATGTCAGCAGGCCCTAGGGATCATCCTTTGTTGGCCTTACCAGCACTGTCATTACAGGTGTACATTCCTGGACCTGGCATTTATATGGGTACTGGGGTAAAATTCGGGTCCTCATGTGTGGGCAAGTACTTTATTAAGTGAGCCATCACTCCAGTTCCTGTATTTATTTATTTTCTTTCTTTCTTTCTCTCCTTCTCTCTTTCTTTCTTTCTTTCTTTCTTTCTTTCTCTTTTTCTTTCTCTCTTTCTTTCTCTTTCTTTCTCTTCCTTCCTTCTTTTTTTTTTTAAAGGATTTATTTATTTTATGCGTGTACACTGTCACTCTCTTCAGACACAGGGCATCAGATCTCTTTATAGATGGTTGTGAGCCACCATGTGGTTGCTGGGACTTGAACTCAGGACCTCTGGAAAAACAGTTAGTACTCTTAACCACAGAGCCATCTCTCTAGCCCCCCAGATTTTCATTTTGTAATTCTTGCACATTGAGGTGTTTTGAGTTTATGCATATCTGTGCACCATGTGTATGCAATACCCACCCGGGCCAGAAGAAGGCATTAGATACCCTAGGACTGGAGGTACAGATGGTCCGCAGCTGCCATGAGGATATGGAAAATAGAACCAGGTCCTCTGGAAGAGCAGCCAGTGCTTTTAGCTGCTGAGCCATCTCTTCCTCCATCTCCTAGATCAGATTTTTTTGTTTTTTTGTTTTTTTCAAGACAGGTTTCTCTGTGTAGCCCTGGCTATCCTGGAACTCACTCTGTAGACCAGGCTGGCCTCGAACTCAGAAATCTGCCTGCCTCTGCCTCCCAAGTGCTGGGATTAAAGGCGTGTGCCACCACTGCCCAGCCAGATTTTTTTTTTTAAAGTAATAAATACTAGAAGAAAACATTAAAAATTTATTTTATAATTTCAGAATGAATACGTTTCTGAGTATGTCAAACTCTTGCTTCAAAAGCACATGCTCTAAACTTGGAATAACACCAAAATTAGCATGGCCTTTGTGCACAGATGACATCATGACTGTCAAACTCCAGAAGATACAAAGGAAAATATTGATAAATTCAGCTACGGAGAAATAAAATGCTTGATGTGGAAAGTCCTAGGACAAAGTTTAAAAAAAGACATGAAATCGGGAGACATCCTGATGGCATCTTACCGTGTGTCTTAGGTGTTTGTCTCGATAAAGAGTTCCTGTAACTAGTCATCTCAGCTGGGAGAAAGTTCATGGGGTAGGCACAAAGGGTGTGAGTCTGGAAAGGTCTCAAGCTCTCACTGTGCTCTCTACTTCTGCCTCCCTGGGTGACAAAGGTGACAGGCTGGAGCAGGCGCCCTTCTGATTGTGGGTGGGCAGTGTTACTTCACAGACCTGTGCCCTTATTCTACAGAGATGAGAGATGCCGACATCATGTGACGTCCTGTGTACCTGATGAGCCTGCAGGGTTAACAGCAGGGTGTGCACACCAGGGCTTGGATAAGTTGTGGTGCAGCCTAATTGCAGAGCATGGTGTGTGGTGTGTGTGGGTAGACAGGGAATACTGTTTGGGGATTACTGCAGAAGGCCATGTGCAGAACACCCTAATAGGATAAATAGCCATGCACAAAATGGTTTTTATCTCAAAAGACAATTATAGACTCTCCAGAAATCACAAAAGGAGTCTATAGAGTCCCATGAACCTCTTACCCTTCTCCCTCCTGTGACAAACACATTAAAGTAGGAAAAGGCCATGGGTGTAGGATTGTTGCCCTTATATGGTGTGCTGACTTCCCACTTTTGTGCTTGTGTGAACACTTTTGTGCTTGTGTGCACACATGTCACATGTCATTCTACATTGTTTTGTCTAAAGGTTCATAACTAGAACCTAAATTGGGACAAATAAGTTTTGTTGTTGCTGTTTTTTTTTTTTTTTTTTTTTTCTTTGAGACAGGGTCTCATATAACCCAGGCTAATCTTGAATGCACTATCTAGCTAAGGATGGCCTAAAACTTATGATGTTTGTTTCTTCCTGAATGTGATTAGAGGTGTGTGCCACCAGGCTTCGTTTGGATAAAGGGTTTTCTATAGGGTATCTCTGGCACAACACACAAGAGACTGGAAGCAGGGGTTGGTTGCCTTGGGGGAAGGCACATGGGGCAGGCAGACATGACAGTGTTGTTGGGAAGGAGACATTCCTCTCACTGTCATTGTACCTTGTAAACAGTTTAAAAGATCTCCGTGGCACCCAAGTGGAACTGTCAGAGACAGAGAGCCATCTGCAGCTCTTTCAGAGATGGATGGTGTGGGCAGTAGTCAGGGCCAGAGCTAGAAGTCCTGTAGGGAAGAGGATGGAGGTACCTGGAAGAGGGGCAGATGAAACTCAGAGTGCTCACCCAAGCGGAGGCCCGGTGAAGATGGGAGTCTGGCTGTGATGATACAGTAGCAAGTGAGGTAGGGACAGCCTAGGAATGGCCGTGAGCGAGAGTGAGGAAGGAGTGACATAATCTGGTAGCATAGCTTTTGTCTGTGTGAGAGAAGTTACTCTCAGACTTTTAAAAAAGAATTCTCATACTTATCTGGCAGGGGAGATACCATGATCAAGAAAGTGGTTGTCCCCGGGGATGCTCATATGTTGCACTTGGGGTTCGTTGACTCCTGAGATTTCCCCAAATGCGGGAAACACAACTGCACACTTTGGGGTAGTGGGGGATTGCATTTGTGTTCTTCTCTGTAAAGAAAAAAATATTAGCTGTGCATGGTGGCACACACTTTTAATTCCAGCTCTTGCAAAGCAGAGGCAGGAGGATCTCTGTGAGTTTGAGGCCAGTCTGGTCTACAGAGCTAGTTCCAGAACAGCCAAAGCTACAAAGAGAAACCCTGTCTCAAAAAACCAAATTAATAATTAAATCTTTAAAACAGGAAGAAAAGAAGGAGGGCGTACAGGTTCTACCACAGATTTAACTTGACTTGATTCAATAAGCCTACCTCATAACTCCATTTTTAAAGAAAGAAAACTATTTTAGTTTATCACCTTATCTTGGTTTGTGGTTTTATTACGCCATTATCTACAGTGCTGGGGAATGAACCCAAGTCCCTGAGTTAGTCAGCACTGTGACAACTGCCCATCCGCCACACCCATCCCCATCTTTCCACCTGACTCTTCAATCCTGTCAAAGTTAGGCCTCAGCTTTAATGAGGTTTTTTTTTCTCTTCTTTTTTTAAATTTTATTTTTGTTGTTGTTTCAAGATAGGGTTTGAACCTCTCTCTGTCTCCTGCGTGCCGGCATCAAAGGTGTGCACCACTGCCTAGCTAAAGATTTTTGCTTGGTTTTATTTGTTATAGTTGTGTGTGTGTCTATATGCGTGCATGCCACCTGTATCCAGGTAACCTCAGAGGCCAGAAAAGAGCACTGGATCCTCTGGAACTAGAGTCACAGGTAGTTGTGAGCCATTGGATATGGGTGTGGATAACTGAACTCAGGTCTTCTGCAAGAGCAGTGTGCATTCTTCAGCTCTGTAATCACAGAGCCATCTGTCTGTCTAGCTCCTCTCCTTCTCCCTCTCCCTCTCACACTCCCTGTACTGGTAATGGACTCCAGGGCCTCATGCATAGCAGGCACGAGTTCTCACCGAACCAGCTAAGGATCTGACTCTCAATCACTCCTGATAGGGTTTGGGATGTAGTTTAGTGATAGACTACATGGTAGATTACATTTTTAGTCTGTGTGAGGTCTTTGATCCAGCCTCTGGCACTCCCTGCCACATTGCCAACACATAAAAAGCAAGTAAACGGGGGCCCCATTCAGAGAGAGAGAGAGAGAGAGAGAGAGAGAGAGAGAGAGAGAGAGAGAGAAAGAGAGAGAGAGGTCTGTATTATCCCTGAGGTTTGTCTAAGGAAAGTCTCAGGGGATGTCAACCTCTGAGCTATCTCTGCTGCTTCTAGACCAAACTGTTTAAAAGCTGTTTTAAAATTCCAGAAAGAGCCAGGTGATGGTGGCACATGCCTTTAATCCTGGCATGCAGAGGCAGAGCGAGAGCCAGAGGCCAGGGGCCAGAGACAGAGGAGGAAGAGGAGGCATAGGAGGCAGAAGAGGCAGAGGCTCTCTTGAGTTTGAGGCCAGCCTGGTGTACAGAGTGAGTTCCAGGACAGCCAGGGCTAAACAGAAACACTGTCTGAAAAAACCCAAAGCAAACAAACCCAACAACAACAATAAAACAAAACTAAAAACAACCCCTAAATTCCAGAAATAGTATCATTTTATTACTTAAGTGTCATTAATTTAAAAATAAATAAAACTGTTTATTGCATGTATGCATGGGTGTTTTGTGCAGGAGAAACACATGTCTGTGTACCACTTGCCTGGTTCCAGAAGAAGGTGTCGGGTACCTTGGAATGGAAGTTACAGACAGTTATGAGCCGCCATGTGGGTATTGGGACTTGAGCCTGGCCTGGGTCTTTAGAAGAGCAGCCAGTGTTTTTAACCACTGAGCTATCTTTGCAGTCTCCAGTGGCATAGAGTTTTAAAACTCAGAATTTGGGGTTGGGGATTTAGCTCAGTGGTAGAGCGCTTGCCTAGCAAGTGTAAGGTCCTGGGTTCGGTCCTCAGTTCTGGGGAAAAAAAAAGACAAAAAAAAAAAGCTCAGAATTTTATTTTTATATTTATCTATTTATTTATTTAGTTTTTCTGAGATAGAGTGTAGGTTGTCTTGGTACTCCCTCTGTGATTAAAGTTGCTCGCCACCACGCCTGGCTTAGGGAAATATTTAAAAACAAGTGGTAGATGTCTTTTCTGAGTGCCACCTTTACAGTATCAAATATAAATACTTAGCTCTTGACAGTATTGGAAAGACCAAAAAGATGTGCGATAGTCAGCCTCCAGACATCAGTACTGTGTATCTTACCATGTCACCACAGTGGCAGGCAGTAGTGAACCAGAATTCCCCAGCTGCCTGCTTGAAGTGTGGGTGGGATTTCCCTTTGCTAAGATACCCTGTTCATTGCTGGTTTCAGTTCTCAGCAGAGGATGATGGGATGCCCCTTCCCCTGCTGGCCCCCCAAGGATGTTTGGCAATGTCTGGAGCTATGCTTGATTGCCACAGATGGTGGACAGAGAGACTGCCAACCTCTAGCAGTGTGGAGAATACCCCCCACACAAGTCAGCACTGAGGCTTACATCTGACACTGAGCTTGGAAGCTCAGCTTGGGGATCAGGGAACACATACTTTAAAAGTTTATGTGTGTGGGTGTTTTGCCTGCATGCGTGTCCATGTACCACATGCGTGCAGGGCCTGAGTAGGCTAGAAAAAGGCATGAGATCACCTGGGACTCAAGTCTCAGATGGTTGTGAACTGCCAGTGTGAGTGCTGGGATTTGAGCCCAAGCCTGGGCAGAGCAACCAGTTCTTACCACTGAGCCATCTTGCCAACCCACAGAAATCCATTCTTCATCTCAGGGTCCTTCTCAAGGGTTCTCTTTAATTTGCTGGGAACCACTCCATGAGGGCTGCTCAGAGGGCTGGAGAGCCTGCATGAAGCTGCTGTATTAGATCTGTCTGGGCTGTCAGCAGGGTGAGCTTGGGGGCTCTGGCTCCACTTCTCAGAAGTCAGGTCCTTCCGAGGCATGCAGATGCAAGGGTTTGTTTCTGGAGATCTTCCAGAGGCTCAACAAGGTGAAGACTGTTCTGCGGCAGTTCATGCATGTGAGTTGACAGGGAGACAAGAAACCCCCGTGTGAGAAAGGCTATGTGACTTTGTGTGGAGGCTGTTTAGGAGGGGCATACAGGATTGGCAGAGTCACAAGACCACAGGGACCCCAAAGGAAGGCCCACCAGGCTCCTCAGTGTCAGGACTGTGGAGGTGGGCGTGTCCTGGCCTAATCGAAGGGCCTAGAGTTCTGCTTGTTCTGTTGGAGGATCCAGAATTGCTGGCAGTGATTTCATGCCTTGTTTCTTTTCAGATTGCTCCTTGGCAAGTGGATGTACATGGTAACATGTCCAGTGTGCCCGAGGAGAGAAGAAGAAGGCAGCACAGCATTAAGGAAGGTCTACAGTTCATCCAGTAAGAGCTTGACACAGCATGGCTGCCGCGCTTGTCTGATGGAGAAAGTCAGGGAACTCTTTTGGGTTTTTATAGAATTGCACTGGTCTGTTTTGTGGTAAAATCTATAGCTCAAGAAAACCGTAAACTAGCAATCCTCCTGCCTCAGCCTATAGGCATGAGCCACCATATTATTTTTATTGTTGATTTTTAAGGCTAAAGCTCTGATGTTACAGCGTCTTCTCATAACTTAGGCTAACGAATTGTGTTCCCATAAGAAGCATCCTGGTGAATTAAACATCTGAAGTGAACGTCTGCAGTGCAGCAGACTTTTGCCGGCAGACTTTATTGTTAGGAAGAGTATCTGTAACACACAGCTTTTTCCCGGGGCACATGTCCAGGAAGAAGGGCCTCTCTGTTCCTTCTGAGGAGGAGACATTGGCCTACAACAAGTCAGATCAGAAAGTGTTAATAATTCTGGACTATTTTTTAAAGGAGTAAATGTAAAAGAAGTGTTGAGCTTAGGGAACAGTGACGGTGATGGTGTCCCATGTCTGAAGTCTGAGCACTTGTGTTAATTCCTGTACTTGGGAGCCAGTGGTGGGACTGTGAGGGTTCAAGGCCAGCCTGGGCTACTGAGTAAGTTCCAGGACAGTCAGGACTACACAGAGAAATCCTGTCTCCGAAGGAAAAAAAAATGTGTTTTGAACCAACACTAAGCTAAAAACAACAGTTTTTTTTTAAAGGTTGATTTTTGTGTGTTTAAGTGTTTTCCCTTCATGCATGTGTGTACACTATATATGTGCCTGGTGCCCTCAGAACCCAGAAGAGAGTGTTGGATCTTTGAGGTGCCATGTGGCTGTTGGGAACTGAATCAGGGTCCTTTGCAGGAGCACTAAGTGCTCTTAACTACAGAGCCATCTCTCTAGCTCCTCAAAAGCACAGTTTAAGATAACTTCTGGCTGAATTATGCTGACAGGGGTCTGTCGTGGTAGAGTGTTCTTTAAGGCCAGCACTTGGGAAGTGGAGGCAAGCTGATCTCAGTAAGTTCCCGGCCAATCAGGGTTACTGCCTTAGAACTAACAAACAAAACTTTTAGTAGAACTTGGTAATTACAGGAGATTTGTTTCTTCTCAGGTCTCCGCTGTCTTATCCAGGGACCCAGGAGCAGTATGCGGTAATGATCTGGGAAGGCTGCGGAGGGGACAGGGACTCAAGAACTGCACTCTGCAGCAGGATTTGGCAATCTAGCCTTGACTGTCACACCTGCCAGCTGCCCTCCTTCATAAAGAGAGCTTTACCTGAACATGGCAACTGCAGTTGTTTATGGGTTCTCTGTGGTGCCTGTGTGATACAGGGCAGAACTCAAATGTCCCACAGTACTTTAAATATTCTCTCTGGCATATACAGAAAAAGCTCACCAACCTCTTCTATATAGTATACCCCGGGGCATTTCTGGACAGTTGTCTGCATCTTCTTTCCCGTGTCAGTGTAGTTTGAATTAGGATGCATTTTTAGTTCTTTGCCCTTAACTAACATTTTATCAAAAATAAGTGGGACAGAAATTCAACCGAGAAGGTGGGGTATTATTATTTTTGTTTTCGGTGACTCCTGAAAGCAGTGAAGGAAGATTGTCTTGATAGGGAGGGAATTGCTGGGAATGAACTGACCAGACCTAGGGAGAAGGTGGCCACTCCTTTGGGCCTTGGACTAGGACTACAGAATTGTGGCTTTGAATCTCTGAGGGTGTGTGTTCCAAGAGTCCACCTTCCTCCTTCCCCTGTGTTCAGTTCCTCCTCTTCTCCCTCCACAGAGGAGAGTCAAAAAGTATTTGAACTGAATACCTAGAGAAATCCTTTTGTTTTTCCACATATGGAACTGGGGCCCACCAAGGTTGAGTGATATGTCACAAGCCACATGTGGCTTCAGGGCCTGATTTGTTTGCCAGTACTCTAGTCATTTTAGACATGTGTTTACTAAGACCAAAAAAACGATCTGGTCATGTGACAGAAAAGGTCTTTTAAAGTATCAAACCATTATTTGCACTTATCAAAAAATGGGTATAACCACTCAAAAATTACTTAGTTCTATTTCCTTTCTGTAAATCAGAAAATGATCTAAACAAATAACTTATGAAAGGAGAAATACAGGCCCAGAGTGGTGGCTCAGCGTGTAAGGGTGCCAGACATTAAGCTGATGACCCGAATTTCTTCCGTGGATCCCACAGAGTGGAAGGAGGGATCCGCCTCCAGCCCTGACTGACTGATTATTTGACCAACACTCAGTGACCTGCACACAAGCACTCCTCCCAGTCCTGTGAAGAGTGTAATGCTTTTAAAGGACAACTGTAAATGGTCTGTAGAAATGTAAAAGGCTCAGCCATACTGGTAAAGACGTGCACATACTAGAGGGCCTGTGCATGTGTGCACACCCCATGTCCATGTTTCGTAGTGTGCTGCACAGCAGCAGGCGGAAAGCATTTATTACTGTTGCCTTATCAGAAATACTAGTCAAAGGCTTAAACTAAAGCTGAGTGTGCTAACTCTTGCCTGTAATCTCAGTTTTTGGGAAGCAGAGGCAGGAGGATGGCTGCAAATTTGAAGCCATAAATATGAAATGGACTCTCTTGACTGAGGACTTCCACCAAGTGTTTTGTTATCTGCACAGAATCTGAGACACACATACCAAGTGCTTTTGGCCCTAAATTTTCTAATAAGGGGAATCTATTTTCTCTTGTTAATTTAGGCAAGATGACCTTCCTAGCGAGGTGGCAGCAGCAGGCTTTCTCGCGCAGTTGTGCCCTGCGGTGCTCTCTGGGGTTTTAAGCATAGAAATGGTATTTACCTTTGTCTCCGCGTGTTCTGTCTTCAAGAGGTATTTTCTCTTTTTAGGTGTATTTGCATGCTCTTGTGAGAAACCTTTTTAATGAAGGAAATGATATTTATCGAGAATGTGACTGGAGTGGCTCTCTAATTCAGTACTCAGAAGCTTTGAATATAGCTAATTATGCAAAGTCTGAAGAAATTGTAATTCCTAAAGAAATCATTGAAAAACTTCGTATAAATCGTATTGCCTGCTATTCTAATATGGTGAGTTGGGGGTTTTAAAGTAATTTTAGAGGGTTTTCTTCAGTGATGTAGTACATTAATAAAAAGTCATTTTCCTAATTTTTGCCCTGCATGAGGTGTGGAACCTTGGGCCTTGTGCTTTCAAGACCCTATAGTAAGAGTAGGATGTCTACTACCGAGCTGTACCCCGGCCCACTAGCTCTGTTCGTGTGTGTGTGTGTGTGTGTGTGTGTGTGTGTGTGTGTGTGTGTGTACTCATGGATGGCTAATGTTGGTTTCTATAATGAATTCCTAATCATTAGGCTATTTAGGAGTTAAATTATAGTTTCCTTTTAAAATTGACATGTCCGCACTAGAGATATGTGGTATACCATTTGGTGTACCAGTGATGTGTGCCTACACTATACAGTGTTCACACTAGGGTAAGGGTTATTTGTTCGTAGTAAGAACATAGGCAAATCCGTCTTTTTTTTAAATTTCTTTTTGGTTCTATTTTTATAAAGAATAGTTGCTGTAGCTCTATGCTTTTGAGGGTTGCTGGGTGCCAGCCAAGAGCAGTCTCTTACAAGATAAGTCTGCAGTATTTTTGTCACTGTTTTGTTTTTCAACAAGAAGTTTTATTTTATTTCTCATATGGCTGGGGATGGAACGTACGGCCTGCACATGGCTGGGCAAGCACCCCACCATTGAGCTGTACCCTTGCCCCTTTCTCAGCCCTCTTGAAATACACAGCACACCGTCATCACTAGAGTTACCCACTTGGCACTTAAATTTGTTATCTTATTTATTGATATGGGGAAGGGCAGAGAGAATGAGAGCATAGACTTCAGAGGCCAGCGTTTGGTTCTTTAGTTGCACTGTGCATCGTCAAGGTTACACAGCAGATGCTTTGACCTGGGGAGCCATCTCACCGACCCCTTATTTGGCTTAACAATATATTTCATAGATTTATTTATTTTGCTTTATGTTTTGCCATCATGCATATTCGTACCATTTGTGTGCAGTGTGTATGAGTGTTTGCCCGTGTGTCTGTGCACTGCCATGTTTGTTTGCCTGGTGTCTGCAGAGGCAGAAGAGGATGTCTGATTCCCTGCGATTGGAGTTACAGGCAATTGTGAGCCTCCTAATAGATGCTGGGAATTAAACCTGGGAACTCTCAAGAGTGGCCAGTGCTCTTAACTGCTTATCCATCTCTCAAGCTTCCACATTTGTCATTTTTAGTGGATTTAAAAGCAGTGATGAAGCTGGGCGGTGGTGGCGCACGCCTTTAATCCCAGCACTTGGGAGGCAGAGGCAGGCGGATTTCTGAGTTCGAGGCCAGCCTGGTCTACAGAGTGAGTTCCAGGACAGCCAGGGCTACACAGAGAAACCCTGTCTCGAAAAACCAAAAAAAAAAAAAAAGCAGTGATGACAGGGAGGAGGAGGAAAATAGGGCACATGTGTCTGTGAAGCGTCTTCCTTGGAGATCTGGGACCCTATGACCAAGTATTCATATCTGTCTGACATAGGGTAGGGAGTATATAGATATTCATGATAATTTTCCTACTTTTATGTATGGAAATAGAAATTCTAACAATCACTCAAATGAAAAATATCATTGTGAACTTTGAGTTTAAGTTGAAGGTTATAAAATGGGGTCATGCATTTGTTTACATGCATGAAACAGGTAGTAAGTGTGATAATTAACCTTGTGATTCTGGTTTTTTGTTTTGGCTGTTGCCTCCAGGGTCTCCGTGATAAGGTTTTAGAAGACTGTAATGCTGTCCTCAGTGTAAATGCCAGTAACTGCAAGGCTCTGTATCGGAAGGCTAAGGCTCTAAGTGACTTGGGGCTCTACAGAGAGGCCTACGACGCCGTGGCAAAGTGCTCCTTAGCAGTGCCTCAGGTATGGAGTTGGTGCTTCAGCTTGTTTGTCTGCATCATGAGTATTCTACAGCTCTCGAATGGAGAAACAGCCAAGTTTTTATGCAACCTTCAACTTGCTTCCGTTGAATGTAACTAGCTAACAAAGCAAGCGTCTAGGTGGGCGGTGTCACAGTGTCACAGCCCTGCTTACATGTTTCGCTACAGAGATATTCATGAGTGTTGCTCTTTCTAGGATGAACATGTAATAAAACTAACTCAAGAAATAGCTCAGAAATTGGGATTTAAAATAAGGAAAGCATATGTTAGAGCTGAGGTAAGCAAAACTTATCTCTCAGAATTCTTTCCATTTTGTTTTATAATCTTGAGTCAGTTCTGTTTTGAAATTGTGTTTTCATTTTATTTCAGCTCTCACTGAACTCAGTTCCTGGGGATGGGGCTCTCAAGGTAGGGTCATTATGTGTACAAGAATTACGCTTCTGAGGGAAGCAGGGCTGGAGGGCTTAGCAACTGTGCTCTATGTATTTTTAGTGTGGTTCTCTTTGAGCTTCAAACATGAAATGGGCCCTGGCTTCCTATCACTTTAGAGAACAAAAAACAATTCAAGTCTTATACTTTAGTTTCAGCCAGCATTTTCTGCAGGCCACTAGAGCATGTGACAGGATGTGACAAGAAGTGAACACTTAGATGTTCAGTTTTCTTTGAAAACTGTGGCTCTGGGCCAGATACTAGTTTTGAGAACATTGAGGTTTAGAAAAGGAAAAAGAAAAGAAAAGAAAAGAGGAAAAAGGAAAAAAAAAAAGAGGCTGGAGCGATGGCTCTGCAGTTAAGAGCACTTATTGCTCTTGCAGAGGGCCCAGGTTCAATTTCTAGCACCCACGTGGCAGTTCATAGCCATCAGCAACTCCAGTTCCAGGGGATCTGATGCTGTCTTGTGTCTTTCCAGGACACAAAGCACACATGTGGTATCCAGACATACACAGCCAAAACATAGGTGAAATAAAATGAGCAAATCTAATTTTTTTTTAAAAGATTTATTTATTGATTTTGTATGAGTACACTGTAGCTGTCTTCAGACACACCAGAAGAGGGTGTCGGATCCTGTTACAGATGGTTGTGAGCCACCATGTGGTTGCTGGGAATTGAACTCAGGACCTCTGGAAGAGCAGTCAGTGCTCTTAACTGCTGAGCCATCTCTCCAGCCCTAATTTTTAAAACTTTAAAAAAAAATTAAACATAAGAGCTTTCTCAGGAAATGGATATAGATGCTGTTTATCTCAAGTCTCAGAAGCAAAGAGGCAGGAGGAACTCTGTGAGTTCAAGGCCAACCTGGTTTACATAGAGAGTTCCAGGACAGCCAGGACTACATAGTTAAATACTGTCTCATTTTTTTCCCCAGGGGGAGGTGTTGGTTTGAAACAGGATTTCTCTGTGTAACACTGGCTGCCATAGAACTCACTCTATAGGCCTCAAACTCACAGAGATCCATCTACCTCTGCTTCCCAAGTGCTGGGATTAAAGGCATGCACTGCCACTTCTGGCAATTATTTTTTGTTTTAAATTTGAAGTGAAGTCTTGTGGCTGTTGGGATGGCACTAGCCACTGTGAAGGGCTGGTGGATGGTGACAAGATTAGTTCCTATTCCCTTCTTCATAGCCTTTGAGGAATGCCTGTCTGCTAAGTATACAGTGTTTCCCAGTGTGGCTATGCACTCGATGGTCTAGGAGTGTGAGGCAAGCCAGGATAACACAGTGAGATCGATTTTAAAAAGAAAGTAAAAAGCAAGGTCCGATGATGCCTGTGTAACCTCAGATATGGAAGCAGGAAGACCAGACGTTCTAGGTCGTTCTCAGCCCTGTCCTGAGTTTGAGGCCACCGGGGCTACACAAGACCCTGTTTTAAAGGAAGAAGAAGTAAGGCATGATGGTGCTCGATTTTAAATCCCAGAACTCAGGAGGCAGAGGCAGGCAGATCTCTTGAGTTCGAGGCCAGCCTGGTCTACAGAGCAAGTTCCAGGCCAGCCTGGTCTACACAGAGAAACCTGTCTCAGACAAACAAAATAGAGTAGGAGACTGTCCCTTTGATTTCTTGTATCTTCTCAAGTGGCTTTACAAATCTACACCGCTCTTTTAGGATTTTTACGGATTGTTTTAGAGTTTAGAATCTTGAAAACATGATTTATTGTTTGTTTAATTTTCAGGCTGTGAACTATTCTGTGGAAGATATTGAGCCAGGTATGCTTTTACTTGGCAATCGTATCCCTCTGAAATATGCCTGCCAGACAGCCAGGGTTAAGCTGTGTGTGTATTATAGCATCGCGCGGTGAGATCGCTGTGTGATGCAGTGAGGCTGGGACTGTGCCCGTAGTTTCACCTAGCCTTCATGCCCTCTGCTACTGCCCAACCGCACTCCTGCTCTGTAAATACAGTGTCTTAGAGTGAGGACATTTCTTTGTACGTTACAGATTTGCTAACCCCAAGGCAAGAAGCACTTTCGGTTGTCTCCCTTCCTACATCCAGTTTTTCTCATGTCATTGGGAGTGAGCTGGCCTCCGTTCCTTTTATGCCTGTAACTTCCGTTTTTCAACTGCAAGTGGATGAGAGCCCTCTGCCATCCACAGTGTTTGCAAATGGAGGGAAGATCCCCTTCACCATATCAGACACTTTTCTGGATGATGACACTGTCCTTGGGGATGAAATAGATGCTCTTCTTGATTCTGCCCCAGAGACAAACGATGCTGTTACGGTGAGTTTCACTGTTTTTAGTTTCCCTTGTAAGAGACATGAGTGTGCGTGTGTCTGCATGTGTGACTCTGTGTGTGTGTGAGTCATGTGTGTGATGTGTGTGCATGTGTGGCTCTGTGTGTGTGTGTGTGTGTGTGTGTGATGTGTGTGCATGTGTGTGATGTGTATAGGTGCCCATGAAGGTTAGAGGACAGTATCAGGTCCTGGAGTTACAGGCAGATGTTTAGCACCCCATAACCCCATATGGGTGCTGGAAACAGAACTTTGGTCTTTTGGAAGAGAAGTATCTTAATTGATAAGCCATCTCCCCTGCTCTGTTTAGTCTTGACTCTTTCCCTCCCCTCTCTTCCACTCCCTTCCCCTCCCCTTTCCTCCCCTCTCTTCCCCTCTCTTCTCTCTCTTAAATTTTATTCATTTATTTATATATTTTCTAACAGAGGTGTCAGAATTGAACGCATGTCCTCAAGCTTACAAGATAAGCAGCACTTTACCCACTAAGCTGTCTCCCAAGGACATAGCTACCTCCCATTTAAGTTATAATGTGACATGCTAGGTAACTTGTATTGCAAGTTGGAATGGGAAGAGTAAGCATAACACTCTAACAGAGAACAGACATTTGAGGGCTCAGGAGATGGTTCAGTGACTAAAGTGTTTGCCATAAAAGCATCGGATCTGAGTGTGATCCCAGCACCAGTGTAAGAAAGCTAGGTATGGGTAGTGTACGCTTGTAGTCGGAGACTGGGAGAAGTGGACACAAGCCGACTACTGGGGTTCACTGGCTAGCCAGTGTAGCCTAAGTGGTGAGCCCAGCTCCTAAAGATAAGTTAGGGAGCTCCTCAGGAATGACACTTGAGGCTGATCTTTATCTCTGGACTCATGTGTATACTCAGGGATGGATACACACACACACACACACACACACACACACACATACACACACCCCACAGCCTCCCCCCTCACAGAAACAGTTAAAAAATGAATCAGTTAAGAGCACTGGCTGTTCTTCCAGAAGACCCAGGTTTGAGTCCTATCACCCATATGGCAGTGCACAACTGCTTGTAACTTCAGCTCCAGACAATCCGTTGCCCTCTTCTGGCCCCTGAAGACATTGCACATATGAGGTACACAGACATACATTCAAGTAGAACATTGATACATATAAAAATAAACATGTGTTATATTTATTTATTTATGTCATATATTATGTGTGTTATATGTAAACAGATACATATAATATTTTATACGTACACACACACAAATTACTTCCCTTCAAAACCTTAACTATTGGGGCTGCTGAGATGACTCATCAGTTAAGATCACTAGTTACTCGTCCAGAAGACCCAGGCTTGACTCCTAACACCCTTGACATATCATGGCATACAACTGTCTGTAACTCTCAGAGATCAGATGACACTTCTGGCAGGCAAAACACCCACATATAAATAAACAAATCTCTTTTTAAAAATGAAATCTTGTTTTCTTTTTAAGCCTTACGTTTATTCAGTGGGTAACTGTGCAAGTACAAGGACCAGAGTTGGGAGCATGCGCTAGGCCAGGCAGAGATAGTGCTTCCCAGACTGGCAGCCAGTCTAACTGAGTCACAAGCTCTTGCAAGGTTCAGTGAAGAACCACCCTGTATTAGAATAAGGTAAAGCAACCGAGGATGCCCTGACATCAGCCACTGCCTTCACACATGCCCACATGAGCAGGCACGCCAGCACACATATGCATACAGCATGCATGCACTCACGTGCGCGCACACACACACAGTCTTTATATTTTAGCACTTACATGAAGCCCTGGGTGGCATCCTCAATACTGTGTGGTGGCATAGGAGGTAGGGGCAGGAGGATCAGGGGCTCAAGGGCATCTATGGTAACATAAGTTGGAGCCGATCTACATGAGATTCTATCTTTTAAAAAGTTTAGCAAGATTCAGACTTAGTTGTGGACTAGATCGTAGAGGAGTTAGTCCATCATGGCGGGGTGGGTATAGTGTGGTGTGCAGAGAACACTATTCTAAGATCGTAACAGCCTTCATTTGGATGCAATCATTTTGTGTAGCTTAGTCCCTCAGTTTGGGGCATGGAGGGGTGGGAGAGGTCTGTTTTGATAAGCTGGTGGTAAAAGCAGGAAGCTGAGCCAATGAAAGAAGGTCTTGGATCTTGCTGCCATTTCTTTTCCTCAGTCCTCCACCCTGGTCAGAGGATCCCTCCCGACTGCCAGTGCAGCTCCAAGTTTGTCCTTCAGGACACCGACTCTGCTCAGAACCTTGCCCATTGGTGCAAGGTTTGCTCCTGAGCCCTCCTTTGCAGAGTTTTTTCCACCTTTGACTTCATCCTTGGAAGAATTTTACTCTTCTTTAAATTCGTTGTCAGTGACTGAATCCAAACGAGGTAAGACTTTCTCCTAAATTATAACTAACTACAGTCAATTTTCTGAAAATTAAAATATGCATCACAATTTTATAAAGCACTTTTAGGTGGTAGTTTCTTGAATTGTTTTTTTTTTTTTTTTTTTTTTTTTTTTTTAATTGTGGCTAATCCGTAAAGAGGGAGCCTTCAGGTTTTTTGAACTTGGCTTGACTTAACTGCCATTTTGAGAGTAAGAAGCAAGGGCGATTGGGTAGGCGCAGGAATGCCACCGACTCTAGACCATATGATTGGCTAAGCTGCTGTTCATTGTTTCAGGACAAATGACTTAAAGTGTATTCTGCATTAAAAGTCAATCCCATCTTGAACTGGGAAAACATTAAAACTAGCTTCACATCTGGGTTTAGTATGAAAACATTTAGACCTGGTCGGGCCTTTATCTGTTGAGCTCGGCAGCCTATGTCCTTACTGTATCATGGAGAACTGAGGTCTGACCAATACTAGGTAGAATACCTGGTTTTGGGTTTTTGCTGATAGTTTGCTTTATTTTTCTGGAGTGCTACACATAATATACATATAAAAGTGCTCTATTGTTGAACTACACCTGGGTGTCACCACACACCATAAATGGTGAGGGAAGTCTTCTTCTTCTTTTTTTTTTTTTTTTTTTGGAGACACTGTTATATAGTTAAAGGGTAAAAGTCTACATTGCTGTTTCAGAGATTTACAATGAAGAGGCTGAAAACCATGGGCTACAGGATGACAGAGGGGAAGTCGTTGAATGGTAGATGAGACAGCCCTTGAGCTACCTGCAGCTTAGTGTTAGAGAGGAGGTGTCTTCTCAGTTGTTTGGATATGGGTATTACTTTCTTAGATGTGTCTTAGTTCTATTCAGTAGACCCTGCTGTGGATAATTTCCCAATAATGGCTACGGGTTATTTTGCTCTTGGCTCTAGAAGAAAGACCCTAAGCCCCTTCTTGTCAGCAGTAAGAAAGCTCATAGGATCGGGATGGGAAAGCTGTGGGAAGCCGTAGCTAGTCAGCTGCCGTGCCCTTGTACTGATTCTCTGGTTGGAGTGAAAAGGTCTGTTGAAGTCTTTTTATTATTTTAGATCTGTCCACCTCAACTGCTAGAGAGGGAACAACGCTTAACAACAGTAATTCCTCCCTTTTACTTGTAAGTCTCACTTCCTCTTTTGTGAATACATCGCTAAGACTGAATATAGGCCTGTACTTAAGTGACTGGATTATGTGAATGGCAATGAGAGTCTCCTTTGAGTTTTCTGTGTGCTGTGGGAAATAGCATTAAGAGGCTCATCCAGAACCTGCAGTATAAATGTTCTGCATGTGTGACTGGATCGTCAGAACAAAGGAGTCACCACTGCAGATTGTGCACGTTTTGGTGCAGCCTAACAGAATGTGGAGACACAGAGCAGAGCGTGTAAAGATGCTTGCCCTGTGACGGCAGAACAGTTTCGCGTTTGTAAGAGCCGTTAGAGGATCGCTAAAGGGGCCCAGAGTCAAAAGAGGAAAATGCAGAAACGGACAGTTTGTTCTGGAGAAGCGCACTGTACAGGATGGCGCTAGCCTTGGCCTGCTCTCCACAGGAATTCAGGTCTTTTTTAGTGATAGTACAATATTTGTTGCCTGTTTCTGTTTTGTTTTTGTTTTTGTTTTGTTTTGTTTTCTTACTCTTTTTGCAGATGAATGGACCAGGTAGTTTGTTTGCCTCTGAAAATTTTCTGGGAATTGCAAGCCAGCCTAGAAATGACTTTGGAAACATTTTTGGAGGCGTGATCGCTAAACCATTTTCGTCAGGGACTCCTAGGCATCCCCTGGAAGGAACCCACGAGCTGAGGCAAGCTTGCCAGATCTGCTTTGTAAAATCAGGTCAGCACCAAACTAGTGGGCAGCAGGTGTGAGCTCTGAGGTCCTCGTGACCAGCTGGAAAGAGCCCTGGCTCTGGTGGCTTTGAGATGTTAGGGAGGAAGCAGTGGGTGGAGCAGGCAGTATCTCCTCCAGAAGCTGTTCGAACTGTTGCCTGTTTCTGCTTTTGTGAGCAGTTAGATTTCCTCTGCAGGTCATTTGGGCAGCACTGCTGCTTCGTAGGACATGCTATTTCCTAACAAGGCACAGGCTTACTCTGGCAGCCTGTTTGTTTCTGATGGAATTTTGGGCCAGGGTTGGTCAGTGTTCACCTGCTAATGACTGCTTATAAACTGCCTATGCAACTGAAAGGTGCTTGTTCCGCTCAAAAAATGAACAATCTTCTTTATGTCTTTTTCAGGCCCTAAGTTAATGGATTTCACATACCATGCTAATTTAGATCATAAATGTAAGAAAGATACTTTAATTGGTAGGATAAAAAATGTTGAAGATAAATCATGGAAAAAAATACGTCCAAGACCAACAAAAACAAATTATGAAGGACCATATTATATATGCAAAGGTATTTATTGTAATTAATTAATTGGTGTATGTTACGTGACTAACCAACTTCCATAACCAGGCCTTGTTATGTATCTGTTGGCTTCATTTGTTCCAATATTTCATGTTGGAACAAATGTACATCTGGAGAGATGGCTCAGTGGTTAAGACCTCTGGCTGCTCTGAGGACCTGGGTTCAGTTCCCAGGCAGCTCACAACTGTCTGTAACTTCAGTTCCAGGGAATCTGGCATCCTCACACAGACATATACACAGGCAAAATACCAATGCACATAATAAATAAATAAACCCTAAAAAAAGTGTGAAAGCAGTGGTTAGACTAGGGTACAGCGGTGTCTTGAATCAGGTCAGTTCATATTTTCTGTTGTTTTTGCTATTTTGTTTTTTTTTAAACATCTTGTATATATTTTATAGTCAGTGGAGACAAGGCTAGATTGGCTTTTAAATATAGAACTCAGTTTCATCTGCATAGAATTACAGCACTGGACTGACGCTCTGAATGGACTTCTGAGAAGACTTGCATTTGGTTTAAGTTTCATCTGAATGAGCTTTGAAAGCCACTAAGAAATAACGAAAAAAGAGAGGAAACCACTATTTCCGGGTGTATTTTACTTTTTGTTTTTATTTTCATTTCTTTTATGTAAATGAGTGTTTGCGTGGCTATATGTCTGTGTACCTGTAAGTTCAGGGCCTGCACAGTCCAGAACAGTTCCAAAGGTGGTCAGCCACAGTGTGGATGCTTGGAACACAACCCCAGGGTCTTTAACTGCTGAGCCTTTTCTTCAGCCCAATTTTTTTAATGAGAGTATTGACTGTTCACAGTGACATTTTCACACATATGAAACACATGCTTTGGTAATTTAACCCCATTTCTGTCTCATGTCCCACTTTCCCCATAAAATGGTTTTCAACCCCAGGGTCTTTAACTGCTGAGCCTTCTCTTTAGCCCGATTTTTTTAATGAGAGTATTGATTGTTCACAATGACATTTTCACACATATGAAACATATGCTTTGGTAATTTAACCCCATTTCTGTCTCATGTCC